>CM058240.1:24474672-25083818 GCA_030180135.1 Orychophragmus violaceus | reverse complement strand
CTTTTCCCAGCAGCATTGTAAGGATTGTTCTCCGGATCCCTCAGGGTACCCTCATCATCTGGTATCAAGATCAAACGTTCTCGTACCATTCTCTCTCTTCTTTCTCTTCTGTTAGCTCTTTCTAAACGTCCAAGTTCCTCTAGATCGAGATTAACCAAGCTCGAGTTCGGATTACTTCTAGTTTTCTGCGTCTGCATAAACTGTCTGTAATCGTCCAGCAACGATCGATGCTATCAGTGCAACGATCGATTCAATCTCAAATCGCTTAGTGACGATCGATGCAAGGGATGCAACGATCGACGCAAGGCGAAATTCGTACCTGCGACAGAAAGAAACAGAGAAAAAGTTAGCAAAATATCAAATAAAAACGAAAATTAAAAACAAAAAGAAAAATTTCTAGTAAAAACCCTAAGTTCGGTCCTATCGAAGACTCAAAGAGTCCCCGGCAACGGCGCCAAAAACTTGATAGGTTCTAAGTTTTCCCTATACTAAACTGCAAGTGAACAACAATGTCAAAGTAGTATATAGGGTTATCGAATCCAGAGGGACACTCGGTCTCAAGAGAATCAAACTATAGGAATAAATACTAGAAAGAAGCAATGTGATTAAATTAAAAAGCGGTGCGAGAAAGTAAATCAGTAGCAGAGATTAACGGTTGTGAAGCAAGTAATTAAAAGCGTCAAGCCTAGGGTATTCTCAGGAAATCAGACAAGCAGACAGTTCATTCAGCAAGGATCTAATTAAGCACAGTTCTAGAACTCAAAACACAGATATAAAATTAACCTAATTCCTTTGCGATAATTCTCTAAGTCTAAGTGCAGCAAACCAAACTTTCGTTTGCGAGAACTAACATATTAAACTAGCAATAAGTCCAAGTTTGATATGTTCACAATTATTCTAAACCAAACTTCCGTTTGCGCAAAGTTTAATTGCCCAATTTAATTAGTTCAGATTCCTAAACCCCACTTCCGTGACGTATTTAGCAACCTAAGATCTAGATTCTAATTGATCAGGTTAGAACTAGCTTTAAGCACAATTAAATTGAAGAACAGATATAGTTATGAATCCTTAACTGAATTTGAACAAGTCTAGCAAGTCATGAAATCCTATGTGAGAAACCCTAAACCTAACTAGGAATCTACTCAGACATAGATAATGAAAACATGATCATATGATGAATAAATTGCATAAAAGAATAAGAGTAAAAGGGGTTCGAAATCTTCTCCAAATACAGATGAAGTAATAGGTTCAGATCAGCCCCAAAAAGCTCTAAAATCTTCTGCTCTTAATTAAGAATGCGTAATGTAAAAAGTATAAAGCGTAGTAAAAGCGTATCTAATAAAAACACTAAAAACTCTATTATATAGGCATAATCTCGGCCAGGGGCTTCTTTGTAAATATCAGGAACTTCTGGATCAAAGTGCAATAACTTGATTCTTCTAAACCGCCGAGTTTTTTGGCCCATCTCGCTGGTGCATCGATCGTTGCTAGAGTGCAACGATCGACACCTTTCTCTGTTTCGGACAGTGAACTCTATCTCTCGGCCAAACACTCCAAAAATCTCCAAAATGCTCCATTATCTCCAATTCAGCTCCAAACCTGATTATACCTGTAAAAGACTCTAAAGAACACAAAAGACACTAAAAACACACTTATATCATGGTCTAAAATTAGTAAAAACCATGATATATCATCTTCATAAGACTACCAATCATGACAATAGGGATGTCGTTACTCTTAACATAAAGTGAGCCTCCTGAGCAAACTTTGACCACAGCGTACAGTCAACAATATTTTCACTGGCAAATGAGAGATAAAATGGTTAAAATCGACCATATGCAATGTTAAAGAGAAATTGGGAAAACAAAAAAAACAGAAATGAAAGTTATAACACAACTTACCCAAGATCTCGAAGTTGAATGCGCAGCATCTTCTCTGACCTTGAACCGATTTTCACGTCTTCAATTTCACTAATTCCAATGATCTCTCCAATAACATCTATCACAGATCATTACAGAATCAGAAAAAGCATTGTTGATAGGCTAGATAAACAATCAATTATGACATTACTATACCAAAGAAGACTGTGGTGTCATGAGACTCTGGTCCCAATTCAGTAAATGGGTGAAAGTGAAAACGGTATTGAAGATTTGGGATATCATCGGATGCTTTGACATGAGTTGTGAAGAGGAAGCTTATCTTGTAAGGATGTGGTGCTCCTCTGAAGCTCCCTTGGTTTGGAATTAGCTTGAAATTCATTATTACACGGCATCCTCCTTCTTCAAATTGCTTTTGGTATTTTTGCAGCAACCCTTGATTTACAGATGCTTGAATCCGAGTTCCCTGATGTAAATAGTACGCTTTAATATGCTGAAATAAATCATTAACTCGATTAGCTATTATGGAAATCATCCCTGCTCATCCACAAGAATCATTTCGAGACCGGTTATAACACCAGGTCTCTCTGGTTTCTGAAATGCCTAGAGACGTGCAATTCGAACTCTTATCTTGCATGGTTCTTCAGTAGGAAGAAGCTGTGAAATTGGGGTGAACTGCATCTGAAAAACAATATATAAGCCTGATAAAGTAATGAATCACGATTCATATTGCATAGAAAGAATTGTTAAAATACATCCACAAAAAATAATTACCATTGAAGATAGAATTACAGAGAGAAGTTACTCATAATCGTGAAACTCTGAAACTTCCTTCTGTGGTTCGAATATTAAAGAAAAGGGAATGACTTAACAACAACCTGAAAAAAGTAAAATACAAAGTGTGTGGAGATCGTGAAAGAAGTGGAGAGAAAATAGGAGCAGTTAGATATTAGAGATCATGGCCATATTTTTTTTAAAAAAACAAAAAATTTAGCAACAGTTTCGGGAGAGCTATTATAGTATCTTATTATTCTATAGTAAAAATGAGAAAAATAAAACTAACAAACTCGCTTGAGTCCCTAAATGTTTATATTTATGAACCTAATATGTGTTGAATATATATATAAAAGATTAGTAAGAATAGAAATACGGGCATTGAAAGTGAACAAAAGGTTTCCACATAAGTAACAACACCTAAACACACACAAAAAGGAAATTCAAAATCCTAAGAGAAACATATGATGTTTGGTAGAAAGATGATCGGAATCTGAATGTTCTTGTCTAAACACACACAAAAATGAAATTCAAAATCCTAAGAGAAACATATGCTGTTTGGTAGAAAGATGATTTAATTATTCCCACAATAGCTTAGCTACAAAACAGAGTAAGATGAGATTCCAGTGACTCAATAACATCTGAAGCCAATGAAACTATATAAGATGTACATCAAAAGCAGACACACGATTAACAACACCTAAAACCAAACAAAAAATGAAATTCAAACTCCTAATAGAACCATGTATTGTTTGATAGAAAGCTGACCTGAATTTTAATGATCATGTAGCATGAACAGGGCATTGAAGATTGTGGCACCAGTTGCATCAAACACAACGAGAATGTGGTTGCCTGTGCAATCTTTGTTTAATATGGGTCGAGTCTGTCTGCTTAGTATGATGAGTTCCTTGCTCATCACCTGCACGGGCATTGCAAACTAAAAGAATTCAATATTCTAGATGTTCATGCTCATCCCAAAAAGAATCCAATAATCTACATGTTCATGCTCATAACATATACAAAAAGCATATGGCATCGACAATCAAATCAACAATATATAGAAATCTATTAGATGATGGTATTTAACAAAGAACCGATCTCACCTCTTTCCACCTCAAATTTGATGGTCGAGTACGATGGTGGTCCATTCGGAGAGCTGAATCTGTATGTAAGAGTTGACAAAATGAATAAAAAATTCAGTATTCATTTGATGGAGTGGAAATATAAAGCTGAAGAATCAATACGAACCTGAACCCTAATTTCATAGACGCTCTACTGTTTCTCTGGTTCCACAAAACGAAAAGCGTGGTTAGGGTTTTGAAATTCGATGAAGATAATCAAATTATAGGAGATGACTTACGGGATGGGACGAACAATGTTTCAATTGGATGGTGTGTAGGTCCATCAGCTTCATGTTGTTTGGTCGCCATGTATTGAATAAAATATTTCATTTTCTGTTGAATGTTTTTGTGGTAAAAATTGACAATTTTAGTGAGAGATGAGATCGATTGAAATTCAATAGGAGTTGTAGAACTCTAAATGAAGATATTCGAAGAACATACCTTGATATAGAGCTCGACAATGGGAAACGGCTTGAACATGTTCATCTTGATGGTCTTAAGGGTGATAGTCGGGATCTGCATCAGAGATAATCAAAAGGTAAAATGATTAATAGACTTAGTTAAGAGGAAAAATCGACAGGAAATAAGGTAGGGAAATTATAGATACGAACCATCAGATGATCTTCTTCACCGGTTTCAAAGCTGCAACAAACAAAAAAGAGGGGTTAGGGTTTTCAAAATCGACGAAGAGATTAGACGGATAATTGACAATGAACCAGAATCAGACGGTAAGTATCTTCTTAGGTCTCAAGTTTTGTGAGAAACCCAATTTCGTACCTCGGATCGGAGAGAGATGCAGATGTGAAAGTTTATTAGGTCGACGAAGATGGCTATACGGCTTATGGTGAAAGCTTTTCTCATCTAAGCTAATTAAAAAAAAAATTGTTCTGCGAAATAATAAAGATGCGAAATCGACTCTGAGAATGCCACGTTGGATTTCGCTTACGTGTCGCAAGGAGGAGGTATGACTTGTTTCTCTCACTCACTTGTGCTTTATATAATAAAGATATTTTGTATTATTTAAATCTTACTTTGTTATTTTTAAATTTTTTGACAATGAACATATCCTACGTCGCATAGGAGGCACTACAGGGTTGTGTTACATCATTTAGTATCACAAAATTAAATGATGTTTTTAAATCATTTCTTAATTAATGACACATCATATACAATTTAACATCAGTAATGATAAGTGGGGAAATCGGCTTATTCATACCTCAACACTGAGCCACGGTCCCAATCAATACCTCAACTTAGTAGCTGTGCAATTCCATACCCCAATTCAAAATAAATTCAAATCTTATACCCCAACTAAAACAAATCGGGGTTTTCATATGTTGACTAACGGGACGTTAGTTTGACCCATGACGCTGTTTAGTTGCTCGGTTACGGAGGCTGACGTGGACATCCAGTCACGTTTTAATTAAGACGTCGTCGTTTTGGTTCATATGAAAAATCTGGGAAATCGTTTCTTCTCTCTTCGCGATTTTAGATCAGAAAATTAGGATTCATGTCTTCTATCCTCAAGAAGAGCAAATCGACTGGGTTTTGTGGTTCTTCAAGTATGAATAAATCGGTTGCATCAGGTAATTCCTTATTCTTTCAAAATATCGTTTGATTGTATTATAGGAGACGATAGTTGTGAGACAATTTTAAATTAGACAGGAATGAGAAAGCAAAGTAGTGAAAGGGGGTTTCCGAAATCATGTAATTGGTGTGGAGAGAATTCGGTGATGAGAACGTCTAGGACTGTTGATAATCCTGGTAGAATCTTTCACTGCTGCCCAAATAGATCGGAAAAGGTATGGGACACGATTTTTAATGGGTACTATGTGATGGATTTGAGCTTTAAATTGTCTTGTAGGAGAAGAACCATTTGTTTAAATGGACAGGTGAAGGTGTTGTCGAAGAAATCGAAGATATCAAAAGCTCGATTGAAGAAAACTTTTGGAAATTGGATACCGAGACACGCACAACTCAAGATTTGGTCGCTAGTTATGGGAAGAAGATTGAAGAACTTGGGACTGATATTGTTGAGTTAGAGAATGATCTAAAAGATGTCAGAAACAAGATTCATGGTTGGGAGTGTTTATGTTGTCGGGTTATGTAGGAATAAGACTTTCTGAGACTTTGTGAACATGTATTGCTTCTCATGTATAAACATCGTATGTATTTGTGTTGGTATGAACAAGCAAGCAACTCGTCTAATTCCTAAAATCATCTTCTGATTTTCATCATAACATCCATTAACAAAAACAGAACATAACGGTTCCTAAAGCTTACATAATCCGAACATAAAGCTTTTTACATAGACCGATCATAAACTTCTTACACCAAAAACGAACCACCAGCTTCGTCCCGACAAGCTTCTTACACCAAAAACAGATAGAAGTTTATTACATCTAAAAGGTAACAAAAACAGACATAAAGCTAATCCAAAGCTGGAGAAGATTGAGTTGCTTGACTGCATCCGCCACCGTAATAAATGACCATCGACACCGCTTGGTCACTCTTCTTCTTCCTCGGGTAAACCTTCCTAGTCTTTTTAGGAACACCATAGTTAGAACAAGCTAACGCATTATGGCCAGCAATACCACACCTATAACAGTGAATGACCTTCCGATGCTTGGACATCTTCTTTCCCTTAATAAGACTCTCATGAACTGATTTCATTCTCTTCTGTGGCAGCTTCTTTCTACCTTTCTCTGCTTCTTTGGATGGTGGCTCTAGCTGTGTTCCACTTGATCTTTTCCAGAATTTCATTCCCTCAACAGGAGTAATTGAGTCGCTATACTGCATCTTCCAAGTACTAGCCAAGTACCAGTCATGAACGTAGTCTTCTGCATCTAATTTCTTATCCACAAACACCTTTAAAGCATGCCTACACGGAATCCCTGTGACATCCCATTTCCTGCATGTACAAGATCTCTTCTCAATGTTAACCGTGTGAGAAGTTCCTTTCTCGGATACTTCAGAGACACCATTTGGTCCAGGAAAGCGTTTCAGCCACTTTCGTTCCTTCTCCTCAACAGCTAATGTCTTTGCCACTTTCAAACTGTACTTAGCTTTGTACTTGATTAGCTTATTGTTCATCAACTCAATACGCACCATCGTCTGTCTGCGCATAGTTTCCAATATCTCAACCAGTGGCAGCGACCTTTCCTTCTCCAAGCCGCTGTTGTATGACTCAGAGAAGTTGTTCAGAGCGTCTTCACAAACCGGATTCGTACTAAAGAAAGCACGACTGCAACTGGCTGGGTTCCTTGCCATCAGGTCGTTAAAAACAGCAACATCATATTCCTTGAGCCTCTTCAGTGCAGCTTCATAATCAGCCATGTTGAAGCTATCTGATACTGCCCAAAAATCTTCTTCAACTCTGGTTTCTTCGGGTGTAACTTCTTCAAGTTACCGTAGATATGTCTAGCGCACATCCGATGTTCTACATTTGGTAGTTCCTCTTGTACAACATTAATCAAACCCTGTAATTCACGAAATTCCTATAAGTACTGTTATAAAGTCAAGAACATTCATAAATGATTGAAAAGCAATGTTGGTACCTTCTGCTTATCAGATATCAGTGTGAAGCCATCTCCATCCCCAAGACTCAAATCTGTTTTCAGTCTCTGAATGAACCATTTCCAATTATCGGTATTCTAAACTTGAACATCACCCCAAGCCACAGGGTAAATATGGTTATTTGCGTTTCGTCCCATGGCTGCTAGTAGCTGTCCTCTTGTCGCTGACTTGAGAAAACACCCATCTATTCCAAATATAGGTCGACAGTAAGCTCGCCAGATCGTCTTAAGTGCTTGGAAACACACATAGAAATTGTCGAAAATCTCAACTCCATCTTCTGATCTAGATATTACAAGATCCACTGTTGAGTTTGGGTTAGACCTAACAAACATACGAGAAGAGTTAGTGGTAAGTATGATATAATGTATCAAAAAGGCTATTAAAACTCGGATATTATCATCATAATCCATTCAGACTTACTCTAATATTTGCTCCTTGTAGTCTTTCATTCTAGAATATTTCTCATCAAACTCAGCTGCTACCATATCAAGTGCTTTCCTGTGTGCCTTTCTACAGATGTCATGCGTTACTGTCAAGTTATGACGCTCTTGTATGCTGTCTTGAATTGCTTTAGGCTTGAATCCAGGATCATTTATGATCTTATTTGAAAACATCTCAGCAATAACCCGGTCAACAACCTACAATAGCCATCTTTCGTACATGAATGGTGTCCTTGATGCGTCTTGACCATATAAAGTCCCACAGACTCCTCGTACTAGCAATAGACACGCCAATCACATGGTTTTTTAGCTTTCACCGCACATCTAGCTTCACACTTATCATATCCCCAACGTGTGTACTTGACATTCCTTTCCTCTTTCAAATCATTCTCGAGAACGGCTTCCTTAAACTCCTTAATACTCCCAAAGACTTGCATAACCTTCAATTCCCCACTACCTTTTCTGTATCTCTCATACGCTGCACCATCTTCTTCTTCATCATCTGAAGCTGGTGGAGTGTTTCCATATTCTTCATTATCCTCTTCCTCATCAACAAACCCAGCAACAATACCCTATACACACTCTTCTTGAGGATATCGACCATTAACATCAACACGTTCCTCCTCGTCCTAATTGCTCTCTGTCTCAGCATCCTCATTTCTCTCTGTGTCAGCGTGATCATTCATCCCTGTCTCAGCGTGATCACTCATCCCTGCCTCATCATCGAGGACATCTTCATGCTCAAGATATATTTCGACATTCCTTGTCCAACCAGCAGCTGTACACATATTCGTATAATTAGAAGAGCCATCACACATAATCTTCAGCTGCTTCATGTCCTCGTGTGGTAGCTTATACCAGATTCTTTGTCGATACATATCGACAATTTCAGCTTCATTGATTCCTCTGAATAGACCAGCCGCCTCAACGTGGAGAAAATGTATTTTCCCACCAATATAGAATGTCTCTCCATTCACTGTGTCGAATTTCCCTCTGTAGTTTATGACAAATCCAATGCCAGTGTCTTCACTGAGACAACAAAACAGAACAAAAATTGTCAGTATTGCGGAAAAATGTTCTTTGAGACATTATTTCGAGCACATGGCATGCTTTATCAAATCTTCGTAACCATTGAATAAACCTACCCAAATCGTGTCTCAAAGTCATATTAATTAGTCATTCTAAACAATAAAACACAAAATTGAAGTATAGTCTACAGCTACAATCGATTAACCCTAATTTATGTCTAACAAAATCAGCCATACAAACCTCATTTTAGAACAATCGAAGCACTCCCACCACGATTTTTGCAAGCCGATTCATGAAATTTCTTCTTATACACCTGATTCACGAAAGAACTTGAACCCTCAAGTCGAACCTTTCTCTCTCGCAGTCTCTGAGTTCATCAGACATGACTTTGTGTTCTTCGCCGTTGATGCTTCTAATTAATTCTTTTTTTTTGTCCGAGTTGGTTATCAAAACGACGTCGTTCTCGTCGTTTAATTAATTATATATATATATATATATATATATATATATATATATATATATTAGAAGGTTAACACCTAATTACCACATAATACTCAGAAATTACCACGTAATACTCCGTAACCGAGCAACTAAACAGCGTCTGGGTCAAATTAACGTCCCGTTAGTCAACGTATGAAAAGCCAGATTTGTTTTAGTTGGGGTATACAATTTGAATTTATTTTGAATTGGGGTATGAAATTACACAGCTACTTGTTTAGCATCAGATTATTAAAATTGATACAAATCCCTATTAATTTGTATCACTTATAAACTTATAAGATGTTGATACGAAATATAAATTTACATCAATCAATTATAGGAACAATGTATTTATTATTTATTGTTAATATCATTTCATAAAAATGATACTAATATTACATCAACAAATAAGTGATGTAAATGTAAATCTAATTAATTGTGTTGTGTATTTCTGAACTTATTCATGTAAATGCCAATATTTATTTTAAGCTCTTGAAAATTTGGTAATGATGACATTTGTGCATAATAATTTTAAATTATTGATATCTATAGTTATACATTAATCACTAGATGAAAACTTTTGAATAGCTATAGATTAACTATGGATTCTCGTACCTATTCAAAACCATAAACTTTAAAGTTCAAACAACCCCTAAGACTCTAAAATATAAAAATATCTAATTAATATCATTCCAATTATTCTAACATATCCAAAACTAATATTCAATACTTATGAAAATTCTTATTTAATAAATATATTATTTTCAAACATTAACTTAAAACCCTAAACATGTCCTTCAAACTCTATACACCAAACCATAATTATAAGCTATAAACTTTAAACTCTAAACTTTAAATTTTTAATCATAAAATATAAAATTAAAATATACTTATATATTAAATATATATTTTAAATTTGATATTTTCTTAAATTATTTTTAATCAATTTTATTATTTTGTAATTACTTTTAGTTATTATATATTAATTAAATTCATAACTTATCCTTATTGGTTGAAATTGCTATCACACGGATCATTATTGCAGCCGTTAGATCAATTTTTTTCACACTAATATCAACCGTTAGATTTGAAGATTATGTAATCATTCTCAACTGTCAGATCTCTATCTTATTTCAAATCGTGACCATTGATATATTTTTTTAACCTAGTTGATTATCTTTTTCCTTGCCTCAGTCACCACAGCCGTATTCAATCTTCACCTTCATTTTTAATATCAAAAACACAAGTTAAAAATTGAAAGAAAAAGACAAATACGAAGACAAAAGAACACATATGAAATTGATAGGTGTGTAAGTTTTAATCTTATTCTACTGCAAGTGCACAGTTAATGTAATTATAGTATAAGAGGTATCGAATTCCACAGAGACTCTCGACCTACGTTAGATTGTAGAACGATCAAATTAAACTAGGAGAAAGTAATGAGAAAACTAGAAGCAAGCAGAAAAGTAAATCAAGTAGCAGGATTGGTTTGAAAGCAATTAACTAAAAGCGCTAAGTCTAGGGAGTTCTCAGGAAATCAGACAAGCAAATCATATAATCAGTCAGGATCAAATTAAGCACTGTTCTAGAACTCAAACACGGATATAGAACTAACCAACTTTCGTTGTGAGAATTCTCTAAGTCTAATAGCAGAAATCCAAATTTCTTTGCAATTCCTAAAAGATTAAACTAGCCTTAAGTTCAGGTTCGATATGTTCACAATTCAATTAAACCAAATTTCTTTGCGAGTAATTAAATTGCTCAACCTAAATAGTTCAGATTCTAAATCACACTTTCGTGTCAATTTAACAACCTAGAGTCTAGATTCTAAGTGATCAAGTTAGAAACTAGTGTTAAGCATAATTCAGGCTGAAGAACAAATATGATATGAATCCTAACTGAAATAAATAAATCTAGCAAGTCATGAAATCCTTAATGAGAATTCCTAAACCTAACTATGAATCTACACAGACATAGATAATGAAAACATAATCAATGAATAATTAGATTGCATAAAAGAGTAAGAAACAAAGGGGTTCGAAATCTTCTCCAAAAGCAGGAAGCAATACAGGTTCAGATCAGCCCCAAAAAGCTCTAAAAACTCTCAGCTCAAAGTATGAAAGCGTATCTAAGCGTTAGCCAAGCGTCTCTAAAAACTGATGTAAAAACCTAATTATATTAGCCTAATCACGTCTTGGGGCTTCTTTGTAAATACTGGAAACTTCTGGGCAAATCTGCAATTTTAGCATTCTTCATTAAACTCGCCGAGAAAGGCCCATCTCGCTCGTGTGTCGATCGATGCACAATGTGTGTCGATCGATGCAATCCTCTTTTCTGGACAGTGAACTCTATCTCTCGGGTCAAAACTCCAAAATGCTCCAAAATCTCCAATTCCGCTCCAAACGTGCATGTACCTAATAACACCTGTAA
The DNA here is from genome assembly GCA_030180135.1 of Orychophragmus violaceus. Taxonomy (NCBI): domain Eukaryota; kingdom Viridiplantae; phylum Streptophyta; class Magnoliopsida; order Brassicales; family Brassicaceae; genus Orychophragmus; species Orychophragmus violaceus. The sequence goes on along the minus strand of CM058240.1, from coordinate 25,072,091 downwards.
ATGACTCTAAAGAAACACTAAAAGACTCTAAAACACACTTATATCATGGTCTAAAACCGGTAAAAACCATGATATATCAACTCCCCCACACTTAGCCTTTGCTTGCCCTCAAGCAAAACAGAGAACTAAAATATGGTGAAGAGGTTTGAAAACTTTCAGAAACTCTTTTCATCCTAGAAGCAACAACACTCAGATTCCCCTTAGTAAGCCACTGAAAGAATCACCTGCAAGACATCAAGACCAACATATACTTCCCCCACACTTAGCAACTGTCTTGAGTAAACTCCACAATCAATCCAAAGCAATTCAAATTCACCCTACTGACTTCTATAAGCTATTAAGTGCGGTATCACCTAAGGATTATCGATCAAAGGGCACATGGATTCTTACTCTGTTAGCTCTAGACCACCATACTATCTTTTTCTGGTTCCTTTCTTCTCTTTTCCCTTCCTTAGCATTCTAATTTTTCCCCATTGGGTATCATTTTTTTTATCAGTGCTCTTCCCGTTATGGAGTGTACTTTGGACACATTCCATGAATGCACATGAGGTGATAGTGTTTGCTACCAATCCCGTGACCACTTCGGAGCTACTAGCTCATCCTCAGTTTATTATTATTATTATTTTTTTTACTTTAGGGAAGGGGAGAAGGGAACCTTACTTGGACAGGTTTACAGGCTGTGTCAGAACTAACAAAGGAATCCGACTCAAGGTATACCAAGCCCTTAGGTGAGAAAATTAAGTCAGGTTTACAAGGGTGAAGTCAGTAAAGGATCCTCTGAATACCTGAATTGATATGGGTATTCTCAGTAGGCTGATCCGCATTGAGTTTTCTAATACTCATAGATTGATTCTGCAACTTCATCCCAGTGGTCACTTAAGTTCCTGCAAGTGCTGTTAACTTCTCAAAAATTCACTGTTTCTTACTTAAACCATTTTGACTCAATAAAACAAAATTTAAAAAATAGGATTGACTCTAAGAAAACAGAAAGATAAAAGTCAGTACCACCTCCCCCACACTTGAAACACACTGTCCCCAGTAGTGTCAAGCTAAGGATTGGTAAAAGAAACTAAAAATGTTAAGGGATGAGTTAAGTTCTGTCTGATTTTTACCTGTCTCGCTCATGCATCGATCGTTACGCATAAATGCGACGATCGTTGCAAGGCGATTGCAATATGAGTCGATCATTGCTCAGGTCCGCAACGATCGCTGCAATGCGATTTTCGTGTTGTGACGATCGACACACAGGACCGTGTCGATCGCTGCATTGCGATTCGTCGAGACCTGCAGACAAAACTCACCCAAACCAAAAACAAACATGAAATACTAACACCAAAAATGAATATGCAAAAACAAAACAGTGGGTTGCCTCCCACTCAGCGCTCTTTTAGCGTCAATAGCTTGACGTTTTAGCTCAATCAGACAGAGGGTGCAACATCCAGAGGCAAAATCTGACCTCCTGGAATCTCGGCCTTAGCCCAATAATGCTTTACTCTCTGTCCATTTACAGTAAATTCCTTACCTTCCTGGCTGATTAGAACGACAGCTCCATAAGGACGTACCTCCTTGATTGTGAAAGGACCAGACCACCTTGATCTCAGCTTACTTGGAAACAATTGCAAACGAGAGTTATACAAAAGTACCTGATCATTAGGCTCAAATTGTCTAGAGACAATATTCTTGTCATGATAAGACTTAGTCCTATCTTTGTACAACTTTGAGTTCTCATAAGCAAAATGTCTAATCTCATCCAACTCATTAAACTGCACCAATCTCCTCTCTGCAGCAGACTTAAGATCGAAGTTCATCTGCTTTACAGCCCATGCTGCTTTGTGCTCAAGCTCTACTGGCAGATGACATGCTTTTCCATATAGCAGATGGAATGGAGTAGTCCCAAGTGGTGTCTTGAATGCAGTCCGGTAAGCCCATAGTGCATCATCCAGCTTTGCTGCACAATCCTTCCTTGTCTTCCCAACTATCTTCTCTAAGATCTCTTTGACCTGTCTGTTAGAGAACTTGACTTGTCCATTAGTCTGAGGGTGATAAGGAGTAGCAACTCGGTGATGAACTCAATCCTTCTGTAGCAGCTTTTCGAAGACCTTATTAATGAAATGATATCCTCCATCACTAATTACTATCCGAGGTACTCCAAATATAGGGAATATGATGGTCTTAAACAACTTAATAACCACCGAAGAATCATTGGTTAGACTAGCTATTGCTTCCACCCACTTAGACACATAGTCCACATCAACCAAAATAAACTTATTCCCATGGGATGAGGGAAAAGGACCCATGAAGTCTATGCCCCAGCAATCAAAAACCTCAACCCCAAGAATGAAATTCTGAGGCATCTCATGCTTCTTACTGATTTTCCCTCTCCTCTGACAGGCATCACACTGAGAAACAAAGGAATGAGCATCCTCAAACATCGTAGGCCACCAGAAACCTGCTTGCAGAACCTTAGACACAGTCTTGAAAGTAGCAAAATGTCCAGCATAATCTGATCCATGACAGTGGAATAGGATATCTGGAACCTCTGATTCAGCAACACATCTCCTGTAAAGACCATCCGAACAGTGCTTGTAGAGATAAGGCTCTTCCCAGTAGTATCTTCTGAGCTCCCTGAAGAACTTCTTCTTTGCAAACCCCTTCAAATCATCTGGTTCAATCTCTGCAGCCAGGTAATTAGCTATATCTGCGTACTAGGGTTGATCAGTGGTCGCGACAACATCTACTTTGAAATCATAGTCTCCAATTTGAACCCTGAAAGATTCTGGGCTCGTATCCGGACTGCAAAGATCGTCGCATAAGGTAGCATCGATCGTTGCGTTTTCGACACATGCATCGATCGTCACAGATGTGGTATCGATCGACACATTGCGATTAATCCGACAGTCCTGAAAATTTCTGTCCAAATCCATCTGAAATACTGTCCCGATCATATTGACGTTCTCTTCAGGCAAGAAATCATTAATGGGCATGTATTCCTCAACCAGCATCCTCGACAGCTGGTCAGCAATTCCATTCTCAACTCCCTTTTTGTCCCTCACTTCAATGTCAAACTCCTGAAGCAACAGAATCCATCTCAACAGTCTTGGCTTAGCGTCCTTCTTCTGCATCAGATACTTCAGGGCTGAATGGTCAGTGTGTACAATCACCTTGGAGCCAACAAGATAAGGGCGAAATTTTTCAAATGCAAAGACAACATCCAACAACTCCTTCTCTGTAGTGGCATAGTTTCTTTGCGCATCATCTAGTGTTCTGCTGGCATAGTAAATAACATGAAGCTTTCTGTCCTTCTTCTGCCCCAGAACAGCTCCTACAGCATAGTCACTCACTCACTCGCATCACACATAACCTCAAAAGGTAGATCCCAATCTGGTGGTTGAACTATAGGAGCACTCACTAATGCCTGCTTGATCTGTTCAAATGCTGTCTGACAATCTGCATTGAACTCAAACTTGGTATCCTTACACAGCAAAGCAGTTAGTGGTCTAGCAATCTTACTGAAGTCCTTGATGAATCGTCTATAGAAACCAGCATGTCCAAGAAAACTCCTCACAGACTTCACAGAATCAAGCGCCTGAAGGCTGGTTATTACCTCAATCTTAGCGTGGTCCACTTCGATCCCTGCTTCAGACACTTTATGTCCAAGTACAATGCCATCTCTGACCATGAAATGGCACTTCTCCCAATTAAGAACCAAGTGCTTTTCCTCGCATCTAGCTAGTACCTTGCACAGATGATCCAAGCACTCATTATAAGATGACCCGTAGACTAAAAAGTCATCCATAAACACCTCCATAAAGTCCTCAATCATATCAGTGAATATGGACATCATGCATCTCTGGAAGGTGGCTGGTGCATTACAAAGTCCAAAAGGCATCCTGCGGTATGTAAAGGTGCCATATGGACAAGTAAAGGTAGTCTTTCCCTGATCCTCTGGATGGATGGGGATCTGGAAAAAGCCTGAATATCCATCGAGGAAGCAATAGTAAGGGTGATTTGCTAACCTCTCCAGCATCTGATCAATGAAAGGTAAAGGGAAATGATCCTTCCTTATCGCAGCATTGAGTTTCCTGTAATCTATGTCCATCCGGTGTCCAGTCACAGCCCTTGTAGGAATCAGCTCGTTCTTCTCATTCTTCACTACTGTAACTCCGCCTTTCTTAGGCACTACATGGACTGGACTAACCCAATCACTGTCTGAAATAGGATAAATGATCCCAGCATCCAAGAGATTCATGATCTCCTTTTTATTACATCCTTAAGATTAGGATTAAGCCTCCTCTGATGCTCAACAGATGTCTTAGACTCGTCCCAAGATGTATCCGATGCATGCACAGCTCCAGAGAGATACCTGAAATGTCATCAAGAGAATAGCCAAGAGCTTTGCGATGCTTGCGCAGCTTGCTTAGCAGTAAAGTGAGCTCTGCGTTGTTCAAACTAGCATTAACAATCACTGGATATGTCGAATTAGGTCCAAGAAATGCGTACCTTAGCCCGGATGGAAGTTGTTTCAGCTCAATCTTTGGAGCTTTTTCCTCTGCCCAATCTTTGTCAACTTGAAACGATCGATGCGCAAGCTGTGTCGATCGATGCAAAGTCGCGTCAGACATATCTAACTGCATTACTTGCTCAGCAGAATCCATCAGCCTCGCATAGCAGATTGCGGGCTCGTCTTTGAGGTGTTCCAGCTCCATTATAGAGCTCAGTAAGGCTCTCTCCAGTGGATCCTCAGCATATGACTTATGAAAGTATTCTACAGCCAAATCACTGAGTGTGTCCACATAAAAGGTCTGCCCGTCGATGGTTGGTCTCTTCACTAGTTTGTCCATATCAAAGCTCATCTTCAGATCACCCACATTCAGAATTATCTTACCTCTCTGGCAGTCAATCATCGCACCCGCAGTAGCCAAGAAAGGCCTACCCAAAATCAGTGGATCCTTTGGTTCCTCTCCATACTGCAGAACTACAAAATCAGTAGGATTCACACATTGACCAATCATTATAGGCACATCTTCCAATACTCCTTCAGGAATTCTGATTGTTCTGTCTGCTAAAACTAGTGAGATCCTAGTGGGCAGGAAGTCAGTCATCCCAAGTCTCTTAGCAACAGAGAAGGGCATAAGGTTCACACTAGAACCAAGATCACATAGATATCTCTCAAACCTTTCCCTGTAGATACCACAATCTAACACAAAGCTTCCTGGATCTTTCAACTTCTCAGGAATTCTGCCCTGAATCACTGCACTACATACCTCTGTGATCATCATTACACTCTCTTCATCAGACCATTTACCAGCAAGTAAGTCCTTAAGACATCTCTTCATCATAGGAGTAGTCTCCATAGAGTCAATCAAAGTCACTTCAATCTTCACCTTTTTAATGATCTCCTTGCATTTGGCATACTGCTTATCGTTGTTAGCCTTCCTGGGGTTCTTAGGAAAAGGTACCTTAGGCTTGTAGACCCTTTCATTCGACTTCTTCATATTTTCTGCGTCTGAGCTCTCTGCAGTCGCCTTGTGTCGATCGTTGCTAGTGTTGCATCGATCTTTGCTGGGCGACTGTGTTACGACCTGTGCGTCGAGATTGGGCTCATCATACTTGTTTTCGCTTTGCATCGACCGTTGCTGAGGTGCGTCGATCGATGCATTGTGAATTCCACGGATCTCATCTTCCATTTCTTCAATCTCCACGATTTCTTCGACACTCAACTGCTTTTTCTGGGCAGGAAACAGCTCCTTACCACTTCTCAATGTCACTGCATTGCACTGATACTTAGGATTAGAATCAGTCCGTCCCGGAAGAGATCCATCCAGCCGTCCTCGCAACCTTAGCATCAATCTTCTTCATATGTGTGCTCAAGGATTCAAACTTCCCATTTAGATCCTCATACACAGCACCTAACTTCTTGTCGAAGTCTACATCATTCTTGCTCTCATGAGCATTAGCAGCAGGATGGGCCTGGTAAGAAGAAGATCCATAAGTTCTCTGATTACCTTGCTGAAAAGGCTTCTGATAACCAGCAGTCTGTCCAAATCCAGAAGAGTTTTGGTTGCTTGTGAAAGCACTCTTCTGTCCACCATTGAAGAACCTATTATCTTGCTGATTACCAAACCTATTTCCTTTGAATCCAGAGCCACCAATGTAGTTCACATCCTCTTTCTGATGGTCTTCTTCAGCTCCAAATACCTCAACATCCTGAGCAAAACGGACAGCTTTCTTCCCAGCCAACATATTACAAACAGTATCCAACTTACTCCTAATATCAGCTATCTCCAGATTATCTATCTTCCCACCAGAATTCTTCCTTCTCCTATCAGCAGTCTTGCAGCTATTACTGCTCACCAAGTTATCTATCAATTTCTTAGCTTGCTCAGGAGTCCTAGTGTTGAAATTTCCATTGCTGGAATTATCCAACGCAGTCTGGTAAGGGAGATCTATACCTCTAAAGAAAATGCCCAACAATGTCACTTCAGTGAATCCATGATGCAGACAGTCTCGTTGGTACTTATTAAATCTCATCCAAACAGCTTTAAGAGGCTCTATCGGACCTTGGGAGAAAGTGAGAATGTCCTGTCTCGACTGATCAGAGCGAGCATCATCATAAAAGTGCCTCAAGAACTCACTCTTCACAGCATCCCATGTAGTAAACTTCCCAGGTGGAAGTTGTTTCAGCCAGGCAGCAACATCTCCAGCGAGAGAGTAGGGGAAAAGTTTGAGAAACAGGTCGTCATAGTTCACTCCATCATACTTCATCCAAGTGACTATGTCCTCAAACTCATCAATATGATCCATTGGCTGCTCAGTCAGAAACCCATGGAAGGCATTCTGCCTCAGAATAGAGTAGTAGATGGTCTTGATCTCGAAGTCATTCCTCTCAAAACCAGGAGGTACAAGTGCTGACCGGTTAGCATGAAACTCATTCGGACGGTTATAGTCAGCAAGAGTCCTCTCAGCATGTACAACCATCTGCCTCTGACCTTGACATTGTCTTTGGCCTTGTCCTTGTTCTTGTCATGGTTCAGGCTCAGGTTCAGGGATCACATTCCCTTCAGCATCAATCCTTTGCCCAGCAGCATTATACGGATTGTTTTGTCGGTCCCTTAGGGTACCTTGAGCATCAGGTATCAAAATCAAGCGCTCTTGTACCATCTTTGCTCGTCGAGTTTTCCTGTTAGTTCTCTCTAGTCGAGCAAGCTACTCAAGTCTGAGATTAACGAGATTCGAGTTCAGATTATTTCTGGTATCACGCGTCTGCATAAACCGTATGTAATCGCAGTGCAACGATCGATGCTAAGAGGCAACAATCGATTCAACTCTAGTCGCCTTGCAACGATCGATTCAAAAGGATGCAACGATCGATGCTAAGCGAATATCAGACCTGCGACAGAGAAAACAGAGAAATTAGTAACCTAAGATAAAAATAACAAAAATCCTAGTTTAAACCCTAAGTTCAAATCTATCGAAGACTCAAAAGAGTCCCCGGCAACGGTGCCAAAAACTTGATAGGTGTGTAAGTTTTAATCCTATTCTACTGCAAGTGCACAGTTAAAGCAATTATAGTATAAGAGGTATCAAATCCCACAGAGACTCTCGACCTACGATAGATTGTAGAACGATCAAATTAAACTAGGAGGAAGTAATGAGAAAACTAGAAGCAAGCAGAAAAGTAAATCAAGTAGCAGGATTGGTTTGAAAGCAATTAACTAAAAGCACTAAGTCTAGGGAGTTCTCAGGAAATCAGACAAGCAGATCAGATAATCAGTCAGGATCAAATTAAGCACGGTTCTAGAACTCAAACATGGATATAGAACTAACCAACTTACGTTGTGAGAATTCTCTAAGTCTAATAGCAGAAATCCAAATTTCTTTGCAATTCCTAACAGATTAAACTAGCCTTAAGTTCAGGTTCGATATGTTCACAATTCAATTAAACCAAATTTCTTTGCGAGTAATTAAATTGCTCAACCTAAATAGCTCAGATTCTAAATCACACTTTCGTGTCAATTTAACAACCTAGAGTCTAGATTCTAAGTGATCAAGTTAGAAACTAGTGTTAAGCATAATTCAGGCTGAAGAACAAATATGATATGAATCATAACTGAAATAAATAAATCTAGCAAGTCATGAAATCCTTAATGAGAATTCCTAAACCTAACTATGAATCTACTCAGACATTGATAATGAAAACATAATCAATGAATAATTAGATTGCATAAAAGAGTAAGAAACAAAGGGGTTCGAAATCTTCTCCAAAAGCATGAAGCAATACAGGTTCAGATCAGCCCCAAAAAGCTCTAAAACTCTCAGCTCAAAGTATGAAAGCATATCTAAGCGTTAGCCAATCGTTTCTAAAAACTGATGTAAAAACCTAATTATATTAGCCTAATCACGTCTTTGTAAATACTGAAAACTTCTGGGCAAATCTGCAATTTCAGCATTCTTCATTAAACTCGCCGAGAAAGGCCCATCTCGCTCGTGTGTCGATCGATGCACAATGTGTGTCGATCGATGCAATCCTCTGTTCTGGACAGTGAACTCTATCTCTCGGGTCAAAACTCCAAAATGCTCCAAAATCTCCAATTCCGCTCCAAACGTGCATGTACCTAATAACACCTGTAAATGACTCTAAAGAAACACTAAAAGACTCTAAAACACACTTATATCATGGTCTAAAACCGGTAAAAACCATGATATATCAGAAATCCATAAGAGAAAAATACCAAGTTAAATGCCTCAAACGACTTCGACAAATAGTATCGGAGAATACAACGAACAAGCGGTGCTTAGAAGCCGCAGAAGTTCCGGAGTTCTTGGCAAAGATCATCAGCAACTCAGTAGATACTTACAGCTATCCTTCTCCTTCGCTGTCTTCTTCAAATCTCAACGATTTATGTCAGTCAAACATGCTTGGTAGGAGGAAGATCCATAAGTCCTCTGATTACCTTGTGAAAAAGGCTTCTGAAAACCAGCATTCTGTCCAAATCCAGAAGAGTTTTGATCGCTTGTGAAAGCACTCTTCTGACCACTGAAAAATCTATTACCTTGCTGATTACCAAACCTGTTACCTTAGAAACCAGATCCTCCGATGTAGTTCACATCCTCTTCCTGACCATCCTCTTCAGCATTGATCACTTCAACATCTTGAGCAAAATGGACAGCCTTCTTCCCAGCTAGAAGATTACAAACAGTGTCCAGCTTAGATCTAATATCAGCTATCTCCAAATTCTCTATCTTTCCACCAGACTTCTTCCTTCTCTCATCAGTAGTCTTGCAGCTATTACTGCTTACTAAGTTATCTATCAACTGCTTAGCTTGCGCAGGAGTCCTAGTGTTGAAATTTGCATTGCTAGAATTTTCCAATGCAGTCTGATATGGAAGATCTATACCTCTAAAGAAGATACCCATCAATGTTACCTCAGTGAATCCATGATGTGGGCAGTCACGTTGGTACTTCTTAAACCTCATCCAGGCAGTCTTAAGAGGCTCTGTCGGACCTTGAGTGAAGGTGAGAATTTCCTGTCTTGACTAATCAGAGCGAGCATCATCATAGAAGTATCACAAAAACTCACTCTTCAAAGCATCCCATGTAACAAACTTCCCAGGTGGAAGCTGTTTCAGCCAAGAAGCAGCATCTCCAGCGAGAGAGTAGGGGAAGAGTTTGAGGAACAAATAGTCATAGTTCACTCCATCATACTTCATTCCAGTGACTATGTCCTCAAACTAATCTATGTGATCCATCGGCTGCTCATTAGGATAGCCATGGAAGGCATTCTGCCTCAGAAGCGAGTAGTAGATGGTCTTGATTTCAAAATCATTCCTATCAAAATCAGGAGGTACAAGAGCTGACCGGTTAGCATGATACTCACCTGGACGGTTATAGTCAGCCAAAGTCCTCTCATGGACAACCATCTGTCTACCTTGGGCCTGTCCTTGGCCTTGGTTCTGCTCCTGTCATGGTTGCTCAGGAGGATCAGGGATAACATTCCCTTCAGCATCAATCCGCTGCCCAGCAGCATTGTACGAATTGTTTTGTCGGTCCCTCAGGACACCTTGAGCATCAGGCATTATAATCACACGTTCAACTACCATCCTTTCTCTTTGAACTCTTCTGTTAGTCCTCTCTAGTCTAGCAAGTTCTTCAAGTTGGAGGTTAACGAGGTTAGTATTCGGATTACTTCTGGTATCACGCGTCTGCATAAACCATCTGTAATCGCCAAGCAACGATCGATGCTAACAGTGCAACGATCGATTCAACTCCAATCGCCAAGCAACGATCGACACAGAAGGTGCAACAATCGATGCTATGCGAAAGTAAAACCTGCTACAGAGAAACAAACAGAAAAAATCAGTAACTAAAACAGAAAATAAAAATCCTAGTCTAAACCCTAAGTTCGAATCTATCGAAGACTCAAAAGAGTCCCCGGCAACGGCGCCAAAAACTTGATAGGTCTCAAAGTTTTACCCTATACTAACTGCAAGTGCACAGTATAGCAATGTAGTATTTAGGGATCAAATCCACGAGGACTCTAGGCAACGATAGAATTAGAACTGAAAAGATTAAACTAGGAGAAAGCAAATTGTATTGAGAAACTAAAAGCAATGTGAGAAAGTAAACAAGTAGCGAGTTGTGGTTGTAAGCAATTAACTAAGGGCGCTAAGTCTAGGGAGTTCTCAGGAAATCAGACAAGCAGACAAATCATTCAGTCAAGATCAAATTAGGAACAGTTCTAGAACTCAAAACACAAATATAGAATTAACCAACTTTCGTTGTGAGAATTCTCTAAGCCTAATTGCAGAAATCCAAATGTCTTTGTAATTCCTAACAGATTAAACCAGCTTTAATGATCAAGTTTGATATGTTCACAATCTAATTAAACCAAATTTCTTTGCGAATAATTATATTGCTCAACCTAAATAGTTCAGATTCTAAACCACACTTTCGTGTCAATCTAGCAACCTAAGATCTAGATTCTAAGTGATCAAGTTAGAACTAGCATTAAACACAATTTAGATTGAAGAACATCTACTGATATGAATCCTTAACTGAATTAATTATATCTAGCAAGTCATAAAATCCTTATTGAGAATCCCTAAACCTAACTATGAATCTACTCACACATAGATAATGTAAACATGATCAATGAATTAATAGATATCATAAAAGAGATTAAACAAGTAAAGGGGTTCGAAATCTTCTCCCAAAATAAGGTGTAGTACAGGATCTGATCAGCCCCAAATAGCTCTAAAAACTCTCTGCTCTAAAGTATGATAGCGTATCTAAAACAAAACTCAAAAACCTAATTAAATAGCTAAATCACGTCTTGGGGCTTCTGTGTAAATATCTGGAACTTCTGGGCAACTTTGCAATATCATCATTCTTCATTAATTCTCGCGAGTCTGGCCCAACGCACTGTGCATCGATCGTTGCTGATGTGCGTCGATCGACACACTCCTCTGTTTCGGACAGTGAGCACAAACTCTCGGGTCAAAACTCCAAAATGCTCCAAATAGCTCCATAATCTCCAAATCCACTCCAAACGTGCGTGTACCTAATAAAACCTGTAAAAGACTCTAAAGAAACACAAAAGACTCTAAAACATACTTATATCATGGCATAAAACCGGTAAAAACCATGATATATCATGCATGCACAGATCCGGAGAGATACCTGGAATGTCATCAAGAGAATAGCCAAGAGCTTTGCGATACTTGCGTAGCTTGCTCAGCAGTAAGGAAGTATGTGCGTTGTTCAAAGAAACATTTATAATCACTGGATATGTTGAATAAGGTCCACGAAATGCGTACCTTAGCCCAGATGGAAGGTTTTTCAGTTGATTTTTGGAGCTTTTTCCTTTTCCCAGTCGGACGCGCTGTACGTCGATCGATGCTCAGTGTGTGTCAATCGATGCAGTCGATCGTTCTGCACTTCCAATTGCATGACTTGCTCTGTCAAATCCATAATTCTAGCATAACAGATAGCAAGCTTGTCCTCCAGATGCTCCAATTCCTTTACTGAGCTTAGCAGAGCTCTTTCCAACGGATCCTCAGCTTGTGTCCTCTGAAAGAACTCCTCTGCCAGATCACTGAGAGTGTCCACATAAAAGGTCTTTCCGTCGAGGGTGGGTCTCTTCACCGGCTTATTGATATATCATGGTTTTTACCCACTTTATGCCATGATATAAGTGTGTTTTAGTGTCTTTTGTGTTCTTTTAGAGTCTTTTACAGGTATAATCAGGTTTGGAGCTAAATTGGAGATTATGGAGCATTTTGGAGATTTTTGGAATGTTTGGCCGAGAGATAGAGTTCACTGTCCGAAACAGAGAAAGGTGTCGATCGTTGCATACCTAGCATCGATCGTTGCACCAGCGAGATGGGCCAAAACTCGGCGGTTTAGAAGAATTAAGATATTGCACTCTGATCCAGAAGTTCCTGATATTTACAAAGAAGCCCCAAAACGTGTTTTAGGTTATAAATAGAGTTTTTAAGCCAATGTTTAGGCAACACTTTACTTAAGCTTTTCTTACGTTAAGTTTTACTCAGAGAGAGTTGAGGGGCTGATCCTGATCTCGGAAGAGACTTGATTTTGAACCCCAGTTCTTTATTTGATTATATGATATTTGGTTTTCTACTTATGATGTCTTCTGTCTCGATGAATATGTCTGAGTAGATCACCTGTTAGGTTGTAGGATTCTCATTAGGGATTTCAGAGAATTATAGTTCAAATCAACCTGTAGAGATTCATATCTGCTAGTTCTTTATCTAAGTTGTTCTTAATGCTAAATCTGAAGTAGCTAATCAGAGTTATGATGTTAGGTTGATTAATTCAGCGGAAGTTGGTTAATTTAACTAGAAAGAACCTAGATAAGCAATTAAACTATTCGCAAACGGAAGTTTGGTTTAGGATAATTGTGAACATATCAAACTTGGAATTAATGCTAGTTTAATCTGTTAGTTCTCGCAAACGAAAGTTTGGTTTGCTGCACTTAGACTTAGAGAATTATCGCAAAGGAATTTGGTTAATTCTATATCCGTGTTTTGAGTTCTAGAACAGTTATTGATTAGATCTAGATAGACTGATTGCTTGCGTTCCTGATTTCCTGAGAACTACTGAAACCTAATGCTTCGCCTTCTGGCTTACAAACTCACTTAATTTACTTTGCTATTTCGTTTACTGTTTTCACATCTGTTTCGCTTATTTTAATCTGAACTACTAATAATCTATTGTGTGACTGAGAGTCCTTGTGGGATTCGATACCTTATATACTACGATTGCATTAACTGTGCACTTGCAGTTAGAATAGGGTTAAAACTATACACCTATCAAGTTTTTGGCGCCGTTTCCGGGGACTCTTTGAGTTCACCGATAGATTTAGTACTAGGATTTAGACTAAGCATTCTTTTTAATTTTCTTGTTTACTCACGTTTTTGATTTTTGGGATTGCAGGAATTCGCATTGCATCGATCGTTGCTTACCTTGCAACGATCGACACTAGGCGAAGACAGCGATGCTGAGATCTGAGACGTTCAATAGGTTCCGCGCCATGGAACCTGTGATTTTGATTCGCGGTGAAAACGGCGTTTTACGAGACCAAGAGGGTCACATATGCAACGCAAAAGGTCAGAAAATAGATGGGGAAGGAAACCCTATCTTACCAGATTACCATGTATTGGTTGGGCAAGTAGCTGAGATGCAGAATAAGATAGATGACATCCACGACATCTTACTTAAGGAGAGACAGTTCCGAGCAGAGGCAAAAACTGATAAGTTTGCAGAGGTACACTATATGGCTGGAACCGACTCTTATGGACATACATTAGGACATCAGCAGAGACAAGGTTCTAGGCATGCTCAAGGATCAAGGGACCATAATTATACTTCCTATCTGGCACCTCCTACACAAAGGAGCAAACTAGAGATGATGATAGAGCAATCAATTGCAAAGCAACAGCAAAACACAGCTTCCTTCAGCTCGAAGCTAGAGAACCTGTACACTAATTTGAGAGAGAAATTTGAATCCTTGAACACTCGTATGAAGCAGCTGGACACACAGATGGATCAAGTTTCAAGTTCTACCCCAAGGAAGGATTCTCAAGAAGCTCATGCCAGCAACATTCCCATTCAGGATGACACACAAATGGATCATGGATCATGTCTAGCAGTTAAGGCCATGGAATTTGTGGAAGTCAGAGGGGAATTTGATATTGAACTACCGGAGTTTAAAAGCTTTGACGGACCTGACTCAACAGAGATTGACATGGATCTTTTGACTTGGATAGTTCAGATTGAAGCGGGACCAAGCCAAGGAGAGAAATTTGAGTCTGAGATGGCTGGAATAGACCAAGAAGCGGATAAACCCGAGACTGTTGTTGAAACCCGAGCTGAGACGACAGCATCGATCGCTGCATCACATGCACCGATCGATGCACCCCGAAAGGAACCAGTTTCGCTCATATCTCAAGGACCTGCTAAGGAGAGAACCTACAAACCTCCATTACCGTTCCCGAAAGCTCCCGTTAAGTCTAAAGATGTGGTTCAGTGCACAGTGGTGGTGGACAAGAAGATGGTGGTTCCACAAGAGCCCATTCTAACGTCTTCAAAGCCCAAAACTACTCATAAACAGAAGGCTCCGAACATCAAATCCTTGCCAAAGGTAAAACATAAATCCTCTAAGTTTAAACCTCCTGACTCCACTGTTTTGAATGCAGGAAAAAGCTTTAAAGCACCCAAGTGTCGATCTCACCCTACATTCCTCCCAACGTTCCTTGGACGACATTATGCTGCTACTGCTTACACACCACCATGGATGATAAGGCATTCACAGAGACACTCAAAGTCTCTGTTGAAACCTCCATGAGTCTGACCTCTTTTCCAAAAGTCAAGCTAATGACTTAAAACAAGCGCTGAGTGGGAGACAACCCACTGTTAGGTTTATCTATTTGTTTTTCTTTTTACTATTTTTTTTTTAGGATTTTACGTTTTTATTTCTTTTTGCTAGTTTTAGATACATAACACAAGTCTGGAGCTGTGTGACGATCGTTGCCTACATGTGCAACGGTCGTTGCAATTGGGATAATTCGGAATTTAAGGTATGTCGCGCTAAACCGGAACCAATCTAATTGGACCAGTAACGATCGTTGCTTCTATGCAACGATCGTTGCACCCACGACCAAGGTAAGTTACCTTAAACCCTTTTTCTCTCTTTCTCCTCCATTTTCTCGCCGCCGATAACACCGAGAAGCTCCACCTTAAATCTTCATTTCTCCATCAATTTCTTCGATTCAAAGCGCTATTTTACTTGTTTTTACACACCCACTCTATTTCTCCCACTCTTCTCTCACGAAATCAAGGTAATGCACTTCGATTTTCGAATTTTCGGATTCAATTTTTAGGGTTTTAAGAATTGGGAATTTTGGTCGAAATTGATGAATGCACGTTGAAATGGATATGATTTAGGTTGTTAGATGATAGATTGTTGCCGATTGTGTGATTAATTGCATGACTTGGAACGAAATTTTGTTGACTATTGATTGCGGCCAGAATCGCTTTGCACCGATCGTTGCACTTGTGCAACGGTCGTTGCTCTGCGATTCTGGGGATATGTTCGATTATACGAAATCGCCCTGTAACGATCGCAACCTTAGTGCAACGGTCGTTGCATGACGATTTCACAGAGAGTTCGCCGTGACTAATTTACTTAACTGTCTATTTTGCAGATGGCAACTCAGACTCAATCCCGCAAGCGCAGAGCAACAACTGCTAGTGCCGCACGACAACGCATTCCACCACCGGAATGGTTGCACAGGGATTCTGATCCTCCACAGCCGTATCATTTGGTTCATGCGACCATAGGACCACCATGGCCAAGGGCAGATAACCTTAGAATCCTGACTGATCGCAACTGGAACACGCCTATTAAGCAGCTGCTCGCTACGGCCGATTTTACAGAGAGACCGTTACATGAGTACTGGGATGAGTACGATACGCTGCTATACAACGGTTGGTGCGGTAAGGAAATAGCGCCAACCAAGTTTGCTGATTACTCGACTTGTCACGGTCTCGGCATAGACAGACAGGTTATGGAGCTGTGCAGAGGCATCGGTCTGGGGACAATGCCGATGCAACCGTATGATCTATACCCAGAGCTGGTGAGACAGTTGCTTGCCACGTGCAGGGTTGTATACCCAAACCCAGATAGCAGGAATGCCCAAGGAGGCACCTTTACTTTCATGTGTCTCAGAGCCAGGTATCGAGTACCCCTTCTCGATATCTGTAGGATCTACGGGTTTAGCACCGAGCAGCCGCGCACAGATATGTCCCTTCCATGGGAACCAGCAGAGGCTCGGCAGTTTTGGGATTACATTGGTGGTGGACGATATCACTCACGACTTACACCGGTGATTCAGGTCAGGCATCCGGCTCTCCGTTATGTCTTGCGTATCTTGGGACGCACACTTCTGTGCAAGCATGAGGCAAACAAGATGCGCAAGAATGAGCTGGAGTTTCTGTTCAGGGGATTGAGGGAGCAGTTCAGGAATACCGAGGTGAGAGACCCGGCTGCGAAGGTTAACCTAGGGGCTGTATTTGCTCATCATCTTTGTGAGCTGCAAAAGAAGCCCTATGACGGCGCACGCAAGGAGACAGTAGGGAGTCTCCTTACTCCTATCTTCAGACATTGCAGGATCCCTATGGGGAATACAGAGCGCGCTACTGAGAGGGAGTTCTTGGATCTCAGTTACCTGCAGAGTGCTAGGTGGCTGAAGGAGGGGCGAGTGTGGGTCTACCACGACCTTGAGGACACACAGTATGGCATCGATCTTCCTGCTGCCAGGTATACTCGGATCGATACCATTGATGCTTTGAGTTTCCACCCTCCCGCTAGCGCTCGATGTGCAGTGCCTACCATGGCTCATCCGCTGGGAGAGCCTTCTACGAGAGCTTCGACCTCTGCTGCCCCTACACCTGCTGCTGCCCCTGCTACACAGGACGTCGGTCCATATCCAGCCCCGTCTATGGCTGTGCGCGAGATGTCTAAGGGTGATTGGAGAGAGCGTCAGGAAGGTATGTTCAAGACCATCTGGGAGTGGATGCGCAGCTGCACTTGCAGGAGGCAACCACAGATTCACAAGCCCACACCAGGACCCTCTCGACGCAGGCCACGATCTCAGACCCCTACTTCTTCGAGTGGTACTGAGCCCATAGCTGAGGCAGCCGATGACGATGCACTGTATGGTGGGATAGATGATATTAGCGAGTGAGAGTGATCTCCATGTTCAGACTTTCGGTTCTGTACTTTTTATCCTTTTCTTTTTATCTTTGCACTTTTTTTTCTTTTGCTTCTTAGGATGCTCTTGTTTTTGGGTGCTATGTTTGACCTGCTACGTTATTTGCTTCGATTTCACTATGTTTCTAGTGTTTTCAGCCTGCAGGTCTTTAAAAATTGACATAAACCGACAGACTAACCTGCTGACTAGCTGTCTGATCCGATATGCGCATTGCAACGATCGTTGCTGCTTTTAGCAACGATCGACACCCAACAAAATCGCCTAGCAACGATCGACGCACCTAGTGCAACGATCGATGTTTGAGCGACAGAGGTAAACCAGACAGAACTAAAACATCCATTAACAAATTTTCTTTATTTTTACCAATCCTTCGCTAGACACTACTGGGGACAGTGTGTCTTAAGTGTGGGGGAGGTGCTACTAACTTATATCTTTCTGTTTTCTTAAGAGTCAGTCCGTTTTTCAACAAAAAATTTTGTTTTATTGAGTCAAAATTGTTTAAGTAAGAAACTATGATTTTCTGAGAAGATTTACAAGACTTGCAGGAACTTAAGTAACCATTGGGATGAAGTTGCAGGATCTATTTCTGACTATTAGAAAACCCCATCACAGATCAACCTACTGGGAACACCCACATCACTTCAGGTATCAGAGGATCCATTACTGACTTCAACCTTAATACTGACTTAGATTTCTCACCTAAGGGCTTGGTATACTTTATGTCGGATTCCCTGTTAGTTCTGACACAGCTTGTAAACCTGTCCTATTTAGTTCCCTTCTCCCCTTCTATAAAGTGAAAAAAAATAAATATAATAAACTGAGGATGAGTTAGTAACTCCGAAGTGGTCATGGGAGTGGTAGAGACCCCTATTATCTCCTATGCGATCCATGGAATGTGTCCAAAGTACACCCCATAACGGGAAGAACACTGATAAAATAAAATAAAATGATACCCAATGTGGGAAAAATCAGTT
Source organism: Orychophragmus violaceus (assembly GCA_030180135.1). Classification (NCBI taxonomy): domain Eukaryota; kingdom Viridiplantae; phylum Streptophyta; class Magnoliopsida; order Brassicales; family Brassicaceae; genus Orychophragmus; species Orychophragmus violaceus. The sequence continues at coordinate 25,053,822 of CM058240.1, read as the reverse complement.
GTTAAAGAAGGGAAAGAGAAGAAAGGGACTAGAGAAAGATAGTATGGTGGTCTAGAGCTGATTAGGTAAGAATCCATGTGCCTTTAGATCGATACTCCTTAGGTGAGACCGCACTTAAATACTTGCAGAAGTCAGTAGGGAGAATTTGAATGCTTGAATGTGATTGTGGAGTTTACCTAGGACAGTTGCTAAGTGTGGGGGAAGTACATGTTGGTCTTGATATCCTATGATTGATTCTTTCAGTGGTTTACTAAGGGGAATCTGAGTATTCTAGCTTCTAGGATGAAATGAGTTTCTGAAAGTTTTCAAACCTCTTCACCAAGCTTTAGTTCTATGTCTTGCTTGAGGACAAGCAAGAGCTAAGTGTGGGGGAGTTGATATATCATGGTTTTTACCCACTTTATGCCATGATATAAGTGTGTTTTAGTGTCTTTTGTGTTCTTTTAGAGTCTTTTACATGTATAATCAGGTTTGGAGCTAAATTGGAGATTATGGAGCATTTTGGAGATTTTTGGAGTGTTTGGCCGAGAGATAGAGTTCACTGTCCGAAACAGAGAAAGGTGTCGATCGTTGCATACCTAGCATCGATCGTTGCACCAGCGAGATGGGACAAAACTCGGCGGTTTAGAAGAATTAAGATATTGCACTCTGATCCAGAAGTTCCTGATATTTACAAAGAAGCCCCAAAACGTGTTTTAGGTTATAAATAGAGTTTTTAAGCCAATGTTTAGGCAACACTTTACTTAAGCTTTTCTTACGTTAAGTTTTACTCAGAGAGAGTTGAGGGGCTGATCCTGATCTCGGAAGAGACTTGATTTTAAACCCAGTTCTTTATTTGATTATATGATATTTGGTTTTCTACTTATGATGTCTTCTGTCTCGATGAATATGTCTGAGTAGATCACCTGTTAGGTTGTAGGATTCTCATTAGGGATTTCAGAGAATTATAGTTCAAATCAATCTATAGAGATTCATATCTGCTAGTTCTTTATCTAAGTTGTTCTTAATGCTAAATCTGAAGTAGCTAATCAGAGTTATGATGTTAGGTTGATTAATTCAGCGGAAGTTGGTTAATTTAACTAGAAAGAACCTAGATAAGCAATTAAACTATTCGCAAACGGAAGTTTGGTTTAGGATAATTGTGAACATATCAAACTTGGAATTAATGCTAGTTTAATCTGTTAGTTCTCGCAAACGAAAGTTTGGTTTGCTGCACTTAGACTTAGAGAATTATCGCAAAGGAATTTGGTTAATTATATATCCGTGTTTTGAGTTCTAGAACAGTTATTGATTAGATCTAGATAGATTGATTGCTTGCGTTCCTGATTTCCTGAGAACTCCTGAAACCTTATGCTTCGCCTTCTTGCTTACAAACTCACTTAATTTACTTTGCTATTTCGTTTACTGTTTTCACATATGTTTCGCTCATTTTAATCTGAACTACTAATAATCTATTGTGTGACTGAGAGTCCTTGTGGGATTCGATACCTTATATACTACGATTGCATTAACTGTGCACTTGCAGTTAGAATAGGGTTAAAACTATACACCTATCACTTATCCATATCAAAACTTATCTTCAGATCACCCACATTCAAAATGATTGTTCCATTCTTACTGTCAATCATCGCACCAGCAGTAGCCAAGAAGGGTAGACCCAAGATAAGTGGATCCTTTGGTTCCTCTCCATACTGCGAAACCACAAAGTCTGTGGAGATCACATAGTTACCAATCCTGATTGGCACATCCTCCAACACTCCTTCAGGGATCCGAACAGTCATGTCACCTATAACCAATGAGATCTTAATAGGCATGAAATCTGTCATCCCAAGCTTCTTAGAAATAGAGAAGGGCATAAGGTTCACACTTGAACCAAGATCACACAATGACCTCTCAAATCTATCTCTGTAGATAGAACAATCCAACACAAAGCTCCCCGGATCTTTCAGTTTCTCAGGAATCCTGCCTTGAATCACATCACTACAAACCTCTGAGATCATCAATACACCTTCCTCATCAGTCATGTTACTAGAAAGCATGTCCTTTAGACATCTCTTCATCACAGGAGTAGTCTTTAGAACTTCAATCAACACCTTGCTCATCATCTCCTTGCATTTAGCCAACTGCAGGTCGTACTTAGACTTCCTTGGGTTTTTAGGGAAGGTAACCTTAGGCTTATAGACTCTTTCATCAGCAATCTTGAGCTTCTCTGCATCTGATTTCTGTGCACGGCCATTGCGTCGGTCGACGTTTGGCTGAGTTGCAACGACCTCTATGTCGACATTATTCTGAGATTATTTGTTCACGCCCTACGTCGATCGACACTGGGGGTGCATCAATCGGCGCACTCTGCAACTCACGAATATCATCTTCCATCTCTTCAATTTCAACGATTTCCTCCAAGCTCATACCCTTTTTGGTGCAGAAACGACCTCCTTACCACTCCTCAGCGTAATTGCATTACATTGGTACTTCGGATTAGCATCAGTTCGCCCAGAGAGAGTTCCATCTTGTCTCTTTGCAGACCCAACAGTCTGTGCAACCTGAACATCCAGCTTCTTGACATGAGTGCTCAAAGCATAAATCTTTCCATTCAGATCCAATTATGGAAAATATATTTTCCCATAAAAGTCTACTGCACTCTTCTGCTGTTCTTCCAGAAGTTGCTCCAACAGACCCATCATCTTATCAGACTGCTCATTTTGAGGAGGAGCAGGTTGATAGGATGAAGATCCATAGTTCATAGTGAAGCTACTAGTGTTGTTCCCAAGGCTGTTGTTTCCCTGAAAAGGCTTATGGTACTGAGGCTTAGGAGTGAAACCAGAAGAGTGTTGATTACCTATGAAGGTACTCCTCTGACCCATTTTTTTGTAGCCACCTCTGCTTTGCTGATTCCCAAATCTGTTACCCTGAAAACCAGTTCCACCAATGTAGTTCACATCCTCTTCATCACAGCTTTCCTCTGAATCAAATACCTTAACATCCTGAGCAAAATGGAAATCAATTTTGTTCTTCATCTCTTCCATCTGTGAGCTATCAACCTTTCCACCAAATTTATTCCTCTCCAAATCAGCATTCTTAGTGCTATTGCTATACACTAAGTTCTCTATAAGCTCCTTAGCTTGCTCTGGAGATTTGGTATTGAAGTTTACATTGCTAGCAGAACCAAAATCCATACGATACCACAAATCAACACCACTGAAGAAAATGCCTAGCAGTTGAACTTTAGAGAAACCATGATGAGGGCAATCTCTTTGGTACATCTTAAACCTTACCCACATGGATTTTAAAGGCTTTGTAGGTCCCTGTTTGAACTGTAGGAGATCATCTCTCAGCTGATCAGATCTAGCATCATCATAAAAATGTCTAAGGAACTTCCTTTTAACTGAATCCCAAGTAGTCAGAGTCTCATGTGGAATCTGCTTCAGCCAATTTGCAGCTTCTTCTCCAAGATAGTGTTCGAAAAGCTTACAGTGCAGGAAGTCATAGCTCACTTCATTGTGCTTCATCCCTGTGACCAATGACTCAAAATCTCAATATGGTCCATAGGATGCTCATGTGGGTGTCCATGAAAGAGATGATGCCCCACTAGAGTGTAGTAGGAAGTCTTCAGCTCAAAACCATTCCTCTGAATGGGAGGATGTACAATCGCAGACATGTTAGCATAAAACTCATCAGGCATGTTGTAATCAGCAAGAGTCCTTCCATTAGGTGTATTAGGCCGCGGCTCAGGCTGGGCATTGGGCTTTCCATTTGCTCTTCATGCTCATCCACCTTGTCCATTACCTCCAGTTATCATTTACTGTTGCACTGGTTAAACAATCACATTACCATCTGCATCAAGTCTCTGGCCCTGTTCATTGTACACATTGTTCTTTGTATCCCTCAGAACACCTTGTTCATCCCGAATCAAAATCGTTGCATTGGTATTCAACATCTTCACTCATTTCTGAGCTTTAATGTTTGATATTTGTAGCCTTGCAAGCTCCTCAATCTTGAGATTCACGAGCTCTTTGTCCGGGTTCTTCTGATTGCACGATTAGGCATGCACTAACTGGTTCACGGCAGATGTGTCGAACGATGCACATGACCGCATCGATCGATTATGTTTGTGTGTGCATCGATCGATGCTCAAGAGTGTCGGTCGATGCACTTCGTCTTCTCGCAAACCTGAAAACGCAAAGACATAACAAAAAGGAAAAATTAGTAACTAAAAACGAAAAGCCTAGTCTAAACTTTAAACTTAAATCTATCGAAGACTCAAAAGAGTCCCCGGCAACGGCGCCAAAAACTTGATATGCTCAGAGTTTTATTCCCTAAGTTACACTGCAAGTGCATATGCAAATGTAGTATATAGGGGTCGAACCACAAAGCCCAAGAATCTTGCGATAGACTATCAAGCGTCGAGTTAAGCTAAGCAGCAGCAATCAATAAACAAATAAATAAAAACAGTAAACAGATCAGAAGACGAGTTTTTTTTTATTATCAAATACTAAAGGCGCTAGGTCAAGGGAATGTCAGGAAATCAGGTCATGCAGATTAACAATCAGTCAATATCGAATTACGTACCGTTCTAGGACTCAAACACAGATGTAAAACTAACCAACTTTCGTTGCGAGAATTTACTAAGTCTATACCCTAGAAATCCAAATTTCTTTGCAATTCCTAATAGATTAAACGAGCATTAAGTGCAGGTTCGATTAGTTCACAAATTAGCTAAACCAAATTTCTTTGCAGATAACTAATTTGCTCAACCTAAATAAATCAGATTCCAAATTACAATTTCGTGTCAATTTAAAAACCTAAGATCTAGATTCCAACTGATCATCTTATAAACTAGCTTTAAGAGCAATTTAGGTTGAAGAACTAACATGTTATGAAACCTTAACTGGTTAAATCAATCAAACATGCCATAAAAACCCAATGAGAATCCCTAAACCTAACATTGAATCTAATCAGACATATTGAATGAAACAAACAAAATAATTTGAATAGATTGCATTAAAGAAGAGTAGAGAATAGAAAAGGGGTTCGAAATCTTTTCCAAAAGCATTACAAGGTTCGGATCAGCCACAAAGCTCCTAAACTCTCTCTAGCCAAAAGTATGAATGTCTAACAAGAATAAAACAACAAAAACCCTAATATAATGTGTATAAAACGTCTTGGGTATTCTTTATAAATACTGGAACTTCTGGGTCAAAACTGTAAATCCTCATATCTTCATTAATTCGCTGGCAGTTTGCGATTTGGATGCTGCGTCGATCGATGCATGAGTGCATCGGTCGATGCTCAGGTCGATCTCACATGGTGATTTCTATTCATCACGGCTCCAGCTCCAATATTTGCCCAAAAAGCTCTGTAATCTTCCAAAGTCCTCCAAATGTGTGTAAACCTATAAAACACCTGAAATAACTCGAAAGACACTACAAAAGACTCGAATATATACTTATATCATGGCTTAAAACACCTAAAAACCATGATATATCACATATACCAGAGAAATAATTTCATTTCTAAGTGTTTTAAGTATTGTAAATCCTTTAGCCTATTCATAACTAGTTCCAAAACGTTTATAAATCAATTAGGCGCCCATAAAAACCCGAACCGAACAAACCAGAATCAATATCGAATCAAACCATGGCCAAATGATGTCCCGAGACTACACCGAGATCCTCATGCGTCCGCCGGGCTAAGCCAAACCTGAAAAACAACAACAAAGAGTCTAATGAGCGATCTAAGATCACCCAGCGAGTCGGCTCCCCACTAACATGCTGATAAACAATCTACGAAAACCCGCAAAAAACCCAAACAAACAAAAGGAACAAACAGAAACAAATAGTTGATCACGTGCCACCATGACGTGATGAGCTCCACAACACACAAGTATTCTCTATCAATGAAAGGTAACAACGTAAATCAAGATCACTGCGGCACATGACCTTGATTGGACTCGATCTAACTATCGCGATACTAACACTAACTCCACACCACTGGGTCCACTATGCAAACTCGGTAACTTCCACGGGAACACTTAGTAACCGCCATGGTAACTAAAACTACCCATAACTCCTAGACGTAAACACAAAGTCCTACGACCTAGGACACCGTTCTCTGTCCATCGATACGCGGTGACTCGGGCTACCCCTAGATAGCCTAAGAGTCTATGCAGTCCGGCCCTAGGACATGACCCCATATTCTGTTGATCACACAGCTACCGGCGTCACTCAGTAGGTTAACACCATAAGCAGAACCACCACCCGAATGTACATGAACCGATAAGGTAACTACTCGAGGATTCAATCGGGAAGAAAGTACCAAAACGCCACAATTTGACTTGCGGGATCTAACACACCCTAGAGTCCTAATAGCAATAAAGATAAACTTTCAGACTCTTTGGGACTCTACCACAACACAAAGACCGACAAGGTCAACATAATTAAATAACACAGACTCAACACCCAATCTATCTGCAAGTCCTATCACCAACAACCACGCCACCACACCTTATCCGGTTCCATACCGGATTAGATATCTATCAAACTTACCCGGTCCCGTGACGGAGTAAGTAACAAACAAACTGTCTATCCGGCCCAACACCGGAATAGACTAAACACCACACAATCAATCCGCCTACCCATCCCAACACCGGAGTAGACCAAATACAAGCATTCATCAAATAATCACAAACCAACCATCACAATACCAATCAATAAAACACTTAGCTTTCATTAGTCTTTTAATCTTAACTTAATCTCTGATCATTCAATCTGCTACCTTGAGATTAGTGGCTTACTAATCCTGTAGACGGTTTAATTCCAATTACTAACTTTTAAACTATCTTTCCTTAAATGTTATTATAAACTCCTCTATCCGTCTGATTGAGATTAGTAAACTTACTAATCTCCTGACGTCTCATTGTTCATTAATTAGATTCATTAACCTAATAACCCCAATTATTACCTAATTAACCCACCCCGTCATTATATTATAAATGTGTTATATGTTTTAATCCGTATTTTAATTAATTGTTAATTCCTTGTATATAGATTCTTTAAGGACGTTCTTAATATAGTATATATGCATATACGTCCTAATATGCCATTCTAAAATAAATGCACCAATCAATAACCGTCAATCACTAACTTAAACAATAACTTACCAATCCAAGCTATCTACATGCCATTAACCTAACTGTTTAATGAGTCAGTCGAGTTCTCAAGCAACCTAGCAGTTTTAACCAATTCAATCAATCCGGTATGCAACCTAAAACTATGGTTCGTGAATCCTGGATCTACATGACCTAACTAAATGCAACAAACAATTGAACCGACTCATAGTGCGTATAGAAGCAACAGATGGTGATGTGACGGAACTCCAAACCCTGAGACCGAGCTAAACCCTACCCTTCCTAAACAAACAAACTAAACCGACTGGAATCCCGAACTAAACTGGCTTGACTCAAAGCATCGACCAAACTAAACCGGTGTTGACTGAATGTTGACCAAGTTGACCTGCAGCATTGACTTTTACCAAGAGAAGTTGACCACACAAGCTTTGACCGGCGAGAGATGAGGGCTTTGACCGCTGCTGAAAGGCTCTTTCCAGCGTTGACCGGTGGTGGCTCCGGAGTTGACGACGGTGGAGGGAGCGTTGACCGGCGGAAGAGTGGCTTCTCCTGTGGAGGATTATGGAGTGGACTGTTCCGGCGAGGCTTGCCAGTGGTGAGAGATAGCTAGAGAGAGAGCTCACAGCTGAAGGAAGAACACGGCGGCAGCAACAAGAGAATTCGGCGACGGTGGGAACTCTGGCGAGACTTCCGGCGGCAGATGGTCTCCGGTGAGAGAAGTCACCGGTGAGAGGAGATAGATCTGGAGAACCGGAGGCGGAAGAGATAAATGGCCATTCCGGTTTAATTCTCAAAAAACCCTCGCAGCTTCATAATCAACCCCCCCCCAAACTCCTTTTTAAATTAATTGACTTCATAAGAAACGCTCTGCAATTCGTTTCATCTAATTTGGCCTCCCGTAACTCTCGTACCAATTTTTACAAGTTTTATCGGTTTTGTAGGTTTCCATCTCGACAGTCCGTAAAACCGTTTTTAAATATGATTCCACCATTCTCCGTCCTCTAAGTGATTTCTTTAATTAAAAAGAGAATCACATGGCCCGATTATTCTTCCGTCTTGTATTTTGTAAAATTACCAAAATACCCCTTAACTCTTTGAAATTACGAAAATGCCCTCGGTTGACTTTTTGACTTTCCATTGACCAAATCATGGAATAGGTTATTACATCCTTCCCCACATACATGAATTTGGTCCTCGAATTCTCCATTACTAACAAAACTCGAATCGGAAACTGAACCTTGTAAGTCTCCATTTCTGAATCCAATTCAACTCTGCTTCGCTGCTTGCACTCTGATCCCAAACTGAATTTTTGATACACGGTCTTGCACACCCCAATACACTGATGTCTGGAACTCCCCACACTGAAATACTTGACTCTTGATCGCTTCATGGTTCCCCATCTTGGTTGCTTTCACTAAACTTATGATTCAACCGCCAATTCCTTATGTACTGCTTCAATCTGATTTGCTCAAACTTTTACACCAACTGATGATCTTCCCAAACCAATGATTTTGACTTCCCCACTTTGCCTCGACTTCCAAATCACGTAACAATGACTCGTCCTCCTTTCCAATTGCTTGACTTGCTCGCCTCGCTTACTGTTATCATTTGGTACTTTGCTGATATCGTCATCCTTCTTTCCATTCAACAGAATCGTCATGCCCACACACACCTGGCATTTTCCTCGATCACTGAACCCAAGCTTTTCTGAGTCCATAACTTCTCTTCCCGACTGATATCCTTGAATTGATTATTTCTCTGACACTGACGCCTTCAAATCTCTTTGCTAACTCATCATACTCATATGCCTGCCTTGAATTCATCGGTCAATGATACCCATGATATCCTGAAATCCCACTGACTCGATCGCAAGCTTGGGTCAAACTGGTTTACTGCTTCATGAAACAATGTCTTATCTCTCGGGTTCGGGTTCGGTCTCGTGTTTGCGTCAAATCATCCATCGCGTTATGTACCACAACTCAACAACACAACACTGGAGTGGTTAGAAATTTCTATCTTACTTTTCAATATCACTTCCTTATAGAGATATTGGTATTTAGTCACGTACCCAACGGTCACACATGGCTAATTGTCAATATCTTATATTTCTGCTCTACCCCAACTAAGCTTCATACAAAAACCGCTTTATCAATTCCGAGCTTAGTTCTACCTGAAAGGTTCCCTAACCTCCTCAACTATCGACGAGTCTAACCGATAACTTAACATTCCATCTATAATAATCTATCGGTCTACTGAGCTACCAAAACATCTACTTCTCAAACCGATCATCCTCTAGAGAGAGTTTATGAGCTTTGGGGCTGATACGAACCTTGTACTGCTTTTGGAGAAGATTCTGAACCCCTTTTTCTATTCTCTTATCTTTTTAATGCAATCTATTTCATCCATGTTGCTTGTTTCATTCAAAATGTCTGAGTATATTCATAGTTAGGTTTAGGGATTCTCATAGGGTTTTCATGGCATGTTAGATTGATTTAATCAGTTAAGGAATTCATAACTTGTTAGTTCTTCAATCTGAATGGTTCTTAAAGCTAGTTTCTAACCTGATCAATTGGAATCTAGTTCTTAGATTTTTAAATTGACACGAAGTGTAATTTGGAATATGATTTGTTTAGGTTGAGCAAATTAGATATCCGCAAAGAAATTTGGTTTAGCTAATTTGTGAACACACGAACCTGCACTTAAGGCTAGTTTAATATGTAGGAATTGTAATGAAAATTGGATTTCTAGGGTTTTAGACTTAGTAAATTCTCGCAACGAAAGTTTGTTTATTTTACATGTGTTTGAGTTCTGGAATGGTGCTTAATTCAATTCTGACTGATAATTAATCTGCATGACTTGATTTCTTAAGAACTCCCTTGACCTGGCGCTTTTAGTATTGATTACAAACTCGCTGCTATTTACTTTCTGGTACTGATTTATTTGCTTTTTGATTGTTTTATGCTTAGCTTAACTCAACGCTTTATAGTATATCGTAAGAACTCTTGAATCTTTGTGGTTCGACCCCTATAAGCTACATTTGCATGTGCACTTGCAGTGTAACTTAATGATAAGTTTTTGGCGCCGTTTCCGGGGACTCTTTTGAGTCTTCGATAGATTTAAGTTTAGAGTTTAGACTAGGCTTTTAGTTTTTAGTTACTAAATTTTTTTTTTGTTTTTTTCTCTCGTGTGTTCAGGTTTGTGTGAAGAACAAGTGCATCGACCGACAATCTTTAGCATCGATCGACGCACTCACGACTCAGCAACGATAGATGCTACTCCTGCATCGATCGACGCATCTGTCGTGAATCAGACAGTAAATGCCTAATCGTGCACTTATAAGCAATCCGGACAAAGAACTCGTTTCTCTTAGGAATCATGAACTTTCAAGGTTAGAGAGAACGAACAGAAAAGCTAAGAAGCCAGTGAAAATGTTGAATCCTAATGTTGTGGTGTTGATTCGGGATGAACATGGTGTTCTGAGGGATCTAGAGAACAATGCTTACAACAACCAGGGCTAGAGACTTGATGCAGATGGAAATGTTATTGTCCAACTAGTTGTTGAGCAACAACTTGTCAATCCATGCGCAGGAGGACAAGGTGGAGGTGCATGAGGTGTTAATTTTAATGCAAAACCCAATGCACCATTTGGGAGGACTCTTGCTGATTATAACAGACCTGGTGAGTTTTATGTTAATAGGTCTGCGATTATACCTCCTCCCATTCAGAGGAAGGACTTCGAGGTAAAGACTTCCTACTACACTCTTGTGAGAGAGCATCTCTTTCTTGGACTCCCAAATGAGCACCCTATGGACCATATCGAGAAATTTGAGTCATTGGTCATAGGGATGAAGCATAATGAAGTGAGCTATGAGTTCCTAAACTATAAGCTTTTCGAACACTCTCTTGGTGGGGAAGCTGCAAATTGGCTGAAGCATATTCCACCTGGGACTCTGACTACTTGGGATGTCGTTAAGAGGAAGTTCCTTAGAGACTTCTATGATGATGCTAGATCTGATCAGCTAAGAGAGGACCTTTTACAGTTCAAGCAGGGACCTACAAAGGCTCTCAAAGCCGCCATGATCAGATTCAAAATGTACCAAAGAGACTGCCCTCATCATGGTTGCTCTGAAGTTCAACTACTGGGCATTTTCTTCAGAAGTGTATATTTGTGGTATCAATTGGCATTAGATGCTGCTAGTAATGGAAACTTCAATACCAATTCTCCATAGCAAGCTAAGAAGCTGATTGAAAATTTGGTGTATAGCAATAGCACTAAGAATGCTGATTTGGAGAGGAAGAAATCAGGCGGAAATGTGGATGGATCACAAATGGCAGAGATGGAAAATAAGATTGATTATGTCCATATTCTTATGCTTGGGAAAAGCATGTCCATTTTGCTCAAGATGTTGAGAAATTTGAGGCAGGGGAGTGTTGTGATGAAGAGGATATGAACTATATTGGTGGGTCTGGTTTCAGTGTTACAGATTTGGGAATCAGCAAGGCAGATGTGGCTACAATGGAATGGGTCAGAGAAGTACCTTCATAGTTAACCAAAACTCTTATGGTTTCACTCATAAGCCTCAATACCAGAAGCCTTTTCAGAGAAAAAAAACCTTGGAAACACTAATAGCTTCACCAGGAACTATGGATCTTCATCCTATCAACCTTCTCCTCAAAATGAGCAGTCTGATAAGTTGATGGGTATGCTGGAATAGCTTCTGGAAGGCAGCAGAAGAGTACAGTGGACTTTAATGGGAAGATTGATGCTTTGTACTTGGATCAGACGAGAAAGATTGATGCTTTGAGCACTTATGTCAAGAAGCTGGATATTCAGGTTGCACAGACTGTTGTGACTGCAAAGAGGAAAGATGGAACTCTCCCTGGGAGAACATATGCTAATCCGAAGTGCCAACGTAATGCAATTACATTGAGAAGTGGTAAGGAGGTCGTTCATGCACTGAAAAAGGGTATAATCTTGGAGGAGATCGTTGAAATTGAAGAAATGGAAGATGAAATTTGCGGATTACAGAGTGCGCCAACCGACGCGCCTCTGTATTGGTCATTGCAGGACGTAAATCCTGAGGTTTCTTAGAGTTTTGATGGAGTTTTGAACAAAGAAGTCAAGACCAAGGTCGACGTAAAAGGTCGACACACCTGAGTCAAGCATCGACCGACGCACCCCTAGCGTCGATCGATGCAAGGTCTGTGCACAAAATCAGGTGCTGAAAAGTTTAAGACTGCATATGAAAGAGTCTATAAGCCTAAGGTTCCCTTCCCCAAGACCGTAGGAAGTCCAAATACGAGCTGCAGTTGGCTAAATGCAAGGAGATGATGAGCAAAGTGCTATTAAGGTCCATTTGATTGACGCTCTTAAGACCACTCATGTGATAAAGAGATGTATAAAGGACATGCTTTCGGGAAACATGACTGATGAGGAAGGTGTAATGATGATCTCTGAAATATGCAATGTTGTGATTCAAGGCAGGATTCCTGAGAAACTAAAGGATCCAAAGAGTTTTGTGTTGGATTGTTCTATCTACAAAGATAGATTTGAGAGGTTATTGTGTGATCTTGGTTCAAGTGTGAACCTTATGCCCTTCTGTGTTGTTCAGAAGCTTTGGATGATAGATTTCATCCCTATTAGAACCTCACTGGTTCTAGTTGATAGGACTACCATGATTTCAGAAGGAGTGTTGGAGGATGTGCCAACCAGGATTGGCAACTGTGTGATCCCTACAAACTTTGTGGTTCTTTAGATAGAGAGGAACCAAATGATCCACTTATCTTGGGTATACCCTTCTTAACTACTGCTGGAGAAATGATTTCCTACAAGAAGGGAACAATCATTCTGAATGTGGGTGATCTGAAGATGAGTTTTGATATGGATAAGCTGGTGAAGAGACCAACCATCGACGGACATACCTTCTATGTGGATGATATACCATGGATTTTAGGGATTTTAACCATGGTATATGTGTTATTTATCGAGTCTTTTACTATGTTTTGGAGTCTTTTCAGGTGTTTTACATGTTTAAGGACATCTGGAGCCTAATTGGACGTTTTGGGAGCATTTGGAGCAATTCTGCACTACTTAGAGATTTCACAGAGTTCACTGGCTGCATTTTCACAGTGCAACGATCGTTGCAGTCTGTGCAACTGTCGTTGCAGTTCTGCGCCCAAAAATCTGCATTTTCCAGAAATTACAGTTTTTGCCCAGAAACTTCCCAGACTTGCAAAAAGGCCCCCAGCCGACTTTAGACCATTATATAAGAGTTTTTAAGCCATTGTTTAGGCTACGCTTTTCTTAAGTCTTATTTTATTTTCAGAGAGCCTTAGGGGCTGATCTTGCTCTCGAAAGAGAGAGGATTTCGAACCCCTGTTGATTATTCTGTTTTATGATATTTGGTTTTCTACTTATGATGTCTCCTGTCTCGATGAATATGTCTGAGTAGATCACCTGTTAGGTTGAAGGATTCTCATTAGGGATTTCAGAGAATTATAGTTTAAATCAATCTGTAGGGATTCGTATCTGGTAGTTCTTTATCTAAGTTGTTCTTAATGCTAAATCTGAAGTAGCTAATCAGAGTTATGATGTTAGGTTGATTAATTCAGCGGAAGTTGGTTAATTTAACTGGAAAGAACCTAGATAAGCAATTAAACTTCTCGCAAACGGAAGTTTGGTTTAGGTTAATTGTGAACATATCAAACTTGGAATTAAAGCTGGTTTAATATGTTAGTTCTCGCAAACGAAAGTTTGGTTTGCTGCACTTAGACTTAGAGAATTATCGCAAAGGAATTTGGTTAATTCTATATCTGTGTTTGAGTTCTAGAATAGTTTATGATTAGATCTCGATAGATTGATTACTTGCGTTCCTGATTTCCTGAGAACTCTTGAAACCTAACGCTTCGCCTCCTTGCTCACAAACCACTCCTGCTACGGATTTACTTTTCTGCTTGCTTTAGTTTCTCATTGCTTTCCCCTAGTTTAATCTTAATAGTTCTAAATCTATCGTTGACCGGAGTCCCTGTGGATTCGATACCCTAAGTACTACAACTACATCACTGTGCACTTGCAGTTAGTATAGGGATTAAAACTCTTACACCTATCAAGTTTTTGGCGCCGTTACCGGGGACTCTTTTGAGTCCTCGATAGATTTGAACTTAGGGTTTAGACTAGGATTTTCGTTTTTTAATTTTTTGCTACTAATTTTTTTTCTTTTTCTGTTTTTGCGTTTTAGGTACGCCTAAAATCGCCCTGCATCGATCGACACGGTCCTTTGTGTCGATCGTTGCATTCTCGAGCTTGCATCGATCGACGCTACTCTGCATCGATTGACACATCGCGAAAGAATGATGGGAATGATGGGACGGATGTCGAAAAATCAGCAGAATAACTCATTCTGCAGAGGCTATGGTTCCTATTCATTCACCAGAGATTATGAATCTCTATCTTATCAGCCTGTTCCTCCTCAAAATAAACAATATGGTAAGCTGATAAGTATGATGGAGCAGTTACTGGAGAGACATGAAGAGGATAGGAACTACATAAATGGTTATAGATTTCAAGGAAACAAGAGCAAGATGGAATCCATGATGGAGTAGCTGCTAGAGGATCAGACTAAGATTTCTATGGACTTCGACAGGAAGCTGGATGTTATACATGAAAATCTGAGTGAGAAGTTCGAATCTTTGAGCACACATATGGAGGAGCTGAATATCAAAATTGAACGAACAGATGCAGCAATAGAAAGGCATAATGAAGCTAGGAAAGCTGAACAGTGTAGATCCATCAAAGCTGTGACCTTAAGGGATGAGATTGAGTTGCTAGGTGAAGAAGAGAGCATAATCTCGGATTTTCTGGATGAATATTGTCTGCCTGATACATGCATCGATCGACACCCCCTATGTGACGATCGACACGCCATTCTGACGGCAATTTCAAGTTCTTTCGAGAAACAGAATCGCCTTGCATCGATCGACACACATCATGCAACGATCGACACAGAACGCAGACATGTCCAGAAACCTGCATCAGTGCCAGAACGAGCCTACAAGCCCCCAGTGCCATATCCTAAGGTTCCTAAACCTTCCAAACAAGAGATAGAAGTGGCTAACTACATGAAAGTGATAAATAAGAAGGTGAATAAAACACCACCAGTTGAAGCTTCGCGAGTTCATGCAAAGAAGATGATCTCCACTGATGGTCATCTGGAAGAAGAAGTTCAGATTGGTGGAACTACAGTATCTGATAGTGGAAAGAAGAAGATGGCAGTTCCTCTTAAACCTGCTCTAACATCTTCAGTACCTGAAACTGCTCATAAGCAGAAAGCCCCAAACATCAGATCTGCATCAAAGGTAAGGAACAAATCATCTAAGCTTAAACCTCTTGACTCCATTGCTGTGAATGCAGGAAAACGCTCTACACCACCCAAGTTTCACTCCCGCCCTGGATCTCTTCCTACGTACCTTGGACGCTCTCATGCTGATACCTCTTATACACCTCCTTGGATGAAGAGATATTCCCAGAGACACTCAAAGTCTCTGTTGAAACCCCCATGAATCTGATCTCTTCCAATAGTCAAGCTAATGACTAAAAACAAGCGCTGAGTGGGAGGCAACCCACTGTTAGGTTCGTTTTTGTTTTCATTTTTTTCGTTTTGATTTGGTATTTTTAATTTTTCTGTTAAATGTGTGCAGAAGCGTGAGAAACAGGCAGAATCGCACTGCATCGATCGACACATATAGTGCATCGGTCGATGCAGTCACGATTTGTGGTTTACCTATTCAATTGCGGTTCAGACATCGGTTATCTAAATAACCGCGAGCGATAATCACCTTGCATCGATCGACACCCTTGTGGCATCGATCGACGCAGGGCGACGAGAGGTAAGTATTCTGCAACTTTTCGGTTTGTTCTTCAATTTGATTATTCTTTCACCGAGCTCATGCTTTGATTACACTGGGGACAGTGTAGTTTAAGTGTGGGGGAGGAAGCTACTGACGCACGCTTTTGTTTTCTTAGTTTTTCAAAATTTGTTTTATTGAGTCAAAATTTGTATGAAACTATGATTTTTCGAGGAAAATTTTCGCTTGAACAGGAACTAAGTGACCATTGGACAGACTTGCAGAGCCTCTATGACTGTTAGAAAACTCAGACACAGATCAACCTACTGAGGACACCCACATCACTTCAGGTATCAGAGGATCCTTTTACTGACTTCACCTTAATACTGACTTAGATTTCTCACCTAAGGGCTTGGTATACTTTGTGTCGGATTCCCTGTTAGTTCTGACACAGCCTGTCAACCTGTCCTATTTAGTTCCCTTCTCCCCTTCTATAAAGTAAAAAAAAAAGATAATAAACTGAGGATGAGTTAGTAACTCCGAAGTGGTCATGGGAATAGTAGCAAACACTATTATCTCTTATGCGATCCATGGAATGTGTCCAAAGTACACCCCATAACGGGAAGAACACTGATAAAAAAAAAAAAAATGATACCCAGTGGGGAAAAATCAGTTGTTAAGGAAGGGAAAGAGAAGAAAGGGACTAGAGAAAGATAGTATGGTGGTCTAGAGCTGATAAGGTAAGAATCCATGTGCCCTTTGATCGATATTCCTTAGGTGAGACCGCACTTAAATACTTGCAGAAGTCAGTAGGGAGAATTTGAATGCTTGAATGTGATTGTGGAGTTTACTTAGGACAGTTGCTAAGTGTGGGGGAAGTACATTGTGGTCTTGAGTTCTGTAGGAAAGTTTTCAGTGGCTTACTAAGTGAATGTGATTGTGAAAGTTCCTAGGACGAAATGAGTTTCTGTGTTTTCAAACTTCTTTTCTTACGCTTTGGTTCTTTACTTGCTTGAGGACAAGCAAGAGCTAAGTGTGGGGGAGTTGATATACCATGGATTTTAGGGATTTTAACCATGGTATATGTGTTATTTGTCGAGTCTTTTACTATGTTTTGGAGTCTTTTCAGGTGTTTTACAGGTTTAAGGACATTTGGAGCCTAATTGGACGTTTTGGGAGCATTTGGAGCAATTCTGCACTACTTAGAGATTTCACAGAGTTCACTGGCTGCATTTTCACAGTGCAACGATCGTTGCAGTCTGTGCAACTGTCGTTGCAGTTCTGCGCCCAAAAATCTGCATTTTCCAAAAATTACAGTTTTTGCCCAGAAACTTCCCAGACTTGCAAAAAGGCCCCCAGCCGACTTTAGACCATTATATAAGAGTTTTTAAGCCATTGTTTAGGCTACGCTTTTCTTAAGTCTTATTTTATTTTCAGAGAGCCTTAGGGGCTGATCTTGCTCTCGAAAGAGAGAGGATTTCGAACCCCTGTTGATTATTCTGTTTTATGATATTTGGTTTTCTACTTATGATGTCTTCTGTCTCGATGAATATGTCTGAGTAGATCACCTGTTAGGTTGAAGGATTCTCATTAGGGATTTCAGAGAATTATAGTTTAAATCAATCTGTAGGGATTCGAATCTGCTAGTTCTTTATCTAAGTTGTTCTTAATGCTAAATCTGAAGTAGCTAATCAGAGTTATGATGTTAGGTTGATTAATTCAGCGGAAGTTGGTTAATTTAAATGGAAAGAACCTAGATAAGCAATTAAACTTCTCGCAAACGGAAGTTTGGTTTAGGTTAATTGTGAACATATCAAACTTGGAATTAAAGCTGGTTTAATCTGTTAGTTCTCGCAAACGAAAGTTTGGTTTGCTGCACTTAGACTTAGAGAATTATCGCAAAGGAATTTGGTTAATTCTATATCTGTGTTTGAGTTCTAGAATAGTTTATGATTAGATCTCGATAGATTGATTACTTGCGTTCCTGATTTCCTGAGAACTCCTGAAACCTAACGCTTCGCCTCCTTGCTCACAAACCACTCCTGCTACGGATTTACTTTTCTTCTTGCTTTAGTTTCTCATTGCTTTTCCCTAGTTTAATCTTAATAGTTCTAAATCTATCGTTGACCGGAGTCCCTGTGGATTCGATACCCTAAGTACTACAACTACATCACTGTGCACTTGCAGTTAGTATAGGGATTAAAACTCTTACACCTATCAGTGGACACTCTCGGTGACTTGGCAGAGGAATTATTTCATAGGAGGCATGCTAAGTATCCGTTGGAGAGAGCTCTGCTAAGCTCAGTACAGGAATTGAAGCATCTGGAAGACAAGCGTGCTATTTGTTATGTTAGATTTATGGACACAACAGAGCAAGTTATGCAATTGGAGGTGTTGGACGAACTGGTGCATCGACCAACACACCTTGTGCATCGGTCGACGCACGTCGCATGAGCCGACTGGACAGAGGAAAAAGCTCCGAAAATTGAACTCAAACAACTTCCCTCTGGACTAAGATACGCATTTCTTGGACCTAATTCAACATATCCAGTGATTATTAATGCTTCCTTAAACAACGCAAAGACTTCCTTACTGCTGAGCAAGCTGCGCAAGTATTGCAAAGCTCTAGGTTATTCTCTTGCTGGCATTTCAGGTATCTCTCCTGATCTGTGCATGCATAGGATACATCTTGAGGATGAGACAAAGTCATCAGTTGAGCATCAGAGAGGCTGAATCCAAATCTGAAGGAAGTGGTGCACTACAAGAAAACAGTGTTTTTTCGACTGGACCGTGCGACTATACTTGTAGTCGTAACATTTGGCCACTATTAGGTGACAATATAACTACTATTTTGCGACAACGGATTATTGGACTTGTATTAGTCGCTTATATACGTCCAAAAATGATTGTCGCCAATTTAGTCGTCGATACTGAATAACGACCATTCTCGAGAACGGAAACAATAGTCGCAGGCTAGTCGGCGATATGGCGACTATTTTTGCGTATGATGTTAAGAGTCGTAGAACAATCGCGAATTGGTCAGTAAATGGGCGACTAATTCGCTACTTCGGTATAGTAGTAACCAAGTCGATTGTTTGTTGCTATTGATACGACTAATATTCAACTCATTATTCTTGTCGCAGAGTAGTCGGGTATGCGTCGTATCATATAGTATTTTGGATTTTTTGAAAGCAATATGAGATAGTTTGGTTATATTTTTCCTGTTTGTGTTAGGTATACAGGTTTCAAAGCTAATCTATATTTGCAATATGTAAAGTGTATAAACGCTTTTTTCCAACTTCTAATAAACATGTATAAGTTGCAATATTATATATTAACTAAAATTTAAATAGAAGTTAATTAACCCTTAAAATAGAAACCAAACGCTTAGCAATCTTTACACTGTTTTTAAGGAATAAAAAATTAAAAATTCATAAGTTCTTAATAGTTATAGAATAAGAGTGAAGGAGAGTTAGAAGCGATCGAGAGTCTGGTGTTCGTTTGAGTACCATGTCGAAAGAGGACTGGGGTAACTACACGAAATCAAAGAGGGAAATATGTTAGATGCTGTTAATAATTTATATGATCATAAGATTTTTAATATGAAAAGTTAAAAAAAATTCATACCGTTCCATCAGATTGTTCAACTCCTCCAATGTTACACGATGATAGTCAATTGAAGAAGGCCATTCGATTCCTCTAAGCCAAGTAACCCCTAGGTTGAAAAAAATATATTTTCTCATAATTATGTTATATATTAATGTACTCATATTTTCTAGAATACATGTCAACATACCGCCAAATCTTCCAATCCAGAACAATCGGAGCAAGACAAACAAATGCTTGTCTGGAATTGTTCAAAACGCCTCGACAATTCCTCAGCGGGTTGTCCAACGCATTCTATGGCCCTCTTCCTTCAATTCAAACATCATTATTTAGTAAGTTTTAATTATAAGGTGATTATAAAACTCCGAAACTTAAACTTACTCGGCATCTCTTAGCGTGAATTGGACTTTAGCGCGTGTACGTGAATACGAATAGACCTTTGAAGAGTTATCTACCCATTCAAGCTTTCCAACCCATGTTATAGCACCAACAACATCTATAGGAAACAATTCTTTTTAATATAAGTTAATCCCCTAAAAACAACAACCACAATAACCACAATTTCTTCCAAATTCGATGTTAGATTTTTTCATTTAATCTAATAATAATGTATTGTAAACAACACTCCAATTGTATATTTATCTGAAACCGTCCCATCATTAATTCCTAGGATTGGTTTGATGCTCAAGAGGTCATCTAAAGTTGAAGGATCGAAGTTCTCAGTGATATTTGTCTCGTCAGTTATATAAATATCATTATACGTTGGACATACTCTGTCATACTTTGGACCTAACGAAGCCCTAAAACCCAAAACATTAAACCAGCAACCTTCTTTATGTAAAAGAAAAAGGAACTTCCGGGCGTTTTTTCCAAAAGCTAAGGCTTGAATCCGACTTCCCTGTTGATTATAACCAAAGGTTACAAAAGCAAGTACACAAATAAAACCGTATGGATTTATGGGTGCCCCCAATAAAAAGAAAGCGGTAAAATTAATTCCAAAGGATAAAAAACGTAGAAGAAGAATACCGTTTCATCGGATAAAATTATTTCCAAGGGAGCATCATAGTGAGTAAAACACCACGCTCTACAAACCTTGGCTCTAACATTCCAGCGATTATCCCTCAAAGTAATATCAGCAATTTTGTGAAATTGTGAGTTTTCAGAATCGCATGTTATAAGCGGATTCATTTTGTGGATATCTCTTTGAATATCAGAGAATGATAGGGAAGAGGTAGAAGAAGAAAGTGAAGCGTTTTTAGGTTTATTGAAATAAATACCCGGTAACTATTTTAACTCGATACGCAACAGTTGCGACTTTACAATAAAATCCACTTGCTCGTTTTGGGCTTTTCTCGAATGATCACATGAGAATGACCCATGTATGCTTTTGTTTCATAATCTCTAATTGTTATGCGTTAAATTTACCATAAGAAACTGATTGTTCATAATTCTCTCAGAGTAACGAAATACATTAATTTGTTCTTCAAAAGGGAACATGTTCTCGATCGCTTAGTAAGTTTAGGTACTAAATATTAATCAATGTTTAATACCCATTGATTATTTTTTCAAGTTTTGGTTATGGTATACGAGTAATATACTATGCTCATAGTTACACGTTGGTAGTCATAACGTATATGAATTTATGGTTTTATGGTTAATATGTTCAGGTAATAAATTTTAATCAATGCTTAATACTCGTTGATTATTTTTTCAAATTTTGGATATCATGGAATACAAATAATTAATATACTAAGTTTATTAATGCTAAAGTAAATTAACCAAGTTGACAAAAAAGGGAAATACTAGAGAAAACCATAAACAAAGTGCTGGTTATAAATACAAATTTAATTAAAATTCATAAACCGTAAGTATCTAAATTTTAATCAAAAAAGCTTTGATGTTTCATCATACCACCACTGTTATTGGCGATATTAAAGCATTGGAATAAGCAGAACAATATCCCATTATGACTTTTGCCTAATGCCCTAACCAGCCTAATAGCAAGATCGCCATTGGCCACACAATCCAATGACTCGTTTCTGCCAATATTTAATACACTTGAGCTTTCAGACACTCTAAGAGTATTGTACATGAAATAAATTTATGTTATACTTACTCCAAATCTCTGATTCTGAATTCTACTTGAAGTCGCCTCCAGAAATAAGTTTTCGAATCATTTGCAGGAACCACTGGATCTCTTACGAAGCCATCAATTCCAAGCACAACACTAATAAAATCTATATCTCAAACAAATAAACATAACAAAAAAATCCATAACAAAATCATATTAAAACAATAAAGTCACATAAAACTAGTACCCTTAAATCCGAAATACTATACCGATTGGATATGTGCTAGTTATAGTGCCATTTGAAAGGCCATGTATAGGCTTCAAGTCTAAGTAGTGCTGTTCATTAGGGTATGGAATTTTCCAGATTACACTCGAACGGATTCAACACAGAGAGTATAAACTATCTGTCAAGCGGTCAATCATTGGCCTGTCAAGGATATGAACGTTATCCCATTGTACCCACTGGCCCTCAGATTCCACCATCCACTCGAAGATTTACACGAAATCATCACAAATTTCTCCTTCTATCTTTTTGCCCTATCGTTAGAAAGTGCAAGACTTAAAACTTCAAACAGCGACAGAACATAAGTTTATACAGTGTAAGATCAAAACATTATACAGCGCATGAAATGTGGTAGAGAGATAACTTGTTCGTCCACCAAAAGTAATTTGATGGTTTTGCTGGAGAATACCCGTTCATACATCCAACACCGAAGGACCTTCAATTTCAAACTCCATTTCGTCGTCGACTTGTTGATGTCCGAGACGAATTGGTATTGCCTTTGTGCCATTGATCTTTTTGCAATAGATTTTCCATTGAGGAAATAATGTATAATGCAAGGAGTTAGAGAGATGAAGTGAATTTGATAGAGGTTATAATGGTTAGGGTATTGGCAGTTTATGGTAATTCAAGCGCCATAAATATATTGGGTTTGGCGGGTCTTAATTTGTGCCACTTAATGGTTATTCATGAACTAATGCGTTACACATGGTGAAGGATTCGTTTAGTGTTAATCCTGATTCAATTCTTCAGATTAAACTCCTAAACATGCTTGGATCTAGGTTCTCTTGCTAGAATCATAAAGGATCTCACTTGTTACCTTGTTTTGCAGCGGAAAGAGGAGGTACGGGTCAGAGATCAGCAGAACCACCAAGAGATAGCTCCTCCAAAGGCTCACACACGCACGCACAGGAAATTGGCTGCTAGACCGAAGAGGAGGGAGGCCGCAGAGAGAGAGAGTTGGCGCAGAAGAGGCTTAGGGAAAAAGAACTAGGGCAAGTTTTATTTATAAAACCCTTGTCCAGTTCTATTGGGCCTTTTGGGCCCAATTCCCAGTTTGATTAAATCCCTTAATCAGGCCCTTTAAACTCTCTAAGTACAGTAAATGCCTAGCACTTTTACCGTACTTCTGCTGAACCGTTCCTACATTGTTTCCTGTTAGCTTAGGCGTGTGACCCATATGGGATCATATAATAAAGGCAATAAGTCCAAGACTTATAGATCATGAGCGGACTCTAGCAAGCCATCATGACCCCCAGTATTATATGACTTATGTCTGATCATTGACATACTCTTACTTTCTAGAGACAGTACAGAGATAACTGGACATAATTCCAACAATCTCCCACTTGTACTGGAATCTCTGTATTCATAATCCTTTTGTCACAATATCTCGATTAGTCATAAGGCAAGATTAGTGTCATCCTTATAAAGCCTAATCTTGTTCATCGGACTCTGATTTGATACTGACAATCCAAACGACTCGGGACAGTCCGTTTGAGCATGGCCATGCATTTTCCAGTATTCAAATCTCCGATTGGCCTAGAGATATTCACTCCATTTATATTGGAGGGACAAATCCCGTCTTGTTCCATCACTGTATACTACTCATTTCATAATATACCCAAACAAGGTCCTTATAACTATCGCTTAACGACAGTGTTAGACAATGATCAAAGCGCATTAGTTAATGTGCAGTCACATGCATGCGAACTCAGGTCTAAGGACTATACTCTATAGTCGTAGTAAGAATCTCTTATGACACAGATATAAATATCCTGAAGAGTTCTTATAAGCGGGTCTTGTCCGGTCGTATGTACCCCAACATACACCTATGTACTGACTTTGATGCCGTGCATCTATGACATCCTGAGACTTTGTCATAAGTCACATACCAATCTAGTCTCACGCGGTTGTTGGTGTTCCAATTTCAACAACCTTTGACTAGGGACAAGATGATATAAACCATCTATCAAATATAGGGTCTCATGATCAAGCTAAATGACTTTGATGACTCAAGATCAAGTCACTTACTTCGATGACCTATAAAATGGTTCATATCATTTTGGAACGATTATTTCATCACAGTTAAAATAATCTTGAAATAATAATTTCATTAAACATAAAAATGTTTTACAAGAACATATCAAATAACTAAATAAAGCCCTTAAACTCCCACTCAAATTTAGATTACATTTCAATGTCTCTAATGCCTACAGCTTCAGTTAGGAACTCGAGCTTAGGTCTTGGGAGTGGCTTTGTCAATGGATCAGCGACGTTATCATCTGTCTGAACTCGGCTGATCTTGACTTCCTTTCTATTGATGATGTCACGTATCAAGTGAAATCTTCTTAGTACATGCTTGGATTTCTGGTGTGATCTTGGTTCCTTTGACTGAGCAATAGCACCATTGTTATCACAAAACAGTGCCAGAGGCTCAGCCGCATTTGGTATCACACCTAGTTCAATAATGAACTTTCGTATCCAAACAGCTTCCTTCGCTGCTTCTGAAGCGGCGATATATTCAGCTTCTGTAGTGGAATCAGCAACGGTGTCTTGCTTGGAGCTTCTCCAACTGATTGCACCGCCATTCAGACAAAAGATATAACCGGACTGTGACCGGAAATCATCTTGGTCTGTCTGGAAACTTGCGTCCGTGAATCCACTGACTTCAAGCACATCACTTCCACCGTACACCAAGAACTTATCCTTAGTATGTCTTAGATACTTCAGGATATTCTTGACGACAATCCAGTGGTTTTCACCTGGATTTGACTGGTATCTACTCGTCATGCTCAATGCATAAGCAACATCAGGACGAGTACAGATCATGGCATACATGACAGATCCTATTGCAGATGCATAAGGAATATTCTTCATGCGCTCAAGCTCAGCAGCCGTCGTTGGGCTCTGCTTCTTGTTTAGCGTTGTGCCATGTACCATTGGCGTGAAGCCCTTCTTGGAATCTGCCATGCTGAATCTATGCAGGACTTTGTCAATGTATGAATCTTGACACAAGCCTATCAGCCTTTTAGATCTATCCCGGTAGATCCTGATTCCAAGAACGTATGCGGCTTCACCCATGCCTTTCATGGAAAAACAACTTCCAAGCCAGTCCTTTACGGACTTCAGCATTGGTACGTCGTTTCCGAGAAGCAGTATGTCATCGACATACAGAATAAGAAATACTATCTTGCTCCCACTAGTTTTCTTATACACGCATTGTTCTTCTTCGTTTCTGATGAAGTCAAATTGCTTGATCGCTTCATCAAAACGAAGATTCCAGCTCCTCGATGCTTGCTTCAATCCATAAATGGATTTATGAAGCTTGCATACTTTCCCAGCATTCTTTGGATCTATGTAACCGTCAGGTTGTGTCATATACACATCCTCTTCCAGAATTCCATTCAGGAAGGCGGTTTTCACGTCCATCTGCCAAATTTCATAATCATGAAAAGCTGCAGTTGCTAGTAGAATCCGAATAGATTTCATCATAGCCACTGGGGAATAGGTTTCATCGTAATCCACACCGTGAACTTGTCTGAAACCTTTTGCCACCAACCTGGCTTTATAAATCTGGACATTTCCATCCACGTCAATCTTCTTCTTGAAGATCCATTTGCACTCGATGGCTTTTACACCAGCGGGTAAGTCAACCAACGAAAACACTTGGTTGACCGACATGGAGTCCATTTCGGAATCAGTGGCCTTACACCACTTAGAGGAATCTGGGCCCATCATGGCTTGATTGAAGTTCGATGGTTCATCACCATCAATGATCAGAAGATCATGACAGTTAGTCACGAGGAATCCTTGATATCTCTCGGGTTCGTGACGGATCCTCCCGGATCTTCGAACTTCAGGTACCACAGGTTCAGGCTCTACAATTTCTTGTAGATCCTCCTGTTGCTCTTCCTCATTAGGTTGAGCAGTATCCTGTTCATCTTGAATTTCTTCAAGCAGTACCTTACTCCCACTGTCTTTCTTAGAGAGAAACTCCCTCTCAAGAAAATTACAATCCCGGGCAACAAAAATCTTGTTCTCGGAACGCAGGTAGAAGTAATAAGCCTTGGTTTCCTTCGGATAACCAATGAAGTAGCATTTATCAGATTTTGGTGTAAGTTTGTCAGAGATCAATCTCTTGACATAGGCTTCACAACCCCAAATTCTAAGATAAGACAGCACTGGAGCTTCCCCAGTCCATAATTCATATGGTGTCTTTGCTGCTGCTTTTGATGGCGCTCTATTTAGAGTGAACACTGCTGTTAGCAGAGCATATCCCCAAAGGGATATTGGAAGGTCTGTGTGACTCATCATAGACCGAACCATATCCAATAAGGTCCGATTTCTCCTCTCAGACACTCCATTCCATTGAGGTGTTCCAGGAGGAGTGAGTTGGGATACGATCCCACACTCTCTCAGATGATCACTGAATTCTTGACTTAAGTATTCTCCTCCTCGGTCGGACCGAAGAGTCTTAATGCTTTTGCCAAGTTGGTTCTGTACTTCATTTTGGAATTCTCTGAATTTCTCAAACGATTCAGACTTATGTTTCATCAAATAAACATATCCATACCTACTGAAATCATCAGTGAAGGTAATGAAGTACTGATAGTTTCCTCTTGCATTTGTGGACATTGGGCCACACACATCAGTGTGTATCAGGCCCAATAAGTCACTGGCCCTCTCGTTAGGTTTATTAAAGGGGGCCCGCGTCATTTTGCCCATCATGCAGGATTCGCATTTCTCACATGACTCAAAGTCAAACGAGCCAAGAAGTCCATTCGTATGGAGCCTCTTAATGCGTTTCTCGCTGATGTGCCCTAAACGACAATGCCATAGAAAAGTTCGGTTCTCCTCATTAGGTTTGAACCGTTTGGTATTAATGTTATAAATTGGCGCGGATTGATCAAGTATGTAAAGCCCATTCGTAAGAGGGGCACTACCATAGAACAAATTGTTGCGATTGAAGGAACATAATTTATTCTTAACTGAAAAATCATAACCTTCCAAATCCAACAAAGAAATTGAAATAATATTTCTGCTTATCGCAGGTACAAAATAACAATTATTGAGTTCTAAAACCAATCCCGAAGGTAAAGACAACAAGTATGTGCCTACAGCTAGTGCAGGAACTTTCGCTCCATTCCCAACTCGTAGCTCCACTTGTCCTTGCTTCAGCCTCCTACTGTTGATGAGTGCCTGCATATTAGTACAAATATGAGCCCCACAACCAGTATCCATAACCCATGAGGTATTATCAGAAGTAGTTGTATTAACTTCTATAACAAAAATACCTGATGAAGAAGTCTCCAAAGTCTTCTTCTTCAATTCCTTTAGACCTTCCAGGAATTTCTTACATTCTCTCCTCCAATGCCCTGGTTCTTTGCAGAACCTGCAGATGTCAGTAGGCCCAGCCTTGGACTTGGGCTTGGGCTTTGGCGTGTCCTTGTCCGAGACTTGAACAGCCTTAGCCTTTCCCTTGTCCTTGGCAGAGGATTTCTTAAAGCCCTTGCCCTTTTGCACCTTAAGCACATTGGGGTCCTTGGCTTTCCTCAAGTTGGGCTCTGCAGTCTTGAGCATTCCGTGAAGCTCAGGCAATGTCTTACTCAAGCCATGCATATTGAAGTTCATGATGAACTGATCATAGCTTGCAGGTAAAGACTGCAGAACGATGTCGCAGGCAAGTTCCTGGCTGATAGGGCAGTCGAGTTTCTGAAGATGATCGAGATAACCCATCATCTTCAAGACATGAGGACTCACTGCCGCATTTGCAGCCAAGTTACAGTCTAAGAGGTTCTTAACGGTCTGGAACCTCTCAGTCCTTGCCTGCTCCTGAAAAAGCGATTTCAGGCTTGCCATTATCTCGATGGGCGACAACACACTCTCGAACTGCATTTGGAGCTCAGCAGTCATGGTCGCCAACATCAGGCAATAGACATCATTTTCATCTGACGAATGCTTTTCCCAAGCATTATGCAGATTCCTGGCGGCATTGTTAGGAGGCCTCTCGGGGAGGGGATCACGAAGGACATATTCCTTCTTCTCCTGCTTGAGGACCAGCCTCAAGTTCCTTGACCACGTCAGGAAGTTCGTTCCAGTCAGCTTCTCCTTGTCGAGAACAGACCGGATTGAGAATGTGTTTTGTGTGCTTGTAGTAGTCATAGCTGAAATATAAGATAAAAGGATTTTAGTTAATATGTTCAATATGATTAATCTCGTATTATACTTAATATGATTAATCTCGCATTATATTCCATAACATCAGTTACCCTCAATAGAATATAATGATTCCAAGATCCACATATAACTAAGATCAAAGTGGGCCACTGGCCATCACCCAACCTTAGCTTATATCGGTAAGCCCTATCTCGGCTAATTATATCCGTGATATAACTCTTGGTTGTGAATCTGGGCCCGAGGCCCAATCCACTCTGATGTCTCAAGGCCCGGGACTCCCGATGGCCTAGTCAAGAAAACCAGACTATACAGTCATGTAATCACTAATGTCTGGGACTCCCAATGACATCAATGAATCACAAACCGTCTTACCCACGCAAAAGATAGACACCCTCACACTGTAAGGCCGTGTGTACGATTGAATGGGCTTCAACAGCTGACATAATCTGGACAAGACATCCAACGCTTGATATTATTTGAGGTTTGTAGGTTTTTTCTTAAAATTTCATCCCAAAATAGAAGATTACTATTTTGGGAAACTTTCCATTTTGGGAAACCTACTAATTTTGGAAACTTCCTAAAACTGGAAACTTTCTAACTATAGAAACTTCCTAAAATCCAAAACATGCAAATCTAGAAACTTCTATTTTAAGAAACTTTCTAATTTCAGATATTGGAAAACAGATTAATTTAAAATCGATTTTTAATTTTATATAAATAAATTTTAAATTAAATCTGAAAAAAAGACTCAAATAATTGGCCCAATTGTTTTAACTTCTTGGCCCGAGGCCCAAGAATTGGTCCATGTCCAAGACATAACCCAATTGCCCAATTAAATGACATAACCGGTCTGGTTCATTAAAATTGGTCTAACCAAAATTAATTACTACGATGACCACAATTGTCAACCGGTTATTTACTAAACCGGATTTTCTCAATTTATTTGGTCCAACCAAATCAAATTAGAAAATCACTGGTTTAGGCACTAAATCCAATTTTACGACTTTGGATTTCTTATCCCGGTTTAACCAGAACTTAATAAATTTTATTAAGTCTGTTTATTAAACCGTGACGATTAAGTTTTAATTATATTAAACCGAACCACGAACCAAAACCGACCCGAATGGTCACGAACCGATCACGGTCGTGACCAAGCTCCACGCGATGCACGGACGCGGACGATAGCGGGACGGGACGGGCTTGGGCCGAGAAATGCAGGACGCGGGATCCATGCGATCGTTCGATCCATGCGATCGTGGTCGATCTCTCGCAACCCAGCCGATCGGGACGATAGCGGGACGGGACGGGATGAGCTTGGGCCGAGAGAGGCGGGACGCGATCGCACAGCAGACCGGTCCATCTCTCGCACCACAGCTGATCGGGACGACGACGCGTCTGCTCAGCCGATCGGGATGCATACCGCGACGCATACCGCTCAGCCGAACGGGACGACGCGACGCGACTCGATCCGGACGTGTGATCCTATGGCGATCAGCACTCCGACGCATATCGATTCATATAGATCGGATCATGCGATTTCTATTAGTTTAGGTTTTAATTCTTTGTTTCTTAAGTGTTTTTCTTATCAATAGATTGATTCAAACACTTCTAAACAACCTAAACATGATTCTAAAACAAGAAATCCTAACAGAACCAATGGCTCTGATACCACTGAAGGATTCGTTTAGTGTTAATCCTGATTCAATTCTTCAGATTAAACTCCTAAACATGCTTGGATCTAGGTTCTCTTGCTAGAATCATAAAGGATCTCACCTGTTACCTTGTTTTGCAGCGGAAAGAGGAGGTACGGGTCAGAGATCAGCAGAACCACCAAGAGATAGCTCCTCCAAAGGCTCACACACGCACGCACAGGAAATTGGCTGCTAGACCGAAGAGGAGGGAGGCCGCAGAGAGAGAGAGAGTTGGCGCAGAAGAGGCTTAGGGAAAAAGAACTAGGGCAAGTTTTATTTATAAAACCCTTGTCCAGTTCTATTGGGCCTTTTGGGCCCAATTCCCAGTTTGATTAAATCCCTTGGATTTAATCAGGCCCTTTAAACTCTCTAAGTACAGTAAATGCCTAGCACTTTTACCGTACTTCTGCTGAACCGTTCCTACATTGTTTCCTGTTAGCTTAGGCGTGTGACCCATATGGGATCATATAATAAAGGCAATAAGTCCAAGACTTATAGATCATGAGCGGACTCTAGCAAGCCATCATGACCCCCAGTATTATATGACTTATGTCTGATCATTGACATACTCTTACTTTCTAGAGACAGTACAGAGATAACTGGACATAATTCCAACACATGGCATATTAAACACCTACTCTTTGACATTTGCCCTCACACTTGTAACCAGTGTTCAAAAACGCGGCCGCCTAGCCGCCTAGGCGGCCGTAAAATCGCAAATCAGAGGTCGACCGTGGCGAGTTGCTTCAAATCGCCGGCAAAAATCGTTGACCGATTGTCAACCGTCGAATCTCGCGTAATAACACAAATCGGCGATTAGAAAACTAAAATGCGCCTAAATAAGCCCAAATTTGGGTATAAACAAGTAAATATTCATGCTAAATCAAAAGAAATTGGATGCATAAAAGAAAGGAGGCAGCTAGGGTTCTGCATCTGTTTTGCAGAAACGAAGAAGACAAGGGCATTTTTGTCCTTCGACGATTAATTAAATAAAAATAAAAAATAAAATTTAAATACGATCACTAAAATACGTACACGTAGGCTATGCACTCCAATTCCATGTAGCTCTCGGCCACTAGAGCTTATTTAATCTTTTTTTTTTGGACCAGAGCTTATTTAACTAACAATCATTTACCACATTATGACTATATATATTTAATTTATATATACGTGTGGTAGGATAACATTCCACATTTGGGATAACAAAATATACATTGCCTACTATTATTTATCATTCATATCTACTTTAAAATACATAAATCTATTAAAAAAATCTTAAAACTAAGCTTCGATTAATCTTCGCTTAATCCCCGATTTATCGGTTAGGCGCTAGACTTACTCTAACCGCCCGACTAGCGCCTAGCGATTTTTTGAACATTGCTTGTAATTATTGAATTAGACGTCTAAAGATCTTTGGGTAGATTTACTAGATATGTTAAGTTCCTAATCAATCATCCATTTGATATTAAGATACATTTATTATTCTTTTAAAACTACTTATTTTAATTTAAGTAAATTAAATCTAACCAACTATTAAAAACAACATAATATTAATGATTGCATTTGAAGTACTAAAAATAAATCCAACCAATCACTAAAAAATATATTTAAATCAACATAGAAAATTGCAAATGTATATTGTAGGATTCATTATTTCAAGTAATGGTAAATTTCAAATTGTGGAAAAATACACTGTACTAATTACCAGAATTAGTATATTTAAACCACGATATTTTAATGTTTGGTGTTGTATTAGTAATGTATAGTGTTCTATTGTTAATACTGTTACACCAAAATTGCATTACCAATGTTGATAGCTAACAAAATCTTGCATGACATAATGACTATGTTAGCAATATTTGACATAAAGTAGTCTAATAATTACGACTACTTAACATATAGGGGTCTACAGTCGGCTTCCTGCACACACACGCAACCTACATTAGTGGATAGGTGATTATCTAGGGAAATGTGCGCCAAATACACGATGATCTAGGTTATTAAAGAAAACAGTATTTTCGTTGAATTATTTTATTAATCATTCTTGTTCGTGAAAGTGAATAGTCGTGTCTATATGTACGGTTATTATGTAGAAGAAACTCAGTCAATCAAATTAAAGAATAAACACCCACTTTTAAGATCTTAAAACCACCGAATCAAAACCAGTATAGTACAACAACATGCATATAGCTTATGCGTACTGGCCATGGCGTCGATACAATCAGCCTTACTACGAAACACGCTCTGTAACAAGAAAACGCAGAGCAATCATCCCATTCGACCTTCTAGCGTTGCATGATGATATGATAACGAAGATTCTCGCTCGTGTTTGCGAACGGAACATGCAAGATCTCCGTCATTCGAAGATTGTTTGCAAAGCCCTGAAGGAGAAGACGGAAACACAGGAGTTCTTCAACTCAGTCAATCTAACACAGATGTCATACAATGTTTGGGCTCCGGGATTTGATTGGGAAAAATTCTATGAGAGGTGCTACGACGCAGGCAACACATCAGCCATCCTTCTCAAAGAAATCTTAGATTTGTTCTTCGATAACAAGAGAGATGAAGGTCTCGCACGCATACAAGCTGCTGCAAAAGATGGATGCATCTTAAGCAAGTATGTGTGTGGATGCATACGCAAAGTCTTCGGGGAAGACAGAGATGATGAGCTCTTTGGTAGATTTGAATTTACTCGAGAAGACGCAACGCAACTGCGATTAAAACTACCTCGTTTGGATCATAGTTCATGGGGATGTTGGGTTCCTGATTGGTTCAAAGCGAAATGGGACGAAAACAGTATTGATCGTGTGCGACAATGCTGATGTTCTAACTTCGACCCTTGGTGCTCTGGGTGGCCTTTGTTTAAGGACTATTGCGACCAATGTTTTTGGATTATGCAGACCGCTTTCTTCTGCAGACTTATAGATAACAACTTCTCCCGATTTTGTTGTAATTGATGATGTCTTATTTATGTATGTTTTTCCTTTTTCACGTTTGATGTTAACCCGTACCAATATCTAGTATTATGTATCTACCACAACTTCTACAGATTGCTTGTATTCTGTTTATTACTTCTATAGCGTAGCAACCCACCGTACTCAATTGAGATAGTGAATAACACAAATAAACTAAACATTGTAATAATAACAAGATCAACGAGAACTTGGTTATAACCCTAAACTCTAAACCCAAACGAGAAACCCTAAACCTTATATATACCCTAAACTCTAAAACCACTCGATAACACCCAACATATATATATATACACATATGGAAAGGCCTCATTAAAAAAACCACTCGATAACACCATTCAATCAACTCGATCTCCACTTCAAAAGCACCACCGATTTAGAACGAAACAAAGAAGCCATCTCAAATGCCAAACCCTCATGTATATTGGTCGTTGCCTCGTTTCAATGACCCGCCCTACGAAACACGGTCCGTGACAAGAAGGCGGAGGTAGGCAGCAAGACCATTCAACCTGCTCGGCTTGCCGGAAGATCTAGTAAGGAACATTCTTGTTCGTGTCTGCGAAAATGACATGCAAGATCTCCGCCACTTGAGGAATACATGCACTCGGCTGAATGGAATGTCTCAAACTGACGAGTTCTACGCCTCTATTAATCTATAGAAGATAAGTCATTGGACTTGGACTCCCGGTTTTGACTGGAAAAAGTTCCATGAGAGGTGCTATGACACAGGCAACAGAACCGCCATCTACCTCAAAGGAGTCTCCAATTTGTTGTTCGAGAACAAGAGAATTGACGGAGTCGGTCAAATCAAGGTTGTTGTAGGAAAATGATGCATCATGAGAAAGTATATCTACGGCATGATGTGCAAAATGTTCAGGGATGACTGGGATGGAGTCTTCGATAAGTATCAATTTACTAGAGAACGTGCTACTCATCTTCAAAATACGATCGAAGACAACTATGGTGGGAGAAGCCAAAGGGGGACAACATGTGTGATAAATGTTACTGGATTTTGCAGGTTGCCAATGTTTGCAAATGGTCGCGGAAAAGTTTATTCTCTTTGAGTGCAATCGTTGAAATTGGGTGTTGTTATTAGAACTTTTTAATTAATTTCCTATTTATGTTTGGAGCAAACTAACTAAACCCTAAACCATGTTTATAAACCCTAAACACTAAACCCTAGCTAAACCCTAAACTCTAAATGAGAGACAAGGAGAATATTCAATGTTCCTCTCTACTGATACTATTTAATTTCCTTAATATAACCACTTCATGTCGCTATGTATTTTGATTTAGATAATTCGAGTTAAAAGAAAAGACGAAACCTCAAAATTTTAAGAGTATTTAATTAGTTTTGACCATTAATCACTACTTTGAAATGAATTGATTGATCAAATTTGAGAGTATCACAGAAATACGTTTGTTGAACCCTACAATGAAACCTCATAATGAGTTGTTACGGATCCTTTTTAGGGTATAGGGTTTTGGTCACTCCAAAAAGAACCCTACAGTACCCTAAACCCTTAAAATATAAAGTTTCGTCTGTGCTTTAACATTCTAGTCCGAAAACTATTTCTTAGATCTTGATGTATACTATTTTTAATATGTGTGTTACCAAAATTGCAAAACTATTTCAAAGAATTTAAAACAAAAAAATTTCTTTCATAAAACATGTATTCAATCGTTGTTTATAATGTGAGCAAAAATGTTCTGATTTTTCAATAAAAAAGCAAAATAGATTAGTTAAATTTTTAAAACAAAGTCAATAAAAAAAGTAATATATCATGACCACGTTACGCATACAAGTGGGGAAAAAAATCAAAATATTTGCCAAATAATTCCGGGAAACCTAAACCCAATTTAATAGCCCAAAACATTTCAATTACCCGCCTATGCCAAAAAAAATTCGACAAAGTACCGAAAAATCATCAAATTCGTCAAACCCTTATTTTCTTTTGTTCTTCCACTTTTCAGAAATCTCCTTCGAAACATCTCCTCTTCTACGCCCACCCATCTAAAACTCATATATCTTCTTTGAATCTCCTATTCGAAGCCTTCCACTTCATAGTAAACTTTCGGCGAAACCCATTCGACTCTCTCAAATTCTTCTGTGAATATCTCAATCACGAAACCATCTGTGAATCGATGCATACTTCTACCGGTAGCTATATCGTTAGTTTCCTTCTGCTTTGCTTTGCTTTGCTTTGCTTGTGAAATGGGATAGGCTCTGAATCTAATTATTTGTTTACAATTAATTTTGGTTCTACGGGTTGTAAACGAGTCCTATAATCCACAGTTTGGGTAAGTTGATTATTTTTTTAAACGAGTGTTTGAGGAGTTAGAGTCTGATGGTTAGGATGTTAATCTTATAGTTAACACACAATTGAAGACATCAATCTCTGCTTAACTCATTAATTTGTGCTGCTAAGTTCGAGTGACTGAGCGCTTACAAGATAATCAATGTATCATTTGAGACATGGCCAAACCATTCATAACTTTCTTCTGAAACATTTGTTGAGGAGATCTACCAACGACGCATGAAAGACATGGTTAGCAGCACAAAGGACTGCAGAAGAACTGCAAAGAACTCCGACCACGTGAGATATCAACAGTTGAATATAATAACATCTTTCCTCAGGTAAAGTCATTGTTTTCACAATCCATGTTTATAAAGTCATCGATCTTTACTTAATTGTTTTCTCTTACTGTTTGGGATTGTCACAGGCCACTGAGAAGGATGGACGAGTAAATCCTGATGGAGTCGAAAGCCTGACAGCTAATCGGAAATGTGCAAGCACAAGCAGCCCATACACTTTTCAGCGTTGTTGCCCACCAAGAGCAACTGACAGAAGCTCAAAGTAAAACAACAACACCATCTGATTCGTAGGTTACTTATCATTGTCTCTTGCACTTGTTAATTTTTGGTTTATGATTCGCCAACTATTAAATGCTGGAGTTTGCATTTTGATGCAAGTGTTTGTTACGTTTGTTGTACCATTCAAATTACGGTATCACCGATTACCAAATCGGAAATGAAATTAATCCAATTCTAAATTTTACGAAAAAGCCATTAAACGGCCGTCCATTTTTTGCACAATACACACAATCTAGTCGCTAAATATTTACCATCAACGAATCTACATTTTCAATCTAGTCGCTTAATAATCGTTATAATGTCATTACACTGTCGCCAAGTAGCCACCATTTCTTACGACTATGTTGTGACTATATTAGACAGTCAGATAGCAGTCGGCCAGACAATACCATAATCGAATATGGATGTTTCGTTTAGACATTGCATAGTCGTACAGTCGACAATTAATAGAAAGATGTTTACCATAATCATATTTGGATTCTCCATTTAGTCGTCTTATAATTGGTAAATTAGTCAATAAACAGTCGCCAAAACGTCACCCTAGTCTACAACTAAGTCGTGACTATACTACTCAGTCACATAACAGTCGCCACATAGTGGCGAGATCATTACCATAATCGTATATGGATGTTCAGATTAGTCACGGGATAGTAGTTAAAATGGTCGTTATGCAGTCACTCCATAGTGGCTAATGAAAATGTGAGACTAATGTAACACAGAATGTGACACAAGGGTAATCTTTTTCAAAGACTATTTATTGCAAAGCAAACAAAAGTTACACCTTAACAACCTAGTCTTCCTCTTGCTTTTTGATCTAACAATGATCACAAAGCCTACTAGATTCACCCTTAACACCAAATATGATTCTCTCTTCAGAACTCACGACTTTTGCTAAAAGCAATCTCTCTCTCTAAAGGCGCACCAAGCATAGATGCCCTAGATGATCTATTTATACACCATAGATCATTGTACAACTTCCTAAACTCTCTTAGGTATATTTCTATTTTTCTTTGTTTAGAGAAAAGCTTATTTTCCTAAACTCTTTTAAGTGCATATTTCATGAGTATCTTCACTGATCTATACGTCCAGCTCAGCTACTCTTCTTCAGGACCGTCCTCGTCATCTCATAGTATCCATAGTTTCCATATCCATTAGCTCCAGCTCACGCTCTCTGTCGTTGACTCAGTCGTTGTTAGACACGTTGCTTGATTCAGCAGCTGTCGTAACTCATGCTCCAGCTCATTGCATCTTCAATATCCCCCTTTTTTAACTTTGTGTGCCTCTCAAGTACCTATACTTCAATAAGGTTATGCATATATATAGCCGAAGCACAAGAATTCCGTTTGTCATAAGACTCGTCAAGCAATCACATATCATAAGATCAAAATTACTTGAAATCCAAACATGAGTTCAACATTAACTCGGAGAGGAAACCAAAAGGAAACAAGTTCTTAAACCAAACAAAATAAATCCTACTCCCCCAAAATTCTATCACTCCCCCCATAATACAAGCCCTTCAAAAACACTCATACAACACACTCAAGCATCACTCGAGTTCATCTCATCAGATTCATCATCTCCATCTGGAGACTCTTCTTCTTGATCTGACTCGTCAACCTCCTCTGTTTCTCCCCCTGCTTGAGAGCACACAAATTAAAAACACTTATGTCAGGGTAATAATCATAGAAAAGAATTGGAAAACGTACCATGAATCCTCTCTCAAAGATGAAACACTACGTCATTCAGATTTTGAAGTCCCTCGGCTATGTCTTGTAGTGCAGTCTGAACAGAGAGCTGATCTATCGAGTGTTGGAATTCGTACCGGTTTATAAAACAATTTTATAAATCAGTCTATGAATAACTAGCCAAGATCTCTTGTCAATGCTGAAATAAATCTGGTTCTAAGGATTTGAATATACCTGAATATTCTGCAGCGGAACAATGAACAAAACGGTTGAGGTTACTAAGCCCTCCAAGTGTTGTGCCTCTACCGGTATCCAAACGTACACAAATTGTATCAAAACGAGATGCTAGTGCCGTCGAGATCAAATCTCAGAACTTTGACAAACTATTTGTCTCTTTAGTTCTAGGGTTTTAGAATAATTGTGTGGCTTCCTCAAAATGTATGAGTCGTGTTATTAGTCGCATCATTATATCCTCTTTATATAATGATGTGATCGAAACCCTAACACATATGTGGGCCAAACCCAATATAAGAATAACAATTATTCTCATATTCATACGTGCATGTGTTATCTTATAACACATATTATATTATTTATTAACATCACACATGTACATAAATAATATATGTATTATTCTTAAAACCCAAAATAAAATTGATCCAATTTGCTTAAGTGTGTGACCATGTAGGTTCATATAATATCAGTAATGAATTCTCAATTCATAGATCATAAGCGGTTTCTAGCAAAACATTATAACCACCTAATATTATATGATTATCGAACCATGACTAACTTGAGTAAGTACAAATTGATTTCAGGACATTCCCAACAATCTCCCACTTGTGCTGGAATCATCTATTCCCATAATCCCTTTGTCTCTATATCTCGATCTCAGCATAAGGCAAGAAACGGTGTCATCCTTATTAAGCTAGATCACGTTTATCGAACTTTGATTTATACTGATCAAATAAACGACTGACATTCACCTCGTTTGAGCACGGCCATGCATTTCTCAGTATCAAATCTTCGATGGGCCCTGAGATATTTATCTCCCGTTAAATAGGAGGGACAAATTCCATCTTGTTCCATCCCTGTTCCTTACAAAATTCATAGCACACCCAAACAATGTCTTTATAATCACTTGTTACGGCTGACGTTTGACAAGGTCAAAGTGAACTAATCCATAAGTAAGAAATCATGACGAACTCAAGTCAAAGGACTATACTCTTTAGTCATCATAAGAAACTCTTATGACACTCATATAACAATCTTGTAGATTTCTCATAGCGGGTCAGTCCAACCTTGTGTTCCCCAACACATGTCTATGCGATTGGCTTTAATACAACATATTAAATGACTCCACGAAACTTAGTCATCAGCCACCTCACATACTAATCATCTTCAGTTATTAACGTCCCATTTTAATAACCTTGACTAGGGACCACAATAATTTATGTCATCTTTCACTTATAGGGTTTCATGATCAAGTCACGTACTTGATGACCTTTTAAATGATATAACTTATTTTGAGACTTTATTTGTTATCCAATAACCAAATAAATCTGAAACAAATTTCATTAATTTGAAAACATAACCAAATGTATGTAGTCATGAACATCATATAAAAGGAAAATCCTCCCACTAGAATTAAGATAACATCTTAAGGAACTTAATGCCTATAGCCGTAGTATGACTCTCATGCTTAGGCCGTGGAAGAGGCTTAGTCAATGGATCAGCAACATTTGCATCCGTTGAGACTCTGCTAATATTCACATCTCCTCTATCAACAATCTCATGAATGAGATGATATCTCCTCTGAATGTGTTTGGATTTCTGGTGGGATGTAGGTTCTTTCGCTTGTGCGATGGCTCCATTATTGTCACAATAGAGATCCACAGGGCTAGAAATACTAGGAACCACACCTAATTCAATAATGAACTTCCGAATCCAAACAGCTTCCTTTGCTGCTTCTGAAGCAGCAATGTACTCAGCTTCAGTTGTAGAGTCTGCTACGGTGCTCTGATTGGAACTTTTCCAACTCACAACTCCTCCATTAAGACAGAATATAAAACCAGATTGTGATCGGTAATCATCTTTGTCTGTGTGGAACCTTGCATCCGTGTAACCACTCATAACAAGCTCATCATTTCTTCCATAGACCAAGAACTTATCCTTAGTATTTCTCAAATACTTAAGGATGTTCTTGACTGATGTCCAGTGACACTCACCTAGATCAGATTGGTATCTACTCGTCATGCTCAAAGCACATGCAACATCTGGACGAGTACAAAGCATGGCATAAATGATAGATCCTATAGCAGAAGCATATGGGATTCTACTCATCTGCTCTCGCTCATCATGTGTCAAAGGACACTGAGTCTTGCCGAGAGTTATGCCATGAGACATTGGTAGAAAACCTTTCCTGGAATCATGCATTTGGAACCTGTGTAGGACCTTATCTATATAAGTATCTTAACACAATCCAATAATCTTGTTTAATCTATCTCTATAGATTCTTATTCCAAGAATATATGCGGCTTCTCCCATGTCTTTCATTGAGAAACAACTTCCTAGCCAAGTCTTTACAGAATTAAGCTTAGGAATATCATTTCCAATAAGAAGTATGTCATCCACATACAATACTAAGAAAACAATTTCACTCCCACTAGGCTTCTTGTAAACGCAAGGTTCTTCTTCGCTTCTAATGAAATCAAACTTTTTGATTGCCTCATTAAAACAAAGATTCCAACTCCGAGATGCTTGCTTCAAACAATAAATGGATCTTTGAAGCTTGCATACCTTCCTTGCACTTCCATGGACTGTGAGACCCTCAGGTTGTGTCATGTACACATCCTCTTCGAGATTTCCATTAAGGAAGATCTGCATGACTTATCATTGATTGGACCATAACCAATAAAGTTCGATTTCTCCTTTCGGAAACACCATTCAACTGTAGCGTTCCTGGAGAAGTGAGTTGTGAAACAATTCCACATTCTCTCAGATAATCATCGAAAGTTTGACTCAAATATTCACCACCTTGATCTAATCGAAGAGCTTAGGTTGTCTTGCCAAGCTGGTTTTGTACTTCATTCTGAAATTCTTTGAACTTTTCAAAAGATTCAGACTTATGTTTCATTAAATAAACATAATCATATCTACTGAAGTTGCCAGTAAATGTGATGAAGTACTGGTAGTTTCCTCTAGCATTTATGCTCATCGGTCCACATACATACATTTGTATGTATGAGTTCCAACAAGTCCTTAGCTCTTTCACTGTGTCCAGTAAAAGGAGTCTTAGTCATTTTTCCCTATAAACAAGATTCACATTTCTCATATGATTTATAATCAAATGAGCTCAAACGTCCATCACTATGAAGCTTTTGAATGCGCTTCTCATTTATGTGGCCCAAATGACAATGCCAAAGAAAAGTTTGATTCGTGTCGTTTGACTTAAATCTCTTGGTACTAATGTTATAGATAGGCACACTTTGGTTTAGAACATAAAGTTTATTCTCTAATGGAACGCTACCATAAAATATATCATTGTAATCAAATGAACAACACTTGTTCTTTATTGAAAACTGATATCCTTCCATATCCAAACAAGGAATAGAAATAATATTTCTGCTTATAGCAGGTAAATAGTAGCAATTTTTAAGTTCTAAAACCATGCCAGAAGGCAAAGACAAATGAAATGTTCCTACGACTAATGCAACAACTCTTGCTCCATTTCCAACACGTAGGTCCACTTGTCCTTTCTCCAAAGTTCTACTGTTGCTTAGGCCCTGCATATTTGTACAAATATGAGCACCACAGCCGGTATCCAATACCCAAGAAGTAGAACCAGAAGTAGTAACATTTACTTCTATAACATAAATACCTGAAGATGAAGTTCAAAAGACTTCTTCTTCTTTTTCAGATCTTCCAGGAATTTATTGCAGTTTCTTTTCCAATCTCCATAACCATTACAATAATGGCACTTATCATCTTTAGAAGGACCAGGTTTAAACTTAGGGGCATGGTTAGACTCGCTTGGATTCCCAATCGAGCTCGTCTTGCCATCTCCTTTGTTCTTACCAAGTTTCTTAAACTTTTTACCCTTTTGTACCATAAGGACATTTGGGGTGTCCTTCTTGATGTTAGGTTCAGCAGTTTTGAGCATCCCGTGCAACTCAGTCAAACTCTTTGTCAAGTTGTTCATGTTGTAGTTCATAACAAACTGATCATGGCTTGACGGAAATGACTGCAAGATGAGATCAGTATCCAACTCTTGGCTGATAGGACAATCCAGTTTTGCCAGGTTATCAATATAAGCCATCATCTTAATGACATGTGGGCTAACTGGATCATCTTTCGGTAGCTTGCATTCAATGAGAGTTTTAACCGTCTGGTATTTCTCAGTTCGTGCTTGCTCCTGAAACATTCCTTCCAGGCTAGTGATCATGTCAATTGGCGAATCCACGTTCTCATATTGTTTTTGCAAGTCTGAGTTCATGGTAGCCAACATAAGACAACACACATCGACCCTATCATTGAAATACTTCTCATAAGCATTTCTTTGCATGCTGAGCATTGGTCTTAGGTTTTTCAGGAAGAACCTTTTCAAGGACATAGTCCTTTTTCTCTTGTTTGAGAAAAATTCTCAAGTTTAGATACCATTCGAGGAAATTCGATCCATTAAGTTTATCCTTCTCAAGGACAGATCTCAATGAAAACGAGTTGTGAGGAGTTGACATTGCTGGAGATAAGGAATAGAAAATGTTAATATGATGTTCAGGAATAAGAGTAATCTCAACAATTAAGAAAACTCACATTATATTCAAATAACAATTTCCTCAAATTGAATATAATGATCCAAGATCCATATTTCACTAGAATCCGAGTGAGCTTTGGCTCAACCCCCGAATGTCTAGCTATTAAGATAAACAACACCTTGCTAATTATATCAAATATAATTCTTGGTTGTTAGATGACATCTTATTTCTTATCCAACATATGCCTCTAAGCCCAAAACCGTTTTGATAGCTTAGTGAAGTAAACCAATCTTGTTTCACACGGTAACCATTACCATCTACCTCACTTATGTAATTGCGGAAGCCTTGCTTTGGCAAGCCCAT
This sequence comes from Orychophragmus violaceus, assembly GCA_030180135.1. Classification (NCBI taxonomy): domain Eukaryota; kingdom Viridiplantae; phylum Streptophyta; class Magnoliopsida; order Brassicales; family Brassicaceae; genus Orychophragmus; species Orychophragmus violaceus. Next base: position 25,011,375 of record CM058240.1, on the reverse strand, counting down.
AATACAACGAAACAAGTCTTGATAGTTGATAAGATTGGAGAGGCATCAAATACTTGATATTAATTGAGGAGTTAATTTTAATCCAATTTTAATTTATATTTAAAATTTTATATCTCATATATATGATTAAATATAAATAATACATATCTTATATGTATAAAGTTGGATTACAAATAATTGAATCTTATTAAATTATTAATTATCTTAATTTAATTCATAAGCATTAATCTTTGAATCAAATAAAGAAACGTAAATTTTCAATCTTCAAAAGATTCTTGATAGAGTCAAATCAACCATATGATATGATCTCATCATAAAAATCATTTAATAGTCATATTAAATAATTATTCATTACCATAACGTTTTATACTTTTAGGCAAGTGGACATCCATAATATGTTAAATATATTTAATATGCATAGAACATTGTGTTCATGACAATAGTTTTTATTTTATTATTATCATCAATTACGTACATCGAAACACTTTTCAGCCATGTAAATGAAAATCTAGATAACAATTAATAAAATTAAATCACAATTTAAAAATATCAAAGTTGTCATGTCAAACGTGTCTTGTAAATCAATATTCACAAATCTGGATATTTTAATTAAATCAAAATATTTTGCAGAACATGTTTCACAAGAAATTCAGATTCAAAATCAGTATTAAACAAGTAGGCTCTGATACCACTGTTGGAATTCGTACCGGTTTATAAAACAATTTTATAAATTAGTCTATGAATAACTAGCCAAGATATCTTGCCAATGCTGAAATAAATCTGGTTCTAAGGATTTGAATATACCTAGATATTCTACAGCGGAACAATGAACAAAACGATTGAGGTTACTAAGCACTCCAAGTGTTGTGCCTCTACCGGTATCCACACGTACACAAACTGGATTAAAACGGGATGCTAGTGCCGTCGAGATCAAATCTCAGAACTTTGACAAACTATTTGTCTCTTTAGTTCTAAGGTTTTAGAATAATTGTGTGGTTTCCTCAAAAGGTATGAGTCGTGTTATTAGTCGCATCATTATATCTTCTTTATATAGTGATGTGATCGAAACCCTAACACTTATGTGGGCCAAGCCCAATATAAGGATAACAATTATTCTCATCTTCATACGTGCATGTGTTATCTTATAACATATATTATATTATTTATTAACATCACACATGTGCATAAATAATATATGTATTATTCTTAAAACACAAAATAAAATTGATCCAATTTGCTTAAGTGTGTGACCTGATACGATCAGGTTTTAATCCCTAGATCTACACTGCAAGTGCACAGACGATCAGTAGTATATAGGGTATCGAAATCCACATGGACTCTAGACCTTACGATAGATTGTAGAATTATCAGGTTAAGCTAGGTGAAATCAATGAGAAACTAAATAAGCAAGCAGGAAAGTAAATCAATAGCAGGAGTGGTTTAAAAGCAATTAACTAAAAGCGCTAAGTCTAGGGAGTTCTCAGAAAATCAGACAAGCAGATAAATTATCAGTCAGGACCAAATTAAGTTCGGTTCTAGAACTCAAACACAGATATAGAACTAACCAACTTTCGTTGCGAGAATTCTCTAAGTCTAATAGCAGAAACCCAAATTTTTTTGTAATTCCTAACAGATTAAACTAGCTTTAAGTGTAAGTTTGATTTGTTCACAATTCAATTAAACCAAATTTCTTTGTGAGTAATTCAATTGCTCAATATAAATTGTTCAGATTCTAAATCACACTTTTGTGTCAATTTAACAATCTAAAGTCTAGATTCTAAGTGATCAGGTTAGAAACTAGTGTTAAGCACAATTAAGGTTGAAGAACAATTAAGTTACGAATCCTTAACTGATTAATTATATCTAGCAAGTCATAAAATCCTTAATGAGAATCCCTAAACCTAACTATTAATCTACTCAGACATGATTAATGAAACAGAAATCATAGAATAAATAGATTGCATAAATAAAGAGTAAAGATTAAAGGGGTTCGAAATCTTCTCCAAAAGCAGGAAGCAGTACATGATTAGATCAGCCCCAAAAGCTCTAAAATCTCTATGCTCAAAGTATGAAAGCGTCTATAAAATTAAACACCAAAAACCTAATTATAAAGCCTAATCACGGCTGGGGCTTCTTTGTAATTATTAGAAATTTCTGGGCCAAAGTGCAATATCCAAACTTCATTAAACCGCCGAAGATAAGCCCATCTCACATGTGTGTCGATCGATGCACATAGTGTGTCGATCGATGCAATCCTCTGTTTTGGACAGTGAACTCTATCTCTCGGGTGAAAACTCCGAAATGCTCCAAAAAGCTCCATAATCACTAAATCCGCTCCAATCGTGCATATATCTAATAATACATGTAAAAGACTCTAAAGAAACACCAAAAGACTCTAAAACATACTTATATCATGGTATAAAACCGGTAAAAACCATGATATATCATGACCCTGTAGGTTCACATAATATCAGTAATGGATTCTCAATTCATAGATCATAAGCGGTTTCTAGCAAAACATTATAACAACCTAATATTATATGATTATCGAACCTCGACTAACTTGAGTAAGTACAAATTGATTTCAGGGCATTTCCAACATCGAGGTCTTAAGCGTCATCCTGACAGTACCAAGTTGCAGAATCTCCACAGGTTCTTCTTCAGCAGATGTAGTTTCCTTGGAGCGTCCCGCTGAACGAGTAACTAAGGATACCTTGCGTTTTCCGTATGCAATTTCATGTCTCTTCCTCTCAGCCTCTCGCTTAAGAAATGCTTCTCCACTCCGTGGATCTTTCTTGTACAACACAGGACCCACAAGTTATTCTCTGTCAAACGTGCAAGGTGAATGCTGCATTTCGAGAACTGCTGATATGATTCTTGGAAATATCAGCTAGTGACGATCGTTATGTGGATCCGTGGTAAAGCTCATCACCTGCTTGTACACTAACTTCCCAAAATCAATCCGGATCCCATGAGCTATCTTGTAAATCAGCCTAGCTCTGTCCTCTGAGATGTGATTCTTGTGAGTAGATGGAAACCAGTTTGTAGCTGCTAAGATTGTCAGAGCTGCATATTTTGGAGGAAGATCTACAGATTTCATTCCTGCCCAAGTCTTCTTTTGTCCCTGAGTTAAATACTTAGCAAGAGTATCAGGCGAGACTCCATCAATACTTGCATCCATCTTGATTTCAGTATTACTCAGGGGTTCCATATCAAGACAGGCATTGATCTGAGCTGGAGAGAAATCATACATTCTCTTTCGCATGAAGACACGAACTCCCTTATCAGACACATCGGGACTCGGTTCAGGCAAATTAGTGTAGAATTCCTTCATGATTTCCGGAACAAACCGAATCAGTCCATCAACAGAGATTCTCAACATCCCTATGTTTATCAACCCTAGATATCCCCACTTATCGGTTTCATCAAAATCCACTATCCGTTCAGCTAAGATTCCAAGATCTTTGAACAAGGCATACCTGGCTTTAACCTCTTGAGATGGGAAACGCTTAGAAACAAAAACTTTGACCTTGGCCTTGACTGAAGCACCAGTTGCCGTAGATGACCCAGCTTTAACAGAGGCTTTCTTCTTCTGTTTCTTCTGCATAGGTTTGTTCTCTTCAATATTTTCAGTGTGTGCCTTCTTGACCTCAGGCAAAGATCATGTCTGCTTCCTAGCTTTCCGCTTCTTAGGCTTAGATGCTTGCTCAGTATGTTCATCTTGTGTATTCAGATCAGAAGGCTCAGCATCGATTGTTGTTGTATTGACTGGATTGGCCACCACCATAGCTAAAGCATCGTTATTTGTGCGTAACGAAGCTAGCCCATCAATTGCATCTTTCTCTTGTTCACCTATCTCTTCTGGATTTTCCTTCTCATCTGAGCGAATTGACTCAGCTTCCTTGTCACCATCCTTTGGTGACTCTTTGGTTTGGATTTCCTCTGTCTCCGGATCAGACGGTTGTTTGGGAGGCTGATATACCATGGATTTTAGGGTTTTTAACCATGGTATATATCTTATTTATCGAGTCTTTTATTATGTTTTGGAGTCTTTTATCTATTTTTACAGGTTTAGGTACGTTTGGAGCTTATCTGGAGATCCTGGGAGCTTTTGGAGTGATTTGGAAGCTTACATGGATGTCACAGAGTTTACTGGGTTCGTCTGCACTCTGTTTCGATCGACACAGAGTCTGCATCGGTCGATACCACTACAGGACGAAATTCCTGCGCCCAAAAATCTGCATTTTGGAGAAATTACAGTTTTTGCCCAGAAACTTCTCAGATTTGCAAAAAGGCCCCATACGTGTTTTAGACTATATATTAGGGTTTTTAGCCACTTGTTTAGGAACACTTTCATAACTAAGTTTTATTTTCAGAGAGAGTTTTAGGGGCTGATCTTGTTCTCGAAAGAGACTTGATTTCGAACCCCCTGCTTCTTTATCTATTATATGCTATTTGGTTTTCTATTCATGATGTTTTCTGTTTCGATGAACATGTCTGAGTAGATTACCTATTAAGTTTAGGGATTCTCAATAGGGATTTCATGGAATTATAGGTTGATAAATCTGTAGGGATTCATACTTGTTAGTTCTTCATCTAGGTTGTTCTTAATGCTTGATCTGAACTGGCCACTTAGATTATTGATGTTAGGTTGATTTTGCACAACGACAGTTGGTTGATTAGCTAAAAAGAACTTAGATGAGCAATTGAATTACTCGCAAATGAATTTGGTTTAATTGAATTGTGAACATATCGAACTTGATTATAAATCTGGTTTAATCTGTTAGTAATTACAAAGACATTTGGATTGCTGCACTTAGACTTAGAGAATTCTCACAACGACAGTTGGTTAATTCTATATTCGTGTTTGAGTTCTAGAATAGTTCTTAATTAGATCTCGACTGATTGGTTACCTGTGTTCCTGATTTCCTGAGAATTTCCTAGACTTAACGCTTCGCCTTCTTGCTTACAAACCAATCTATTTACTTTTCTGCTGTTTGATTTACTGCTTTCTCACATTGCTTTTCTCCTAGTTTAATCTTTACTGTTCTAAATCTATCGTGACCTAGAGTCCCTGTGGATTCGATACCCTAAATACTACATTGATATTACTGTGCACTTGCAGTTAGTATAGGGATTAAAACTCGACCTATCAAGTTTTTGGCGCCGTTGCCGGGGACTCTTTTGAGTCCTCGATAGATTTGAACTTAGGTTTAGACTAGGTTTTTTGTTTTTGTTTTTGTTTACTAATTTTTTTTCTTTTTCTTGCGTTTCAGGTACGCCTGTAATCGCATTGCATCGATCGACACGGTCCTGTGTGTCGATCGTCACATCTTCACACTTCGACACTACTTTGCATCGATCGACACAACGCGTAAGATGATGAGAATGATGGAACGGATGTTGGAAAATCAGCAGAATAACTCATTCTGCAGAGACTATGGTTCTTATTCATTCACCAGAATAACTCCATCATATCAGCATTTTTCTCCTCAAAATAAGCGATCTGATAAGCTGATGAGTATGATGGAGCACTTACTGGAGAGACAGGAAGAGGATTTGAACTACATCAATGGCTCTGGATTCCAAGGAAACAGGTTTGGTAATCAGCAAGGTAACAAGTTCTTTAATGGTGTACAGAAGAGTGCTTTCACAAGCAACCAGAACTCTTCTGGGTATGGACAGACTGCTGGATATCATAAACCTTTTCAGCAAGGTAATTCTTATCAGAGAACTTATGGATCATCCTCATATCAGACACCTCCTGCTGCTAATGCTTATAAGAGAAAGATGGAAGCAATGATGGAGCAGTTTCTAGAGGATCAGGCTAAGACTGTTGTAGACTTCGACATGAAGCTGGATGCTATGCATGAAAATCTGAATGAGAAGTTTGAATCTTTGAGCACACATGTGAAGAAGCTAGATCTCCGAGTTCAACAAACAGCTGGAGCAATACAAAGGCAAAATGAAGCTGGGAAAGCTGAATAGAAGCTGTACATCAATGTTGTGACCATAAGAGATGGTATTGACTTGCTGGGGGAAGAAGAGAGCATAATCTCGGATTTTCTGGATGAATATTGTCTGTCTGAGACATGCGTCGATCGACACACTCTCGATGTCAATCGATGCACCCCCAATACGTCTGATGGATCTGAACATAATCGCCTTGTGTCGATCGACACACAACGTGCATCAGTCAACACAGATCGCAAACGGGACCAGAAGCCTGCAACAATCCTGGAACGAGTCTATAAGCCCTTTGTGCCATATCCTAAGGTTCCTAAACCATCTAAACATGAGCTAGAAGTAGCTAACTGCATGAAAGTGATAGATAAGGAGCTGAATGAAACTCCACCAGCTGAAGCTTCGCGAGTTCATCCTTGTTTGTTGAGAGATGCAAAGAAGATGATATCCGCTGATAGTCATTTGAAAGAAGAAGTTCAGATTGGTGGAACTACAGTATCTGATAGTGGAGAGAATAAGATGGTGGTTCCTCTTGAACCTGCTCTAACATCTTCAGAGCCTGCAACTGCTCATAAGAAGAAAGCTCCAAACATCAGATCTCCACCAAAGGTAAGGTATAAATCACCTAAGCTTAAACCTCCTGACCGCATTGCTTTGAATGCAGGAGAACGCAGTATTCCACCCAAGCTTCGCTCCCGCCCTGATTCTGTTTATTCATTCCTTGGCAAATCTCATGATCCGAAAGCATACACACTGCCTTGGATGAAGAGATATTCACAGAGACACTCAAAGTCTCTGTTGAAACCGCCATGAGTCTAATCTCTTTCCCATAGTCAAGCTAATGACTAAAAACAAGCGCTGAGTGGGAGGCAACCCACTATAGAGTCAGTTTTCGTTTTTGTTTTTAATTTTTCAGTCTTTGTTATTTTAATTTTTCGTTTTAGTGTTTTCAGCCGAGAGAACAGGTCCAAAAATCGCCTAGCATCGATCGACACAGTGCGATTACATCAATGAATCGAGCAAATGCGCCTTGCGTCGATCGTTGCAGTCCTGAGCATCGATCGACACAGTGCGACGAGAGGTACGTAACTCTGATTTTTCAACTCTTTTCAATTTGATTATCTGTTTTCACCGAGCTCATGATTTAATTACACTGGGGACAGTGTAGTTTAAGTGCGGGGGAGGAAGCTACTGACGCACGCTTTTGTTTTTTTAGTTTTTCAAAAATTGTTTTATTGAGTCAAAATTTGTATGAAACTATGATTTTTCGAGGAAACTTTTTGCTTGAACAGGAACTAAGTGACCATTGGACAGACTTCCAGAGCCTCTATGACTATTATAAAACCCCAAACAGATCAACCTACCAAGGACACTCATATCTAACCAGTATTCAGATGATCCATTACTAGTCTCACTTAATCTTGACTTTAATTTCTCACCTAGGGGCTTGGTAATCTTTGGGTCGGATTCCTTTGATGTGTTTGGCACAGCCTATAATCCTGTTCTTAAGTATGGTTTCCGATTTTCCCCTCCTTTAAAAGTAAAAAAAAATATAATAATAAAAACTGAGGATAAGCTAGTAGCTTCGAAGTGGTCGCGGGAGTGGTAGCTACCACTATTACCTCCTGTGCATCCATGGAAAGGTCCAAAGTACATCCCAATGCGGGAAGAGCACTGATAAAAAAAATAAAATGATACCCAGTGGGGAAAAATCAGTTGCTAAGGGAGAAAGGGAAAAGAAAGAAACCAGAAACAAACAGTTTGGTGGTCAGATACTGGATAGGTTGAGTCCATGTGTCCTTTGATTCGATACTCCCTCTGTGAGACCGCACCTAATTGTATACAGAGGCTAGTGTGGTGAACTTGAATGTCCTAACTTGATTGTGGAGTTTACTTAGGACAGTTTCTAAGTGTGGGGGAAGTATATTGTGGACATGAGTTCTGTAGGAAAGTTTTCAGTGGTTTACTAAGTGAATGAGAATGTGAAAGTTCCTATGACGAAATGAGTTTCTGTGTTTTCAAACTTCTTCTCTTATATTTTGGTTCTTTACTTGCTTGAGGGCAATCAAGAGCTAAGTGTGGGGGAGTTGATATACCATGGATTTTAGGGTTTTTAACCATGGTATATATCATATTTATCGAGTCTTTTATTATGTTTTGGAGTCTTTTATCTATTTTTACAGGTTTAGGTACGTTTGGAGCTTATCTGGAGATTATAGGAGCTTTTGGAGTGATTTGGAAGCTTACATGGATGTCACAGAGTTTACTGGGTTCGCCTGCACTCTGTGTCAATCGACACAGAGTCTGCATCGGTCGACACCACTACAGGACGAAATTCATGCGCCCAAAAATCTGTATTTTGGAGAAATTACAGTTTTTGCCCAGAAACTTCCCAGATTTGCAAAAAGGCCCCAGACGTGTTTTAGACTATATATTAGGGTTTTTAGCCACTTGTTTAGGAACACTTTCATAACTAAGTTCTATTTTCAGAGAGAGTTTTAGGGGCTGATCTTGTTCTCGAAAGAGACTTGATTTCGAACCCCTGTTTCTTTATCTATTATATACTATTTGGTTTTCTATTCATGATGTTTTCTGTTTCGATGAACATGTCTGAGTAGATTGCATGTTAAGTTTAGGGATTCTCAATAGGGATTTCATGGAATTATAGGTTGATAAATCTGTAGGGATTCATACTTGTTAGTTCTTCATCTAGGTTGTTCTTAATGCTTGATCTGAACTGGCCACTTAGATTATTGATGTTAGGTTGATTTCCACAATGACAGTTGGTTGATTAGCTAGAAAGAACTTAGATGAGCAATTGAATTACTCGCAAAGGAATTTGGTTTAATTGAATTGTGAACATATCGAACTTGATTATAAAGCTGGTTTAATATGTTAGTAATCACAAAGACATTTGGATTGCTTCACTTAGACTTAGAGAATTCTCACAACGACAGTTGGTTAATTCTATATCCGTGTTTGAGTTCTAGAATAGTTCTTAATTAGATCCCGACTGATTGATTACATGTGTTCCTGATTTCCTGAGAATTTCCTAGACTTAACGCTTCGCCTTCTTGCTTACAAACCAATCTATTTACTTTTCTGCTGTTTGATTTACTGCTTTCTCACATTGCTTTTCTCCTAGTTTAATCTTTACTGTTCTAAATCTATCGTGACCTGGAGTCCCTGTGGATTCGATACCCTAAATACTAAATTGATATTACTGTGCACTTGCAGTTAGTATAGGGATTAAAACTCGACCTATCAGAGGCTGATCTTCCGGTTCGGAGATTCGTCCTGACTGAGCTTCATCATCGCCTTTCTTTTGTTCTAGATCTTCATCAACCGGATTTGTGACTTCTACTTCTTGAGCCGGTTCAAATGAATTCGTGCTGGTTTGTTGATTTTCACCCAGAGCTGATCAGAAACAAGATTAGGGTTTCTGGGCGGTACCTCCTCATCGGAGCTATAGTCATCAAGCAGCTGTGGCGGTTTCTGTTCCGGCAGAGCTTGTGTCGGGCGTTGGGTTAGCTAGAGCCCATTTTACTTCTCTTAGTCGCATGCACCATGATTATTTTTTGACAAATTGAAGCAAAAATATTTTGGAATGAGGAAGAAAGAGCCTAGTCTCGTCGTATTTTTAAGAAAGATGAATTTCCTTTTTCGCTTTCTCTCTCCTTTTATGAGCTGAGGCAAAATCTGTGTCAGAGATATCATTGCCTTTTTGCATACGATTCTATTGGGCGAAGATTTTCCGAATATTTGAATTTTGAAATTCAAATCTCCTTTTCCTTTTTAGTGCCCAAAATCTCGGATATATTTCCTGTCAACCAACTTTGAACCGACATAAACCATACCTCATGTTCACTGTACCACCTTTTATTCGGTTAGTTCACAACATACATCATTACATTAGATCAACCACATTCAGATTTTTTAAGCAATTGGCACTAACTTTGAGTGAATTGACTACATCTTTACTGAAGCAACTGACATTTTAGTTATAGAAAAACATTACCTTTTTCATTGAATTCTCTTACCAATGTTGTGTGTGTCAGGAACTGACACTTCACATGACTCAGCCTTTACTCCTTGCTCAGATGATTCCAGCATTTGGCCATCATTCACCCAGTGGCTAGCTTTCACACTCTCATGCCTTTATCCTATCTCAATGCAGTTTTCAACCTTTATCCTTCGAGTGAGATTGCCACACATTTTTTATTTTTATTGATTTAGTGACTGAGCTACTTTTGGAGTTGATTTCATCATGTAACTTCTCAGGATATCAACCCCTAGCTTTTTCTTTCTTTCTGGCTTTTGAACCTCACTCGAGAAACATGTACCGTACATGAGAAAGGACGGCACAACATGCAGCTCTTTTCCACTAGATTTCTTGACTCCAAAACAAATCAGAACTTGATGTTCTCCGTGAGTCAGTGCATGTGCCAGCCCTGTAGACTTTTACATCTCACAAACACCGATTGAGTTTCTTAAAGTGATAAATCGGTTAAAATCAAGAGGTTTTGTAAAGAAATCAGCCAGTTGCAAATCAGTAACTATCTATTCAACCACTACATGTTTTTCCTCCACTAGCTCTCGAATGAAGTGGTGTCTTATGTCAATGTGCTTTGTTCGAGAGTGTTGGACCGGATTCTTTGAGATGCTTATAGCACTCTTATTATCACAGTGAACTAGTAGTGGTCCTGAGTCGATCCCATAGTCAGCCGAGATTTGTTTCATCCAGAGAAGCTGAGCACAACAACTCCCCATTGCAATATATTCAGCTTCTGCAGTAGACAATGACACAGAGTTTTTCTTTTTGCTCATCCAGGCAATCAAATTGTTTCCCAAGAAGAAACATCATCCACTCGTGCTCTTTCTGTCATCCAAACTCCCTGCCCATTCAGCATCGCAGTATCCAACTAGGTGTTTATTGGATCCTTTTGAGTACCAAATCCCTAGATTGATCGTTCCCTTGACATACTTGATGATCCACCTAACTGCCTCAAGATGTGACTGTTTTGGTTTAGCTTGGTACCTTGCACATATTCCCACGCTTAGGCATAGATCCGGTCTACTAGCTGTTAGATACAGTAAACTGCCAATCATTCCTCGATACAGCTTTACATCCACATCTATTCCATCCTCATCCCTTGACAACTTGGTTGTGGTACTCATTGGTGTTCTAGCCTCCTTATATTGATCCAGCTTGAATCGACTCAACAGATTCTTAGCATATGTGCTTTGAGATATGAACACACCATCACTGTTTTGGCTACCTTGCAAGCCCAGAAAGTATTTCAATTCTCCTACCATACTCATTTCAAATTCTTGAGTCATATCTTGCACAAACGTATCAACCAGCCTTTGAGATGTGCCTCCGAAAATTATGTCATCCACATATATTTGGACTATGATAATCTCATTCTATTGTTACAACAGAAAGAGAGTTTTGTCTACACTTCCTCTTGCATACCCTTTTCCTAGAAGGAATTTCGTGAGTCGCTCATACCATGCCCTAGGTGCTTGCTTCAGACCGTACAAAGCTTTATTCAACTTGTACATGTACTCGGGATTATGTGCATCCTCAAATCTTTTTGGTTGTTCTACATGAACTTCCTCTTCAAGGAAACCGTTCAAGAAGGCGCTCTTCACGTCCATTTGGTATACAGTGAATTTCATGATGCAGGTCATTCCAAGAAATAGTCTGATTGACTCAAGTCGTGCAACAGGAGCAAAGGTCTCCTCAAAGTTAATTCCTTCGATCTGAGAGTATCCCTGAGCCACAAGTCGAGCCTTGTTCCGCACCACTACCCCATTCTCATCAATCTTGTTTTTAAAGATCCACTTGGTTCCTACAATGTTTACTTCTTCAGGTCGTGGTACAAGTTCCCATACATCATTTCGCAAAAACTGCTCTAGTTCTTGTCCCATTGCCTCAATCCAGAATTCATCATCCAAGGCTTGAATATGTGTGTTTGGGTTCTATGACTGAGACAAAGCAAGCAAACCGCACCATTTCTCTAAAGTTCAAATTGACTTTCCTTGTCACCCGTTCATCATTCACATCTCCTAATACTTCTGAGATAAGATGGTTTTTCTGAGTTCTACTCGGTTTGATTTTCACAGGAGATTTTACTTCTTCAGATTGGCTGGTTTCTAAAGTTATTTCTTGCTCTGCATTATCTTCATTCGTGGATTTTTGGTGCTCAACTGGTTCTGATTCACTGTCCGGGGAATCATCAGGAATTTTTATTTGACATAGATCATCAAATACGACATTAACTGATTCAACAATCGTTCGTGATCTTGTGTTATACACTCTGAAGGTTGTATTAGTTCCTGAGTAACCCAAGAAGATACCTTTGTCACTCTGTGAATCAAACTTCCCAAGATCAGTACGTAACACTTCCCTCCAAAGATATGGAAGTAGTTCAGATTGGGTGTTTTCCCTTTCCACATCTCGTATGGTGTCATGGTTGTTCCTCTTCTCACATACACCCGGTTCATGATGTAACATGTTGTATTGATAGCTTCTTTAATGGCACATCCACTACAAGAAAAATGTTTATTTTTAGCTCACGAAAAATGCTATCGTACGTAATTGATAGCGTTTTTGAAATGGCTATATCTGCCCCAACTATAATAGATCGGCCATATATGATAGCGTTTTCGTCCGTACTATTATATTATTTATATATAATAGCAATGTTTTCTTCTTGCTATTACTAGGCCTAATGTAGGGCTGATTGCAAAAATGCCCCTGAAATTGAAGTCAACCCTGATTCTACCCTCGGCCCTCTCCTTCCTCTCGCGCGCTAATTTATCCCCTTAGTTATCTTGGTTATTCACGAGAATGCCATCGTCAGACTTCATATGAAGTCTGACATTTTAGGTAAAAGACAAAAGGGCCCAAAATTTGTTTGGATATTCACAAAAATGCCATCACCATCAATGCTCAACAACCACGACACCCACCATCGCCGACGAGTTAATGTGTAATCCAACTCGTTTTGCCACCATTAAAGCTCAATTAAAGCTCAAGAATAGAGCTTGGACGTTATCCCGACCGATTTCTCCCTTTTCCCCTTTGATTTTTCGATTCAAAAGTTGTGAAATCGTGTATCACCTTATTAAAACAGCTAAACACGTCTCGGATTCGTGTTTCCGGTGATATTAGACGTTCTGAGAAATCGTCGAGGCTAAGAACAAACTAAAAACGGACATTGGTAAGAATTTTTTTCATATCGTCGATTTTCAGATCTGAATTGTACTTTCAGTATGCCGTTTATGTCTTATCTTTTTTTGTAAACTTCAATATGGTCAACGTGAGGGTAGTTTTGCAATTGACTTTCAATTGCCAGACCTCTATAGAGGTCTGTCAAAATCCTTTGCAAATATATATATATATATATATATATCAGACTTCACTAAGAAGTCTAAATAAGAAGAGGGTAGTTTTGCAATTGATTGTAATTTGATTTTTTCGTCAGACTTCTTATGTTGTCTGGCAAAAAATTGACCGATTGTTGACTTTTTGTCAGACGGAATCCGATGTCTGACAAAAAGGAGGGGTAGAAACAGCAATTGACCCAAATTTTCAAATGTTGACCAGGATTAGCGAAAAAATCGTCAGACATCAAAAGCAGTTTGAAAATAAGCAAAAAAAGTATCAGACGGCTATAGACATCTGAAATTCTAAAGTTTTGCCAGACGGCTATAGACATCTGAAAATCCGAATTTTGGTCAACGATGGATAAAAACCGTAAATGCGATGTTTTATGTCAGACTTCCATAGCTGTCTGAAAATTTTGTCAGACAGCTCAAGCTGTCTGAAAGTTTTCAGACTTCTTGTTGAAGTCTGACATTTCAAAATCAATTGCAAAACTACCGTCGACTTCTTGTCAGACTTCCCCGAGAAGTCTGAAAGGTTTCAGACTTCTTAGAGAAGTCTGACATTTCAAATTCAATTGCAAAACTACCCTTTTTCTCAGACTTCATAAGATGTCTGACAAAATTTCCAAAGCAGACAGCGTCAGCTGTCTGATAGATTTCAGACTGCATCCGCTGTCTTACATTTCGATTTCAATTGCAAAAGTACCCCTTTTTCAGACAGCCATAGAGGTCTGGTTTCACTTTTATCAGACAACTATAGCCGTCTGAAATGTTAAAAACTTAAAAAATGCATTTTATTTTATATTTGTGATTAATTTTGCTGATTTTAAATTTTATAAATGTGTGTTAGTTTTATATGTTCCTCGTGCGTTAGTTTTACATTGTTATATATGGTAATTATTTTTAAATCAATTTTTGAATAATATTGGCAAGATAGCGAATAGCATCAGACTTCTCCAAGAAGTCTGGCTTTAACCAAAAGATCTCTAATGTGGTTTATACGTGTTTGTTTATACAGATAATGGTTCAGTTACCTGTTAACTTTGGTGAATGGGTCGTGAGAGACCAGATTTGGCATTTTGTGGTTGATAAGGTGAAAGGAGGGCGGTTTATCACTTTGCGCCATGGTTCTACACATCAAGAACTTGTTGAGATTGTACAAGATGATTATATGCTGGACAGGACAACCGAGTTGGTGGTGTTATCATATCAATTGCCGGAAGCACTCTTGAAACTAATGGATCCGGATAGCCCTCCGGTTTATGTCACAAATGATAGACAAGTAAGGAGCATGGTCGAGTTAGCTAATACGCATTTAATCCGTCTTTGTGTCTCGAGCCGATCCGCTATGGAAGTTGATGATGCGGTGAATTGTGATGAAAAATATGAAGTTGAAGTTGAAGATGTGGACGAAGATGACGTAGATGATGAAGTCAATGATGAGGAAGATGTGGACTCAATCTCGGATGATTCTGTTTGTGGTGGTGGTGGAAACGATGGTGTTGGAAATTTGGATGTGCCTGAAAATGTTTTCAGGAAACACGCTGAGGCTTACCATGACGATGATGATTATAGCTTATATGGGAAAGTGAAACATGAAGATGTAGATGTGGAAGAAGATGAAGATTATAAGAAATATGATTTGGAGGATACTAGTAAACGGTGTGGTGGCAAAAGGGACTTGTCTGAGGGTATCTTTCTCCAAAAGTGTTTTGATAGCAAAAATGACCTAATATCAGAGCTACGTTTGACGGCGATATTGAAAAAATTCGCATTCATGACTGAGAAGTCTGACAAGACACGTTTTGTGGCTAAATGTCGTGTGGAAGGATGCAAGTGGATGGTTCGAGCGTGTGTGAAGAGCGAACCAAACAAGTATTGGGTGATGAGCTATTCAAAAACCCATACATGTTCGATGGTGGACCGGATGTCTACGCGCAAACGTTATACTCCAGTTTATATTGGTTGGTTGTTTACTGAATCTTTTGGTATAATTGAGGGTATAACACCAAAGCATGTTAAAGTATCAATGAAGAAGCAGTTTGGGATTAGGATGAGCTACACAACCGCATACAGAGCATTGTTACATGCTCAAAAGATTGTGAGAGGAACAGCGGAGGATGGGTACGAGAGACTTCCTTCTTTTTTGCATGGAATCAGGCAAACCAACCCGGGAACAGTAACTGCTCTTGAACTAGATGAGAAGAATAGATTTAAATATCTATTTATAGCATTTGGAGCTTCCATATATGGGTTTACGTTTCTTAGAAGAGTCATTGTGGTGGATGGTACTCATCTTAATGGAAAGTATGGGGGTGTTATGCTAGTGGTGGCCGCACAAGACGAAAATTTTCAAATATTTCCATTGGCCTTCGAAATTGTAGACTCTGAGAATGATGACTCGTGGGAATGGTTTTTCACAAAGCTGAAAGAATGCATCTCAGACCAATATCCTTTGGTCATAGTCTCGGATAGATGCGAGTCTATCAAGAATGCGTGTGAAGCAGTTTTCCCTTGGGCACAACGAGGGATATGCTATTACCATCTACAAAATAACATAGTTACCAAGTTCAGGGGAAAACATCTTCTGTACTTAGTGAAAAACGCGGCTTACGCATATACGATTTATGATTTTGACCGAAACATGGCTTCCATACGAGCGGTAAATCCTGAACTTGCTGATTACCTGGAGGAGGCGGATGTGAGGCTATGGTCACGCGTCCATTTCGGCGGAGACAGGTACTTGTGCGGTATGACAATAAGTGTCAGACTTAATATTTTCGTCTTCAACTTCTATTGATGTCTGATACTATTACCAGACTTCTCCTGCTGTCTGAGTATATACCAGACGACAGAAGAAGTCTGAAATCGTATGGTTTTTCTTAATACTTTCTAGTTATTACTTGTGTAAACCTCTTTCGAATTGTTGGAGACAGGTACAACATAAAGACGAGCAAAATTGCTGAATCTATAAACTCCGCAGTTCAGAAGGCAAAAGGATATCCCATATCTTTCCTTTTAGAGTTTATACAAGAGAAACTAGGGACGTGGTTTTGTAAAAAGCGGCTAGATGCAATGAGTCTCTCAACAACATTTAGCAGACGAGTTGATAATTTGCTGGCTATTCGTGAATATTATGCAGATATGATGACGGCAGAACGCGTGGATACGTATCAGTTTGTTGTTAAGGGAGGACATAGGGATTTTGTTGTCGATTTGGAACATCATACGTGTGAATGTGGTGTTTGGGATTACGAAAAGATACCTTTCTCACATGCCATATGCGCTGCACCGGAACTTGAGCTACACATTTCTACCCTTGTATGTCCATCTTACAGAACGGACTACTTGTACGCTGCATACTCTCGCAACATCTTACCAAAGGATTTAAAAGGCACAGCTGGTCATGACAACGTGCGTGTCCTTCCGCCGAAAGAGAGGCGGAAGCCTGGAAGACAAAAGAAGTCAAGGTGGCAATCTATGCTAGAAATCGCCAAGAACAAGGGCAGTAAACCGCGGAAACTGCACAAGCAATATTGCTGTTCGAATTGTAGACAACCAGGCCACAAACAACCTAATTTTCCACACACTGAGGCTGGCTAGAAATGCTTGAAGTCTTAAATGTGGTATCAGTGAAGCCTGATAAGTTTTAGGGTGTAATGAAGTGTGATACATTTGTGGTTCATTGAAGTCTGATATATTTTAGGGTTCAGTGAAGTCTGATATTTTTAAGGGTTCATTGTTTGGGATTTTCCACACCCTGAGGCTGACTAGAAATGCTTGAAGTCTTAAATGTGGTATCAGTGAAGCCTGATAAGTTTTAGGGTGTAATGAAGTGTGA
Source organism: Orychophragmus violaceus (assembly GCA_030180135.1). Classification (NCBI taxonomy): domain Eukaryota; kingdom Viridiplantae; phylum Streptophyta; class Magnoliopsida; order Brassicales; family Brassicaceae; genus Orychophragmus; species Orychophragmus violaceus. The sequence goes on along the minus strand of CM058240.1, from coordinate 24,994,175 downwards.
TATATTTGCGGTTCATTGAAGTCTGATATATTTTAGGGTTCAGTGAAGTCTGATATTTTTAAGGGTTCATTGTTTGGGATTTTCCACACTCTGGGGCTGACTAGAAATGCTTGAAGTCTTAAATGTGGTATCAGTGAAGCCTGATAAGTTTTAGGGTGTAATGAAGTGTGATATATTTGTGGTTCATTGAAGTCTGATTTAGATTAGGAATTCAGTGAAGTCTGATATTTTTAAGGTTTCATTGTTTGGGATTTTCCACACCCTGGGGCTGACTAGAAATGCTTAAAGTCTGAATTGTGGTATCAGTGAAGCTTGATAAGTTTTAGGGTGTAAGGAAGTGTGATATATTTGTGGTTCATTGAAGTCTGGTTTAGATTAGGAATTCAGTGAAGTCTGATATTTTTAAGGGTTCATTGTTTGGGTTCCGAAGTCTGACGTAGTAATGATGGTATTTCAGAAGTCTGATTTTCAAACTTGTCTCAATTGTTTGGGTTCCGTTTCACCAAGCGTAGTAATAAACATAACTAGGATTAGTGCTTAAGTGTGTTACAAAAATAAACAAACACACCAAAAGATGGATTTGTGTTCCTTACACCAGCAAAAGAAAATAGGGAAAATGTATGCAATAATCCAGTGTTTGAGAGTCCAAAAGATATGGAGAAGATATCGGAAGTCTATTACTTTCCATAGATGTCCAGCAATGCATACTCCGTACGTTCTCCTTCTTCACCAGTTCTCCCGAGTTCAGACATAATGTCAAAAGCTAGCCTGTCTCTGATCTGCTTGATGTTCCTATCACAGAGATACTTTGGCCACAGCATTCCTAGTGAATGGAACTCGATGTACTTCAAGCAGTACACTCCACAGTCACCCGTTTGCTGATTTTGGGGAAGATCTTTGCTCCTGTCAATCGAGAAGGTGTAACGATCCAAGGGATAAGGCCATCCATCTGCAGCTGGGGCCAAGATGTGCATCGCATAAGGAAACATCTCACAGATTGGTGCCACTGCCGCTCCGACCGACTCATCAGTCTTCCCAGAAAGGATGCTGTCCCAGACTGTTACGTGCCTTTTTCGTGATAGAAATCATAATTGCTACCCAATGATTTCCTCCCATGTGGAGTGCGGTGTAGATCTCATCAATTTCCAGCCCCCAAAGCTTCTTTGATTTGCAGAACACGGGAAGATCACCAGTGAAGTAATCAAAACAACCAGGAGGAAGCATTCTAGTTCTGGCTGGTGCATTCTCTCCCTCACCGCTCTTAATAAATTGTGGAGAGTGTTGACGCCACAGTGCCTGAAGGATTGTGTCAATGAAGCATATCCTATCGCTCCTGAACCATTCTGGATGGCTCTGTTGACGAAGCCTTAACAGATCAATCCCGGCATCAATATGCTGCATCAAGACAAGAAATGTGTTAATATAAAAGAACAAAACACAACCAGACTCCTTAGGAAGTCTGGATACACAACCACATTAGATTAGGAATTCTGAGGAGTCTGAAAATACAACCAGATATATTGGGAAGTCTGAATATACAACCAGACTTCTTAGGAAGTCTGAATATACAACCAGATTTATTGGGAAGTCTGAATATACAACCAGACTTCTTAGGAAGTCTGAATATACAACCACATTAGATTGGAATCGAATTCTTAATTCACAACCATTGAAGTCATACTGACCGTGTCATGCAGCCATTCCTTTGGAGTGCGAAGATCATAATACCATTGGAGTGAAGTGTTCACTTTCCTAATCGGATAACCCCTACAAAGAACAATACGCTTGTTAGACAATTAGTGTAGAGATTAGGCATACAACTTACTCGTCTAGTTAAGAGTGTTAAGACATACGGCTGTCTTTTGTTGTAATCATTAAGTGCCTTCACTTGCATCTTGGTGATAGCATCACAAGGGTTATATCCCGGTGTAACCTGTGCTTGGACAACAGGTTTAATTGGAGTCTTCACCTTCTCCTTCTGCTTAACCTCTTTAGCCTTCGCTTGCATATAAGTTTCAGCTGCTGCATGCTTAGTATCCTGCTTAAACCTCTGCGTAGCATTGAAGTCTATGCCCGTGGCCGACTGTGTAACGACCAACACACTTGGAGCTGTGCTCTCGGGTATACTCTGCATATACAATTTTAGCAACCCGTGTTAAGCAAAATCCAAACAAGACTGCCATAGAAGTCTGGTAACCAAAATACATTATTAAAATAGAATCCCGACCTAAAATCACACCAAACAAAATATTGATATAAGTCTAATGCCAGTGATCCAAGTTCAGAGCAGATACAATAACAAGGGGGAAATAAAACAAACTCGGTCATGCTCATGTTTTTACAATCAAGATTACTCATACTGCTAAGAAGGCTACTTCCCCTTGAGGGATTTCTCCTGAAGTCTTGTACTTCTCTTAGGCTCAACTTTCTTTTCCTTATATGTATTCAGAGTTTGAAGGTTTTGGAGACTAACCCCATCATCAACCGCAGTCTGATTGGTAGGCTTAGCCGGGTTGTCATCTTTGTCTGTAACCACTGCTTTCACAGACTTCGTTTTCGCTCTCTTGGCAGTTTCGACGATGTCAGCAACATGATTCTTTACCTTCACTACCAATTTATTCGGGTTCCTGGCTTCCCTTTCCTTTTTCTTTCTTTCTCCTGCAGCAGCAGTTACTTTAGTTTGATCCTGAAGATCTTCAGGTTGATCTTCTTCATCCTCACCAACTCCGGCCGCCTTATCCATCTCAGCAGCCGCAACACTTGCATCTTTCCTCAGCTCACCACCTTTCCCACCAGCAGTATCTTTCTCCTTCTCATTCTCCTTCTGTCCAACTCCAGCACGTTCCTCTTTCAAATTCTTGACATTCTTGGCAAGATCATCAACTCTGTCACCCATCAGTCTCAAACCCTCGTTGAAAATATCTACCAATACATCATTCCGAGATTTAAATGATTTTTTCAGATCCTCAATCTTTTTAACAACATCCCCAAGAGTGGGACCAGCCTTTTCTTTTCTAGGTCTCTTTCCAGACTTCTCATGCACCTCTTCTTCCTCGTCCTCATCATCAGAAACATCCTGTACCAACTTCCTCTTGACTCCCACAACCTTTCGTTTTTTCTCACCAACCGCAGAAACATCCTCAGACTTAATCTCAAGCTTGACAGAACCGCCAACTTGAGTCCTGAACACACCTTTGCTTTTCCAGTGTTTAGTGCCCCACTTCCAAGCCGCAGTCCCAAGCTGTCCAAGCATTGCCCTCACAAGGTTATCAACTTTTTCGTCCTCCTCGACATCGTTGTTCCACGTGGGGAACATGTCATCATGATCTTCCGTGAGTACAAGGTTGTTGACGCGAGACTGCAAATTATAAGTCACATAGCAAAATGAATAGGGACCCAAATGACTATAAGAATTTAAAATATCACAACGACATACATCATAGGTACATCATACGAGACTTGGAACAAAATGTCAGACTGAAACAAATTTCAGACTTCATATAAAGTCTGGCATTATGTGTCAGACTTCACATGAAGTCTGACACATAATGCCAGACTTCACATGAGGTCTGACACATAATGCCAGACTTCATATGAGGTCTGACACAGAATGTGACTTCTTATGGGAATAAAATATTTCAGACTTCAGAACGGCCTAAGAAATACCTGTTTACGTAAGGTTTCATCGACTTTCTTGCGACTTCGTGATCCGTGGTACGCCAGCAATGGTGTGGTTGGGGCATTCTGGAAGGGCACTCCATAAGTTGTCGCCATATTGGGGCATGCCCAATATACCCAGATGTTCAGGACCTCAGCAAAACCTCCGATCTGATAATTTTTTCCTTCCACGAGTTTTTTGTTTTCCTCCTTAATAGAGTCTATCAGAACCTTAAAGGCGAATCTTCCCCATGGATATGATTTTAACGTTCCTGGAACCAGCAGATTCTTAGCCATATCATCCCTTGTGGATGTTGTCCAGTGTTGAGCCTCAATGAAGGTTGCATAGATGGCTAGATAGCCCAGCCATATCCTCTGTTGCGGTTCCCAATCAGCACAGTTTTTACAAGCTTCTAATAATTGCGAATAACTTGGGCCCAATTCGAAATCCACCCCAAGAAGCTCCCACATTGCTCTCATCTCATCGGTGTATTCAACTTCAGGGTACTCCAGGTTCTCGATATAGTCGCAGTTGAGTCCGATTATGGCTCGAAATTCATTCAAGGAAAACCTAGCAGGCTGAACGCCAAGAAGGGACCATATCTCATACTTCTTCTTGCAGACTAACTGCAAGCATAGCATGTAATGGACCATCCTTGAGCACCATTTGAAATGGAGGTCATGGAATTTCAAAAAAAACCCCAAATTCTGATTCTTGGAGTTCTTGCCATTCTGCCGGTAACAGCACTATTTTAACATCATCCATGAGATCTCTCCGTCCACTAAAATAATGGATGTTTTATCCGGATTTGGTTCATACCCGACAGTGAACATCCTTGGTGGGAATTCAACATCTGCCATAAGAAAATCTGAAACAACAAGGGGGGAAAAATTCATGAACAGTCTGAGTACTACTAGCCAGACGCCATGCACAGTCAGACAAACACAGTCAGACATATCTCTTGCCATCTGGCTAGTATTAGTTATGTAAATATGTAGACGAAGAGAAGAGTCGAAGGATCTTACCGTCGTAGGTCACCGGAGGAGATAGAAACAAGATCTGGAATTTTTTTTAAAAAAAAGCTCAGAGAAGGTATGAGAAAAATTTCAGACTCTATTCGCAGTCTGACGACTATAATCAGACACCACTTGCAGTCTGCCGACTATCGCCAGACTCGATTTGCTGTCTGAGGACTAATAGTTATTCTACGTTTATTCATGCAAGGAGGGATTCGATGAATCTTACCGTCGCAGGTTAGCGGCGGAGCAGAGAGAAACCAGATCTAGAAACGATAATACGATACCCAGAAAAAGATGTCGGTTCAGTGGCTTTGAGAGAGAATGGTTTTTTTTTATTTTTCCTTAGAAACTGTAAAAAAAGGGCAAAAAGCCTATTTATATGTGGGCCATAAGAGCAGTTGAAACGACGGTTTTACCACATACGTAACTGCCGCGCATTTTTACATAACTCCCGGGCATTTTTGAGGCCTAAATTACAAAACAATTGAACTCCCGCGCATTTTAATATTGTCAGACATCATATGTAGTCTGATATTGTTAGACTAATATGATGTCTGACACTATAGTTTTTATTAGTTGAAGTCTGACAAAATATTGTTAGACTTCATATGATGTCTGACACTCTATTTTTTATTATTTGAAGTCCGAAAACATACCCCAAACATATTACTCTTGTTTTTTTAGGTAAGTAGCTTTAAAAGAGGATAATTTGCATAATGAAATGGGGAATTCAAAAGATGACTGAAATTCGTTTAATATTACATAAAATTTTAGCTGGATTCACAGGACTAACATATTACAACTGACAAAATGCCCTCAAGATGATCGGGATGATAATAATAGCACCAGCAAATATCAGATACTCATACTTGACGCCATTTGTCGGAGTAGATGATTTTTCAGCCAACAGCTCCTTTAATTGAGCTATCTCTGCCTGCAATTTTTTGAGCTCGTCGTCCAAGTGGGTAACACAGGCAATTTCAGCATAACCAAGGAAGATGTAATCAATTTGTTCACCATGTTGGTCCACTCTCGGCGTGAGGTCGTTAAACTCCTCCATCATAGCCTCATCCCACCACTTCATAATATGGTAGCCACCATCCTATACAGCCACATTTTAAATTTACAATCCTCTTCGGATTTCCAATGAGTAAAGATAAAATAAAACTGGCTACATAACAGAGAAAGGTAATTACATCCCAGTTACGACATCCAAAGAATCTTCTTCCCGGATTATCGGCAGTAGTGGAGGTTCGCATGACAGGCTCCAGACCGTAGAAACATTTCTTGGGGAATCCATTGCATGATCCGGATCGTTGTCGAAATGTGGAAGTTGCGTATGAACTACTACTCGACGTTGGAACCTGACTGAATCGTCCCATCCTGTGTACCATGAAACAATTGAAAACAGAGGCTAGTTTCAGACTTCTAATAGAGTCTAATTATAAAACAAATCCAAGCTTCAGACTTCTAATAGAGTCTAATTCAAAAACAAATCTAAGCTTCAGACTTTATAGAGTCTAAATCAAAAACAAGACCGTATGGATCTAAAACGAGAAACCTATATTTTTGTTCAGATCTATACTAAGAAAATACGGAGAATCGTATGGATCTAAAACGAGAATTTTATAATTTTTGTTCAGATCTAGACAAAGTAGATACGGAGAAGAGGTTAACTCGGACTCAAAACCGTATGGATATAAAAGGAAAAATATATAAAACATATATGTTTGTTCAGATCTTTACTAAGAAAACACGGAGAAGGGACTAACTCAAAAAAAAATGTATGGATCTAAAACGAGAAACCTATATTTTTGTTCAAATCTAGAAAAAGTAGATACGGAGAAGAGGTTAACTCAGACTCAAAACCGTCTGGATATAAAAGGAAAATATATAAAATCTATATTTTTGTTCAGATCTAGACAAAGTAAATACAGAGAAGGGGCTAACTCAAAAACAAAACCGTATGGATCTAAAACGAGAAAGTACATAGACAAAGTACATAGGGAGAAGGGGATGACTCAGACTAAAACCGTACAGATCTCAAAAAATTTCAGAAAGAAGAGTGTAGAAATATGACGACGGCGGTGTAGGGATTGGTAAGAAGAGACGAAAAAGGAGAGGTAATTACACGTTAGAAGAAGATGAAGACGGCGGTGGCGGTGGCTAGGAGGATTATCGGAGAGTTTTTAGAGAGTGTTTAGAGAGAGAGAGCGAGTATCCGTTTTAGAGAGAGAAATTTGATAATGACTTTTACAGACTAATTTTGGTAACTTTCGTTTATATATGGGGTACAATCCCAAGTAGGGTAACTTATTGGTGGTCAACTTCTTCGGTAAGTCTAACAAAACATATACGTGAATCAGACTAAAATGGAAGTCTGATATACCCTAAATATACTAATTACTACTAAAATACAATCATATTATATAGAACACCTACAAAAAACATCAAAATCGTTTAATATAGTCACAACCTAGTCAGTATATGCAAATGTAACAATATGGATGAAAATACAAAAACCCTCAGCCTAACCCTACATATGAAAATATGACATCCAACTTCATATGTCATGCATAGATAAAGATACATGGTGTATTTAACCAAATATACCTTAAGTGGTTAGATTTGACTAAAGTATATGTACCTTAAGTATATGTAACATACGAGAAGTCTGAGAGATATTAAATTTAGAAATTTAATTTATAAAATTATAAAAAAAAATATTTTTAGGGAAATTTTGGATCCATAAATTAAACATGTGATTTTTGGACATTTGTAAATTAAAAGCACATATACTTTAGTCAAATCTAACCACTTAAGGTATATTTGATTAAAAGTATTTTTTGGGCTAGTTAAATACTTCTCAGACTTCTCTCGGAAGTCTACGAAACCCCAAAATTCAGACTTCTCATAGAAGTCTGAGAAACCCTAAATCTAATATTAATCACTAAACAGTGAAAAATATTTAAACAAAACACATAGAAAACATCAAATTGTTTAATATATGCGCATTATAACATACATGTGCAAATATAATTTTTTCAAATGTAAATTTCGTGAACCTTGAATCTAAACCCTAAAGTTAAATGTTAGTCATATGTAAATGTTCCACCAGTTCCATTACAAAGCATGTTCTAAGGGTTAGAAACTACTAAACCACTTTATATATTTTTAATCTGATTAAAATTTACCCAATTTAATTTATATACTACTTAATTGAATATATTTAATTTATGTATATAAAATTTTTGACAAAATATTTTTTTATAATTTTAAAATTAAAATTTTCAAACTTATTCAGTATCAGACTTCAATGCGATGTCTGAGAACGTCATTTAGACTTCGCTTAGAGTCTAACTCGTCAGACGTCTATAGACGTCTGACAAAGGCAAATGTTATAATGGTAATTGTGTTTTCCGGTTTTTTGATTGGTCGTAAGGGCTTCGCGGTAATTTTCGTAGTCCGCAAAACCAGTTTTTCATTTGATTCAAATTCAGGGGTACACTTTTATTTAAAACCAATTTTGAGGGCATTTTTAGCAATTCCTCCCCCCTAATGTAGCACATTATCTGTGTTATAATAATATATTTTGTTATAACTTAATATCCGTGCTATATATTTTTAATTACTATTATTCAATTGTTTTGAATTCTATTTTTACATATTAACTAATTATAATTTTTAATTTTATATTTGATTAAAACGTACTTTATAAGTTATCAAATGTTACATAAATGTAATATTACATTACAAATCCAAAGACATCTACAAATTCCTAACATATTCATATTCATAATATTGTTCAATCGTTTCTTCAACACTTAAGGGTTGCTTCCCACTATGTCTCTTCCATCCTCAACATTCTGATCCTGCACTAGACCAGCCTTATGCAGCAGTATCTATCAAGTCTTTATTCTCTAACTAAGATCTCTAATGAATTGCCTCAAACTCTTCATATCTGCTTACGTTAGTCTCTATACGCTGGAAACTGACACACCTGCATAAGAATAAAAGGAAACAAACACCAAAACCTGAAAGTTCTTCAGCATTTCAAAACAAAAGATTAAGTTCATATTGGAATCTATCACTAGTAAAAAAAATTGTCTATAGCCACATTTTTTTCGTGACTATGACTGATATTTCGTGGCTATAAGAGTTTATAGTCACGGAAAGTCACGGAAAAAAACGTGGCTATACGATCGTGACTAATTTTTATCGTGTCAATTTCGTGACTTATGCATTTTGTCACGTTTTGCCACGTTTATTTCGTGACTTATGCATTTTGTCACGTTTTGTCACATAATTAAAAGTGGCCGAAATTAAAAGTTATTTTAAAAAAATTACAAAAAAAATAATAATTTGAAACAAAATTACAAATTAAATTAAAATTAATATACAAACACTAAATACATAAAATAAATATAAATTAATTGGAAAAAAACAAATTAATCTAAAAAACGAAAATGACAAAAAAAAAAAAGAAGAAGAACACGTTCTTCTCGATCTTCTTCACCTATCGTCATCTGTAACAAGGCTATTCCTTATTACCTCCCCTGGCTTCACATTTGGTAAGCTTGATGGAGTTAATGGTCTCAGATTTTATTGATATCTCAACTAATGATGGAACTGGAGGAGATGTATCCCCGGATTTGATGACGGAGACGTTTGCCGGATCTTCATCTTCGATTTCTTCACGAGAGCCTTCGCCGGAGCTCCTCCTCTACTCGATTCGGCTCTGTCTCTCTCATACTTCGATTCATCTTCATCATCTCTGCAATCGTCGTCATCTGTGTCTTCAATTTCTATTGATACAAAAAAATAATCTTCATATGTGTTGATGATGCAACGGCGCACAGAGGAAAGAGGAAGAGAAGAGTTAAGACTTATGTAATTAAATAGGTTAATGTTTAATCAACGGCTTAGATTTAATGAGACTGAGATCTGACGGTTGAGAAAGGAATATGTGTGTTTCTTGAAATAAATCTGAGCCACTGATATATTTAGATCTGACGGAAGAGAAGTGTGATCCGCGTGATACACTCTTAACCAATAAAAACGTTTTAAGAACTTGGCCACGAAATAAACGTGACTAAATCGTGACTAATTAGACACGATTTAGCCACGTTATCTTACGTGGATAGGTTTGCCACGATTAGTTCGTGACAAAACGTGGCTATACGTAGTCACGTTTTGTATCGTGACTATAACGTGACTAATTGCCACGTTTTGGACACGATTTAGCCACGTTTGTTTGTCACGTGACTAATCGTGACTAGTTCGTGACTAATTATAAAATAGCCACGTTTTGATCGTGACAAAAACGTGGCTATACGATATATTTTTACTAGTGTATGTAGAAGACATCAAGTGATTTGAGATCTTTTTTACCTGGTCTCACGTAATCTGACACACCAAAATTTGTTGTCTTCAGCTGAGAGGAGTTTAAAAAAAGAAAAACACAGTGTGGCTTCAATAAAAAAAAAATTGTTGTGGTAAAAAAGAAATTATGATCCAAATAGTTTAAGTAAACTTCAATAAGATGGTGATGAAGATCAAATTTTATAATTACTACAAAGTTTTGGGTTGTTTGCAAAAATGCCCCTAAAATTGAAATCAACCCTGAAAGTACCCTCTTCCTTCTCCTGCCTCTTTTTCGCTAATATATCCCCCTACTAATCTGTGTATTCGCGATAATACCATCGCCAGACTTCATATGAAGTCTGATATTTTTACCAAAAGACAAAAAAAAGCCTTTCAGATTTAACTTAATTACGAAACTGTCATCTTTTTCAATTCACCCAACCACCATTAACAACCAATTTTGAGCTCATAATGCTTCACACAACCAATTTCGAGCCATCAAAACTCCATATTAGAACTCACAACCTTCTATTCTCTTATTTTCTCTCCAATTTCATTCAAAAATCTCTTTATTTCACGTTTAAAAAAAAATTAAAATTTAAATCTCTTGTGATAGTGGTTATTCTTGCATAAAAATAGTTGGGTTTGTTGGGTATTGATGTAACTAAAAGTTTTGAGTGTTTGGGGAAGGTAAAAACTAGCTCAAAATCAGATTTATGTGATTTTTCACAAGATCCCCCGATTTTCATATCTGTTTCGCGATTTCAGACTTCCCACGAAGTCTGATGAAAAATTATGGTCAGCGAGAGGGTAGTTTTGCAATTGACTTTCAATTGACAGACTTCCATAGAAGTTTGAGAAATTCCTTTGAAAAAAAAAAATTATCTGACGTCACCAAGAAGTCAAAATAAGAAGAGGGTAGTTTTGCAATTGATTCAAATTTGATTTTTTAGTCAGACTTCTTATGTAGTCTGGCAAGAAATTGACCGATTTTTGACTTTTTGTCAGACGGGATCCGATGTCTGAAAATAATGGGGGGTAGAAACTGCAATTGACCCAAATTTTCAGATGTTGACCAGAATAAGCGAAAAAGTCGTCAGACATCTAAATCTGTCTGAAAATAAGGAAAAAAAATATCAGACGGCTATAGACATCTGAAATTCCAAACTTTTTCCAGACGACTATAGACATCTGAAATATCAAATTTTGGTCAACGCTGGATAAAAACAAAAAATGCGATGTTTTTATCAGACTTCCCTCGCTGTCTGAAATTCTTGTCAGACTACATCCGCTGTCTGACATTTCAAAATCAATTGCAAAACTACCCTCTACTTTTTTTCAGACTTCTCCCGAAGTCTGACAATAAATTCAATTGCAAAACTACCCTTTTTCTGAGACATCATAAGTTGTCTGACAAAAAGTTCAAAAATTTTCAAAGCAGACTGCGTACGCTGTCTGATTGATTTCAGACTGCATCCGCTGTCTGACATTTCAAAATCAATTGCAAAAATACCCTCTTTTTCAGACTACCATAGAAGTCTGGTTGCACTACAATCAGACATCTATAGACGTCTGAAATATTAAAAACTTTTAAAATGTATTTTATTGAATATTTGCGATTAATTTGGTTGATTTTAATTTTTATAAATGTGTGTTAGTTTTCTATGTTTTTTATGTGTGAGTTTTACATTTTTATATATGGTAATTTTTTTTGAATCAATTTTTGAATAATATTGGCAATGTAGCTAGTAGCATCCGAGCTGGTGGAACGAATGTCTATGCGTAAACGTCATACTCCATATTATATATGTTGGTTGTGTATTGAATGCTTTGATATAATTGAACTGATTACACCAAATCATATCAAAGTATCAATGAAGACGTAGATTGGGATTAAGATTAGCTACACAACCACATGTAGAGCGTTTATAACCTTTTCAGTAAGATCGCTAATGTGATGATGAGAGAACGAACTTGATATTGTATACTTTCATCACCACTTAAGGTTATTTTAGTTTGTCATATGTTGGTATATGTAATGTTTTCTTCCAAGGTTAAACTAACCCATTTCTTGATATTGTATACTTTCAATGAACAAAATTCCTTGTTGATTTTGAGTAGACAAAAGAAATTTATACAACTTTGTATTTTTCTACAAGCATAATACATAAGGAGAACTTTCTTTCTTTGATTTGATAATCCAATAATCTAATACAATACAATGTGTTCAACAAGAAGTCTAATTTAGTATCAAACTTCAGACTTCAAAAGTAGTCTAATATAAGACTTCATGTTGAATTTTTACTCTCAGACTTCTATTGTAGTCTGGTATTAGACTCTCAGACTTCGTGTTCCTCGTAACAGTGAAATTTTATGAGCCATTAGCACATAAGCTTCTTTGGAGAGTCATCTGGATCAACCTTAAACCAAGCACCTGAAAAAGCAAAAACACAGAGCTCTTGCATTAGTTAGCGAACAAGTCTCCAAAAAATGGATAATAAAGGAATTTTTGAGCAAATCAAAATGTATAACCAAAAGTCTATGTCAAAAGTCTTAATTGGTTCAGTTAAAAAAACTTTGAAAACACTAAATCAGACCGATCCACTCACCTATTTCACAGCTCAAAAGAATCAACTATGAATCATATACATAAGAACTCATATGAGAGAATAAGCTTGAGAACATTTTTGGATGGGAAATTTTAGAGTGGTTTTACAAAAGTGAAAGAAAAAGAGAGGTAGTAAAAAAAAGGAAGAATGTAAAGATTTTTTTCCTAGTTGTTATATGTGTGTAAAAAAATAGGTTTAGATAAGAGGAGAGAATTGGAGGAAAACTTTGCCGCCAAATTTTTAATAATTAAAAATTGTAAAATATCTGGTATCAGACTTCATATGCAGTCTGAGAAAGAACTTCTGAATTGAGCGGGAATTCTGAAAATTTTGGCAAAAATTTCCCGCATTCTTGAAAAGTTTTCGTGTGAAAATTTTCAAAAACATTTAAATTTCAGACGTCATACGCAGTCTGAAATAAGACTTCGAGAAGTCTAAATACTCGAACCAGATTTACCTGGAAGTCTGAGAGTTTCTCAGACTTCTATTGTAGTCTGATATTAGACTCTCAGACTTTGTGTTCCTCGTAAAAGTGAAATTTTATGAGCCATTAGCACATAATAAACCCCAACTCCAGCTTCTTTGGAGAGTCATCTGGATCAACCTTAAACCAAGCACCTGAAAAAGCAAAAACACAGAGCTCTTGCATTAGTTAGCGAACAAGTCTCCAAGAATTGGATAATAAAGGATTTTTTGAGCAAATCAAAATGTATAACCAAAAGTCTATGTCAAAAGTCTTAATTGGTTCAGTTAAAAAAACTTTGAAAACACTAAATCAGAATCGATCCACTCACCTATTTCACAGCTCAAAGAGAATCAACTATGAATCACATACATAAGAACTCATATGAGAGAATAAGTTTGAGAACATTTTTGGATGAGAAATTTTAGAGAGGTTTTACAAAAGTGAGAGAGAGAGAAAGAGAGGTAGTAAAAAAAAAGGAAGAATGTGAAGGTTTTTTTTTCTGGCTGTTATATGTGTGTAAAAAAATAGGTTTAGATAAGAGGAGAGAATTGGAGGGAAACTTTGCCGCCAAAATTTTAATAATTAAAAACTGTAAAATATCCGGTATCAGACTTCATATGCAGTCCGAGAAGGAATTTCTGAATTGAACGAGAATTCTGAAATTTTCAGGCAGAAATTTCCCGCCTTTTTGAAAAGTTTTCGTGTGAAAATTTTCGAAAAGGCGGGAAATTTCAGACTTCATATGCAGTCTGAAATAAGACTTCATGACAAGTTTAAATACTTGAACCAGATTTTCCTGGAAGTCTAAGAAACCCTAAATATAATAATTACTACTTAAATACCATCATATTATATAGAAAACTTATAATAAACATCAAACTCGTTTAGAATAGTCACAAACTAACTAAAATGGAACAATATGAATGAAAATTCACAAACTCTGAATCTAACCCTACAGATAAAACATGATATTCACCTTCATATGTGAAATATAGATCAAACTACATGGTGTTTTGAACCAAATATATCTTAAATGATTAAGTTTGATCAAAGTTTATGTTATTTTAATTTATATACATAACAAATGCTTATGCTTAATTTATGTATCAAAATTTATATCAAATTATTTTTCAATATTTTTAAAATTTAAATTTTTAACTTAAATACGTCTCTCTCAGACTTCTAAAGAAGTCTGAGAAACCACAAAATTCAGACTTTGTCGTGAAGTCTGAGAAACCCTAAACCTAATATTTATCACTTATCAGTGAAAATATTTAAACAAAACAATTCGAAAACATCAAATTCGCTAAATATATGCACATTATAACATATATACAAATTTAATATTTCAAATATAAATTTGGTAAACCATGAATCTAACCCTAAAGTTATATGTAAGTTATATGTAAATGTTCCATTACAAAGAATGTTTTGAGGTTTAGAACTTACTCTACCTTACATATTGTTTAGTTTGACTCAATTTTACCAAATGTTACGAGAAATCTGAGAGATAATTAAGTTGGAAATTTAAATTATAAAATTATTAAAAAAAATATTTTGAGGAAAAATTTGGATACATAAATTAAACATGAGACTTTTGGACATATGTAAATTAAAATTACATAAAATTTAGTCAATTGTACTCATTTAAGGTATATTTGGTTAAAAGTATTTACGAAACCCCAAAATTCAGACTTCTATAGAAGTCTGATAAACCCTAAATTTAGTATTTATCACTTAACATCGAAAAATATTTAAACAAAACACCTAGTACACATCAAATTCGTTAATTATTTCACCATTATAACATACATGTGCAAATATATTTTTCAAATCTGAATTTCTTAAACCATGAGTCTAACTAACCCTAAGGTTATATGTAAGTTATATGTAAATGTTCCATTATGTTCCATTACAAAGTAGGGTTCTAAGGCATACTTAACTAACATTGTTTAATATGACTCAATTTTATCAAATTTTAATTTATATACTACTAAATTATTTATATATAATTTATGTATATAAAAGTTTTGACAAAATATTTTTTATAATTTTAAAATTTAAATTTACTAATTAATTCAGTGTCAGGCTTCTATTAGAGTCTGAAGTCTCAGACATCCATAGAAGTCTGAAATAGTCGAAGGTTATAATGGTAATTGCCTTCGACGTTTTTTTGATTGGTCATAAGGACAGCGCTGTAATTTCATAAGGCTGCAAAACCAGTTTTATATTTGATTCAAGTTTGGGGGTACACTTTTATTTAAAATCAAATTTGAGGGCATTTTAAGCAATTTCCCCCAAAGTTTTTATCACCTGGGGTTTGAGATCACGGTGTGGCTTCCATCTGACGTCTCCGTTTTTCTCATTAACCTGAAAAAAAAAACACGAACGATGATTTAGTGAAGAGAATTGTATGTTCAAGCTTTAGATTTATTTATAGAAGCCAACATAGAGTTACCTCATGACTACGAAACAAAGAAGGCTGAGAACGAGTTACCTCATCAAAAGCACATCAAACATAGTTCTAGACCCGTATGATTTAAATGTTAAGGAAAATGGTTTAGGACATGTAAAAGTCTTACTGTTGTGTAAATATGGTGGTCTGAAGAATCTCTGAGCTGTTGAGATGAGCTTCGTATAGTTTGTGGTCGTATAGCAAAGAAGAGGGATCCACCAGTTGCTCCTCTACAGTCTGTTGTAACATAAACAAAACAAAAAGAAAGAGTGCAAGTAAACAATCCTCTTTCAGGTATTGTCTGCAGATTTTGCACCTTCCTAGACAGCCATAGATATTTTCTGCAAACTTTGCACTCTCCTAGACAGCTCAGCTCTAGGACCTTTCACCTGAGAATATACATATCCTCTTTCTGCATCAAACTTTGTAAACATCAAAATTAGGAATTTAATAGAAGTGAAACAGACATGTCTTGTTATTCTAGTTAACTTCTCAGACAGTTCGGCCTCTCCTTTCGTCAAGGGAAACCGGCCAGAAACACTTCCCCTCTAATCCCTCTATTATCCTCATCACCTTCAAGCACACAAGCCAAAAACACGAGTAAATATAACTTGATTATAATATGGACTGACATGAACGAGGTAAGATTTTCAATGTGACGATTTCTTTGAAGATTCTGCTCCTTCTGTAACCTTTCAATAGATGGAAAGGTGTGTGCTTGCAAATGTCTCTGAAGCTGTAAAAAACAAAATCAAACAATTTCTCGATAGATATATTATCAAGAAAAAATATAAGAGACCAAAATACACATGTAAAATACTCAAACAAAAAAAACTTAGAAAGCAAAGGAAAAAAGAAGAAGAAATCTGACTATTTGAGAAGTGTTACGAAAACAAAATTTTTAGCATAGGACCAACGCAGGGAAGCTGAGAAATGTTACGAAAACAATGGGGATTTGAGTACAGTAGGCAACACATGTGACAGGATATGAAGCATATCTAAAACAATCATCGATGAAAGTTTGAACTTCTGACCGATTCTTCAAAAACCAACAGAATGAGACCTAATTACATGTCTCTCATATCAAAGAAACCCCAAAGGAACAATAATTTTCTATGAACTCACAGGCTCAGCGTTGAGTCTAATCGAGGGCCCGAGAGAGCCATCGCCGGATAGAATCTGCCGCAGTCGTGAAGGTATACTTGAGATCTCCCCGCCGCCATTTAACTGCTCCAGCGTCTTCTATTTTAAAGGCTACAAACAAAGCGAACAAAAAAACCCAAGAAATTGAGAAAACCTAAAGTAACATCAAATATTCAGTACATGAGTCAATTTCTGAAATCAGATGGAACGAATCCCAGAATCCCAACCCCATGGAGAGTATGAACACCCGATGGAGAGTAAAAGAACCCAGATCATAGGTATCATCCCATCCCGTAAACACATCTGATATACGGAAGCGGATACATACACATCTGAAAGAGTATATACCTGTGTATATGTGTATGTAGAGAACCGAAAATAATTATTTGCATGAATCAAATTTCAGTGCAAAATCTAAGAATCAGAGAGACATTTGTAAACGAGAGAGAGAGGGTTTAAGGACGAAGAAGAAGAGTATTAGAACATGTACATCCATGAATTTTAAGGTTTTTTAATATATATATATTTTTTGTAAAGTTGGTAAAAAAATGAAAAATAAAAAAAAGGACCAATCAGATCTTTAAATAAGGATCGATCCTTAACTCTCTCTCCAAAAACACAATTGTTTATTATTTTTTTGTTTGGAAACTATTTCTAAAACCCCTTAACAAATCTCAATGTACATGATCTTAGATCTGAACATTTCTTTAGATGAAATTTAAGGTTTGTTTGAGGGCTGAAAGTACGAGAGGAAAAAAAGTTGATTCCACCAAAAAATTTATTTCTTCCAAAATCAATTTTTATTTGGTGTTATGGGAGGGTGAAATTTCGCCAAAACGAAAAAAAATTTAAGTGTTTGGCGCTCATAATAAAAGTTAGACTCTAAAGAATCGATTTTTGTTCCCGCTCAGTAAAATTTCGGGTTAGCATTTTTAAATGCTATCATACCGTAACCAAAATTAAAAAAATCATCTTTTATAACACTTATGAAAACCGTGCTATCTTAATATGCTATCAATATTTCTTTTTTTGTAGTGATCATTGCTGTGAATCATGGCTCTGGCCATTTCTTGGAGAGTCCTGTTTTTCCTTTCCACTACTCCATTCTGGTGAGGAGTTCTTGGTGCTGAAAACTGATGAGCTATTCCATGATCTTCGCAGAACACCTTCATGTTTTCATTCTGAAATTCTCCTTTATGATCACTCCTAATCTTCTTGATTCGGCCTTCTTCATTGATCAGCTGAAGTGCCCAGATCCGAAAGCTATCGGTTGAATATGATTTATCCCGAATGAATCTCACCCATGTGTACTTTGTGAAGTCATCTACTAGAACAAACACATATTGTTTGCCTACTACGCTTTCAACTTGCATTGGTCCCATCAAGTTCATGTGCACTAAATCTAATTGGTGTTTTGTCTGAACATATGGCACTTTCTTGTGCTGAACTTTGACCTGCTTGCCTTTGTTGCATGCTCCATATACCATCTTGCTCACCTCCTTGAGTTGAGGTATCCCTCGGACTATCTCATTCTTGACCAGAGTGGTCAAATTTCCTTCATTCATGTGACCAAGTCGTTGATGCCATAGGTGAATGTCATTCTTAGCACTGAGACACTTCGCGCTGAGACATTTAGAGTTGTTTTTCCACACGTAGTAGTTGTTACCCGATCTTTTTCCTTGAAGGATGATATCTCTAGTGTCATCTATATCTTTGCAATCATAACTTGTGAAACACACCATCAGTCCTTTGTCGCATAGTTGACTTACACTGATCAGATTCGCCTTAAGACCTTTCACAAGATAAACATTCATTAGTTTAGGTAAATCTGAGTCAAGTGTCTTACCTTTACCTTGCATTGCCCCTTGTCCACCATCACCAAAAGTTACTTTGCTGGATTTGATCACTTTGATTTCTTTAAGATGATCTCTTGTCCATATCATATGCCTTGAGCAACCACTATCAAAGTATCATTGGTTTCCGTCCTTTGATTTGTCAGTGATAAAGGCCATACTGCATCGCATCTGCTTCTCTGTAGTACCCCTTGTACTACTTCCTGTTTCATATAGATCCGTGTTCTTCACCCAAATCTGGTATATGTCCTTGTTCCAGTTGAATCTCCCTAATTTTCTGATTTGTCGAACTCTTTGATGGAATCTATAACTGTATGCTTTGTAGTGTCCTACCTTTCCACAGTAGTAGCAGTTCCTTGAGGATGAGTCATACATTGTTTGAGTTGGGATTGTCGAGCTTGCACGTACGAATGTGGTCTTTACTGAACTGGATCCAGTTCGTCCAGTATACCCAAGTCCTGACTTTGTGTATTCTGTTATGTCATAGCTCAGAATTGTATCTAGTTTCTTCATTCCTGCAAACATGTGAATTTTGCGATGATGTTGGTCTAGCTCAGACTATAGCTGTTTCGTTACTTCTTTTTCTTTCCTTAGCTTCTGCTCCAATTCTTCTGATTTCTTAGCCAATGTCAACTTTTCTTTGATTAAGTTAACACGTTCTTTATTGAGCTTCCGTTCGGCTTTCAGTTCTTCCGGTATTGACTCAATATGTGCCTCAAACCGCTGCTTTGTCTGTGTTAGTGCAGTGTTTTCTAGCCCAATTTTGATGAGGGTATCCCTTACCTCCTTATAGCTGCTGACTAGATCTGCTTATGTTTCTGAGTCCGAATCAGATTCATTACCATCAAGTTCGGCAATTCCAAGTGTTCGAATTATGTCCAGTAATCTCTGTACTGTCTCTAGAAAGTAAGAGTATGTCAATGATCAGACATAAGTCATATAATACTGGGGATCATGATGGCTTGCTAGAGTCCGCTCATGATCTATAAGTCTTGGACTTATTGCCTTTATTATATGATCCCATATGGCTCACACGCCTAAGCTAACGGGAAAATACGAAGGAACGGTTTAGCAGAAGTACGGTAAAAGTGCTAGGCATTTACTGTGTTTAGAGAGACTAAAGGGCCTGATTAAATCCAAGGGATTTAATCAGAACTGAGAATTGGGCCCAAAAGCCCATGAGAACTAGAAGGGATTTTAATGAATAAAATCAGACCTAGCTCTCTAATTTCCTCAGCCTCTCTGCGCCAACTCTCTCTCTCTCTCTGCGCCTCCCTCCTTGCTCGGTCTAGCAGCCACTTTCCTGTGCGTGCGTGTGTGAGCCTTTGGAGGATCCATCTCTTGGTGGTTCTGCTGATCTCTGACCCGTTCCTCCATTCCGCTGCATAAACAAGGTAACAGGTGAGATCTATTATGTTTCTAATCAAGAGAACCTAGATCTGCATGTTTAGTAGGATGAATCAATCTGAGAATTGAATCAGGAGACACTAAACGATCCAACAGTGGTATCAGAGCCATTGGTTCTGTAGGTTTTTCTTGTTTAGAATCATGTTTAGGTTGTTTAGAAGTGTTTAAATCAATCTATGCTTGAATTTGATTTGTAAAACACTTAAGAAACAAGTTAAAAACCTAAACTAAAAACGCATGAACCGATCGCTAAAGGATCGGTGTGCGTCCGAGAGTCGGCCGAACGGATCGCTTGACGCACGGACTGATCATGGATCGATCGCGTGGTCATGCCGATCGGTGATGCTCGTGCGCGAGTGATGATCGTGCGTGGATGGACCGAGCGGATCGCATGAAACGATCGCTGCGATCGTCCCGCCATCGTCCCGCTCTCGACCCGTAATCCCGTCCCGATCACAACCCGAGCTCGTCCCGATCGTGAGGCAAGCGGCCGTCCCGATCGCGAGATGCAAGTGGCCGTCCCGAACGTGATTACCTCACGTGACCTAATTGGTCGTTTTCGGTTTGGCTCGAGCCGGTTCGGTTTGGCTTGTGATGGTTCGGTTTAAGACATTTAAAATCTTAATCGTCACGGTTTAATAAACAGACTTAATAAATTTATTAAGTTCTGGTTAAACCGGGATAAGAAATCCAAAGTCGAAAAAATTGGATTTTGTGCCTAAACCAGTGATTTTCTAATTTGATTTGGTTGGACCAAATAAATTGAGAAAAATCCGGTTTAGTAAATAACCGGTTGACAATTGTGGTCGTCGTAGTAATTAATTTTGGTTAGACCAATTTTAATGAACCAGACCGGTTATGTCATTTAATTGGGCAATTGGGTTATGTCTTGGACATGAACCAATTCTTGGGCCTCGGGCCAAGAAGTTAAAACAATTGGGCCAATTATTTGAGTCTTTTCTTCAGAATTAATTTAAAATTTATTTTTTATAAAATTATAAAAATCGATTTTTAAATTAATAAGTTTCCAAAATTTTGAAATTAGAAAGTTTCTTAAAATAGAAGTTTCTAGATTTGCATGTTTTGGATTTTAGGAAATTTCTATAATTAAAAGTTTCTAATTTTAGAAAGTTTCCAAAATAGTAGGTTTCCCAAAATGGAAAGTTTTCCAAAATAGTAATCTTCTATTTTGGGATGAAGTTTTAATAAACCTACAAACCTCAAATAATATCAAGCGTTGGATGTCTTGTCCAGGCTATGTCAGCTGTCGAAGCCCATTCAATTGTACTCATGGCCTTACTGTGTGAGGGTGTCTACTTTTGCGTGGGTAAGACGGTTTGTGATTCATAAATGTCATTGGGAGTCCCAGACATTAATGATTACATGACTGTATAGTCTGGTTTTCTTGACTAGGCCATCGGGAGTCCCGGGCCTTGAGACATCAAGAGTGGATTGGGCCTCGGGCCCAGATTCACAACCAAGAGTTATATCACGGATATAATTAGCCGAGATAGGGCTTACCGATATAAGCTAAGATTGGGTGAGGGCCAGTGGCCCACTTTAATCTTAGTTATATGTGGATCTTGGAATCATTATATTCTATTGAGGGTAACTGATGTTATTGAATATAATGCGAGATTAATCATATTGAACATATTAACTAAAACCTTTTTATCATATATTTCAGCTATGACTACTACAAGCACACAAAACACATTCTCAATCCGGTCTGTTCTCGAGAAGGAGAAGCTGACTGGAACGAACTTCCTGACGTGGTCAAGGAACTTGAGGCTGGTCCTCAAGCAGGAGAAGAAGGATTATGTCCTTCGTGATCCCCTCCCAGAGAGGCCTCCTAACAATGCCGCCAGGACTCTGCATAATGCTTGGGAAAAGCATTCGTCAGATGAAAATGATGTCTATTGCCTGATGTTGGCGACAATGAATGCTGAGCTGCAAATGCAGTTCGAGAGTGTGTTGTCACCCATCGAGATAATGGCAAGCCTGAAATCACTTTTTCAGGAGCATGCATGGACTGAGAGGTTCCAGACAGTTAAGAACCTCTTAGACTGTAAGTTGGCTGCAAATGCGGCAGTGAGTCCTCATGTCTTGAAGATGATGGGTTATCTCGATCATCTTCAGAAACTCGACTGCCCTATCAGCCAGGAACTTGCCTGCGACATTGTTCTGCAGTCTTTACCTACAAGCTATGATCAGTTCATTCTGAACTTTAATATGCATGGCTTGAGTAAGACATTGCCTGAGCTTCACGGAATGCTCAAGACTGCAGAGCCCAACTTGAGGAAAACCGCCAAGGACCCCAATGTGCTTATGGTGTAAAAGGGCAAGGGCTTTAAGAAATCCTCTGCTAAGGATAAGGGAAAGGCTAAGGCTGTCCAAGTCTCGGACAAGGACACACCAAAGCCCAAGCCCAAGTCTAAGGTTGGGCCTACTGACATCTGCAGGTTCTGTAAAGAACCAGGGCATTGGAGGAGAGAATGTAAGAAATTCCTGGAAGGTCTAAAGGAATTAAAGAAGAAGACTCTGGAGACTTCTTCATCAGGTATTTTTGTTATAGAAGTTAATACAACTACTTCTGATAATACCTCATGGGTTATGGATACTGGTTGTGGGGCTCATATTTGTACTAATATGCAGGCACTCAGCAACAGTAGAAGGCTGAAGCAAGGACAAGTGGAGCTACGAGTTGGGAATGGAGCGAAAGTTCCTGCACTAGCTGTAGGCACATACTTGTTGTCTTTACCTTCGGGATTGGTTTTAGAACTCAATAATTGTTATTTTGTACCTGCGATAAGCAGAAATATTATTTCAATTTCTTTGTTGGATTTGGAAGGTTATGATTTTTCAGTTAAGAATAAATTATGTTCCTTCAATCGCAACAATTTGTTCTATGGTTGTGCCCCTCTTACGAATGGGCTTTACATACTCGATCAATCCGCGCCAATTTATAACATTAATACCAAACGGTTCAAACCTAATGAGGAGAACCAAACGTTTCTATGGCATTGTCGTTTAGGGCACATCAGCGAGAAACGCATTAAGAGGCTCCATACGAATGGACTTCTTGGCTCTTTTGACTTTGAGTCATGTGAGAAATGCGAATCCTGCATGATGGGCAAAATGACGCGGGCCCCCTTTAATAAACCTAACGAGAGGGCCAGTGACTTATTGGGCCTGATACACACTGACGTGTGTGGCCCAATGTCCACAAATGCAAGAGGAAACTATCAGTACTTCATTACCTTCACTGATGATTTCAGTAGGTATGGATATGTTTATTTAATGAAACATAAGTCTGAATCTTTTGAGAAGTTCAGAGAATTCCAAAATGAAGTACAGAACCAACTTGGCAAAAGCATTAAGGCTCTTCGGTCCGACCGAGGAGGAGAATACTTAAGCCAAGAATTCAGTGATCATCTGAGAGAGTGTGGGATCGTGTCCCAACTCACTCCTCCTGGAACACCTCAATGGAATGGTGTGTCTGAGAGGAGAAATCGGACCTTATTGGATATGGTTCGATCTATGATGAGTCACACAGACCTTCCAATATCCCTTTGGGGATATGCTCTGCTAACAGCAGTGTTCACTCTAAATAGAGCGCCATCGAAAGCAGTAGCAAAGACACCATATGAATTATGGACTGGAGTGGCTCCAGTGCTGTCTTATCTTAGAATTTGGGGTTGTGAAGCCTATGTCAAGAGATTTATCTCAGACAAGCTTACACCAAAGTCTGATAAATGCTACTTCATTGGTTATCCGAAGGAAACCAAGGCTTATTACTTCTATCTACGTTCCGAGAACAAGATCTTTGTTGCCCGGGATTGTAGCTTTCTTGAGAGGTAGTTTCTCTCTAAGAAAGACAGTGGGAGTAAGGTACTGCTTGAAGAAATTCAAGATGAACAGGATACTGCTCAACCTGAAGAGGAAGAGCAGCAGGAGGACCTACAAGAAATTGTAGTGCCTGAACCTGTAGTACCTGAAGTTCGAAGATCCGGGAGGATCCGTCACGAACCCGAGAGATATCAAGGATTCCTCGTGACTAACTGTCATGATCTTCTGATCATTGATGGTGATGAACCATCGAACTTCAATCAAGCCATGATGGGCCCAGATTCCTCCAAGTGGCGCAAGGCCATTGATTCCGAAATGGACTCCATGTCGGTCAACCAAGTGTTTTCGTTGGTTGATTTACCCGCTGGTGTAAAAGCCATCGAGTGCAAATGGATCTTCAAGAAGAAGATTGACGTGGATGGAAATGTCCAGATTTATAAAGCCAGGTTGGTGGCAAAAGGTTTCAGACAAGTTCACGGTGTGGATTACGATGAAACCTATTCACCAGTGGCTATGATGAAATCTATTCGGATTCTACTAGCAACTGCAGCTTTTCATGATTATGAAATTTGGTAGATGGACGTGAAAACCGCCTTCCTGAATAGTATTCTGGAAGAGGATGTGTATATGACACAACCTGACGGTTACATAGATCCAAAGAATGCTGGGAAAGTATGCAAGCTTCATAAATCCATTTATGGATTGAAGCAAGCATCGAGGAGCTGGAATCTTCGTTTTGATGAAGCGATCAAGCAATTTGACTTCATCAGAAACGAAGAAGAACAATGCGTGTATAAGAAAACTAGTGGGAGCAAGATAGTATTTCTTATTCTGTATGTCGATGACATACTGCTTCTCGGAAACGACGTTCCAATGCTGAAGTCGGTAAAGGACTGGCTTGGAAGTTGTTTTTCCATGAAAGACATGGGTGAAGCCGCATACGTTCTTGGAATTAGGATCTACCGGGATAGATCTAAAAGGCTGATAGGCTTGTGTCAAGATTCATACATTGACAAAGTCCTGCAAAGATTCAGCATGAAAGATTCCAAGAAGGGCTTCACACCAATGGTACATGGCACAACGCTGAGCAAGAAGCAGAGCCCTACGTCGGCTGCTGAGCTTGAGCGCATGAAGAATATTCCTTATGCATCTGCAATAGGATCTATCATGTATGCCATGATTTGTACTCGTCCTGATGTTGCTTATGCACTGAGCATGACGAGTAGATACCAGTCAAATCCAGGTGAATGCCACTGGATTGCCGTAAAGAATATCTTGAAGTATCTAAGACATACTAAGGATAAGTTCTTGGTGTACGGTGGAAGTGATGTGCTTGAAGTCAGTGGATTCACGGACGCAAGTTTCCAGACAGACACAGATGATTTCCGGTCACAGTCCGGTTATATCTTTTGTCTGAATGGCGGTGCAGTAAGTTGGAGAAGCTCCAAGCAGGATACCGTTGCTGATTCCACTACAGAAGCTGAATATGTCGCCGCCTCAGAAGCAGCGAAGGAAGCTGTTTGGATACGAAAGTTCATGATCGAACTGGGTGTGATACCGAATGCGGCTGAGCCTCTGGCACTGTTTTGTGACAACAATGGTGCTATAGCTCAGGCAAAGGAACCAAGATCACATCAGAAATCCAAGCATGTTCAAAGAAGATTTCACTTGATACGTGACATCGTTAATAGAAAGGAAGTCAAGATCAGCCGAGTCCCGACAGATGATAATGTCGCTGATCCGTTGACAAAGCCACTCCCAAGGCCTAAGCTCGAGTATCTGACTGAAGCTGTAGGCATTAGATACATTGAAATGTAATCTAAATTTGAGTGGGAGTTTTGGGGCTTTATTTAGTTATTTGATATGTTCTTGTAAAACATTTTATATTTAATGAAATTATAATTTCAAGATTATTTTAACTGTGATGAAATAATCGTTCCAAAGTGATATAAACCATTTTATAGGTCATCGAAGTAAGTGACTTGATCTTGAGTCATCAAAGTCATTTAGCTTGATCATGAGACCCTATATTTGATAGATGGCTTATATCATTCAGTCCCTAGTCGAAGGTTGTTGAAATTGGAACACCAACAACCGTGTGAGACTAGATTGGTATGTGACTTATGACCAAGTTTCATGGTGTCATAGATGCGCGGCATCAAAGTCAGTACATAGGTGTATGTTGGGAACATACGACCGGACATGACCCGCTTATGAGAACTCTTCAGGATATTTATATATGTGTCATAAGAGATTCTCACTACGACTATAGAGTATAGTCCTTAGACCTGAGTTCGCATGCATGTGACTGCACATGGACTGATGCACTTTGATCATTGTCTAACGCTGTCGTTCTGCGATAGTTATAAGGACCTTGTTTGGGTACATTATGAAATGAGTAGTTTACAGTGATGGAACAAGACGGGATCTGTCCCTCCAATATAAATGGAGTGAATATCTCTAGGCCAATCGGAGATTTGAATACTGGAAAATGCATGGCCATGCTCAAACGGACTGTCCCGAGTCGTTTGGATTGTCAGTATCAAATCAGAGTCCGATGAACATGACTAGCCTTAATAAGGATGACACTCATCTTGCCTTATGACTAATCGAGATATTGAGACAAAAGGATTATGAATACAGAGATTCCAGTTCAAGTGGGAGATTGTTGGAATTATGTCCAGTAATCTCTGTACTGTCTCTAGAAAGTAAGAGTATGTCAATGATCAGACATAAGTCATATAATACTGGGGATCATGATGGCTTGCTAGAGTCCGCTCATGATCTATAAGTCTTGGACTTATTGCCTTTATTATATGATCCCATATGGGTCACACGCCTAAGCTAACGGG
The DNA here is from genome assembly GCA_030180135.1 of Orychophragmus violaceus. Taxonomy (NCBI): domain Eukaryota; kingdom Viridiplantae; phylum Streptophyta; class Magnoliopsida; order Brassicales; family Brassicaceae; genus Orychophragmus; species Orychophragmus violaceus. The sequence goes on along the minus strand of CM058240.1, from coordinate 24,967,500 downwards.
AAAATACGAAGGAACGGTTTAGCAGAAGTACGGTAAAAGTGCTAGGCATTTACTGTGTTTAGAGAGACTAAAGGGCCTGATTAAATCCAAGGGATTTAATCAGAACTGAGAATTGGGCCCAAAAGCCCATGAGAACTAGAAGGGATTTTAATGCATAAAATCAGACCTAGCTCTCTAATTTCCTCAGCCCCTCTGCGCCAACTCTCTCTCTCTCTGCGCCTCCCTCCTTGCTCGGTCTAGCAGCCACTTTCCTGTGCGTGCGTGTGTGAGCCTTTGGAGGATCCATCTCTTGGTGGTTCTGCTGATCTCTGACCCGTACCTCCATTCCGCTGCATAAACAAGGTAACAGGTGAGATCTATTATGTTTCTAATCAAGAGAACCTAGATCTGCATGTTTAGTAGGATGAATCAATCTGAGAATTGAATCAGGAGACACTAAACGATCCAACACCAAGGAATGCTACAAAGTTGTTGACCTCTTCTTCATCACTTTCCTTATCTGACTCATCATTGTTTACTCCTAGCATAGATTTTTTTGTCTTCGTTTCTGATCATTGACGCATTCCAGATGAGTGTGTCCAATTCCTTTGCAGCCAAAGCATTTCATCTCACGTCTTCTGTCACTTGGGCATTCACTCTTGAAGTGTCCATACCCTTTGCATTCATAGCACTGCATTTCGGACTTCTTTGTGGTCTTCTCTCCGTCAGTTGATCTCTTAGTGCTCTTGTATGATCCTTGTCCTTGTTCTACTCTTCTTAGAGCACGATCAAATCTTCGAACAATGAGGCTTACAGGATCTTCTCCCTTGCTTTCTTGTTTGGCTTTTGCTTGGGTGATAAGCGCAACACCTTTGCATTTCTTTGTACCATCCAGTTCTAGCTCATGAACTTGCAACATTCCAACTAACTCATCAAAACTCATACTTTCAGCGTTAGCTGATACATTTAGTGCTGCTTTGTACAGCATGTACTTGGCCGGCAGACACCTTAAGAATTTCTTGACCATATTCTTGTCCGTGTACTTCTTACCAAGGAATGATGCTTCCTGAGCTAAAGAGATGATTTTGGCACTGAAGTATGAGATTGTTTCATACCCTTTGCACTTTTTATGTTCCTTCAAAATGAATTTGAAGAATATTCCATGCTTCTTTAGCCAATTCGCATCCTTGTATTAGCTCAAACTGTTTCTTGGCCACACCACAGTGAATTGCAGTTATAGCCTGGAGTTGAATTTTGATAGCTTGAGTTCGACTTCTGTCTCCGGTTTGGGTACATCGACTCCTGCCTCATTCCTCATCGTTGGAGCTGTCCAACCTGATTCCAATGCTTTCCATTCCAACGGGTCGATACCTTTGATTTGTGATCTCGTTCTTGCTTTCCAAAAGCCATAGTTGGTCGCATACAGTATTACTCTATACATATTGATCATCTCATTGTAGTTCTCCATTTTTCCACAGAATCTCACCTGTATATATGAGCAAACAAGTGTCTGCTCTGATACCAATTGAAAATGCGAGACTAATGTAACACAGAATGTGACACAATGGTAATCTTTTTCAAAGGTTGTTTTTTTGCAAAGCAAACAAAAGTTTCACCTTAACAACCTAGTCTTCCTCTTGCTTTTCGATCTAACAATGATCTCAAGGCCTCCTAGATTCACCCTTAACACCAAGTATGATTCTCTCTTCAGAACTCATGACTTTTGCTAAAAGCAATCTCTCTCTCTAAAGGCGCACCAAGCACAGATGTCCTAGATGATCTATTTATACACCATAGATCATTGTACAACTTCCCAAACTCTCTTAGGTATATTTCCATTTTTCTTTGTTTAGAGAAAAGCTTATTTTCCTAAACTCTTTTAAGTGCATATTCCATGAGTATCTTCATTGATCTATATGTCCAGCTCAGCTACTCTTCTTCAGGACCGTCCTCGTCAGCTCCTAGTATCCATAGTTTCCATATCCATTAGCTCCAGCTCAGGCTCTCTGTCGTTGATTCAGTCGTTGTTGCACACGTTACTTGATTCAGCAGCCGTCGTAACTCATGCTCCAGCTCATTGCATCTTCAGCTAATATGTACGACTACTTTCTGACTATACAATACAGTCGCATATTAATCGCCCCATGGTCACCTGAGTTAACGACGATTTGATGACAACATCTCTCCGACCGTATTATGACTCCCTCTATAGTCGCACAATTTTTGCTACCGTACTCCCAGTTTAGTCCCTATATCTTCCGACGATGTTGCGTCAATTTTACGATTACCTATGTTGGTCGTATAAATAGTCGTAACTCGCCGACTAATAATACGACTATGAGATTTAGCGACTATGGATTGACGACTACCATATTTAGTCGTATGTCTGTCGTAAAACCCCGATGAACGACTATTCTGCGATTAAAAGTGCAGTCGTAAAAACGTTGTTTTCTTGTAGTGGTGAAGAAGGAGCTTCTGAAACTGCTGGAAGCTGGAATCATCTATCCTATCTCTGACAGTGATTAGGTCAGTCTAGTGCATGTTGTGCCTAAGAAGGGAGGTGTTACAGTGGTTAAGAATGAGAAGAATGATCTGATTCCTACAAGGATTATAACTGGACATATATGTGAGGAAAAGGCTAGCTAATAACCCATATTATTTATGCCTTGATGGGTATTCTGGTTTCTTTCAGATTCCCATTCATCTAGAGGATAAAGGGAAGACCACTTTTACTTGTCCCTATGGCACTTTTGCATATCGCAGAATGCCATTTGGACTTTGTATTGCTCTAGCCATATTCCAGAGATGTATGATGTCTATCTTCACAGACATAATTGAGGACTTCATGGAGGTATTTATGGATGATTTTCTGTCTATGGATCTTCATATCATGAATGTTTGGATAATCTGTGCAAAGTGCTAGCTAGATGTGAGGAAAAGCACTTGGTTCTGAATTGGAAAAAGTGTCATTTCATGGTCGAGATGGTATTGTTCTTGGGCATAGAGTATCGAGACAGTGATTGAGGTAGATCTCACCAAAATTGAGGTCGTGACCAGCCTACATCGCCAGACTCAGTCAAATCAGTGAGGAGCTTTCTCGGACATGCTGGTTTCTACAGAAGGTTCATCAAAGATTTCAGTAAGATTGCTAGACCACTAACTACTTTGATTTGTAAGAATGTGAAATTTGAGTTCACTTCCGACTATCAGACTGCATTTGAACAGATTAAGCAAGCATTAGTGAGTGCTCATATAGTGCAGCCACCAAATTGGGAGTTGCCTTTTGAGGTTATATGTGATGCAAGTGATTTTGCTGTATGAGATATTCTGGGGCAGAAGAAGTACAAGAAACTTCATGTTATCTATTATGCCAGCAGAACACTAGATGATGTGTAGAGATACAATGCCACTACAAAGAAGGAGTTGTTGGCAGTTGTCTTTGCCTTTGAGAAATTTCGCCCCTATCTGGTTGGATTGAAGATGATAGTACATATAGACCATTCAGCTCTGGAGTACTTGATGCAGAAGAAAGATGCAAAGCCAAGGCTTTTGAGATGGATTCTCCTTCTTCAAGAGTTTGACATTGAGGTCTGATATACCATGGATTTTAGGGTTTTTAACCATGGTATATGTTTTATTTATCGAGTCTTTTATTATGTTTTAGAGTCATTACAGGTGTTTATCAGGTCTAAGTACGTTTGGAGCGGAATTGGAGATTATGGCGCATTCTGGAGCATTTTGGAGATTTAACCTGAGAGGAAGAGTTCACTGTCTATATCAGACTATTGCATCGATCGACACACTTGTGGAATCGATCGATGCATATGCGTATAAGGCTTTTCTCGACGGTTAATGAAGAGTTTGGAATTTGCAACAAAGCCCACAAGTTTCTCATAATTATAAAGAAGCCCCAGCCGTGATTAGATCATTATATTAGGGTTTTTAAGCCATTGTTTAGGCTACGCTTTATTTTACATTCGAAGAGAGTTAGGGGCTGATCTTGTACTCGAGAGAGAAGAGATTTCGAACCCCAGTTCTTTATTCTATTATATGCTATTTGGTTTTCTATTCATGATGTCTTTTGTTTCGATGATCATGTCTGAGTAGTTTACCAGTTAGGTTTAGGGATTCTCACAGGGGATTTCATAGAATTATAGGTTGATCAATCTGTAGGGATTCATATCTGTTAGTTCTTCATCTAGGGTTGTTCTTAATGCTTAATCTGAAGTAGCTACCCAGATTTATGATGTTAGGTTGATTTCCACAACGACAGTTGGTTAATTAGCTAGAAAGAACCTAGATGAGCAATTTGATCTACTCGCAAAGAAATTTGGTTTAGAGGAATTGTGAACGAAAGAACTTGAGATTAATGCTTGTTTAGAACTCTAGAATTCGCAAAGAAAGTTGGCTTGCTAGGTTTTTAGACATAGATAGGATTCGCAACGAAAGTTGGCTTCTTATACTTCTGTGATTCCAGTTCTAGAATAGTTCTTAATTAGATCCCGATTGATTGATTGCCTCCCTTGACCTGACGCCTTCGCCTTCTGATTTACAAACCGTTTACTTGCTTTCTATTTTGATTTACTACTTTCTACCGTTTTTACCTAGCTTAACCTGAAATTCTATAATCTATCGCAAGAGTCTAGAGTCTCTGTGGATTCGATAACATATATAATACTAGTTCACATCCGTGCACTTGCAGTGTAGATCTAGGGATTAAAACTCTAATCGTATCAAGTTTTTGGTGCCGTTGCCGGGGACTCTTTTGAGTCTTCGATAGATTTGAACTTAGGGTTTAGACTAGGTTTTTCGTTTTTGTTTTTGTTACTAATTTTTCTTTTTCTTGCGTTTCAGGTACGCCCCAATTCTCACTGCATCGATCGACACGGTCTTGTGTGTCGATTGACATAGATTTCGCATTGCATCGATCGACGCTCTTCTTGCATATGTCGACACATTTTGCGGAATCACCAAGAAGACTAAGAGATCCGTAAGGACGATGTGTCAGGATGATTTTTTCAGCTCAGGGATTGACAGTTCACAGATAGATGGGTTGAAAAATAAAGTTGACTCTCTACATAGTCTTCTACTTGGAAAGTATGCGCAAGAAGCTATCAACTACGTTGGAGAGAATGGATTCAACAGTCAGGAATCTGCTTTTCAGGAACCTTTCCAGCAGCAGAGTAACTCCTTCTCGAGGAACTATGGTGTTTCTTCTTACCAAGCACCGCCTGCACCTACATATAAGAGCAGATTGGAAACCATGATGGAGCAGTTTCTTGAGGGACAACAACAGATCACTGTGTCCTTCAACTCAAAGATAGATGCATTGTATGAAAATTTGAATGAGAAGTTTGAATCTTTGAGCACGCATGTGAAGAAGCTAGATGTACAAGTTCAACAGACAACTGGAGCAATACAAAGGCAAAATGAAGCTAGGAAAGCTGAACAGAGGCAATATGTCAATGATGTGATCACAGGAGATGAGATTGACTTGCTAGGAGAAGAAGAGAGCATAATCTCGGATTTTCTGGATGAATATTGTCTGTCTGAGACATGCGTCGATCAACACAACCTCGATGTCGATCGATGCATCCCCGATACGTCTGATGAATTTGAACATAATCGCCTTGTGCGATCGACCCACAATGTGCATCGGTCGACACAAATCCCAGACGGGACAAGAAACCTGCAACAGTCCTAGAACGAGTCTATAAGCCCTCTGTGCCATATCCTAAGGTTTCTAAACTGTCTAAACAGGAGCTAGAAGTGGCTAACTGCATGAAAGTGATGGAAAAGAAGCTGATTCAGATTACAAAGAAGATACCAGACCCAAGAGCCTTTGTGCTAGACTGTTCCATCTCTAAGAACAGATTCAAGCGTTCTATGTGTGACTTAGGATCTTGTGTGAATCTCATGCCATACTATGTGGCTGTAAGATTAGGACTGATGGATTTCCAGCCTACTAGGATCTCTCTTATCCTAGCTGATCGATCAAAAAGGTATCCAGAAGGAGTTCTTGAGGACGTTCATGTCAGAGTTGGGAACTACTTGATTCCAACAGACTTTGTGGTGCTGAAGTATGAGATTGAACCTGATGATCCTCTACTACTTGGGAGATCATTCTTAGCTACTGTTGAAGCTGTGATTAATGTGAGACATGGACTGATTGATCTCCACCTGGGAGATGATCCATTGCGGTTCAAAATGGACAAGCTGCAGAAATCCACCATTGATGGACAGAGCTTCAGTGTGGAAGTGGAACCAGAGATTCCTGTTGGAGAAGAGAAGATGGCAGTTCATTCTGAACCTGCTCTAACATCTTCTGATCCTGCAACTACTCTTAAGCAGAAAGCTCCAAATCTTTTCCATCCACCAAAGCACAGGTATGACTTTTCTAAACTCAAACCTCTTAATCCATCAACTATGAATGCAAGAAAACGCAGAATCCCACCCAAGCTTCGCTACCGCCCTGGTGCTATTCGTTGTTTCCTTGGGAGATCTCATGATCCGAAAGCTTATACGCCACCTTGGCTGAAGAGACATTCACAGAGACACTCAAAGTCTCTGTTGAATCCTCCATAAGTCCGATCTCCTTTCCATAGTCAAGCTATTGATTTTAAACAAGCGCTGAGTGGGAGGCAACCCACTATTAGGTTCGTTTTTGTTTTAATTTTTCGTTTTGATTTGATATTTTTGATCTTCTATTTTCTGTGTGTTCAAAGGCGTGAGAAACAGGCAGAATCCTACTGCATCGATCGACACACTTAGTGCATCGGTCGACACAGTTGCGATTTACGGTTTGCCGAATCAATTACGGTTCAGACACCGGTTATTTACATAACTATGGGCATAATCGCCTTGCGTCGATCGATACCCTTGTGGCGTCGATCGATGCAGGCCGACGACAGGTAATTATTCTGCAACTTTCGGAATTTCAATTTGATTATTGTTCTCACCGACCCTAGGCTTGACACTACTGGGGACAGTGTGTTTCAAGTGTGGGGGAGGTAGCTATTGACGCACGCTTTTCTTTTCTTTTCTTAGAGTCAGTCCAAATTTGTTTTATCGAGTCAAAACAGTCTAAGTAGGAAACAATGAATTTTTGAGAAGTTAACACCACTTGCAGGAACTTAAGTAACAAATGGGATGAGCTTGCAGGATCAATCTATGACTATTAGAAAACCCAATCCGGATCAGCCTACTGAGGACACCCATATCAATTCAGGTATTCAGAGAATCTTTTACTGACTTCACCCCTAATTTTGACTTAATTTTCTCACCTAAGGGCTTGGTATACCTTGAGTCGGACTCCTTTGTTAGTTCTGACACAGCTTGTAAACCTGTCCAAGTAAGGTTCCCTTCTCTCCTTCCTTAAAGTAAAAAAAAAAAAGAATAATAAACTGAGGATGAGCAAGTAGCTCTGAAGTTGTCACGGGAGTGGTAGAGACCCCTATTACCTCTTGTGCATTCATGGAATGTGTCCAAAGTACACCCTATAACGGGAAGAGCACTGAATAAAAAAATAAAATGATACCCAATGGGGAGAAATCAGTTGCTAAGGAAGGGAAAAGAGAAGAAAGGAACCAGAAAAAGATAGTATGGTGGTCTAGAGCTAACAGAGTAAGAATCCATGTGCCCTTTGATCGATAATCCTTAGGTGAGACTGCACTTAATAGCTTATAGAAGTTAGTAGGGTGAATTTGAATTGCTTTGGATTGAATGTTGAGTTTACTCAGGACAGTTGCTAAGTGTGGGGGAAGTATATGTTTGTCTTGATGTCTTGCAGGTGATTCTTTCAGTGGCTTACTAAGGGGAATCTGAGTGTTGTTGCTTCTAAGATGAAAAGAGTTTCTGAAAGTTTTCAAACCTCTTCACCATGTTTTAGTTATCTGTTGTGATTGAGGGCAAGCAAAGGCTAAGTGTGGAGGAGTTGAAATACCATGGATTTTAGAGTTTTTAACCATGGTATATGTTTTATTTATCGAGTCTTTTATTATGTTTTAGAGTCGTTACAGGTGTTTATCAGGTCTAAGTACGTTTGGAGCGGAATTGGAGATTATGGCGCATTCTAGAGTATTTTGGAGATTTAACCTGAGAGGAAGAGTTCACTGTCTATATCAAACTATTGCATCGATCGACACACTTGTGGCATCGATCGATGCATATGTGTATAAAGCTTTTCTCGACGGTTAATGAAGAGTTTGGAATTTGCAATAAAGCCCAGAAGTTTCTCATAATTACAAAGAAGCCCCAGCCGTGATTAGATCATTATATTAGGGTTTTTAAGCCATTGTTTAGGCTACGCTTTATTTTACATTCGGAGAGAGTTAGGGGCTGATCTTGTACTCGAGAGAGAGAGAGAAGAGATTTCGAACTCCAGTTCTTTATTCTATTATATGCTATTTGGTTTTCTATTCATGATGTCTTCTGTTTCGATGATCATGTCTGAGTAGTTTACCAGTTAGGTTTAGGGATTCTCACAGGGGATTTCATAGAATTATAGGTTGATCAATCTGTAGGGATTCATATCTGTTAGTTCTTCATCTAGGGTTATTCTTAATGCTTAATCTGAAGTAGCTACCCAGATTTATGATGTTAGGTTGATTTCCACAACGACAGTTGGTTAATTAGCTAGAAAGAACCTAGATGAGCAATTTGATCTACTCGCAAAGAAATTTGGTTTAGAGAAATTGTGAACGAAAGAACTTGAGATTAATGCTTGTTTAGAACTCTAGAATTCGCAAAGAAAGTTGGCTTGCTAGGTTGTTAGACATAGATAGGATTCACAACGAAAGTTGGCTTCTTATACTTCCGTGATTCCAAATCTAGAACAGTTCTTAATTAGATCTCGATTGATTGATTGCCTGTGTTCCTGATTTCCTGAGAACTCCCTTGACTTGACGCCTTCGCCTTCTGATTTACAAACCGTTTACTTGCTTTCTATTTTGATTTACTGCTTTCTACCGCTTTTACCTAGCTTAACCTCAAATTATATAATCTATCGCAAGAGTCTAGAGTCTTTGTGGATTCGATACCCTATATACTATTAGTTCACGTCTGTGCACTTGCAGTGTAGATCTAGGGGTTAAAACTCTGATCGTATCAAGGTCAAGGACAAGAAGGAAGTTGAAAATAAAGTTGATGATCATCTTTCAAGGATCATGGTTGAGGAAGACATTCCCATTGACGATTTTATGCCTGAGGAGAACGTCAATTTGATTTAGACAGTGTTTGGGATGGATTTGGACAGAAATATGCGGAACTGTCAAGTTGCAGAAAATGCATCGATCTATGCAACCCTAGTAACGATCGATGCACGTCCCGATGCAGTGTCGATCGATGCACCCCTTGCGTCATTTGATGCACTCCTTGCGTCGTTCGATGCACTACGACTACGAACATGGAACTTTACAAGGTTCAGATTGGTCACTACAACTTGGATCTCTCAGTTGTCTCGACGCCAGATCGACCATGGTTTGCAGATATTGTGAATTACCTTGATGCAGAGACTGAACCAGAATCTCAAGGGGTATGCAAAGAAGAAGTTCTTCAGAGAACTAAGGAGATTCTATTGGGATGAGCCTTATCTGTATAAGCAATGTTCGGATAGTATTTACAGGAGATGCATTGTAGAATCAGAGGTTCCAGACGTTCTATTTCACTGCTATAGATCAGATTATGCTGGACATTTTGCTGCCTTTAAGACAGTGTCTAAGGTTTTGCAAGTAGGCTTCTGGTGGCCTACTATGTTCAGAGATGCTCACATGTTTGTCTCTCAGTGCGATGTATGTCATAGGGAAAATCAGTAAGAAGCATGAGAAGCCACAACACTTCATTCTTGAGGTAGAGGTTTTCGATTGCTGGGGCATTGATTTCATGGGTCCTTTTCCCTCATCTTATGGTAATAAGTTCATTTTGGTTGTTGTGGACTATGTGTCTAAGTGGGTTAAAGCAATAGCTAGTCCAACCAATGACTCTTCGTTGGTGCTTAAGTTGTTTAAGACCATCATTTTCCGTAGATTTGGAGTGCCTCGGATTGTGATACGTGATGGAGGATCTCACTTTATCAACAAGGTCTTTGAGAAGCTGCTACAGAAGCTTGGTGTTCATCATCGTGTGGCTACTCCATATCATCCTCAGACTAGTGGGCAAGTAGAGGTCTTTAACAAACATATTAAGGAGATCTTGGAGAAGACAGTTGGGAAGACAATGAATGATTGGTATGCAAAGCTGGATGATGCGTTATGGGCCTATAGGACTGCGTTTAAGACGCCACTGGGGACTATACCGTTTCATCTTCTATATGGTAAAGCATGCCATCTTCCAGTTGAGCTTTAGCATAAGGCAGCATGGGCTGTGAAGCAAATGAACTTTGATCTAAAATTTGCTGCAGAGAGGCGATTGGTACAGCTGAACGAGCTGGATGAGATTAGGCATCATGCCTATGAGAATTCGAAACTGTACAAAGAAATGAGTAAGGCATATCATGACAAGAAGATTGTATCCAAACACTTTGAGCCAAATGATCAGGTACTTTTGTATAACTCTCGTTTGCAATTGTTTCCAGGTAAGTTGTGCTCTAAATGGTCAGGTCCTATCACAATCAAGGAAGTGCGTCCATATGGTGCAGTTGTTCTGACTAGCTCAGAAGGAAAGGAGTTCACTGTCAATGGCCAGAGGGTGAAGCATTATTGAGCTAAGGCCGAGATTCCAAGAGGTCATATTCAGCCTCTGGATGATGCACCCACAGCTTAATTTCCTTCCAGTCAAGCTAATGACGTTAAAGAAACGCTTGGTGGGAGGCAACCCACTAGTAAGTCTGTAAATATTCAATTTGGTGTTTTGATTTTATTTTACTTTGGTGTTTTTCTTTTTTGGTCGTTTTTGTCTGTACAGATCAAGTATGCCACTGGAATCGCACTGCATCGGTCGACGCGATCCTGTGCATCGGTCGATGCAGTGGTCGAATGGAAATAGCCTGCCAAAAAGCTGTAAGTTCTTCGGGTCAGAAAATCGGGCAAATCAGATCCGATATTTGGAAACACGAAATGCGTCGACCGTTGAACATGTGCGACGATCGATGCACCAGTCAAACCAGTCAAAGTCGTATGCAATTGAATCTTAAGTTCTCATACCAGGAATTCAATTAAACCGGTCCGGCAGTGCAACCTTGTGCGTCGATCGACGTACCCCACCACGAGGTAATTACTTTAAATTTTTCTTTCTTCTTATTCCTCATTTCACTTTTCCTCTCTCGCAAAAAACCGGAAAATAAATCGTCGCCTCAAACCCTAATTTCCTCATTTCTCACCCATTTTCGGTGATTCAAAGCCTTAACCTACTCGATTCCCCCCCCCCCCCATCTCATTTCTAACATCCATTTTATATATTACAAAGGTATGTGCTTCGAATCCTGATTTCTAGGTTTCGGCCCAAAGGTTAAAAACTCGAATTTCATCACGTTTTTGGTTGATTCATGCTATATTAATGCATGTTTAGGATTTGTGGTAGTGATTTCGAATTACCCTTGAGCTTGCATTAACAGATTTTCAAGTTTTCAGAAAATCTCTGATTTGATGACGAACATTTGCGATTATGTGTATTAGGCTGGAATTAGGATGGATTTAGAGGAATTGAGACTGATTTTGGTGTTGAGAATGATGGCATGTGCTGTTGATATTGACTTGGTTGCATTTGTTGATCTTAGAGCCTTGGTTTAATTTGCGAGATCGTTTTTCTTGTGTCTTTGATCACAGATGGCTCCCAGAAAGCGCAGGAACGTTACAAACCTTGTTCAAAAACGCAGGCGCCTAGCCGCCTAGGCGTCCGCGTAATCGTGAGGCGCAAGTGATCCGCCGCGATTTCATCCTAGTCGGCCATATTAATCGGCAGTCCGCTGAACTGTGTTATTCGCCTGCCTAAATCACAAATCGGCGATTGTTTAAATTATACAGTGGGCTATTAAAATTGAAGCCCAAGTTTTTTACTCCTTATTTTTTATAATTTGGTTCATTTGGGCCTAATTAGTTATATTAAAAGTTGAAAAATATTGGCCCACCCCTAATCTCAGCCGAACCCTAATTTGCAAAAAAATTTCCTTCATTCTCCTTATTGGAAAAGTGTAGTTCATCGCTCAACCTTCTCGCGATTTCCAGGTATACATGAATCTTCTTGTTAATCAACTCCTCTTTTAGATAAAAACACAAATAATCTGTTTGAATATCATTCTTCGTTTTACATGGCAGATAATTTATTGAAGAGAGTTTGACTGTTTGCATAAGTGACTTTCTACTGCTCTATACCATCTATCTGTAAGATTCTCTGTTTTTCTGAAATTTTGACTTCTATTTCTGTTGATTTGAGAAACTAAAATCGTTCTTAGTAGCTGATTTGATGAACTGAAATTGATATTAAGTTTGTGTATTTGAGAAACTATAATCGTTTTCCTAGTTTGATTAAGTTGTCTGATATTCTGTTGATTTGAAAATTGATATTAAATTAGTAAAGTTGTCTGATATAAAGATTAGATATTGAGATGGTTGTGTATATAATATATTGACCGTGAGTTGGAAGATTGTATATGTGATAGTGGTCGTGTCTCGTATCATTTTGTTTATGATATTTTTAATTGAGAAATTGTTAAACGAGCATTAGCATAAAAAATGAAAGAGAATCAGTGAACTTTTACGTTTGGAAAATGTTATAAAATTAGTAATGGAACTTGCTTGTTGGTTGTATGCTTATAAAATTGTTAATATGATCTTAGGAACCTATGATTTAATGGAAACTCCAACAGAAGCACCAACCGCTCTAAAGCGAAATTCAAAGGGTGTGGGTTGGGATTATGGAATGTTGAATGATCCAAAGGTTCCAGACAAAGTGAAATGTAAGCTTTGTGGTAAGGAGTTCTTAGGGGTGTCTACAGAATGAAAGAACACATTGGTCATCTAAAGGGAAATGTCTCTGCTTGTCCACTATCTACTAAAGGGGATCAAGAGAAGTGTAAGATTGCAATACTTGAAGCCAAAAACAAGAAAAATCTGAAGAGGAAACATGAGTAAGCTTTGAGGGCAGAGGTCAATATTAATAACACTATCATCATTGATGAACTTGAATGTGAGCTTGGATCTCTGAAACCACCTCGCTTCCAAGGCCCTATTGATCAGTTTGCGACCAGCATTAACCCAGAAGTGTCTTTGGCTGGACAGAAACGACAGCAAAGTATCCATGATGCTATTTCAAAAGAGAAGACGCATGATGTCCATCAGTATTGTGCTCGTTGGGTTTTTCAGTCAAATATTCCATTTAATGCAATTGACAATGAGAGTTTGGCTTTTTTGTGAAGCACTAGGACAGTTTTGACCTGGTTGGGTGCCGCCAACTCAGTACCAGCTGAGAGAACCATTGTTGAATGAAGAGAAACAAAGGACTAAGGAGAAGTTGAAGGTGTTAGAAGATGAATGGGAGAGGGAAGGCTGCTCGTTGATGACAGATGCGTGGACTGATATGAAGAAAAGAAGCATTACACATGCTTTCTTTCTTCAAAGGACACATCCAAAAATGCTCACACGGTTGAGTATATATTCAACTACATCGACAAGTGTATTGAAGAGATAGGGGCTGAAAAGATTGTGCAAGTGGTCACAGATAATGCGACCAACAATGTAGCGGCTGCAAAACTTCTTAAAGAGAAGAGATCGAGAATATTTTGGACAGGATGTGCTGCTCACACAATGGATTTAATGTTGGAGGGTATTTCAAAGATTCCTTGTTTTTGTAAGGTCATAGATCAAGCAAAGGTTGTCACCATTTTTGTATATGCTCATCATATGACATTATCAATGATGAGATCATATACAAAGAAGCGTGATATAGTCAGACCGGGAGCAACTAGATTCGCATCTTGACTCTTCATAGTCTTTATAAGAAGAAGGCACAACTGAAAAGCATGTTTAGCAGCGATGAATGGCATGAGTGTAAGCACTCCAAGGGTGTGAAGGGTAAGCTAGCGTGTGAGACTGTTATGAGCTTTTCCTTCTGGAATAATGTGATGATTGTTTTGAAAGTTTTCAGCCCCATGGTAAAAGTTCTAAGACTGGCGGATGGTGAGAAAATACCCTCTCTTGGGTTTATATACGGTGAGATTTTAGAAGCTAAGAAGTCAATCATGGAAGCAACTGACCATTTGGAGAGGAATTATCAACCTATCTTTAGGATTATTGATGAAAAAATGAAAGGGAGGTTGGATGCTCCTTTGCTTCTTGCTGCGTATTTCTTCAATCCCTATTACTTCTACAAAGATTCCAACATCCAATTTGACTTGGAAACCATGGAAGGATTCATAGTTTGTGTAGAGATTTTCTATCATGGAGACTTTGAGAAACAAGAGTTAGTTGTCAATCATGAAGTTAGTCTTTACAAAAACAAGAGTGGTTCTTTTGGTAGAAGCTTGGCGCTTAAAGGATGTGAAAAGAAAGATGAAAAGTTCGATCCAGGTCTGTTTTTTTCTTTATTTATCTTGTTCTTTGATTACTTTTCTTGTTTGTCTAATAGTTTTCAATTGTTCTTGTCATAGGGAATTTGTGGTCAACATATGGATGTGTTGTTCCAAATTTGCAAAGGTTAGCAACTAGGATCCTTGCTTTGACATCTAGTTCTTCTGGATGTGAAAGGAATTGGAGTAGTTTCGAAGGAGTGAGTCTCATCTCTAACTGTATTTGATTTATGTATTTCGTGACATATGTTTGATATTTCATTTTCCTCACTGTTTTTTGTTATGTTCTTCTTGTTTGCAGATACACACAAAGAAAAAAAATAGGTTAGATGTCAACCGGCTTAATAGTCTAGTATGTCCAGTTTAATGCAAGGCTTTTTAACAAGCAAAAAAAGATTAGAGAAAACAATGTCGATGTGATCTTTGATGATGGTAACGAAGATACAGTCGGAGATTGGCTTGTGGAGCGTATAGAAGAAGCGGATACTGATGTTTACTTTGTTTTAACCACTCAAGCTCCAAGGGTAAGAGATCTATATGATGACGACTTTGAATCTGAAGAGAAAGATCTTGTAGACATGGAGTTTGAACCAGATTTCTACAACGAGGATCTTGTGTTTCGTGAGACACAACCGGCTTAATATGGTATGTTTCTGCCTTAAAAGTTGTAGGATTGCTGCTGTGACACATAAACTTGTGTTCCACTGAAATTATCTATGATTTTGTTTTTGTTTGCATACTAACCTAAACTTACTGTCGTGAAACATAGAACTCGTAGCATTGCTGCTGTGACACATAAATGTGTTCCACAGAAATTGCCAAGATTTTGTTTCTGTTTCCATACTAGCCTGAGCTTACTGCAGTGATGCATAGGTGTTGCAATTCTCAATTTTGTTTACTTTGCTTACCATGAACATAAGTGTGGTTTATCTTAATCTTGTTTGACTTTGTAATTTGTAATATATCGTTATATGTCTTGTTTTTGTTTGCATACTAGCTTAAGTTTACTGCCGTGAAAGTGTTGCATTCCCAACTTTGTTTACTTTGCTTTACCGTGTACATAAGTCTGGTTTTGCTTAATTTAGTTTGACTTTGTATTTTTGTAATATATCGTTATATGTATGTCTATTGATGATTTAACTTCTTTTTTTCAGGTGTATAAATCATAACTTCTAATCTAACTCATCTACCAATCCACTACGCTAAGTGACCAAGATAACTTGATCTTTGAAGAACAACAAATTGTACTTCTACAATCTTTATAATTGTGTTTTGTATGTTCTTATGATCGAGACTATATTTTTGTGTATCTTGTGACTTGGTAGTGGTTATTCTTTTGTTTTTTGTATTAGATGTGAGTTAGAATTTAGGAGTAATAACTATCATTTAGGAGTAATAACTATCACCGGCTTAAAATGTGTTGTATGATTATATATTTACATATAAATTTTTTAAATTATTTAAAATTACTAAAAATTATTAAAAAATTCCACCCCACATACTCTCCGAGTTTCTCTCGATTTTTTGGTAACTCGCTAGGCCTGTGGTAGCTGCGCGTACAGCGCCTAGCAAGATTTCAAACAAAGGTTACAGATGATTCAAATGTTCCTGCTAACTTTTGCACTCGCACTTCATCGCCTCCTATAGCTAATCCACGTATTACTGGAGAAGTAAGGCCTCCTTGGCTTAAGGGTGAGAAGGATAAGATCATGATGCTGAAACAGTGGGAGAATGATCCCAAAACTGAGACAGAGAGTACTTCTTGCACTGAGCACGAAATCTCTGAGGAGTGGGATGAGTATGATACCTTGTTCTACAATGCATGGGTGGATGTGCAGATAAAGCCTACACGGTTCATTTATAACATGACAGTGGAGATGTTGGGGTACGATAGGATGTGCCGAGGATTGTGCAGAAGATTGGATTGGGAACAATGCCTATCAGTTCTTATGAGCTGTATACAGACTTGGTTAGACAGATGTTGGCTACCTGTTAGGTTTATTACTTGGATGATCATCGCATGAGAGAACCTGAAGGGTCTTGACCTTCATGTGTATAGGCGTCAGGTATTGCATCTCTATTTTGGATCTATGTCGCATATATGGGTTCAACGTGGAGCCTATCCGATGTGTCCTTACTAATGAGTGGGCAGATGCATATACTCAGTACTTCTGTTCACATTTTGGTAATGATCGCTACCACTCTCGTCATACCAACAAGACATCTATCTGACATCTGGTCCTGAGGTATGTCATTCGTGTTTTGGGGAACACGATTATGTGCAAGTCTGTGTCGGACATGATCAGGAAGACTGAGCTTATCCTACTTTACACTAGGATAAGCCATTTTTTCGATGACACCATTTTAGCTGACCTTGCGCATGTACTGAACATGGGAGTTGTCTTCGTAAAGCATCTCTGCTCTCTGAAGATAAGGTATTCAACAACAAGAAGACTGAGACAGTGGGCAGCCTGCTTATTCCCATTTTTCAGCATTTCAGGATTCCTACAAATGGACGTGAGGTTGTGACTAGGAGACTGTGGATGGATGATGCTCATCTTAGGAGCACCACTTGGATGAAGGAGGATAACCTTTGGGTTTTCCATGATACGCATAGTAGTGAGTGGTGTGTGAAGCTTCCTCTGCAGGAGCTCACGAAGATTGAGGCACTTCTGGACTTGAGCTTTCAGCCAAACATGAACCTTCTGCTCAGAGTACCCACGGTAGCCAACCCCCTTGGAGCTTCTAATTATGCTGCTCACACAGCTTCTACTTCTGCTGCTCACACTGCTTCTACTTCATCTGCCCCTACAGCTGCAGCATGTGACTTTATGTCTATACCTTATTCTGATCCACCGATGGATCCTACAGAGATGTCTCGGGGAGCTTTCCAGGCAATTCTGAATGACAGACTGAAGGGCATTTGGGAGATGGTAGCTAGTTGTTCTTGCAGACGCCAGCCGAGAATTCATGTTCCTAAACCTGCTCCTCGTCGCAGACGATCTCCTACACCTGATTCTGCTGGTTATGACCCTTATGCAGACATTGATGATAAGCATGATGAGTTCTGATTCAAGTTCATATTTCCTATGACACTTGGTTATGTACTCTTTCTTCTTTCTTTTTTATTTTCTTTGAGTCATTTTGATGTTTCTCTTGAATCTATGTCAGTCCTTATACATTGGAACTGATGTATTGATGTTTGATATTATTATCTTGTGCTTTTATTTCGAGTTGTCTTTGATTTATGTAGCATAAATGTTGAGTTTTTGTGGTTATTCACAGAACAAATGTTGTCTGCAAAAATTTTCTGAACAGACACGATGTGCGTCGATCGTTGCACTCTATGAGTCGATCGATGCACCCATTACAAAACATGCGTCGATCATTGCACGACTTGAGTCGGTCGACGCGGTTGCGAGACAGGTAAAATCCCAGATCATAAGTACATTTCGCCCCTTTTTCATCTTTTACCAAGCCTAAGCTTCGATTCCACTGGGGACAGTGTGTTTCAAGTGTGGGGGAGGTGGTACTGACATAATCTTTTTCTTTTCTTAGAGTCTTTTGAGTCTGTTTTATTGAGTCAAAACAGTTAGTAAGAAACTCGGACTTTTTGAGTATATCACTACACTTGCAGGAACTTAAATAACCATTGGATGATCTTGCAACAGATCTCTATCTATTATAAAACCCAATGCATATCAGCCTACTGAGGACACCCATATCACTTCAGGTATTCATAGAATCCACTACTGACTTCTCCCTTAACTTGACTTACTTTTTCTCACCTAGGGGCTTGGTATACTTTGAGTCGGATTCCTCTGTTAGTTCTGAAACAGCTTGTAAACTTGTTTTAGTACGGTTCCTTTCTCCCCTTCTTTAAAGTAAAAAAAAAATAGTATTAAACAGCGGATAAGTTAGTAGCTTCGAAGTGATCACATGAGTGGTAGAGACCCCTATTATCTCATGTGCTTAATGGAATATGTCCAAAGTAACATCCCAATGTGAGAAGAGCACTGATAAAAAAAATGATACTCAATGGGAAAAATCAGATGCGGAGGAAGGAAAAGGAGAAGAAAGGAACCATAAAATGATAGTATTGTGGTCAGATGCTAACAGAGTAAGAGTCCATGTGTTATTTGATCGATACTCCCTAGGTGAGACCGCACTTATTAGATTATAGAAGTCGGTTTGGTGAATTTGAATGCTTTGAATCTGATTGTGGAGTTTACTTAGGATAGTTATAAGTGTGGGGGAAGTACATGCTGGTCTTGATGTCTGTATGTTCATTTTTCATGTGGATTACTAAGAGGAATCCGAGCGTAGTACTTCAACGATGAAATGAGTTTCTGAAGTTTTCAAACTTCTTCTCCTGATCTTGGCCTTTTGTTTTGCTTGAGGGCAAGCAAAGGCTAAGTTTGGGGTAATCGATATATCATGGTTTTTATGTGTTTTAGGCCATAGTATAAGTATATATTTGAGTCTTTTATAGTGTCTTTCGAGTCTTTTCAGATTTTTTATAGGTTTGGACACGTTTGGAGGACTTTGGAATATTATGGAGCTTTTCGGACAAAGATTTGAGCTGAAGCCGTGATGAGCAGAAATCACTCTAAGTGATCGAGCTGAGCATCGATTGACGCAGTTGCCAAACATACAATTCTCGTCGATTTAATGAAGTTTTGAAGATTTGAATAATTAACCCAGAAGTTTCACTATTTACAAATAAGACCCAAAGCATGTTTAGCATTTAATATTAGGGTTTTGAGTTTTTTTCTTGTTACACTTTTCATACTTTTGGCTAGAGAGAGTTTAGGAGCTTTGGGGCTGATCCGAACCTTGTACTTCTTTTGGAAAGACTTCGAACCCCTTTTTCTATTCTCTTATCTTTTTAATGCAATCTATTTCATCCGTGTTGCTTATTTTATTCAACATGTTTGAGTAGATTCATAGTTAAGTTTTGGGATTCTCATAGGGTTTCATGTCATGTTAGATTGATTTAATCAATTAAGGAATTCATAACCTGTTAGTTATTCAATCTGAAATGATTAAAGCTAGTTTCTAACTTGATCAATTGAAATCTAGATCTTAGGTTTTTAAATTGACATGAAAGTGTAATTTGGAATCTGATTTGTTTAGGTTGAGAAAATTAGATATCCGCAAAGAAATTTGGTTTAGCTAATTTGTGAACAAATAGAACATGCACTTAAGGCTAGTTTAATATGTAGGAATTGCAATTAATTGGATTTCTAGGGTCTTAGACTTAGTAAATTCTCGCAACGAAAGTTGGTTTATTTTACATTTGTGTTATAGTTCAAGAACGGTGCTTAATGCGATCATGACTGATAATTAATCTGCATGACCTGATTTCCTAAGAACTTCTTTGACCTGACGTTTTTAGTACAAACTCGTTGTTATTTACTTTCTGCTACTGATTTATTTGCTTTTTGATTGCTTGGTGCTTAGCTTAACTCAACGCTTTATAGTCTATCGTAAGAACTCTTGAGTCTTTGTGGTTCGACTCTTATATATTACATTTGCTTGTGCACTTGCAGTGTAACTTAGGGATATTAAATTCTGAGCATATCAAACTTAAAACCCTTGCGGCGTCTACTCTCATGTTTTTTTAATTCTTGTTAGTATAAGCCGATGGTCCGATCGCCATTTAAGCAAGTACTCCACATCGGTGTGGGGAAACACATTATGCCAAACCTCATTTTCAAATGCTCGGTCCAACCGACATTGTATCCTTCCATTGCGCCTACGGCCCGTCCATGAGAAGAGATTTCCTTTGTAAGGAAAATCCAGCATTCCGCAATTCAAGAGCATAGTCTTGAAAGGTAGAAAAGAGGATTCAAGACGTTTCTTTCCACCCTTTTTTCATCGTTGATGACAATCTCATTGAAGTCCCCCATCATTATCCAAGCTCCTTTCCTATGGAGACTAATTCTTGTCAGTCGCTCCCAAACACTTTCTCGGTATTCAACAATCGGATCACCATACACGAAGGTAATGTAGACCTTGTGTCCTTCAATATTTGCCTCGATTTCAATCATTCGCTCTTTCGAGAATAAAACCGTCACCTCGAAATCATCCATATAAAACAAAGCTAGTCCACCGCTTCTCCCAATTGGTTCCACGGTGAACAATCTATCATAACCAAATTCAATTTGAAAGTCTTGCAAAAAAGAGAAATTATTTTTTGTTTCAAAAAGAAAAAGAAAACTAGTGTGAAAGTAGCGATGCAACTCTCGCAAGTGTTTCTTTGTAAGGTAGGCTCGTGCCCCCGACAGTTCCAGGCGATTGCACTCATATCGGCTTAATGGGTGGTTTATGGGACACCACCGAACCAGATACAGAAGTAGAATTATTTCTGCTGCGTGTAGATGGAAACACCTCAGTGTGAAGAGGATAGGACGTTGACGATCGTACATGTGCTTGATCTCTACTCGGCCTTGGTAGATTGCTCTTTGGGGAGTGTCTCCCTCGGAGTCCTAGCTTTCTCTAAGCCAAGGCCTTTATGGTCAGGGCTCTTTAGACCTTTCTTTTTCTCTGTCACTTGTACGGTTGAACGCTTATGTAAAGCCAGGTCGTCCTTCGGAAGTAAAGCCAGCGTCTTAGTTGTCTTTGAATTCTACAGTTGGCTTCCTTGCTTTTGCGTCTTCATGTCCGATCTTTCAGGCGTGATCTGAGACAGAGCCTCAATTTTACCATCTTCTGCTTCATTCATATTCATCAGTTATTCTCCCAAGAGATAATTGTTTCCATAAAGTTTCCATCCGATACCATGTCTGCGTAATGGGAAATCATTTTATCAAGCTCCTCCTCCTCTTCCGCAGTCACCTAAATATCACTTTCCCTGGTATGATTGTCAGGGATCAAAACCGGATTGGATTTCTTTTTCTCCATGCTTTCCGAGGCGCGGAAAATGCCAGGACATGAGCATTATCCACATGGTTTTCCGGCAAGGACTCCTTTCTTCTCGGAGAAGCTTCGCTTATTTTCTCCTGATCCGAGCTCCTTTCACTTGCTTTGTTTTGTGTTTGAGCCTTATCCTCTAGTGTTTCTTTCTTTCCCAGTGTTTTCCTTGATCACCAGGATCCTTTGTCTTTTAGTCTCACCAGATAACATCGCATGAATCATCAATCTCTCCTTTCTACTTTATGGATTTTTTGTAACAATGTCTTTCCCTTTTATGAGCCTTAAACGAGCCTCATATGTTTCAGAAAAAGCATGGTTTGATAGAGTTTCACTCGAGTCAGAAAAACTGCGGGTAGGTCTCTGAACCGATCTCTATTCTACTCGAGTTTGGTGTCTCTGTGTTTCGACAGTACCTCTGAATCTTCCTCCAGTTCTCGTAGTGTCACATATATCTGATACAGTCCGTTGAGAGTCTGGTGACACTCTATGGAGACAAGAAATATGCTCAGAGCTTCCATAATTTCTTTCTCGGGTTCATATGGTTCTATCATTAGTGTGGGGCTCTCTTTCTTTAGATCGTCGGGCCGAGGATGAAGTCGAACCCCGTAATTGTGATAATCTTGGTCACGAAGAGACCTTTGGTATATATGGAAGTTCGCTCGATGTCGGGGATAAGGCTTGGATGAAGTATCCAGCCGCTTCCATACCTCTTTCCGCGGGAAACTCGTTTCTCCTTAATAGCTTTTCTCAGGTCGTACTTGTTTTTTGCTTCTTCTAGGTCCAAATTATTGCGGTAGATACCTCCTTCGAATGACCAGAGTTTAAAGGGGGCTTTGAATGGGAAAGCTTCCTGAGCTGCCAATTTTTCTTTTTTTCTCATGCTCTATACGAGCCAATCTATTGATCTCCCTCTATTCATTAAACAGCTCTGGGCAAGTGCCCTCTTTATGAGAAATTCTCTTTCATGTAAAGCAGTGGTGATGGAGATCTTCACACTTCAGATTGATCTTAACCATGTTTCCATTATCAAATTCCACACGTCTCTCGAATTTAAGTGGTTCATCACCATTCACGGAGACTCTAACACGAGCCCCATCAACATCAACTTTGTCAATTAGACCAAGAGCTATTCCTAGGTTTCGGAATGTTGCGTCCTTCTTGTAGTGTATCGGGATACTAGAGATGGCGACACAAAACAGTAAGGTGTTTGGGAAGTCCTCCCTAATGCAGAGGATCCATCTCTCCAATGAAAAACTCCATTTGTTGAAGTGACAAGGGCATTTTTGCAGAACTTTCGGTAGGTCTTCCTCTGAGTCAAAATCGAATTGGAACTTGTTATTGCTCAGATTCATGCCTCGTACTCTTCCTTCCACGTCCCAAATTCTGAATGTCGGCATGTTCTTCAGAAGCGCCTCCACACTTCGACCATCAGCGTGAAACATACGTCCCACCAAAGTTAGCTTATATTTCTCGACCAAATCAGAGAATCAAAGGCCTGGAATCTTTATAACCTCATCACTTTCTTTCTGCAGCCTACGCCGATCCTCTCGGGAGCCATCATCATTCATGCGCTCTCCGTACGTTCTACTCATCATAGAGAAACCAAAACAGACGAAAAGCACACCCTAATCTAGCGGAATCTAGCAGAAGAGTTGATACACAAACCAGTTTGAAAAAAAACATAAGGAGGAAGTTATCACAAAAGCAAAGCCTAGTGTGTACCGAGAGACCTTAAGTGAGAGATTGCTGAGGAGAGCATGAACACCACGAAACGAGACCTCTCACTAGAGCTGACAAGGAGATCCTCAAGATCCACCGGTTATGTGTCCTTATAAAAAAAATCTTCTAAATATTTATGGGGTAATATGTTTGTAGATTGGTAATAATAACAAATATATAAATATACAATAAAATCTATATAAATTAATATTCGATAAATTAACAATTCAATAAATTAACAAAAAAGAATTATTCTAAACTATTTTATTTAATTAATCTATTGAAATTAATATTTCGCTAAATTAATAAAATATCATCATTTTAATAATAACAATTTATAGAGGTTTTACTCTAAAAAATTAGGCTTTCTTCAATATATTCTTAAATATATTAATTCTATATATATATATATATATGTATATATATATAATTAAAAACTACAGTTTTCTTTACTATTCATATTTTAAATATAGAACAAAAAAAATAATAATAAAATTTTTGAAATGCATGCAATTAAAAATTATATTAAAATCATTATAAAAATTAATAGCTCGTAAATTTGTACTCTACCAAAATTTGAATACAAATTTAAATTTTTCTTTAATTTTTTCATGATTTGCATTTCTTGTTTTGTGGCAGTGAATGAAAATTGATGTACGGGACGGTTTTACACTAGCAAGGTATGGTTTTGTAAACTATTACCAATAAAAATAACTTTAAACTTTGCGGTTTTGAAAAAAATGAAAAGTAAAACAGCACACATTTTCCAATGTATTGAAAATAGTTTAATAAATGAAAACCACATAACCAGTGGATCTTGAGGATCTCCTTGTCAGCTCTAGTGAGAGGTCTCGTTTCGTGGTGTTCCTGCTCTCCTCAGCAATCTCTCGCTTAAGGTCTCTCGGTATACACTAGGCTTTGTTTTTGTGATAACTTCTTCCTTATGTTTTTTTAAAACTGGTTTGTGTATCAACACAAAAAAAAGAACTTTGAACTGTTGACCAAAAAAAAAAAAGTTATTAACACCATTAGTCACTTTGTCTCTCATAAGTCACATAATAAATCACTTTGGCCTTTGGATGCTACTTTTTCACTGTGCACTTTTCCAAATTGCCAACTTACCCTTGTTTGTTTTTTCGTTTGGTTAATGTGCTAAACATAAGAGAAAAGAATTAGTTAGGACTTCTTTCATCCTGGCCACTGATTTTCGTAATAAATCCTATCCATTCATTCAAAACCCTAATATATTTTTCTTCTTGAGATATGTTCATCTTCTTCCTCCTTTCTTCTCCCTCTCTTCTCCCTCTCTTCTCTTGTCACCTTTTTCTACACTCAGATATGTTCATTTATTTCCTCATTTCTTCTCTTTCTTTTCTCCTTCTCTTCTCCCGTCATCTTTTTCATATTCCTTTATCTCTGTTGTCGAATTGTTCGTTCTGCATCTACTTCAACCTTAATCCTTGTCTCTTCTTCGTCTACCCCTTTCTCCTCTATCTCAATATTCATCTCCTTCAACCTTAATAAATCCATCTCGTCACCAATCTCGCTCACCACTGTCTCTTTGCAGCTCTTCGTCGAGCTCACCACGGTCTCTCTGCATCTCTCCCTCACTGCCAGATTTGTGTTTGGGTCATTCACATCTCAAAATCTCGACCTTAACCCTAATTTTTTGTTCTTAGATCTTAAAGTTTGATGCTTTTTTATTTGTTTAGGTCTGATTCGTTTTTCCTTATAGTGTTTGATTTGTTTTTCCATTAAAGTTGGTCTCTTGATTCTCTTTATGTGCACCAATTAGGGTTTACATCAAAATTCACGTTTTGATGGACATCGTTGTAATGGACATCGCTCTCTGTTTCTTCTTAATTTATGTGAATTGTTTTTTGTGGACGCAATTGTTGTTATCAATTTTGTAAGAAAAACTCTATTTTATGGATAACTTTTTGAGTAATTGTCTAACGATACCTTAGTTTGCTTGAAATGTGGACAACCATTGGTGGATATATTCTGTCTTAACATATAGTAATTGGTGTCCACTGAAACATGTCAACACAGCCATAATTGAAAAGGATGAGGCCAGATGTAAATTATATTTCAAATTTATAATGTCCATGTAACGCATAACGACAATGTTATTCCTAAAAATCGTGTAAACCAAAATGTGTGTAGGAAAATAATTGGTGTCCATTAAAACATGTCCACACGATGCACATAGATGTATATTCATCTCACAATGTCCATAATACGTATTACTACGAGAACTTGGTAATACAAAGTTCTAATAATCATGTCCACATAACTGATGTACAAGATTCCTACATCATAACTGATGTACAATAGTATATTGATGGTTGTGTACACGATTTCATGGACAATATGCTTTTTCCGAAGACCAATATCCACACATCCATGCATCATCTTGCAAACTCTGCTCTGATACATCCCCATTGTCATGTCCACAATGCCAAGTCTATATTGTTCATTGTACTTATACATTGATCTGAAACATGGTCCATTGATTTTGAAAACTTCTTGTGATGGATGAAGGTTAGTAAGTCTACATGTTCATTTAGAGTGCTCTGCATGAACGAAATAACCGAGAATTATGGTGGAATATTTAAATTAATATCCACATTGCCACTTTAAATTGTCCACACAATATGATTTAAAGTGGAGTATTGTGAATATGCAAATCATATCCACACAATATGCTTACCAATACCACTTATGTCGTTCACATCTTGTTGTCCATGTCCACTTTTTTCGACGATCAATATCCACATAATACTTACTTCATTATGGACATCATTTCTACTTTGTTGTCGACATGTTTCATGTGTACACGTTCCACAAACTCAAAAAAAAATTTGGGAGATTTACTGGATTAGCCGTCCATCATGGACAACATATATACTCCACATTACTATTTGCACATAGGTTCATGGACACACAATCATGACCAAATTGGGACTCTCGCCATATGTTGTTTATCCATCTTAAATTCTCAAATTCTCAAATCCCACCATAGATGTCCATTAGCTTCTGTCCATACACCACTAAGAATAAAAATAACAAATTTTAACTAGAATATGTAATGTGTCCTATGTATAATTTCCATCAAATAATGTCCATAAAACTATTTGTACATAGGTTCATGGACACACAATCATGACCAAATTGGGACTCTCGTCATATTTGTTTATCCACCATAAACTCTCAAATTCTCAAATACCAATGTCATTTGTTGTTTATCCACCATAGATGTCCACCAACTACTGTCCATACACCATTAAAAATAAAAATAACAAATTTTAACTAGAATATGTAATGTGTCCTATGTATAATGTCCATGAAATATTGTCCATAAAACATATAATAATATCATATGTCCATTCAAACTTGTCAACGAGACTGAATTAACAAATATGAATATGATATCATATCCATAAAATACTTGTTCAGGAGATGGATAATGAAAAACAAGTATTATATGTAGCACAATTCTCCATGGACCTCTTAAAGTTAAGATATATGCACATCAAAAACATATGCCCATTTAAATACGTCTACGAGGATGGATATACAAAAAACTTGTCCACGAAATCGATTTAACATATGTCTGAAAACTTGATTTTCAGATGGTGGAGGGGAGAACATCGATGTGAGCACGCCCAACACAGATCTGGCCGACATCGACGGTGGCAAGACAACCAAAAAGATGCAGAGAGTAGAAGATATGACGACAAGGGAGAGAGATCTGAGAACAAATACATAAAAACGAAACCAAATCCGAGATTCTGAAGTTAGGGGCTAGGGTTTCGACAATCTAAAAGTCAAACGAAACAAAACAAGGAACCTGAAGGATCCAAGCTGTAATCATTACTGAGAGGATAAGGGAGATTCCACCAGTGAAGAAAAAAGCTAAAGGAGACAAAAGCTTCTTTGAATTTCGTTTCACAAACAAATTGGATTTATGAAGCGATTCTCTCTGTAATTAGATTGAACAAGATGAGAAGAAAATAATGGAGATAGAAGGTAACAAGAAGAAACTCCAAATCTGGTCGACGGCTGCGTTAGCCAAAGAGAAAAGAGAGAGGCAACCTTTTTTAGGGTTTGAGACTTAAGTTTTATGATATCAAATGAATTAAAGTAAAGAGTAAAAAGATAAAGAGTAAATAAGTGTAAAGAGGAGTTAATGTTTGGTTGTTTTTAGTTAAGGGTACATTAGTATTATCCAGTCTTGAAAGTGCTCTAAAACAAGCAAGTGGCTTATTATGTAATACTAGAAGAGAACCCGCGCAAATGCGCGGATTTTGCTTAAATTTACGAATTTATATCTTTTTCTCTTTTTATAAATATAATAATTTTTAAGAGAGAATATACGCTAAAATACGATTATTAATTTAATTTATTTTATAGATAAATATTTTTAAATATCAAGTTTTAATGAGCTTTTTATAAAATTTTATTTCTTTCAACCTTTTTTATCATCCTTTTAATTTTTTATTAACTATTTTAAATATATATACTTGTTATTTATACATTTTCATTCATCAAACTCTTAAATTTTTAGTTTTCATTCAAAATATTTTAATATTTTTAGTTATCATTTTAATTTTATTATACATATATATTTCATTGATTTATTTTATTTCTTATGTTCTTATATTTTGTATAAGATTTTTTATTATCATTGTATCTCATTTTCATTATATTTTCTTTCTATTCTTAATAATAACTATTTCTATTATTTATAATTTTTATGATTTTTTGCTTCTAGTTTTCATTTATTGTAATTTTTTTTAATAATGCTATCCTTATTTTTAGTTTTATAATTCTTTATTTCACTTTTATTGAGATTTATTTAATTTTATTTATTTATTATATAAAATATGGAAGATATATAAAAAAATTTATAATATATAATATTTATATATTTATGAGATTATAAATTAAATTTAAATTTATATTTTATGTTTTAATATTTTTAATTAATTATATTAAATTAAATAATATTACATTAAATAGTATAATTGTTTGAGTTAAATGATGATGTGAAATTTTTTGATTAATGATGATGTGGATAATCGTCCGCAAATGCGCGGGTTTTGCTTGAATTTATTGATATTTAATATATCTTAATATTTGTTTTGAGTATCAATATTTTTATATGTTTTTAATTTACAAATTTGTATTTTTTTATATGATTATAATGATTTTAGAAAAGAATATGCGCTAACATATGATTATTAATTTAATTTATTTTATAAATAAATATTTTTAATATATAATATTTATATATTTATGAGATTCTAAATTAAATTAAAACTTAGAATTTATGTTTACATAATTTTAACTAATTATATTTAAATTAAATAATCATACATTAAATAAATATTTATTTTACTTTAAATGATGTGGAAAATTTTGCCTTAAATAACTCCAAAAAAAAGCACACACACTTTTCTTTCTAGTTAAAGAAAGGATATGAGTTGAAGAGAAAAAGAGATCCTGGCGTCTTTTTCGAGGTAACCGCCGCTCTCCGTCAGTATCGTCGTGTTTCCTCTCCGGTGGCCGACAATCCGCGTCGATGCCGCCGGAGAGGCCATGTCTCGTTCAGTTTTCGGTCGTGGCTTTGTTCTTCTCCAGTGATTCCGAGTTGTCTCCGCTCCGGAAGGCTTACCGGTGGTTCTCTGTGCTCGGCGCCGATGGTTATTGTGGTGGCGAGCTCCGACGAGAAGGTATTAGCCGGATCCTTTCGAATCCAGTGGTGGTGGTCCTTCGGCGCCTCCCTGCTCTTCACAGTGTTTTGTTTCGTCGCGTCTTCTCGTCCTCTTTGTGCTTTGTTCTCCGGCGGTATGGTGGTCGGGTGGAGGTCTTCCGGGCGTGTGCGGCGACTGTGGATCTTCTACCCAGGTCCGATTGTCTTTCGTGGACGAGTTTTGTTTGCGTCTCGTATCGTAAGCTATCGTTTTACTTGGGTTGAGATCTGCCTGGTTTTAGCTGGTTAAGACAGGTTTGGTCTGGTCCTTTCTCTTTCTGGACCAGGCGGCTCTTTGTTTTAGGTTTGGGTTTTGGTTAGTCAGTATTAGCTAGATGCGTGTTGTGTGGTTTCCTCGGACAGATCCGGTGTTAAAGCTTAGCTTTGTGGATGGGAGCCTTTTGCTAGTTGTTTAGGCTAGTTTGGTGGGTTGCTCGTGTTCGATTTGGCTGCGGTGGTTTTATTTTAGGAGGTTTCGGGTGGTGTCGTTGCTTTGCTTTGGGAGTGTGATTTTCCTTTCTGTTGGTTGCTTCGGCATAGTTCCTACGGCCATCCTCATATCTTATGTCTTTGGTCTTCTACCTTTGGCAAGGGTTCTCCGGCCCAACCTTAAGGAATTGGGGCTTTGGCCTACTTTGCATCTAGTCGTTCGTTGGCGAGTGGTAAATGGATTGGTCCTTCGTTCTTCTTGGTTTGGTCTGCATACGACTTGCTCGTGGCTCTTATTGGTGGAGCAATATAATGAGTGTCGGTGGGTCTACCTCAATAATTCTCGACTTCAGGTGTTACACTTCTTATCTCTCCCGTTGTTTGGTGGTCACTGCTTCTTCGTTGTCTTGTCTGCTTGTTTTCGATCTGTTTTGGGATGCTTCGTGGTCGTAGTTGGTGTGGTTTGTCTAACCGGACTTTGTTTTTAGATTTAAGTTGTTTGGTTTGATGTTTGGTGTATATTGTGTCTCTGAGGATTTTTTTAAATCTGCTGGCTTTTGGCTCCGGTATCGACTTGTGATAGTCGGCTCTTGTCTTTGTTGTTTGTATTCAAAAAATGTATCCGTCCCCGATAATGAAATGAAAAAATCTTCCAGTGAAAAAAAAAAAAAGAGAAAAAGAGATAAGAACACTTCCTCACTTGCATGAACAATTCCGGAAATCAATGAAAGGAGAGTTCCACCCTCAACAAGACTAAAACCAAATATCAGTTGATCATCAAATCTTACGAATAGAGAGAGCAATCCACAAGTACATCTCAATAACACCAAATTTAACAAAAGGAAAAAGATTCAGTCACAACACTAATAAAAGCCCAGATCAAAATGTTCAGTTTTGAAGGTACCCGAGTAGCCATTTCAATAATACCGATTTTAAATTTGAAGTATACAAATTCTTAGCATAAGACCATTGTTGAGGCAGTAGAATTATGAATCAGCTTCTGTGTTGCCTAATCGACGTTTTATCGACAGCCCGGCTTCTCTCTCTTATATATCTGGCTTCCTCGACGGTTTCAGTGCTGGTCTTGATCTCAAGTTGTTTATCGCTACCATTTGATATCAATAGTGTACTGATTGTATATTGTTTCCATGTTTTTTTTATTTTTGTTGTTATGGGACCAATGTTCTAGGTCAAACACTTTGTTATTTATAACAATTTGTAACACCAAACCTTCATTTTTAAATGATATTAACCTTTTTGCAAAAAAAAAAAAAAAAAAAAACGGATTACATGTTCCAATTGGATAACACCTAAGCTCACCTTTTCCTCTGTGTCGGTTAGCTCTCTTCCTTGGTAGGAAACCAAGTCCTAGTGGGCCTAAACGCTTCGGACATTTAAAATTATGTAAAACCCAACACCACCGAAACTATATAAACACATCTCCATCTCTCTGCCACCTAATCTAATGTCCGTCTCTAATGATCTGTTTTCTTTTTTTTCTTTCTGAAATTTTGCTTTTTAATATTTTTGGGAGGAGAGTGATGAAATCTTAAACTATATCGAAAGCAAGCGTCTTAGACCACCTACATTGGTGTTACCCACTAGGGGTCTTTAGAAGAAAAAAAAATTATTAATTTTTTAATTTTTTTTTTTTCAGATCCGAAAAAAAAAAAAAAAAAAATTTTAAAAAAAATGGACCAATCGTTACGTGACACGTGGCGTGAACAGTGTAAGGATCGATCCTTATATAAGGATTTTAAGAGACAGTTTCTTAACTATTCATGTGGGCCCCACGTGGGACCCACGTGAATAGAAACTCTCCCTTAAGAACCTCCAATGTATCTGCTCTTATAGGCACAATGAGCATCGATTTTCCACACGAGATTTCTGACTCTGAAATTTTTGTTCTTTTTACATTTGATTTTGTATTTTTTTAAATAAAAGTTGTTTCTTCGAGTGTGCATTTTCCACATTGAGTTTTTATTAAAGCTAGGTAAATACTATGCTGTTGTAAGCAGGCCCGGCTCAAAAATAATTTGGTCCCTGTGCCAAATAAAAAAAATGAAAGTTTTTGTAAAGGTTTTAATAATTTTGGACCTTTTTTACTATTTTCTAAAAAATTTAGACCCTAAATACTTGAGAAAATTTGAAAAAAAAATTTGGACCTTGTGCATTTGCACCTCTTGCACTCCCTCAGAGCCGGCCCTGGTTGTAAGTGAGTGATATTTAGTGCCAAACAAGATGGGTCAACTTCTCTTATAGCCTTATGGCTCTAAAAGAAATCCACACTATCCTCCACTAATCTCTCATACCCTTCCTTGTTTAATGAAATGTTGTTTGACCCTTTTGCCCTTGGTTTACGGATCTTGGTTTAATTGGGTCTTGAATGGATTTAGTTGGTTGGGATTTAAATCCATTTAATTGGATTGATTTGGTTTATGAAAAAAAAAACATTTTGAGCCTCGCCTCCGAGCCTCTGAGCCTTGCATCCTCGTTTCGCCTCAACCGGGTTTTGCTCGTCGGCGCCTTCGCCTCGCGTCTCCGACCACCATTCGCCTCGCGTCTCCGACCACCATTCGCCGGGTCCGTCGTTCCTCGTCACCATTGAGACTACCAATTGAGTAGAAATGTAACCCAGATGCAATATTGGCGGATGGCCGCGGAAATCGAATCAAATTGAAATTTGTGTTGAAGGTGAACTGACAACCAGTGCAAATAGTATAACTACTATAACTGGTACAACCTGTAAAACTGGTATAACCGGTACAACTAGTATAACTGGTAAAACTAAGAATCGTTGTGTGTAACTGGTACAGCCTGTAAAACTGGTATATTTGGCACAACAAATCCGTAAAAGAAAACTAGTCATAAATCGATATGACGTTTACGCTTCTCTAAATTTTATCAAATCAAGTTAATGGAGGATCTGTTTAATGCCCTATTTGATGCATGCGCATTTGATGCATGGGCATGCAGGGGACAAATCGATATGACGTTTACGCACCTCGAGTCTCTTCAAAGCCGGCGAACAGTCACGTCTCCTCATTACAAATCCTTTATGGACGCTACCCGTCAAACGGGATTCCACTCTATAAATACAAAGTTATGCGTCTCTCTCTCATTTCCATCAGACAAGAGTATTTCCGGTCTAGAGAAGTTCAAAAAAAAACAGAGTAAAGTTAGAAAAAACAGAGACTCACCATTGCCAACAGGAGATCGATCGTCTCTCTTCAACAACTTCCGTAAGAAGTCCTCACCATTATTGTTCAAAAAACCGGCAAAGCTTCCTCCGCCGGTTACTGCAATCTCAGAGCAACCTGCAAAATTATGCGGCAAGAATCAGAGAAACCTGAAGTCCTCCAATCTCTCGGTCTCTCTCCGCTTGTGAAGAAGCCTCTCCGTGCGATGGTGCACCAACAGATTCACCTTAAATGCTTATATCAGAATAACAACGGCGCAATCTTCATTGAAGGTATTATCACCTACTTTGTAGAAAATAATGTTGCAGGCGGACTTGCGAATTTACGCAGAGCAGCGCTCGGGAAGGGGGACGATGAGATTCCGGAAGCTTGTTATTTGTACGGCGTTCTGCGCTTCCTCCACGGCGATCCCCTGACCTCTCCTTATGACGAAATGCCCTTCATGTACTGGCGCGAAGATGAGGAGGAATTGATGGCCCGTGTTTGGAAGAACCTGAGGAAGATGCTACATGGAATCCCTGTTGAAAAGAAGAGGGTTTATCAGCAATCGTTGCGCAGTAGAAGGCCCCGTTAGATCTTGCCACATTCTCGATATGGAATTCGACTGTTCTGAGTGCTTCATGTACAAACGGGGCATGAAGCTCTTCTACATGACTCAATTTGTTCCTTATCTGCATTAATTTTCTTTCTCGTACTCTGTATTTGTTTTTTAATATCTCGGGCTATGTTGTACTCTTTTTGGAATGTTAAGTCTATATCATTTTTATTTTCTCTTCACTCTGTAAAACCGTGCAAAACTATGTAAAACTAAGCATATGTTTCACGTTTTAAGCATATGTTATACACAAAGATAGCGAAAACATACAAAGACAACGACAATAACCAACAATACAACCACGAACTACATAGAACCAAGCTCGATTTTATGCTTCTTTGCCTTAACAACTATCGTCATCAAAATGACAATGATAGTAACACAAATGAACCCAACACAACAACATTTGATCATCACTCTCCACTTGTTAAGGTCTCTTTTTGTTACTAACGCTTCTTCCTCCAAATCATGGATCCTACACTTTAAGGCTTCAATTTCGATACATATCTCGGATTTGGCTTTCTCAATCTCAATTTCAATACTCGAAATTTTGGGCAGTGCATCATTGACTTCCTCATACATGCTATCCTCCACCCATTTGAACAAATGTTTCTGAGTATAAACAAAAAAACAGAGCATAAATGATTATCCACAAATTATCTGACGATATGCTTACATCTTTCATGGTTGAACATCTGAAGAATGGTCTTCCTGGGTTGTCTTTCGTCTTAGACGTGAGAATGACGACGCCTTTACCGCAGTGACACTTCGCCGGAAACCCTCGGTCTCCATCTTCAACAGTCAACGTAGATGTATTGCAGCTCATGGAGGATGAAGAATATGGAGAAATCGAGAGATTTATGGATAGAATGAACGTGAGGTGAGATGAAATCGTTGTTTAGATGAAGAAATCGAAAGGGTAAATCGAAATCAATTAAGAGGAATTGGAAATATTTTTGATTTCTAGGATTTGAATTGGATTTGAATTCAAGAAATTGGGGATTCGGATTTTTTAATTGAGTGGTTTAATCGAAATCAATCCGTGGGACCTGTCCGAAAGCTCATGGTTTATCGTTGCATAAAATAATAACATTTTTCCCGATAATGAATATCATTGGATAAAATAACATTTTTCTCAGATTGAATATCATCTAACTGTATGAAATTTGAACTTGTAAAATCACTTTTATCCTAACTATGGTCAATGGGTGACATTACATCAAATTAGTTTGGGAAAATCGCTCGACTAAGTAATTCCACCAACAATGTTCATATACTTGCAAGATCATTTTTGGAATAACGAACAAGATAGGAGGGCAAATTTACAAAGAGCGAAGGTTCTACCATATTAAATTACATAGGCATTAGATTCATATATTAATTGAGTAAAATCAAAAGTAAAACTATAAAATCGAATTTAAAGTTCCAGTAAAACTAATTATATTGAAAACAGCCAAAGTACAACTATTAAGAAATTTTGTACAACTACGAACTCCTGTAAAACTATGTGTTAAGTTTTGGAAAAATTCCATCGTTTTGTACAACTACGAACTCCTGTATAACTGTGTACAACTGTGTGAGTCTCTGTTTTCGACCGAGACTTGTAATGATGAGCATCTTTCTTGGGTTTGTCAAGAGTCGCCTTGTCTTCCTTCTTTGTCCCCTGCATTAAACGGAGATTTATTACAAGCCGGCGAACCGTCACATCACATGCTCCGTTTAATATAGAGACAAGCATGACAACCCGTCGCTTGACAAATCCAATAAAGATGCTCTTTATTACAAGCCGGCGAACCGTCACATCTCTGCGTCTTATGGACGCAACCCAAACAAAATTTATTTCTCTATAAATACAGAGAAGAAGTTCTTCCTCTCTCACATAACCGTTTTCACACAAAAACAGAGAGAAGTTAGAGAAAACATAGAGAAGTTAGAGAAAACAGATCACCATGGCCAACAGGAGATCGATTGTCTCTCTTCAACAATTTCCGGTCGAAATTCTCTCCAATGTCTTACTGAAAGCCGAGAAAAATTCCCCGGCCGATTACTTCAACCTGCGTAAAACATGCAGAATTATGAACAACACCGGCAAGAGTCAAAAAGTCCTCCGTTATCTCTCTCTCTCAACCATGGTGAAGAAACCTCTCAGTGCGTATGCGCACATGGATTTTCTGAACTTATGCGTAGAAAATAACAATTGCGCTGCTAGCTTCGTGAAAGGTATCCTCAAAAGTTTTACTTTAACATTTCAATCAGTTTTACACAGTTTTCACAGTTTTCATAGTTTTACACAGTTTCACAGTTTTACTCAGTTTTACTCAGTTTTACCAGTTTTACGACGATAGTTTTACTCAGTTTTACCGGTTTTACATCAGGTATCCTCACATACTTCCAAGAGGGTGATGTGGTAAGAGGATTGTTACATCTTGAAAATGCCGCCATTAGAGAGGGCGAGGAAGAGATTCTGGAAGCTGCTTACCTCTGGGGTATTCTGCGCTTCCTCCACGACGATCCTCTAGAAGGTGTTATTGAGGAAGTTGCTTTCCGTGACTGGCGGAAAGGTGAAGAGGATTTGGTGGCCCCAGTTTGGAAGAACATGAGGAGGATACTGCATGGACTCACTGTCGAGAAGAAACCGGTTTATTTGCAAATATTGCGGAACCGAAAGCCCCCTGAATCTTGCCATCTTCTGGATTTGGAAATCGACTGTCCGGATTGCTTCATGTACAAACGGGGCATGAAGCTCTTCTACATGAATCAATTTATTCCTTATGTGCAACCCCAATAATTTCTTTTCTCGTACTCTGTTTTTTTATAAAAATTCTCGGCTATGTAGTACTTTTTTATTAGTTTTAATTTCTCGGCTATGTCTCCATTTTCCAAGAAAATTCGAAAGTTGTTCATGT
Organism: Orychophragmus violaceus; assembly: GCA_030180135.1. NCBI lineage: Eukaryota > Viridiplantae > Streptophyta > Magnoliopsida > Brassicales > Brassicaceae > Orychophragmus > Orychophragmus violaceus. The sequence continues at coordinate 24,931,499 of CM058240.1, read as the reverse complement.
ACAACTGTAAAATCAAGCATTAGTTTCATAGATTAATTGTGTATAATCAGCTGTACAACTGTAAAATCAAATTTAAAGTTCCAGTAATACTGACTATACTGAAAACAGTTGTACTCAGGTTTACCGGTTTTACGACAATAGTTTTACTTAGTTTTACCCGTTTTTCATAGTTTTACCAGTTTTCATAGTTTTACCAGTTTAACATATTAATATATCCGCGTTATTTTTAAAATTTTAAATAAAAACGGAAAGTTTAAAAACATAATAAAATAGTGTTTTTGGTTTATTTACACAAAAATAGATTTAATTTTGGGATACCCTTTTGTTTTGAATTGATCACTTCTCCCCAAATCACTTTATAAGTAATATAGCTTGAGTAAATTAACAATATAACACGATAGTTCAGTGGCTCTAGTCTGTTTTTATCAGTTTAGCCACCCGAGTTCGAATCCCATCGGTGTCACATTTTTCCCTCTTTGTGTTCAGTAAGGTTAAAATCGTAATTTCAAATATCTTTGAGTTGGGCGGATTATCCGATTTGTGGGTTACCCGATCCGGGTAAATCGGGTGAACCACCGATTTTTTTATTTCCTTGGTTGATTTACGGTTCAAAATTGGATTGCGGTTTGATCGGAAAAACCGACTGGTTTGTCATGTAATTCAACGAAAATCATAAGGTTTTTTGGTAGCTTTACAAGTTTTCGATTAAAAATAAATGTTAACAAATATTCTAATAAATAGAGGGGCATATGAGATTTGTTTCCAGTACGGAGAGGGACAATAATCCCAAACAAGATATTTACAGCTAGCAAGAAAATAACTGTAAATTGTGTTCAAAAGGGGATTCCAAAATACCCGTACTATAAGAACGTGAGCTGTTGTAAGAAAATAACGTACTTGATGCTTCTGCCTAATAAACAATTTTCCAGATACCTATCAAATTAATACCGTACAACAGTGAGTTCTATAATAATGATCTATCTCTCTCCCTCTTTCTCTCTCTCTCTCTCATATCTATGTATATTAACCATTTTAGATTTCGCATTAGCTCAAATAACTAGTTGTGTTGAACGATGGGGAAACATGGATTGTAGTTCCTCGAGAACATTGGTGTTCGTCATAAGTTTTCCTCTGCATTTGGCTGGGTAGTATGTCTCGTAGCTTGTTGATAGTTTCCTGAAGCATGCTGGTCATTTTTTCAATAAAAGGACCTTCTCCTCCTTTTAAAAGGAGGAACAGAGACTGTCTTTCCCAGTAGCTCTATCACTGCGATTTGTTAGCTGATGAGCTTGCCTTCCAAATTCTGAAGCTCTTGGAATGAAATAGCCCATGTGTCTCACCAACAGACGCAAAGCTATACATTCTCCAATTTGACTGATCAAAATTGCTTTGAAGAGGGATATAAAACTATTTGGTGTATTCTTGTTGCTTGTCTTTCCTTCATGAGCACTTGCATCACCTAACCTTTTATCTCTATGTGGTGTAATAAACTGTTCACCTGTTGCTACATCGTGTAAGAAAGGCCCCAACTCAGGGTCTCCAAGAAGGCTTATAGCACGATTCAATGCTTCAACTGATACTGACAATGATCTCCCCTAGCAGTTTGAAACTTCTTTTGGAGTTGTACTCAAAATTTGAGATCTCCTCCCAGATACCTGGCCCTTGTTGCAGCAGACCAAACCGTGAATAACGGATTTCAGTTGTTGATTAAGTTTCTATGTTTTAGTATCAATAAGGACCGAGTCTTAAGGTCAAACAGTTGTGACTTTAGTGTCTTTAGTTGTCCTAGTTTTATGGATTTCAGTTAGTCATGCGATACTCTGTAAAAGGCTTTATAAGCCATTGGTGTTTGATGAATAAGAATCAGAGTTTCCAAAATCCAAATTCTCTGAGTTTCATATTACAAATTGGTATCAGAACTTTGGAAAACTTTGAAAACAAAAGAAGCCGCAGCTTTGCAAGTGAGGAGATATGAGTGATGATAAAATGAAATTGCCCCAATTTGATGGGCATTGGGATCATTGGAGTGAGGTGATGGAAAACTTCTTTAGAGCGAGAGGTTTGTGGAGCCTGATAGAGATCGGGTATGAGGAGTTAGCCACCACGACAGTACTCACGGCAGAGCAGAGAGAGCAGCTCGACAATGCCAAGTTGAATGACCACAAGGTGAAACACTATCTCTATCAATCGATTGATAGGGAAACATTTGAGCAGATCCTGGACCGGAAAACCTCGAAAATCATATGGGAATCTATGAAAAGGAAGTATGGTGGCAATGATCGAGTGAAGAAATCATTGTTGCAGAAACTCAGGTGAGATTTCGAAGTGTTAGAGATGAACGAGTCCGAGACCATAGAAGAGTATTTCAAGCGAGTATTAGCCATCACGAACCAAATGAGAAGCAATGGAGAGGTGCTGGCCGATTCGAAAGTGGTGGAGAAAATACTCAAAACTTTAACCGAAAAGTTCATATATGTAGTGGTGTCTATCGAGGAGTCGAAAGATATCGAGAGCATTCCTCTGGATGAGCTGCAGAGCTCGTTGGCTGTACACGAACAAAAGTTCAAAAAACCAGAAAAAACAAAGACGGAGGATCAAGTGTTGAAGGTGACTCACGGAGGAGGATCCGGGAATAGAGGAAGAGGCTATAATGGAAGAGGAAGAGGTCGTGTCCAAGGCAGAACATCATTCAACAAAAGCACGGTGGAATGTTACAAGTGCCATCGTCTTGGACATTTCCAAAACGAGTGTCCAAAGTGGGAGGAAGAAGCGAATTATGCTGATGAAGAGATGGTGCTGATGGCTTTCTTCGATGACTTTGAAATGTAAGAAAGATCTGAGATGGAGATAGAAGAGACTGCAGAACTGTTGATGATGACATATTCTGGAAATCAAGAAACCATGAGAAGAAAAGCTTGGTTTCTCGACTCAGGTTTCTCCAACCATATGACCGGAGATCGCAACCTGTTCTCAACAATGGATGCAGGTTTCAAACATTCGGTCAAGCTAGGGAATAACAAGAGAATGGAGGTCGTTGGAAAGGGGAACGTAAAACTGATCTTAAACAGTGCAGCTTATGTGATCAGCGATGTCTACTACGTGCCGGAACTCAGAAACAATCTCTTGAGTCTCGGACAGCTTCAAGAGAAGAATCTCTCTATCCTTATACAGAAAGGAGCTTGCAAAATCTATCATGATGAGAAGGGCCTATTAGCAGAGAGCAAGATGAGCACAAACCGAATGTTTATTCTCCTTGATGAAACCAAAGAAGAAGCGAGAGAACAACAACAGTGTTTGCAAACAATCTCGGAAAATATGACTAGATTGTGGCATGAACGGTATGGACATCTCAGTCACAGTGGGATGAGAACACTGCAGAGCAAGGGAATGGTTCGTGGCCTTCCAAAATTTGATGCACAACAGTTCACTTGCTCTGATTGCCTAGTGGGAAAGCAAGCGAGAAAACCCATTCCTAAAAAGAGCAAGTGGAGAGCCAAAGAAATCTTGGAGCTGATACATTCTGATATTTGCGGCCCGATCAGTCCTACATCCACCAGCGGTATGAAGTACATTCTATGCTTCATAGATGATCACAGTAGGAAAACTTGGGCATATTTGTTAAAGGAGAAGTCAGAAGCTTTCACCAAATTTAAAGTGTTCAAATCAATGGTGGAAACTGAAACCGGGAAAACCATCAAGGGGCTGATAACCGATCGAGGAGGAGAGTACACATCTAAATAGTTCTCAGACTACTGCAAAGAGCATGGAATACGCAGACAACTGACCACTGCCTATACACCGCAGCAAAACGGCGTCACAGAAAGGAAGAATCGCACAGTGATGAACATGGTCAGATCCATGCTCACAGCAAGAAAGATACCAAAGATTTTTTGGCCAGAAGCTGTAATCTGGACATTCTATGTTCTCAAAAGATGTCCTACACTTGCTGTGAAAGATATCACACACAAGAGGCATGGAATGGAGTCAAACCAACCGTAGAACACTTCCGAGTATGGGGGAGTGTCGCTGATGCTCATATCTCCGACCAGAAACGAGGGAAGCTTGATGACAAAAGTGCAGCCTGTGTGTTATTTGGTTTTTCAGAGGAATCCAAAGCATACAAATTGTACAACCCAAAGACAAAGAAGATGGTAATAAGCAGAGCCGTGGTGTTCGAAGAGACTAAAGGATGGGATTGGGAAGAAAATCAAAACACAGATACTGTGTTAACCTGGAAAGATGATGATGGAACGTGGGAGGAAAGTGAAGATGAGAATGACGTTGGGGAAGTTTCAAGTATCGATTCAGAGGAAATTGGTGAAGAAGAAGAAGAATCCCCAAACGATCAAACTGATGAAGAAGCTCCAGACAATCATACTGATGAAATAAGGGAGGGAAGAAGAGCAACAAGACTGCCACAATACCTTAATGATTACGTTACTGGGTTAGTGTTTGATGAAGAAGACGAAGTGAACATGGTGGAAATCAATTCCGCTGATCCAGTAACGTCCGAAGAAGCAGAAAAGCTCCTGAAGTGGAGAGAAGCCATGAACGAGGAGATGAAATCGATAGAGAGGAATCACACATGGGAACTCTCAAACCTACCGATTGGAGCAAAGTGTATCGGAGTGAAATGGATCTATAAGACAAAGCTCAACGAACATGAATTTGTAAGCAAATATAAGGCAAGGTTGGTGGCGAAAGGATACTCCCAAGAACATGGAATCGATTATACAGAGGTATATGCTCCTGTTGCTCGAATGAATACTATTAGAATTATCATTGCTACAGCAGCTCGGGAAGCTTGGGACATCTATCAACTAGATGTAAAATCCGCTTTTCTTCATGGAGTCCTTGAAGAAGATGTATATGTACAACAACCTAAAGGTTTTGTTACAGAAGGACATGAAGACAAAGTTTACAAACTTCACAAGGCGTTGTATGGATTAAAACAAGCCCCGAGAGCTTGGTTTGGTAGAATTGAAGATTATTTCATCAGGGAGGGATTTGTGAAATCTCAGAATGAAGAGACTCTATTTCTGAAAACGAATGACAAAGGCAAGTTCCTGTTTGTGAGTGTGTACATTGATGATTTGATTTACACAGGAGATAATGACACAATGATGAAGGAATTCAAATCCTCGATGCAAAGGGAATTCGACATGACCGATCTTGGAAAAATGTGGTACTTTCTGGGAATTGAAGTGCTACAAATCTCACAGGGAATTCACATATCCCAGTCGAAGTATGCTTTGGAGGTTTTGAAGCGATTTGAGATGGAAAAGTGCAATTCTGTTTGCAATCCGATGGTGCCTGGGTGCAAGATCGATATGGATGAGAAAGGAGAGCTAGTGGATGAGACTTTCTACAAGAAGATAATTGGGAGTCTCATGTATATCACAACCACACGACCAAACATACAATTCTCTGTAAGTCTTCTGAGCCGCTATATGTCTAAGCCAACGAAATTACATCTGCAAGCAGCTAAGAGAGTCTTAAGATATCTTAGAGGAACCGTTGATTATGGTATTTGGTATAAGAAAGGTGGATCTGGTGAGTTGGCTGTCTACACAGACAGTGATTTTGCAGGTGACATTGACAGTCGGAAAAGCACCACAGGTTACGTTTTTCTTCTGGATAATGCAGCAGTGGCTTGGTGCTCAAAGAAACAACCGATCGTTACTCTCTCTGAAGGATCTTCTGGTGTTAATCTTGATTCAATTCATCAGATTAATAGATCCTAAACATGCCAGATCTAGGTTCTCTTGCTAGAAACTTAATGGATCTCACCTGTTACCTTTTTATGCAGCGGAATATGAAGAACAGGTCAGAGATCAGCAGAGCCACCAAGTGATAACTCCTCCAGAGGTTCACACACGCACACCAAGCAGGAAGAGGCTGCTAGACCGAGCTGAGGAGGCCGCAGGAGAGAGAGAGATTGGCGCAGGGGATTAGGGTTAGAAGGAGACTCAGACTCAAGTTTTATTTATAAAACTTGTCTAGTTCCTTTTGGGCTTTTGGGCCCAAATACCAATCTGATTAAATCCCTTGGATTCAATCAGACCCATTAATCTCTCTCTAAGTACGACAAATTCCTGGCACTTTTACCGTACTTCTGCTAAGCCGTTCCTACACATTTTCCTGTTAGCTTAGGCGTGTGACCCATATGGGATCATATAATAAAGGCAATAAGTCCAAGACTTATAGATCATGAGCGGACTCTAGCAAGCCATCATGACCCCCAGTATTATATGACTTATGTCTGATCATTGACATACTCTTACTTTCTAGAGACAGTACCGAGATTACTGGACACAATTCCAACAATCTCCCACTTGTACTGGAATCTCTGTATTCATAATCCTTTTGTCTCAATATCTCGATTAGTCATAAGGCAAGATTAGTGTCATCCTTATAAAGCCTAATCTTGTTCATCGGACTCTGATTCGATACTGACAATCCAAACGACTCGGGACAGTCCGTTTGAGCATGGCCATGCGTTTTCCAGTATTCAAATCTCCGATTGGCCTAGAGATATTCACTCCATTTATATTGGAGGGACAAATCCCGTCTTGTTCCATCACTGTAAACTACTCATTTCATAATGTATCCAAACAAGGTCTTTATAGCTATCACAGAACGACAGCGTTAGACAATGATCAAAGTGCATTAGTCCATGTGCAGTCACATGCATGCGAACTCAGGTCTAAGGACTATACTCTATAGTCGTAGTAAGAATCTCTTATGACACAGATATAAATATCCTGAAGAGTTCTTATATGCGGGTCATGTCCGGTCGTATGTTCCCAACATACACCTATGTACTGACTTTGATGCCGCGCATCTATGACACCATGAAACTTGGTCATAAGTCACATACCAATCTAGTCTCACACGGTTGTTAGTGTTCCAATTTCAACAACCTTCGACTAGGGACAAGATGATATAAACCATCTATCAAATATAGGGTCTCATGATCAAGCTAAATGACTTTGATGACTCAAGATCAAGTCACTTACTTCGATGACCTATAAAATGGTTCATATCACTTTGGAACGATTATTTCATCACAGTTAAAATAATCTTGAAATAATAATTTCATTAAACATAATAAAATGTTTTACAAGAACATATCAAATAACTAAATAAAGCCCCAAAACTCCCACTCAAATTTAGATTACATTTCAATGTTTCTAATGCCTACAGCTTCAGTCAGATACTCGAGCTTAGGCCTTGGGAGTGGCTTTGTCAACGGATCAGCGACATTATCATCTGTCGGGACTCGGCTGATCTTGACTTCCTTTCTATTAACGATGTCACGTATCAAGTGAAATCTTCTTTGAACATGCTTGGATTTCTGATGTGATCTTGGTTCCTTTGCCTGAGCTATAGCACCATTGTTATCACAAAACAGTGCCAGAGGCTCAGCCGCATTCGGTATCACACCCAGTTCAATCATGAACTTTTGTATCCAAACAGCTTCCTTCGCTGCTTCTGAGGCGGCGACATATTCAGCTTCTGTAGTGGAATCAGCAACGGTGTCCTGCTTGGAGCTTCTCCAACTTACTGCACCGCCATTCAGACAAAAGATATAACCGGACTGTGACCGGAAATCATCTGTGTCTGTCTGGAAACTTGCGTCCGTGAATCCACTGACTTCAAGCACATCACTTCCACCGTAGACCAAGAACTTATCCTTAGTATGTCTTAGATACTTCAAGATATTCTTTACGGCAATCCAATGGTTTTCACCTGGATTTGACTGGTATCTACTCGTCATGCTCAGTGCATAAGCAACATCAGGACGAGTACAAATCATGGCATACATGATAGATCCTATTGCAGATGCATAAGGAATATTCTTCATGCGCTCAAGCTCAGCAGCCGACGTAGGGCTCTGCTTCTTGCTTAGCGTTGTGCCATGTACCATTGGCGTGAAGCCCTTCTTGGAATCTTTCATGCTGAATCTTTGTAGGACTTTGTCAATGTATGAGTCTTGACACAAGCCTATCAGCCTTTTAGATCTATCTCGGTAGATCCTAATTCCAAGAACGTATGCGGCTTCACCCATGTCTTTCATGGAAAAACAACTTCCAAGCCAGTCCTTTACCGACTTCAGCATTGGAACGTCGTTTCCGAGAAGCAGTATGTCATCGACATACAGAATAAGAAATACTATCTTGCTCCCACTAGTTTTCTTATACACGCATTGTTCTTCTTCGTTTCTGATGAAGTCAAATTGCTTGATCGCTTCATCAAAACGAAGATTCCAGCTCCTCGATGCTTGCTTCAATCCATAAATGGATTTATGAAGCTTGCATACTTTTCTAGCATTCTTTGGATCTATGTAACCGTCAGGTTGTGTCATATACACATCCTCTTCCAGAATTCCATTCAGGAAGGCGGTTTTCACGTCCATCTGCCAAATTTCATAATCATGAAAAGCTGCAGTTGCTAGTAGAATCCGAATAGATTTCATCATAGCCACTGGTGAACAGGTTTCATCGTAATCCACACCGTGAACTTGTCTGAAACCTTTTGCCACCAACCTGGCTTTATAAATCTGGACATTTCCATCCACGTCAATCTTCTTCTTGAAGATCCATTTGCACTCGATGGCTTTTACACCAGCGGGTAAGTCAACCAACGAAAACACTTGGTTGACCGACATGGAGTCCATTTCGGAATCTGTGGCCTTACGCCACTTAGAGGAATCTGGGCCCATCATGGCTTGATTGAAGTTCGATGGTTCATCACCATCAATGATCAGAAGATCATGACAGTCAGTCACGAGGAATCCTTGATATCTCTCGGGTTCGTGACGGATCCTCCCGGATCTTCGAACTTCAGGTACTACAGGTTCAGGCACTACAATTTCTTGTAGGTCCTCCTGCTGCTCTTCCTCTTCAGGTTGAGCAGTATCCTGTTCATCTTGAATTTCTTCAAGCAGTACCTTACTCCCACTGTCTTTCTTAGAGAGAAACTCCCTCTCAAGAAAGTTACAATCCCGGGCAACAAAGATCTTGTTCTCGGAACGTAGATAGAAGTAATAAGCCTTGGTTTCCTTCGGATAACCAATGAAGTAGCATTTATCAGACTTTGGTGTAAGCTTGTCTGAGATTAATCTCTTGACATACGCTTCACAACCCCAAATTCTAAGATAAGACAGCACTGGAGCAACTCCAGTCCATAATTCATATGGTGTCTTTGCTACTGCTTTTGATGGCGCTCTATTTAGAGTGAACACTGCTGTTAGCAGAGCATATCCCCAAAGGGATATTGGAAGGTCTGTGTGACTCATCATAGATCGAACCATATCCAATAAGGTCCGATTTCTCCTCTCAGACACACCATTCCATTGAGGTGTTCCAGGAGGAGTGAGTTGGGACACGATCCCACACTCTCTCAGATGATCACTGAATTCTTGGCTTAAGTATTCTCCTCCTCGGTCGGACCGAAGAGCCTTAATGCTTTTGCCAAGTTGGTTCTGTACTTCATTTTGGAATTCTCTGAACTTTTCAAAAGACTCAGACTTATGTTTCATTAAATAAACATATCCATACCTACTGAAATCATCAGTGAAGGTAATGAAGTACTGATAGTTTCCTCTTGCATTTGTGGACATTGGGCCACACACGTCAGTGTGTATCAGGCCCAATAAGTCACTGGCCCTCTCGTTAGGTTTATTAAAGGGGGCCCGCGTCATTTTGCCCATCATGCAGGATTCGCATTTCTCACATGACTCAAAGTCAAAAGAGCCAAGAAGTCCATTCGTATGGAGCCTCTTAATGCGTTTCTCGCTGATGTGCCCTAAACGACAATGCCATAGAAACGTTTGGTTCTCCTCATTAGGTTTGAACCGTTTGGTATTAATGTTATAAATTGGCGCGGATTGATCGAGTATGTAAATCCCATTCGTAAGAGGGGCAGAACCATAGAACAAATTGTTGCGATTGAAGGAACATAATTTATTCTTAACTGAAAAATCATAACCTTCCAAATCCAACAAAGAAATTGAAATAATATTTATGCTTATCGCAGGTACAAAATAACAATTATTGAGTTCTAAAACCAATCCCGAAGGTAAAGACAACAAGTAAGTGCCTACAGCTAGTGCTGGAACTTTCGCTCCATTCCCAACTCGTAGCTCCACTTGTCCTTGCTTCAGCCTTCTACTGTTGCTGAGTGCCTGCATATTAGTACAAATATGAGCCCCACAACCAGTATCCTTAACCCATGAGGTATTATCAGAAGTAGTTGTATTAACTTCTATAACAAAAATACCTGATGAAGAAGTCTCGAAAGTCTTCTTCTTCAATTCCTTTAGACCTTCCAGGAATTTCTTACATTCTCTCCTCCAATGCCCTGGTTCTTTACAGAACCTGCATATGTCAGTAGGCCCAGTCTTGGACTTGGGCTTGGGCTTTGGCGTGTCCTTGTCCGCGACTTGGACAGCCTTGGCCTTTCCCTTATCCTTAGCAGAGGATTTCTTAAACCCCTTGCCCTTTTGCACCATAAGCACATTAGGGTCCTTGGCGGTTTTCCTCAAGTTGGGCTCTGCAGTCTTGAGCATTCCGTGAAGCTCAGGCAATGTCTTACTCAAGCCATGCATGTTAAAGTTCAGAATGAACTGATCATAGCTTGCAGGTAATGACTGCAGAATGATGTCGCAGGCAAGTTCCTGGCTGATAGGGCAGTCGAGTTTCTGAAGATGATCGAGATAACCCATCATCTTCAAGACATGAGGACTCACTGCCGCATTTGCAGCCAACTTACAGTCTAAGAGGTTCTTAACTGTCTGAAACCTCTCAGTCCTTGCTTGCTCCTGAAAAAGCGATTTCAGGCTTGCCATTATCTCGATGGGTGACAATACACTCTCGAACTGCATTTGCAGCTCAGCAGTCATTGTCGCCAACATCAGGCAATACACATCATTTTCATCTGACGAATGCTTTTCCCAAGCATTATGCAGAGTCATGGCGGCATTGGCAGGAGGCCTCTCGGGGAGAGGATCACGAAGGACATAATCCTTCTTCTCCTGCTTGAGGACCAGCCTCAAGTTCCTTGACCACGTCAGGAAGTTCGTTCCAGTCAGCTTCTCCTTCTCGAGAACAGACCGGATTGAGAATGTGTTTTGAGTGCTTGTAGTAGTCATAGCTGAAATATATATGATAAAAAGGATTTTAGTTAATATGTTCAATATGATTAATCTCGTATTAAATTTAATATGATTAATCACGCATTATATTCAATAACATCAGTTACCCTCAATAGAATATAATGATTCCAAGATCCACATATAACTAAGATTAAAGTGGGCCACTGGCCGTCACCCAACCTTAGCTTATATCGGTAAGCCCTATATCGGCTAATTATATCCGTGATATAACTCTTGGTTGTGAATCTGGGCCCGAGGCCCAATCCACTCTGATGTCTCAAGGCCCGGGACTCCCGATGGCCTAGTCAAGAAAATCAGACTATACAGTCATGTAATCATTAATGTCTGGGACTCCCAATGACATTTATGAATCACAAACCGTCTTACCCACGCAAAAGTAGACACCCTCACACTGTAAGGCCATGAGTACAATTGAATGGGCTTCGACAGCTGACATAGCCTGGACAAGACATCCAACGCTTGATATTATTTGAGGTTTGTAGGTTTATTAAAATTTCATCCCAAAATAGAGGATTACTATTTTGGGAAACTTTCCCTTTTAGGAAACTTTCCATTTTGGGAAACCTACTATTTTTAGAAACTTTCTAAAATTAGAAACTTTTAATTATAGAAATTTCCTAAAATCCAAAACATGCAAATCTAGAAACTTCTAATTTAAGAAACTTTCTAATTTCAAAATTTTGGAAACTTATTAATTTAAAATCGATTTATATAACTTTATAAAATAAATTTTAAATTAAATCTGAAGAAAGACTCAAATAATTGGCCCAATTGTTTTAACTTCTTGGCCCGAGGCCCAAGAATTGGTCCATGTCCAAGACATAACCCAATTGCCCAATTAAATGACATAACCTGTCTGGTTCATTAAAATTGGTCTAACCAAATTTTAATTACTACGATGACCACAATTGCCAACCGGTTATTTACTAAACCGGATTTTCTCAATTTATTTGGTCCAACCAAATCAAATTAGAAAATCCTGGTTTAGGCACAAAATCCAATAATTATTTCGACATTGGATTTCTTATCCCGGTTTAACCAGAACTTAATAAATTTATTAAGTCTGTTTATTAAACCGTGACGATTAATTTTAATTAAAATTTTAAACCGAGCCTTAAACCGAACCGAACCATTACTCGCCAAAACCTTAACCGGCCGTAAGCATCACGCGATGCAAGCATCACGCAATCGCATGAACGGCGTTGGACGGGACGATGTTCGGGTCGATGCTCGGCCTCGATCACGCGGGACAGTGCTGGACGATGCACGGCTCTCGGTCACAATGGGACGGGCAGGACGCGACGCAAGCATCGATCCATACCATCGATCCGCGATCGATGTATGCGATCAGCTCGGTTACGCAACATGCGATCGTCTCAGCCGAGCATCTCACGGTCCTTGTGCGCAAGCAATCGATCGGCCATGATCACGCGATCGATCCATGATCGATCCGTGCATCAAAACCATCCGATCGGCCAACTCTCGGTCGCATACCGATCCATTTTGTGATCGGTCCATGCGATTTAGTTTAGGTTTTAAACTTGTTCCTTAAGTGTTTTACAAATCAGATTCAAGCAATGATTGATTCAAAACACTTCTAAACAATCCTAAACTTGATTCTAAACAAGAAAAACCACAGAACCAATAGCTCTGATACCACTGAAGGATCGTTTAGTGTCTCCTGATTCAATTCATCAGATTAATAGATCCTAAACATGCCAGATCTAGGTTCTCTTGCTAGAAACTTAATGGATCTCACCTGTTACCTTTTTATGCAGCGGAATATGAAGAACAGGTCAGAGATCAGCAGAGCCACCAAGTGATAACTCCTCCAGAGGTTCACACACGCACACCAAGCAGGAAGAGGCTGCTAGACCGAGCTGAGGAGGCCGCAGGAGAGAGAGAGATTGGCGCAGGGGATTAGGGTTAGAAGGAGACTCAGACTCAAGTTTTATTTATAAAACTTGTCTAGTTCCTTTTGGGCTTTTGGGCCCAAATACCAATCTGATTAAATCCCTTGGATTCAATCAGACCCATTAATCTCTCTCTAAGTACGACAAATGCCTGGCACTTTTACCGTACTTCTGCTAAGCCGTTCCTACACATTTTCCTGTTAGCTTAGGCGTGTGACCCATATGGGATCATATAATAAAGGCAATAAGTCCAAGACTTATAGATCATGAGCGGACTCTAGCAAGCCATCATGACCCCCAGTATTATATGACTTATGTCTGATCATTGACATACTCTTACTTTCTAGAGACAGTACCGAGATTACTGGACACAATTCCAACACTCTCTACGACCGAAGCAGAGTATGTTGCAGCATCTATTTGTGCGTGTCAAGCTGTCTGGTTTAGAAGAATATTGGAAGAGCTGAAGTACGTTGTGAATGAAAGGACTGTCATCTTGTGTGACAACACTTCAACTATCAAGCTATCTAAAAATCCTGTGTTTCATGGGAGGTGCAAGCACATTGGTGTTCGTTTTCATTTTCTTCGAGACTTGGTGAATGATGGAGTTATTTCTCTTGAGCATTGCGAGTCAAAGGCACAAGTGGCCGACATCCTCACTAAGCCGTTGAAGCGTGAAGTGTTCGAAGGTCTAAGGAGCAAGCTTGGAGTTTGTTCTGCTGGAGTTAAGCTAAGCTCGATGAATCAAGCTTAGTTTAGGGAGGGTTTGTTGCAGCAGACCAAACCGTCAAAACCGCATTCCTGAATGGCATTCTGGAAGAGGATGTGTATATGACACAGCCTGAAGGTTTTGTCGATCCTAAGAACGATGGGAAAGTATGCAAGCTTCATAAATCCATTTATGGATTGAAGCAAGCATCACGGAGTTGGAATCTTCGTTTTGATGAAGCAGTAAAACAATTTGGTTTCATCAAGAATGAAGAGGAACCATGTGTTTACAAGAAGACTAGTGGGAGCAGAATTGCGTTTCTTGTATTGTATGTCGATGACATACTCCTCCTCGGTAATGACGTTCCGTTGCTTCAGTCTGTTAAGACTTGGCTCGGAAGTTGTTTTTCCATGAAAGACATGGGAGAAGCCGCGTACATTCTTGGAATCAGAATCTACAGAGATAGAGTGAACAGGCTGATTGGATTGTGCCAGGACACTTATATTGATGAAGTGTTGCATAGATTCAGGATGCATGATTCCAAGAAGGGCTTCATACCGATGTCTCATGGCATGAGTCTCAGCAAGAAGCAGTGTCCGATGACACATGCTGAGCGGGAGCGCATGAATAGGATTCCTTATACTTCTGCAATAGGATCTATTATGTATGCCATGCTCTGCACTCGTCCAGATGTAGCTTACGCGTTAAGCATGATGAGTAGATACCAATCTGATCCAGGTGAAATTCACTGGACAGCTGTCAAGAATATTCTCAAGTATTTGAGACATACTAAGGATAAATTCCTGGTGTATGGAGGAAGTGAAGAACTTGTGGTGAATGGATTCACCGATGCGAGTTTTCAGACGGACAGATACGATTTCCGATCACAATCTGGATATGTCTTCTGTCTAAATGGCGGTGCATTGAGCTGGAAGAGCTCTAAGCAGAATACCATAGCTGATTCCACGACGGAAGCTGAATATGTTGCTGCTTCAGAAGCGGCAAATAAAGCTGTTTGGATCAAGAAGTTCATGATTGAACTTGGTGTGGTTTCTAGTATCTTGGAGCCAGTGGCTTTGTTTTGTGACAACAATGGAGCCATTGCTCAGGCATAAGAACCCAGGTCACACCAGAAGTCCAAACACGTAGAGAGGAGATATCACCTGATTCGTGATATCGTCAATAGAGGTGATGTGAAGATCAGCCAAGTTCCGACGGACGAGAATGTCGCTGATCCTCTGACTAAGTCACTCCCAAGTCCTAAGCATGAGAGTCATACGACTGCTGTAGGCATTAGAGATCTTAAGATTTAATCTTGATTCTAGTGGGAGTTTTAGTTTAATTTTAGTTATGATAAGACGCTCTTGTAAACATTCTTTTGGATATGTTTAATGAAATTTTATTTCAGCATTATTTATTGTGATATAAATAATGGTCCCAAAATAAGTTTATGTCATATTATAGGTCATCAAGTTGAGGACTTGATCATGAAACCCTATAAGTCATAAATGACATAAATTATGTTTTGTCCCTAGTCGAGGTTGTCAAAATGGGACAATGGCAACCGTGAGAGACTAGATTGTGAGGTGACTGTTGGCTAAGTTTCATGGAGCCAATGATATGATTATCGCAGTCAGTCACATAGATATATGTTGGTGAACATATGATCGGACATGACCCGCTGATGAGAAGTCTACAAGATAGTTATATCTGTGTCATAAGAGGTTCTCATTACTACTATAGAGTATAGTCCTCAGACCTGAGTTCATCATGCTTTCTTGCATATGAATTGGTACACTTTGACTTTGTCAAACGTCGATCCGTAACTGGCGACCATAACGGCACTGTTCAAGTATATCATGAAGTGTGCGTTGAAATAGGGATGGAACAAGATGGGATTTGTCCCTCCTGAATAACGGGAGATAAATATCTCAGGGCCTATCGAAGATTTAATACTGAGAAAAAAATGTGTGGCCGCACTCAAACGAACTATAGTTCAGTTGTTTGTAATGTTCAGTATGAGATCAGGAGTTCGATAAACACGATGTTGGCTTAATAAGGATGACACTAATCTTGCCTTATGCCAGATCGAGATATAGAGACAAAAGGATTATAGGAATTGATGATTCCAGTACAAGTGGGAGATTGTTGGGATAGTGTCCTGAAATCACACTTGTACTCACTCCTGATGATAGTTGTGTGTCGAGATCAGACATTCGTATAATACTGGGCGGTTGCAATGTTTTGCTAGAAGCCTCTTGCAATCTGTAAGTTGTAGACTTACTGCCAGTATTATATGAACCTATAGGGTCACACACCTAAGCAAACTGGAAGCTACGACATGAGAATGATCATTATGGTAATGATCATATTAATGTGTATTGGATACACATTATTATCGAGAATATGGTGTTGTGTCAATCGACACAGCTTGTGTGTCAGTCGACACAGTTCGGGTTTCGAAAGGGCTTTTCGAAATTAAGACTTAATCAAGTCTGGCCCGTCAAGTGTGTTTTAGGTCAAATAAAACTCGAAAGTTTCGACCTAAAGCGAGAGCCGTCCACTTTTCTTGACAGAAGGAGTAGAAACACCAGGAACTCTCAGGTCCCATTGATCCGGCACTAGCATCCCGTTTCCAGCTTGTGTGCGTGTGTATCTGGTAGAGGCAAGGCACCTGCGTTGCTCCACTGATCTCGTTCACCATTTCATTCCGCTGCCAGTTCAAGGTAAGAACGAGGTTGGTTAAATTTCAATATATCAAACCCTAGATCCCAGGAGATCCAACACATCGATATTCTTTCTCGGAAAGCCAAATTTCTTGCATTTCTCCACTTAGACGACCAACATGAGTAAATATATCAGGTACTTCGACATGATACTCGGGGACTTCACCTGCATCAAATCTTGTTAACCTTACAAAATAAATTGACATGAGTAAATTGTATCCTCAATGAGACTAATTAAAATGTATACCTTGATTTTGTTGTTATGCTCGCATCAAAGTAATGCTCTGAGAAATAAGCTATCTCCTCATTGATATAAGATTCAACAATCGATCCTGAAGCATATCTTTTGTTCTTTGCTTTCCCTTTCAAATTTTTGAAAAACCTTTCAAAGGGGTACATCCATGTATATTGCACGGGGCCTCCTAACTCTGCTTCATAGAGAAGATGAATGGGCAGGTGTTCCATCACATCGAAAAATGATGGAGGGAAGATCTTCTCCAAATTGCATATGATTAGAATTATGTTTTGTTTTAGAACTTCGACATGACTCTTCTGCAAAGTTCTCGAACATAAGTCCCGGAAAAATCCTCCAATCCCTACAATAATAATAACCATTAAAGAGACAAGTCACAGTAAATATAACAAAACAAAATCATTTTTGCATATCAAGTATACATAAAATGCTATAAGTAAGCAGTACCTGATAACGCAATATGGACGTTCCGGTCCAGGAGTTATGCAAAGATAAATGGAAGTAATCGTTCCATAAAAACATGGAAGTCATGACTCTTCATCCCCGAAAACTTTCCATTATACAAATCTGCACAACTAGCTAAGTCGGAGGCATACCCATCTGGGAATTTGACCGCATATTTCACACATTCCAATAAACTCTTCTTGGCGTTGTCTGTCAGTCTGTAGGCAGGAAAAGGAGCTTTACCCTCATCATCAATATGTAAGTGTGACCGAGAACAAAATCGTGATATATCCAATCTTGACATAATGGTGTCTTTTGATTTACCTTTCACGTTCATAAGAGTGTTCATGATATTGTCAAAAACATTCTTCTCAACATGCATCAAATCAAGATTATGTCGGAGATTAAGGTCCCTCCAGTATGGTAGCTCCCAGAATATGCTCTCCTTGTCCCAGTTATGCCACTTCCCATAGCCAGACTTCTTCTTTTCGTGCCCGTTTCCACCGCATTCTTTTGTTTTTGGTGGATTTACGCCTTGTAGCCGCTCGCAATAAACTTGCTCATCAGTCAAATACTCAGGAGGACAATCTTTTGAAGCATCTTTTCCCTTCAAAAAGTCCTTTTTATTCTTCTTGAGTGGATGACTATAAGGAAGAAATCTTAAATGACTATCAAACCAACACATCTTTCTTCCATTCGGCAGATAAAAAGCTTTAGTATCTTCCATACAAACTGGACAGGACAGTGCACCATGCGTCGTCCATCCTGATAACATGCCATACGCCGGAAAGTCACTTATTGTCCAGAGCAACACTGCTTTTAGATTAAAACTTTGATTCAAGATAAACGTTACGGGGTTCTTAGGCAAATCGGGGATGTTGCTCTTGAAAAGATTTCCACTCCGCTGCATCAGACGGATGACACATTTCGCCCTCCTTTGTTTGGTGCTCGGCATGCCACCTCATTGCCGATGCAGTTTTCTGGCTTTGGTACATTCTCTTCAGCCTGTCAGCAATTGGCATATACCACATACAACTATATGGTATATTGGTTCTCCGATGTCTCTCATTAGGCTTCCATCTTGGTGATTGGCAGAACAGACACTTATCTTCCTTTTCATCTTCTTTCCAGAAATCATACAATTATTGATGCAAACATCAATTGTATAATAGGGGAGACCTAAATTGCGCATCAGTTTTTCTGTCTCGTAATGTGAAACAGGTGCCTGGTTTCCTTCTGGTAAAAACTCGGTAAACATTTCGCATATCGAATCAACTGCCCTTTCACTCATATTATGTTCTGCCTTTCTCTGCAAGACTCGAGCAGCTAAGGATAACTGCGAGTGACCTTCCCGACAACCATCATATAATGGATTTTTCGCTCCTTCTAGCAGATCGTAAAATTTTTGTGAATGATTACGGACAGGTTCTTCCAAATTTTGATAATTATAATCCTCGTAATAGTTATCAAAATTTTCATTATCACGAAATGCATCATTCACCATATCCACATATATATCTTCTACTACATAATTACCAACATATTCACTCTCAGTAAAATGTGTGCTACCAGCATAACTAGTTCCTAAATCCATACCGATTTCCTCTCCATGATTATACCAAACATAATAATCAGGCATAAATCCTTTACTATACAGATGACTCCAAATTTTTTCTCCCGAGGCTATCGGTTTTTCGTTCTTGCAAACCTTACAAGGGCAGTGAAACTTACCGCCATTACTCTGCGCTAGAGGCTGGTTGTTTGCAAATGCCATGAACTGCTCCATCCCCATTTCGAACTCCTGGGAAAAATTTCTCGTCGCTTCATCGATCCTGCTATACATCCATTCCCGAGAATTACTATAATTGTAATTTCCCGACATTTCGTGAGTATAGAACAACTCGTTTTTATTTTGATTTCTCTTTTTTGGCAACTTTTTCTTTCGAATTATCTCTTTAAAAACTATTTTCTTGAATGGTTGAGAATGAGGAGAACATATCCGATGTCTATATATAGAAATATTTATGACTGAGTTGCGACTCTTTCGCGACTGATTGGCGACTACCAGCAACGGTCACAATAATTAGTTACACTGGCCTACAAACGAGGAACATGTGTTGCATACCTACTTTTAACGACCGCTTTTGCGACTGAATTCTTCCCGACTTATTTTCAGTCGCAATTCAGTCGGTATTCTGCGACTGATTTGCGACTGAAAATTTTGGTCGTACTAGAACGACTGATTTATGACTAAAAACGTTCAGCCGTAAATCAGTCGTAAAAGAGTCGCAAAATAGTCGGTATTTTAGCGACTGAAATATCAGTCGTAAATCGTAGTCGGTAATTCCCTGTTTTTTTGTAGTGACAGAAAGACTACAAATTTTAAAAATTCAACTTGTATAAGCATTGAAAAAATGGTTGCAACTTTCCTTCTAGTATTTGGTTAAAATTCGAGGTATTGTTATACACAAGACACTTTTTAAAGATCAATGTTTGCAACAAGCACAAATTTTCATAAAGTATTGCGAGATCTAAACCAAATGGCACCGAATTTCATGGCTAAACTTGATATCATAGTGCCTACCAAAATCAAAGAAAGTACAAGATTTTATCCATAAAGTATGTTTTTTCTTATGTCATATTTTTATATTTGTTTGTTGAAATAAATGCTATTGTTTATGTAATAATTGTGTTGGAGTTATTGATTGTACACATATTATTACAATGGTGCTAAGTAAAGAAGCGTCCCCTTATCACAATAGAAAATGTGATATATCGCAAAATGTGTTGGCTAGTTGTAATTTTGATCTTGAATTCATGTATGTGCTTAATGTATGGAAAATTTCAACTCATGAATCACAAATATTAAGTGACGCTTTGACAAGAAACACTAATAGACTACCAATTCCAAAAGATACATGTCTTTTATTCATAATTATAGTTTTTTAAAATATGATCATTAACTATATTATTATTATTATTATTTCATTTCAGGAAAATTATATGTAGTAGATCGTGGATTTGCAAATCCTTGAATTTTTCTAACTCCTTACCGCAGTATTAGATATGATTTACAAGAGTTTTCTGGACAAAATACTTAATCACATAATGAAAATGAATTATTCAACCATCGTCATGCATCTTTGAGAAACATATTTTAAAGAATCTTTGGTATTTTCAAATCTCAATTTCTAATTTTTAAGTTTGTAGCTCTTTTTCCTTATAATACACAAGCAGAAATTGTGTTTGCTTATGCTGATTTATACAATTTTCTTCAAATTTTTTATTGTACATATAAATTTTTAGAAATACCAAAAAGTGCAGAAGAAGTATTAGAAGAAATTAATAACAATAATTCTGAAGTTTATGCAAGCAAGAAAAAAACAAAGAGAATATGCTAATCATTGGAGAGAACAATTGCAATAAATAAATGGATGGATTCAATTTGAAAAATCAAATATGAGAAGTGATCTATATGAAGCTCTCTCTCTCTCTCTTCTCTCTCTCGTATCTTTCAGAGAGAGGGGGCGATTCCCGGTTTGCCGGAAATCGTTTTGTTTGTAAATCAACGATCTCCTTCCTTCGAGGGCGATGTCATTTCTTTTTTGGTATGCTTTTCTTTTCCGATCTTGGATCGAATCTTGTTTTGGGTTCGTCTCTTTACGGATTTTCGATCCCAATAAACTCAGGTGGCTTTCTATGGCTGACTTTCTTTCTGATTCATCGGATTTCTCTGGGTTTTTCCGGTCTCTCTCGCTTCGCGAATCTTCTTCGATCTCGCTCCCTCTGTCTCCTTGCGCCATCCACCTCCTGGTTTTTCTCTGCAGTGCTCTGCTCTAGCTCCTCCGGTTTGTATGGAATAATATCGTCTCTGTGCCACTGCTTTCGAGGACAAGCGTCCAGTGGATCCTGTTAGGTGTTGTTCCTAATGGCGGCGGCGTCTCCATGGCCTCGGTAGTCTCATGTGGAGTTTTTGCAATTGGTTTTCTTTTGATGCAGGTGGTCTTTGGATGGTGGTTTAGGGAAACTTTGATCGGCAAACGGCCCCTGGCAGTTATAGTGAGTCGGTCCGGCGAGGTGCATCTTCGTTTTCCTCCACGAGGGTTTGATGCTTCCCAGCGGTTTCTCCGATGAGCGACACGTGTGTTGCATGCCGGCTTCGTTCTGGTGTCGACACGTGGCGGTTTTATCCCCACCTTTGTCTCTGTAAACTCGAGTTGCTCGTTATCCTCATTGTACTGGGTTTCAGCCCGTTTGTTATTTTGGCCTCGGCCCATGAATGCTAACATGTTGACAAAAAAAAATCAAATATGAGAAGTGTAAGATTTTTTTCTTACAATACTTTTTAATTAATTAAAACAAATATTGACTTTCAAAATGTAATTTTTCTATGAAATGTTAATTAACTTTCTCCTACATTTTTACAAATTTGAAATTATTAAACTATTTATAGTTACAATGATTAAGTTGTTAATGAAAAAATGCATTGAATTTTTTTTCTATTTGAAAATAATTTGTAATATAATAAAATAATCATTATAAAAATTATATGATATAAGTTTAATATGTATTATGTTTATTTAAATACTTTATTATATAACATTATATATTCATATATATAATTTATTTATATTTTAATAATTTTTAATAGTAAATTTCATAATTTTATGCAAATATAATTACAGATTTATGAAAATTAAAATATGATAATCCATTCATTTTAACATTTTTGCATTAATTTAGTTTATTTTAGTGTTTTATAATTAAAATTTGTTAATTTATCTTTTCAAAGTGTATTCTAATGAACATTATATATATATATATATATTGTTTTTAATATCAAAACAAATTAATCTATTTTGCAGCCCATCTTATAGTATTCTAAATATTTTTAAATTTGATAAACCCGCCCGTCAAAAACTGCGATCGTAGAAACATCAACCGTAATATAAACCAACATATATTCGATTACTATAAATATTTTATAAATTTGATAAACCAACCCGTCAAAAACTGTGATCGTAGAAACATCAACCGCAATATAACCATCATATATTCGAATAATATAAATATTTAATAATTTTAATAATTACAACAATAGATATTAGTTCATCTATTTTTAACCCGTCTTTTAGTATGCAAAATTTGTTTTAATATTTTTATATTTGACATTCATTATTTTTTAATCCATCTTGAAATTGGCTAAATATAATTTTTATATTTTATAATAAAAGAATCTATCTTATAATCAAAACGAACTAATCTATTTTTCAACTCATTAGAGTAGTCTAAATATTTTATAAATTTGATAAACAAATCCGCCAAAAATTACGATCGTAAAAACATAAACTTTAATCTAATCCATCATATATTCAAATAATATAAATATTGAATAGTTTTATTATTTTTATCAAATTAATAATACATCAACTAAAATTTGTTAATATATTTTTAACCCGTCTTCCACTAGGCAAAATGTTTTTTTTAAATCTTTATATTTGAAATTCGTTAATTTATTTTAGTCTAACTTGTAATAGTGTAAATATAGGTATTAATACGACCTTCTTAGCCAAAGCAACTATGGAGATTAATTGATAAACCGGATTTTCTCTTCTCAAAGGTTTTTAAAGAAAGATACGTTAGGAATACAGATCCTTTGGATCCAATAAGATTATACTCTCCATCTTTTGGATGGAAGAGGCTGACTTCGACTAGATCACTGGTTAAAAAGGACTAATTAAGAGGGTGTAAACAAGGACATCCATTTCAATATGAAACGACCCTTGGATACCAGCCTATTGTCCGAAACAAGGAAAACATAAAAGATATACTACTCAATATTTATATACGGTGGACCTGCTAATTGATCATCAGAATCATGTGTGGAATAAAGATCTGATTGAAATGGTGATTGACCCGGAGGATGTAGAAATAATTTTGAGCATTTCGTTTAGCCGCCTTGGACGACCAAATTCGTTAGGATGGTATTTCACAAAGTCTGGAAGATATACAATTAAGTCGGATTACAATACAAAGAGAGAGAGGGACTATCCGGATAATGGAGCGTCCCCTGCTGTTATGGGACCAAATATAAAAGACCTGCAAGAATTTGCGTGGAAGATAAAATGTCCCCCTAAAATATGACATTTCGTATGGTAAGCAATTTCAAGATGTCTCTCAGTTATGAAAAACGTAAACACACGAGGAATAAAGTGTGATACTCGGTATGTCTGGTGTGGAGTGGAGGAATCAATATTTCATGTTTTTTTTAATGTCCACCGGCTCGACAAACTTGGACACTGTCTAAAATTCCTTCAAATTTGGACTCTTTTCCACGGCATCATATACACAAATATGGAGGGTACCATCGGATAGTAATAAGGATGATTATCCATGGATTCTGTGGTAAATATGGAAAAGCAAAAATTTTATGGTCTATAGTCAGATTGACAGAAGTCCACATGACACAATCAGATTGGCAGAAACATAATCATTAACTTGGGGGATGCTCAATCCATCGGAGTATCTGACGACTTGGTAAATTCTGGAAATATGCAGACTACTGGGGATGATATTTTTCAACATAATCAATGATGTTTTGTGAATGGATCATGGAAGATATGATATACTTTCTCAGGACAAGGGTGGCATAGTTGTTATGAGGGAGATGTAAATGTTATGTTGGGATCAATGAATATTAGGACAAGTCTGTCCCCTCTTCATGCGGAATTCGAAGTACTAATATGGGCTATGGAATGTATGAAGATTCTTCAGCAATCTCACATCATATTTTCAACGTACTGTTCAGAATTGATAAAAATTGTGTCTGAACCAGAAGGATGGCCAGCTTTCACAGTCCACCTAGAAAAGTGTGAACGAAAGAAGGAGTATTTTACGATCTTTGAGCTCAAACATATACCTCGTACAAGAAATCAGACGGCAAATATGCTGACACGGTGTGCGCGTCTCAGACAGTCAATGAGTTTCCACGTTAGTCCAGAACCACCATCATGAATTAGTGATGGATATGTTCTGGATTTTATCTTGTTGTACAAAAAAATCTATTTTTCAACTCATCTTATAATAGTCAAAATATTTTAAAATTTTAATAAAACAACCCATAAAAAATGCGATCATAAAAACATCAACATTAATCTAACACATCACATATTCGAATAACATAAATATTAAATAATTTTAATATTTTTCAAATTAATAATACATCAATTTAAATTGGTTAATCTATTTTTAATCCTTCTTATAATAGTCCAATTTTTTTTATAATTAAAATTCATTAATTTATTTTTAATTCGTCTTGTAATACTCTAAATATTAAAAATTATATATGTTTTATATATCAATATATATAATAAATTTAAATAATAAATATAAATTTAATAATTATTTATTAAAAAATCGAGAAAATAATATTTTGTAAGATTTTGTTACAATATAGAAATTTATATAAATATTAAAATAAAAATATATTAAAATATGTTTATTGACAACAAAATATATTAAAATATTTTTTGAATAAAATAATAAAATAGAAAATATTAGCATGACTATAAATTAGTCTATCTTATTATACCCAAATATCTTTGATGAATAATGAAAATATTAATTAATCAAAATAACACAAAACGTAATAAAAATGTAGGTTTATTTCTCTAATAGTATAGATAAACATAAATGTTCATACCTTTAGAACAAGTAATTTTGAAAAAAAACTACTTTATTGTGACTCTGTCACGTTCAGCAATTTGAAGACCATTCAACAGAATGTTAATAAGAGGAAAAATATCTACTCAATTTTATGTTACATTTTATCATTATTATCTTCAAATTGACAAAAGAACAAAAAAAAAAAACGAAACAGATGAATAGATGATGATGATATGGAAATTCGATTGGCCAATACTCACTCTCTCTTAAGCCATCCCTTCAAGATAAGATGGGTCCTACAACCATCCCATCTAAGCCAATAATCTCTTGATTCTTATCTAATAGCAACCTTCTTCACCGTTGGATCATATTACTCTATCGATCCCACTGTAATACCATATAGCCCGAAACAGTTGATCATCATTTGGAATAAACAAAATCATCATAGCCGTTCGATCACGAAGTATCCACTGTTGAAATACGCGAAAACCTCTGGTTTCATTTCCTTCCCTCTCACTGTCACAAATTATCGTCTAAAACCACTGAAGAAATCACGAGATGGAGTCACGCGTGCTATTACGCGCCACCGCAACGGTTACCGGTGTACCGCAGTTGAGGCGACCAATCGGAGCGATCCACCGCCAATTCAGCACTGCGTCTTCGTTCACGGCTTTCGCTAAGCCGATCGGATCACTCGGAGAGGGAGGAAATCTGATTTGCGGTCGTCAGCTCCGTCCGATTCTCCTTCTCGACAGCTCTACGGAGAAAAGAGGGATTCTCAAGCCGGTTAGAGCTGCCGCTGCCGAAGGTGGAGATTCCGCTGGGTAAGCAAAGAGGTCCGTTTCTGGCTAACTCGGTGTTGACTCGTTTGAATCGGGTGATCTGACCCGTTTCGTTTTTCCCGCAGGGAGACGAAAGTTGGATTCCTGGCGAAGTATCCGTGGCTTGTCACCGGATTCTTCTTCTTCATGTGGTACGTGTGACGTGTCCTTATTATCCTCCCCATAATATGCGCACGTGAGGAGGCGCACTATAGCAGTATTCTTGTGGCCTTACCGCCAAAGTTTAATACCGGTGGATTTACGGGTTTACCCCTTGGTGATTTGATTTTGTTATTACAGGTACTTCTTGAATGTGATTTTCAACATCCTTAACAAGAAGATCTATAACTACTTCCCCTATCCCTAGTAAGTAACACACATTGACATTTACATTTACAGACATTGGTATCTAATTATCTCTATTTGATTATTTGTAAATTAATGTTTAGTTAATTCACTATAGTTAAAAGTATGGATTTATATAATATCGAACCGTATTCTGTAGGTCCAATTAAGAATCGAATCCGAATAATGTTTGTATCAAGAGGATTCATTTGTTCTTTTCTGTTTTTAAATATAAAATTAATTTTTATTCCAAAAAGTTTGAATTATTTTTTGTTCTTTTACAGTTTTGTATCGGTTATTCACTTGTTCGTTGGTGTAGTCTACTGCTTGGTGAGCTGGTCCGTCGGCCTTCCTAAACGGGCCGTAAGTTCTTCTCTTCATACCTCTCACTACATTTTTTATTAGTTTGTACGCTCTACGCAAAAAGAACAAAAATTTTAATTGGGGGCAAAAGATATGGGGCGTTCCGAGAATCGAACTCGGGACCTCTCGCACCCAAAGCGAGAATCATACCACTAGACCAAACGCCCACTTGCTGTTTGGCTATGTTATATTTACATTAACTTTGATCATGTATATTTTCTTTATGATTTGTTGTAGCCAATTGATTCAAACCTCCTCAAGGTATTGATACCAGTTGCCGTCTGTCACGCCATTGGCCATGTCACTAGCAACGTTTCCTTCGCAGCCGTCGCTGTCTCCTTCACTCACACCATCAAAGGTACTCAGTTTCTTTCGAAACCATTTGATACTACTCATCTATACATATAACAAAATCTAACAGTTATCCTGATCAAAACGCAGCGCTCGAGCCATTCTTCAATGCGTCTGCTTCTCAGTTCCTTCTTGGACAACCAATCCCCATAACACTATGGTTGTCTTTAGCTCCTGTTGTACTCGGTAACCACTCAAATGAAACTCATTTATCATTTTCTTATGTTTCTTGTGTCCTAAGTTTATTGGATTAACCTTAAAAGAAAATTCGCAGGAGTCGCTATGGCTTCGCTAACTGAGTTATCATTCAACTGGCTTGGTTTCATTAGCGCAATGATCTCAAACATATCTTTCACTTACCGAAGCATCTTCTCCAAGAAAGCCATGGTTCTTGATTCTCTTCTTCACGCTCCCAATTAAGTCTCTGAAGTTTTGATGTTGAATATTGGATTGTGTGTTTTTTTTTTTTTTTGCAGACTGATATGGACAGTACAAATGTCTACGCTTACATTTCCATAATCGCTCTCTTCGTCTGCCTTCCTCCTGCCATCATCGTTAAGTCTTTTGAAAATTCTCATATTAATATCTCATTAGTTACGTGTGAGATAAGCAATTTATTTATTAGGGTTATTGGTTTATCTTATGGTTAGGTTGAAGGGCCTCAACTGTTGAAACACGGTTTCAGCGACGCGATTGCTAAAGTGGGAATGACTAAATTCATCTCTGATCTCTTCTGGGTTGGAATGTTTTACCATCTCTACAATCAGGTAATGTATATTCAATTTTCAAAGTTTCCATCTTTAACCTATATATATAAACTCCCGTTTACTAATATAAAAAAGAAGAAGTAAAACTTAAGAAAATGTACGGTTGCAGTTGGCCACTAATACATTGGAGAGGGTAGCACCATTGACTCACGCTGTTGGAAACGTGCTGAAACGTGTGTTCGTGATCGGGTTCTCCATAGTTATCTTCGGTAAAAGATTACATCTCTCTTTTTCAACTGTGTTTCAGTAATTATAGTGTTGGATTCGGGTGTTCGTGTAATTTAGGAGAAGTTACAAGCCTTACTACAGATGGTCAAAAAATGAGATAAGTTATGTACATTGGAAATGATTATTATTTGCAGGAAACAAGATATCGACGCAGACAGGTATCGGAACTGGAATAGCCATTGCTGGAGTTGCACTCTACTCTATCATTAAGGCCAAGATCGAAGAGGAGAAACGGGTCAGTTCATTATTCAACGTCGTTAATATATCTATATAATCTGAGGAAATGATGATTAATGTGAGAAATGGATTTGTTTGGCTTCAGCAAGGAAAGAAGGCGTAGAGAGCTACGGCCGACGCCGGTGACGGTTGCATAAACAATTCCACCGGTGGATATATTTATATTATAAATAACCAAAATGCAAGAGTATGTTGTATTGTACACTCAACCATTGTTTTCGAGTTTTTCCTCCCTT
Source organism: Orychophragmus violaceus (assembly GCA_030180135.1). Taxonomy (NCBI): domain Eukaryota; kingdom Viridiplantae; phylum Streptophyta; class Magnoliopsida; order Brassicales; family Brassicaceae; genus Orychophragmus; species Orychophragmus violaceus. The sequence goes on along the minus strand of CM058240.1, from coordinate 24,903,262 downwards.
TGTTTTTCTTTTTAAAGTTATATATAATTTTATATATTCTGCGTCTTTTGTTTCCAATGGAAAACATTGTTGTAGTTTCTTCTGCTTTGCACTTATCGTGACAGATGAAAAGCATAATAATGTATTAATTCTTTGCTCTTTCTCTTGGAGCAATTTACCCATCATCTTGGACTTTAAACTAAAACTTAATTTTTTTTTTCTGTAACTAGTTACTTCTTGGTATGTTTTTTAAAAAATTCTTTTAATTTGTTTACATAATTGTGTACTGTTATATATGGAATTATGGAATATTTTTTAAAGGATTCATAATTTTGTAATTTTGTACTGTTAAAGGCGTGTAATACTTTCGGTGATCGATCATTTGTATTGCTTTTCCGCAAATCAAGGACCCAAACTAATGAATGAAACTTTTTTCATTTCAATTTTTTTGTTGTCTAACTCTTCAGTTTTTATTTTATTTTACCAAACGTTTGATAGTGTATGACTAACTGTTTTGACTAATTAACTCCACCAAACGTTTGGTAATGTACAGTTTGATATTTATATATTTAGTCTCTAATAGACCAACATAAACTCAATAAAAATGGCTCATTCACTAAATCTCACAACTCATCTTTGTTTCGTTTTCTTCATCATATCATTCTTTCTAACGCAAACACAAGCTATAAACCGCCAAACCTTAACCGAACTAACCGATCAAAACAAGAATTTACCGGTGTGGGAGAATCACCGGAGCACAACAAATGAGGAAGAAGAGCAAGAGCCGGTCTTTGTCCGAGATTCAGGACATGGTTATGGTCTCTATGGTCGTCACACGAGTCATACCAACAAAGAAGAAGCTAGCTCAAACGAGAACGACGAAAAAGATCAATTTTATTATAGAAGCGACGCTTTTGGAAACCGCAATGGTAGATTCTAAGTAGAGAGATTGAGATTCGTTTTTGTTCGATGATTTGGAATTTCTGTTTCGTTAGTTTTTTATATATGATTTGGAGATCTTTATTACCATGTTATTGTTGAGATGAGTCTAAGACCACCCACATTGGTGAGACAAGGGTGGGTCTCTTAATTTTATTTTTTTATTAATTTTTTTTTTTTTTTTTTTTTTTAGGCGAAAGAAAAAAAAAAAAAAAAAAAAAAAAAAAACCGACCAATCGGCATCCGACACGTGGCGAGACCGAGCTAAGGAGAGTCTCTTAAATAAGAGATTATAGAGACTGTCTCTTAAAAAAAATGTGGGCCCCATGTGGGACCCATATTATTTTATAATTTTTTTGGGCTAAGAGACTCCTTGAGTCTCACCAATGGAGGTGGTCTAAGTTATATGCTTGAATTGGCAGTCCTTAAATGATATAAAGATTCTAAGGAGAGCGGCTCACCATTATTATAATTCAGGAAAAAATAAATTTTTGGAACTTCAAATTTATTTTTGAAAGGTTTTTATTTAATTTTAATTTTCAAAATTTATGAGTAATATTTTGTAGATTGTAATTGTATTTGAACAATGTATTTGATTTCGGTAACAAAATGAAAAATCTTCTAATAAAAAAAAAGAGTAATATTTTGTAGACTTATAATGAAAATAAAAATATAGACATATAAATAGTTTTGGTCCTTCAATCTATTCTTTTAAATATTACTAGGTTTTGATCCGCGCTACAGAAGCGCGGATTTATGTTTTTTTTAATATATTTAAAATTAAATTGATATTTTATAAATGAGATTATATAAAAAAATAAATTATATTTTGTTATCAATTAAATCATATGATAAGATGGTGCTAACTACCAAGAGAACATAATCATATATTTTATTTTATTTTGTTTTCATATTGTTTTACGTGTAGTAGCTAATTATTATTTAGTTTTTACAGATTTTAATTTATATGCTGTTTAAATTCGAATATATGAAGAATTTAACTTAGGAAATTATAAATAACTATTAAAAAACTAAAAATCCCCCAAAAAATTATGTGCTTAACACGAAAATCTAGTATTTTTTGTTACTCACTTTAATTGTAATTAATATAGAATTAAAGTTAGATTATTATTATATATTGAATAAACCAAAGCAATAAAAAAACTTTTTAAAAATTATACACTGTACTAAAAAGATTTTTTTAATAGATAATACATTTCAACCCGTTTTTAACCATATAACATAAAAATGCAAGATTTTTATAATGGTTAATTTATATTTCAACCCATTTTATAATGGTTAATATGTTTTTCAACCCATTTATAATAGTTAACTAGTGCTTGGCCCGTGCGTTTGCACGGGCTAATTTTTTTGTTTCAAAATATTATGGATTACAGATATGTCAAAAATTAATAAAACAATTTCATTCCTGCGACTAACTGTACAAACAGGGGAAAGACATCTCTTTAGATTAGTATAACAAAACAGGTCTTTCGTGTTCTTTATTCCTCCTTGCATAGTTGCATATGTCCTCTCTTTCACTCTCTCCAAAACACCTTCCTATTTCATTCATGCGCGCTTCAATGTCTTCTCTTTGTTGCTCAAGAACCTGAGGACAGGAAAAAAACTAAATAGTTCATTACAAAACATACAGGAAGTAGCAAAGTGGGCTTCGATCACGAAACAAAACACAGAGGAAGAGCCATTGATGGCCGTGTGTGCCAGTGGGAATGTTGTGACGGGCTAAACTGGCTCGCCCTGTATTGAGCCCGACCCTGCCTTTAGTGTTCTAGGCCTGACATTGTGTTGGCCCGCAGTTAGAAACGGAGAAAAAAATAGAAAAGCTACGGATTTTGCAACTTTGGCCAATGGCCCCCTATATGCCTGCAGCAGCATCCCTAGTTCTGCAGTTATGGAAGCTGTACCTCTGAGTAACTTGTAGGCATAAGCCCTAATATAGTAAGAACGTCTCTGATTGTTGTCTCTAGAGCCTTAAGTGACTCTTCTCTTCTTAGTTGTTTTTCCCCTGAAAATTACAATCATCACTTTTTAACTAAATCATTAACCGGTTTTCGAAAGATGTAGAGGTTTATTACTCGTAAGAAAAGACTTGATAAATTTATTTCATACAATGGAAGCTCAAACTTTTCAAGAAAACCTGTGACAACGGGGAGTGCATTTTCCTTGCTCCAGTCACCAAGTAACCTTTTTGAAACTGCTGGGTATGTTGCCTCAAGAATATCAGCATTAGCGAAGTCATTTGTTGTTATAATCCCAATCGCAAATGCATCGTACTGCAGAAGATAAAACTCATCAAAGTCATGAAACAACAATCTTAAGGCCTCGGATAAGAATCAAGGTGACTAACCTCACGTGCTTTGTAGTCAATTTTGTTCGGGTACGCAGCAAATAGCCTTGTGGACATGCACTCTCCAAATGAAACCAAGTAGTCTCTTGTGCGTAAAGCTAACTCTTTCATCATTGAAATGCCGTTCAGAAGCTGCTCCAGTCCTTCTAGATGTTCTACAGACAGATTAAACGACAGCAACATTCAGACATCTTAATACATGTGTAGAATATGAAATTTATTTTGTAGGGATGGGAGCAGCTTCTAAATTGTCCAACATTGGGGCCTAGCTCGAATTTTATAAGGACATAACAACTATCCTCATGTATCTCTATCCTTAAATCTTGACAATAAATTTGGTTTGATGGAGGCTTGTATCCTATTTCCTGTTTCAAAATGAAACAAAATAAAGTTTTTTCAGATCATGAATGTCATTAGCAAATGGAATACTATCAAACTTAGTACATGCGTTACTATTCTAAGTGTCTATGATCCGTAGGACTGTGGGAACAAAATAAAAAAAAAGTGATGCATAAGAGTTATTAGTAGAGCTTTGCGAGACACCTAAAGGACAAGTAGAATAATAATTCGATCAACATAAACATGTATCAATACATATTAGGTAGACATATATATGGAGTGCTATATCGTTTTTCAAATGGACAAATAGTTAAAGAGTAACATGATAAAAAGAGATTACATTGATGGAAGAACCAACTTATAAGCAAACATTAAAAAATGTTGATGCAAGATAACAGTAAAAAAATTGGTACCTTGGTATTGATAAGAAGAAGATCAGCATGTTCCTTATGGGAGACAATAACAATAACTGGAGAAACAAGCTCGATATTTCTGGGCTTAGTCTGATTGATTAGGATTATAGCATCCTCTTCTCTTCTTTCTTTCTGAATCCACGCACCTGTCAATTCTCAGAGAATTCTGCAGGTTTATTTTCTGGGAAATTGATTTTGCACATTCCTCCAACCTGCAAAATCGATCGATAGAAACAATTAAATTTTATACTCTCCCTGATAAACTGAAATAGAATAAAAGACTGAAATCAAAAGAGTGAGTAATTACCTACAATCGGGAATCGCTTCTTTCGATTTGTCTTTATAAAGAAGATAGATACAACAAATATAAATCAAAAACTGGGTAGGTAGTTGATAGGGGTTATCGTTCGACTGTGAGGATTGGAGATCGTGGTATAGGATTGGGGATCGTGGTATCGCAGGGAGGAAAAAAAGCTGATTTTTATTTTATTTTTCCTAAAACAAAAGCTAAATGGTAGGTGAAAACTAATTTGAGTTAAAAAAATGCTTTATTTGAATTAGATTTAGAAAATACTTAAAAGCAAAAAAGTAGAGAAAATGGAGATAATGACACCTCAGAAAAGTACACTTGTCAAAAGGAGAAGGTTGCAGTTATTAGCATTTTTGCTAGTGAATTATAGAAATAAGGATTACTCTACTAAAATAAATTTCTTATTTTTCTATATATATTGAAGAATTGTAGGACTGATCAAAGGATGGATGAAAGCAATTGTAATATATATATTTGTATTTTTTTTCCATATATATCTCAACATTTGCAGGAGCGCAAATTTATGTTTCTTTTATATATTTTAAAATTCATTAGAAATTGATATTTTATAAATGAGGTTTATAAATTTAAAAATAGATTATCATTAAGATGGTGCTAACTACCAAGAGAACATAATCATATGTTTTTGTTTTTTTTGTTTTTCTAATAAGTTTTACGTATGGTATCTAATTATTGTGGGTTTTTACAGATATAAATTTATTTTTTTGTTTAAATTTAGAATTTCAGAACTAATTAAAAAAACAGTTTAATGAATAAATTAAAAATCCGGTTAATATCTTATGTAAAATATATTGGGAAAACAATATTCTAAACGTGATTATAAAAGAATTTATGCATTAAATTTATGGATTGAGGAGGATGTTAAGGAATTAAATTTGGAAGATTTTCAATTTCGAATATACGAAAAAACTAACTTATGAAATTATAAATAACTATTAAAATTTTAAAATAACTCAAAAAATTATGGATTTGACACGAAAATCTAGTGATTTTTGTTACCCACTTTAATTTTAATATAAATATATAAATTAATACATAATCAAAGTTAGTTTTATTATTTTATATTGAATAAACCAAAGGACTAAAAATAAATAACTTTAAAAATGTAAACATAAAAGATAAAACTTGAATTAAAAATAAAATAAAAAAATTCAATAAAATATGGGCTTGACATGTGGACGTTAGTGACATCCTTTTAATGTATAGACGATTTTATTTATTTTAAAATGGGTTAAAAATATTTAATATAAAAAACATTGCTGTTTTAATAGTATAGATTTAAATTTAAAAATAAAATTTCTGTGAAAGCCTGTATATATTTTCTCTGATATTTTTTTTTTTTATTAATTCTAACTTAGTTTGATCCATAATTTCATTGCAGGAGAGCATGTATATGTTTCTTTTCTATATTTTAAAATTAATTAGAAAAAAAGAAAAGTGAACAATGTAGGTAAAAAAAATACTAAAAAACCTACAAACCGGATAAAAAATAGTCGGTGACTGTGTTATCTGGTCATTATACTTCTGATCTCGTCTACCATACTCGTCTCAATGCAATCCCCTATACAAATCGAAGCATTTTCCGAATGCTCACACAAAATTAGAAACAATCAATAAAAAATTATTACCGGGTATCGTGCAGCTTATATCAAACTTAGTATTTGGTCGTCCTCTAGTCTGAACATCTTCAAAAAAAACAATCTTTGAGATAATGATAAGAAATCAATACCTTGTCATAATGTTTGGTATGAAAAAACCTGCAAAATCATAAATAGCACAATAAAACAATTAAAATTCTGATTAATTGTAAAAAAATAGTTACCTCTCGTTTGGCTTGATATGAAACAAACCTGCAAATTCATCAAAACCACATTAGAACCGTCTTAGTATGGATAGAATATACATAAATGACTCGATATGTGAATGTTATATGAGTGTGGTAGAGACGCTATTTATAAGGATCAAATTATTTGGGGTTAGACTAAGTTTTCAAAATCTTCTATTGGAAGATTAGAATATTCTATAAGATATTTCAAATTTAAAATTTTGAAATCGTATATTTTAATTAGTAGGCTATAAATGATTCGTCGGATTTGCCATAATTTAAAATTTGCTCCTTATTATCGATATTTTTTAGTTGCTAAATTTTAGCTGGGTATTATTTTCAATTTGAAAAATAAGGAAATCTATTATGTACTAAAAATTAATTGTAATCTAAAATTTATGTAAGAAGTTAAGATACCATTCGATTTTTAGGAAATATCTTTAAATTGAATTTGATTAATTTTCGATTTTGTTTTTTTTTTTAAATAAACTTTCCCAAATGAATTTTGATTTATTTCTAATGTAAAAAAATTCTCGACCAATCAAAAAATTTCATTGTAATAATGACGGTATAAATTATTTTTTCCGATATAAATTTGTTTTGATCATAAATTTTAATAATATAAAATAGATTAATTCTATTATTTTTAAATTAAAATATATCAATTCAAAATAGTTAATATATATTTTAAACTCGTGTAATTTTTTTAAAAAACTTCTATAAATTGGCTAATTTTTATTGTTTCAACCCGCCCATTTTTGTAGTAGTTTAAATAATTTTATAATAAATTTTATTAATAAAATTTAACTTAATAATTATTTTCTTAAGAAATCAACGAAAATAAAAATTAATAAGATTTGACTATAATATAAAAATATATATTAATATTTAAAACAAAAATAAAAATATTATGAATATATTTTGATAACTAACATTTTAAACTCTATAAAATTTTGGTTTGATATGATATAAAGATTTCGAATTTATATGTGATGATTATAACTGCAAATATATATTACTTTTCTAAAATTTATTGATTTAATAGTTTGTTTCCTAATTTATAGATTTTGTTGAAATCTGATATTAATACTTTTAGAATTATTTAATAGGATAAGTAATACATAATAACATGAATTTTTAAATAAGGTATGATTGGATATTTAGTTTCCTAAAAATATATATTTTTCTCAGATATTTAATGTATGAATCCAATTAAATATAAAAATTAACAATAAAGATATTTTGAATTTCACCAATCAATGTTCTTGTTCATGTATGATTCCTTCAACCCGTTTGTGTAGCTATTTTATAATGTTGATGAAATAACCTGTCAAAAATGTAATAGTAAAAACATTAATTTGTAATTTTACCAATCATACATTCACCAACATAAAATATTAATTTTAGTACTTTATAAAAATAAAAATATAATAATCTAATTATTAGTAGTTTAGTTTTTTAAATGATCTTTAAATTTAATTATTATTCTAATTTTTAGAAATTTAATTCGTCATAATTTTTAGCACAATTTTTGATATTTTATAACCCAAATTTTAAGATTTGTTTCTTGTCACGAATCTAATTTTTAAGAAAATATTTTACAAAATTTCTAAACAAATCATCTACTTGTATTTCCCTTTTCGTTGGTGTGTATATACTTTGAGTATTTATGTGTATATACTGTTGGGATTATGTCCTAAAATCACATTGTACTTACTCTAGAGATAGTTGTATTGTCGAGATCGGACAATTCATGTGATACTAGGTAGTCATAATGTTTTGCTAGAAACCGCTTATGACAAATGAGTTGTAACTCATTTCTGGTATCGTGTGAACCTACAGGGTCACACACCAAAGCAAGTTGGATACACTTGGTATGTGATTGATCATTGGCATATGATCCGATCAATGTGTATTGGATACACATTGATATCGTGTTTTAAGAGATGTGTCGATCGATGCCCTTGGTGCATCGATCGATACAAGATGTGTGTCGATCGACACCAATAGGTGTGTCGGTCGACACGAGGGCGAAACCAAAACTGATGTTTCGGTTTACCTCGAGGTCAATATATAAATGAGGATTATATTTCGACCTAGGTAAGCGTGCCGTCGCAGACAGTTTTTATTGACAGAAAAACTGATCCTCTTTCTCCAGAAAACACAGAAATCCCAAGAGATCCGATTCCCGGCGCTAGCATCCCGGCGGATTCCAACTTGTGTGCGTGTAGACTACGATATGTTCATTCTTCCGCTGCCAATCTCCAGGTAAACGCTAGATCGGTAAGGATTCGATTAACTAGACCCTAGATCCTAGGCTTAAGGAACCTGACAGGATTCAAACTGATGTTAGAATTGGCTCCAAGTTCCTTCAGTGGTATCAGAGCCTTAGGGTTTTCCATTGAATCAACCTGTTTAATTAAATTTGATGATTTAGATTCGCAAACTAGGTTGTTTGATTAAGAACAGGTGAGATCGATCTGATCGAAAAACGATTCTGTGTTTTCGCACAGTGTCGATCGACACAGAGATGTGAATTCGACAGAATCGGCGGCTAAGGTTTTTCGCGAAGAAAAATCAGAAAAGCTGCTGTGTCGATCGACACAGGTTAAGTGTCGGTCGACACAGAACATATTCGGTCAAGTGTCGATCGACACAGGTTAGTGTCGGTCGACACAGACCTAGCGAATGGTTAATCAATTCAATTGAATTGGACCGGTTATCATGCTTGGTTAAGTCCGAACAGATCGGTTTAAATTGGATGAATTGGTTCAATTGGATTGAACTGATTATCTCAATTAGCATAAACCGATTTGGTAAAAATCAGTTTGATTGGATAAGTCGTTTCAATTGAATTAGACCGGTTATCGCAATTAGTTGAAACTGGTTAAAACGGTTTAAATTTGATGAATTGATTCAATTGGATTGAACCAGTTATCACAATTAGTATAAACCGATTTGTATGGTTAAGATCAGTTTGATCTGATAAGTCGGTTCAATTGGATTGGACCGGTTATCAAAACTGTCTTCGGTTTAGGTCCATGTCGACCGTCACACATGGGTTGTGTCGATCGACATGACCGGTTCAATAAACCGGGTTAATTGGATTAATCGGTTATTGAAGTCCGGTTAAGGTTGGTGTTGTCGATCGACAGACATAGTCTGCGTGGATCGACACAGAGCTCGAAATTCTGGTTATTGAACCTTGAATTTGCAGAAACCAAACTAGACTTAAACCTTGATCAAAGCGTAGCTTCAATATGGTCAACTGTCAAGACTCATTTCATTGTGTGATGGTCTAGCCAAGAGCTTGGTGTCCACAATTACGTGAGTAAGGCAGGTAATTATGTTGATGGACTTGCAGTGCTTGACATCAACAATTACATGACCTAGGAGATTGATATGCTAACTTTTCAGAGTGTAGTTTCCTCAACTAAATATCAAGTAACCTTGATGTCTTGCCCAAATCTTGTCTACTGTCAAGACTTGTGTCGTTTGTTGGATAGCCTTGGAGTCCTTGGTATCCACTACTACATGAGTAAGGCAGGTGATCATTGATAGACTTGCAGTGCGACTGTCAATGATCACAAGACTAAAGAGATTGGTTTACTTGATTGGGCCATCAGAAGTTCTGGGCCCAGAGACATCAGAGTAGATGAGACATGAATTGTCTTATCTGTGACCAAGAGTTGTACTGGGTACAATTAGCAATGATTTGCTTACCTAGATAACTAAATTTTGGGTGATGACGAGTCGTCCACTCAGATTTTGGTGAAGTATGGATCTTGGATCATTATATTCATAGAGGAAACATTGTTTGAATATAATGCGAGTTTTCTTATTAGATAAGATTTCTCATGATATACATAACTAAATCTTTGTTTTTCTTGGATTTCAGCTTATGTCTATGACTACTTTATCGTTGCGATCCGTCCTTGAGAAGGACAGGTTAAATGGATCCAACTTCCTGGATTGGTATCGGAATTTGAGATTAATTCTCAAGCAGGAGAGCAAGGACTATGTCCTTGAGAAAGCTCTTCCAGAAAGGCTTGGGACCAATCGCTCGCGTGCAGTATATAATGCTTGGAATAAGCATTATACTGATGTGGTAGATGTGCGTGGTCTGATGTTGGCTACCATGAACTCGGACTTGAAAAGTCAATACGAGAGCATGGAGTCGCCAATAGAGATGATCACCAGCTTGAAACTGAAGTTTCAGGATCTGGCACGAGTTGAGAGATTCCAGATGGTGAAGTCTCTCACTGGGTGCAAGCTACCAGAGGATGCTCCAGTAAGTCCTCATGTCATTAAAATGATGGGTTACATTGATAACCTGGGGAAACTGGAATGTCTTGTCAGCTTAGAGTTGGCCACTGACATCATTCTGCAGTCACTGCCGTCTAGTTATGATAAGTTTGTCAAAAGCTATATCAAGAATAACTTGACGAAGACGTTGACTGAGCTGCATGGTATGATCAAAACAGCAGAGCAAGACATCAAAAAGGGTAAAATATTTGAGAAATCTTGTGTTGACAAGGGTAGAGGCAGGGCCGTCCAGATTTGGAATCAGGATAAGCCTGTGTCATCTTATAAGCCCAAGTCTAGCCCATCTGGTGTTAAAAAGTGCTTCTACTGTGATGAGTCAGGGCATTGGAAGAGAGATTGCATTAAATTCTTGGAAGATTCACAAGAGATGAAGGAGATGTACGGTACTTCTTCTTCAGGTATTGTGTTATTATTTCAAGTTCTACGTGAGTATTGGATACTAGTTGTGGTACTGATATTTTTGAAATATGCAGGGCCTAAACAAAAGTAGAACGTTGAAGAAAGGACAAGTGGAACTGCGTGTCTGGTATGGAGCAATGGTTGCTGCATGAGCCGTAGAGATTCTTCACTTGTAGGAACCTTTCATACTTGGTTTTAGAAATTAAGTAATTGCTACTATGTATCTGCCTTGTGCAGAGATGTCTTTCATTTTCTTGTAAGAATTTGGATGTTATTCATTTTGATAAAAGACAAGTTTTGTTCTTTAGATCTTAATGAAATATCATATGGTAGCACCCCGTTTGGAATGGGTTTTATATCTTAAACCAACGTGAGTTTGAATATAACACAAATACTAAAGGTTTAAGTCAGATGACTCGAACTCGACTTTTCTTTGTCATAGTCGTTTAACCATATAGAGTGAAGCGGATTCAGGAGTTCCATAGCTTTGGGCTTTTGGACTCATTTGATTATTGATCATTTGAAATATGAATTCTGTTCACTGGGCCAAATGACTAAGGCCCTTTTAGCAGAGCTAAAGGAAACGGGCCAGAGGCTTATTGGGCCTTACACATACTGATGTATGCGGCCCGATGAGCATTAGTGCCAGAGGAAATCTTCTATACTTCATTACCTCATTGATGGCATCAATAAGTATGGCTGTGTTCATTTGATGAGACACGAGCATCCCTTGAGGAGTTCCAAGATGAAGTGAAGAACCGATTTGACAGAAGTATTGAGATTCTCGATTAGATCGCGGAGGAAAATACTTGAGTCAAGAATTGGGTGATCATCTGACAGAATGAATCGGATCTTATTAGATATGCTCCGATTAATGATGAGTCACAGGAATCTTCCATAATCATTTAAGAATACGTTCTAAAATGTCTGTCTTTGCGCAGAAAAGGGTTTCAATCAGAATCAATTGAAAGACACCACATTGGATGTGGACTGAAAGTTTTTCAAGTAAGTTGTTTCTGATGATTTGGGGATGATAGCTAATAAGCTTGAACCCAAATCTGATAAGTGCTACCTCGCTGGTTGTCCCAAGGAAACCGAGGCTTACTACTTTCATAACCAATCCGAGAACAAAGATTTGTTGTTCGGAACTGTGTCTTTGAGAAAGATCGTACTTTCAAAAGGAACAGTGGGAGTAAAAGTACACATCGAAGAAATTCGATAAACACAGGAGGCTGCTCAACCTGTTGAGGGAGAGCAGCAGTGAGATCTACAAAGTGATGTAGGATCTACACCTGTGGAGCCTGAAATTCGCAGATCCGAAAGGATCCGTCACTAACTCGAGAGTGATTTCTCGTAGCCGATTGTCGTGATCTGTTGATCATTGAAAAGTGACGAGCATGCGAAATTCAAAGAAGCGATGGTGAGCCCCAACTCCAAAAAATTGGCTGGGTATGCATGTTAGCTTCACCGATCTATTTCTGGATTGAAGCAAACATCTTGGAGTTGGAATCAACATTCTGATAATGTGGTCAAGAGTTTTGACTTGATCAGAATAGAAATGAAACCATGCGTTTACAAGAAGACTAGTGGGAGCGTAATTGCAATTCTCACACCGTATGTACGTAATGTACTTAATCTCATAAACGACGTTCCGACGCTAAAGTCTTGTCAAGATTTGGGTCGGAAGTCAAATTTAACGATAGACATGGGAGAAGGCCGTGAAAGTTCTTGGAATAAGGATCCATTGGAATGGATCAGAAAGGCTAATTGGATCATGTCAAAATCCTTATGTTGATAAGGTATTGGACAGTTCATATGTGCTTAATTCCAAGAATGGCTTCATACCAAAGGTCTTATGGCAATAATCTAAGCGAGATGAAGTGTCTTGGACACTGGCTGAGCTAGTAACAATATTAGCAAGGTGAAGTATTTTTTTGAACACTGGCTGAACTAGTATCAATGAGTGTGATTGCTAATGCTGCTGCAATAGAATCCATCATGAATGCCATATTTTGCGCTCGTCTAGATGCAGCTTACGCATAAAGCATGACGAGAAAATACCAATATGTTCCGGTAATAGTCACTGAACAGTTACCAGAAATATCCCAAGTGTTTGAGGAACACTAAGGATAGGTTCGTGGTGAACTGATAAAATGACGAACCAGTTGAAAGTAGTTAGACGGACAAAGACGATTCCCGGTTTCCACCTGGTTATGTCTCTTTGTCTGAATAGCGGTGCTATCTGTTGGAAAGGCTCCAAGCAGTGGACCGTAGAATAGTGCTTTTATCTGAATGGCGGTGTGGTTTGTTGGAATTGTTTCAAGCAATAACACCGCAGTCTCTCCCACAACCTAAGCACGAAATTCATTCTGTTGCTGTAGGTATAAGATATCTGAAGAGATGATCTTGATTCTAGTGGGAGTTATTTCAGTTATGTTGTAATCCTTACATAGACATGCTATGGAAATGTTTGTGTAAGTTGAAACTGACATCGGTATTATTTAATTATTGGATAATTAAGTAATGGTCCCAAAGTATTTTATGGTCATCATATAGGTCATCAAGTTGAGGACTTGATCATGAAACCCTATAAGTAAAGGATGACATAAATTACGATTGTCCCTAGTCGAGGTTGTTGAAGTGGGACACCAATAACCGCGCGAGACTAGCATGTGAGGTGACTGTTGGACTAAGTTTCATAGAGTCAATGATATGATTATCACAGTCAATCACATAGATATATGTTGGTGAACATATGATCGGACATGACCCGCTAATGAGAACTCCACAGGATAGTTATAACAGTGTCATGGGAGGTTCTCATTACGACTATAGAGTATAGTCCTTAGACCTGAGTTCATCATGCTTTCTAGCATATGAATTGGTGCGTTTTGACCTTGTCAAACGTTGTTCTGTAACTGACGGATATAACGGCATTGCTTATGCGTATCATGAAGTATGTGTAGAAACAGGGATGGAACAAGATGGGATTTGTCCCTCCTGTATAACGGGAGATAAATATCTCAGGGCCCATCGAAGATTTGATACTGAGAAAATGCATGGCCGTGCTCAAACGAGGTGATTGTCAGTCGTTTGTTATATCAGTATAGATCAGGAGTTCGATGAACATGATATTGGCTATAATAAGGATGACACAGTTTCTTGCCTTATGCTATATCGAGATATAGAGACGAAGGGATTATAGGAATAGGTGATTCCAGTACAAGTGGGAGATTGTTGGGATTATGTCCTGAAATCACATTGTACTTACTCTAGAGATAGTTGTATTGTCGAGATCGGACAATTCATGTGATACTAGGTAGTCATAATGTTTTGCTAGAAACCGCTTGTGACAAATGAGTTGTAACTCATTTCTGGTATCGTGTGAACCTACAGGGTCACACACCTAAGCAAGTTGGATACACTTGGTATGGGATTGATCATTGGCATATGATCCGATCAATATGTATTGGATACACATTGATATCGTGTTTTAAGAGATGTGTCGATCGATGCCCTTGGTGCATCTATCGATACAAGATGTGTGTCGATCGACACCAATAGGTGTGTCGGTCGACACGAGGGCGAAACCAAAACTGATGTTTCGGTTTACCTCGAGGTCAATATAGAAACGAGTTTTATATTTCGACCTAGGTAAGCGTGCCGTCGCAGACAGTTTTTCTTGACAGAAAAACTGATCCTCTTTCTCCAGAAAATACAGAAATCCCAAGAGATCCGATTCCCGGCGCTAGCATCCCGGCGGATTCCAACTTGTGTGCGTGTGGACTACGATAGAGGCGCAGCGATTGAGGCGCTCCAGATCTCGTTTATCAGCTCATTCTTCCGCTGCCAATCTCCAGGTAAACGCTAGATCGGTAAGGATTCGATTAACTAGACCCTAGATCCTAGGCTTAAGGAACCTGACAGGATTCGAACTGATGTTAGAATTGGCTCCAAGTTCCTTCATATACTTTCCTTGATCAAATATCTATAATAGTTTTACTTGTTTTTTAAAACGTAGAAGAATTAAATTAAATATCCATGAACAAAATCCTAGATTTATTTAAATATTAATGACTTTAAATATTTCCTAAAATCAAGTAATTCGTAGCATTCAAACATGGATATTTAAATGTTAGGAAAGTTATTGAACGGCTAGGATTATAACTTAATTAATTTAACGTACATGATTAAAAAATATTTAACCCATAAAAGATCCGTGTGTTTATCCGCCTATTAACCGGGTTATGCCCATTTAAAATGAGTTTTATTAATTTGTTAGACAAAAATACCCTTAATGAATTGACATATTTACGTCTAAATTCCAATGGCATGGCATGTAAATAACACGGTGGGAAATGTTAGTTTAAAAAAACCTTCCTGTTTTAATAGTATAGATGATTATATAACAAAATTTTTTTGGAACCTTTATTATAACACAATGGATGCCTGTTGTTTTTATAACATAATTGTAGTCTTGTTATTTTCCTTGGTAATTCAAGTAATTTGGATCATGTGGGACTGCCGACTCCGATCAGTAAGATCGACATCATTCTTTGCAAAGGAACGAAATTTTTCAATACTGAGTGTCAATGCATCATCCCACTTTCACCAACTAATCATGGGGTCTAGAAAAATTATGTAAATGTGCTAGTGACCAACCCGAATATAATCGAGATGACGAAAGTCTATTACACATTTATTTTGTAATGGCCCAATTTCCGGCCCATTACTTGAGCCCAAAGAAATAGGAGAGAAGGGCCAAATGTCCTTATTTGAACCCAAAAAAGGAGGAATGGGTCAAAGGCTCAAGGCCCAACCCGATGGAAGGGAAAGCCCTAGCCAAATCCCCTATAAAAAGATGAGCACCCTTGTCATTCCTGCACATTTCCCGAAGCAACGAAGCTCTGCCTGCGTCCCGAGCCAGCCAGCAGCCGCCGACCAGCCCGGAGCCGCCGACGACCGACCGCCGGAGTCCGACCACCCAACCGACCGGAGCTTCGCCGGACTGCCGACCGCTCACCGGACGCGTCCGCGCCGCCGCCCGGAGCCGCCGCGTCTAGCCCAAATTCTCGCCGGAGACCGCCGTTCGCTCGCGCTTCCGATCCCGAACCCCGAGTCATCGTCTTCTTGACTCGTTTGAGTGTAAAGCCCTTCGTTCTTCGCGTTCTTAAGGTTAGAATCTACAGATCTCAGATCTACACCGTTTTTCTCTTCTAAACCCCATATATGCTTCAGATCTATGCTTCCAGATCAGATCTGATCCGTAGAAGTTGAAGATTTGAACCGTATTTCTCGTCCCGTCTCTCTCTCTCTCGCTCAGATCTATGCTTCTAATGGATATAAGTTGTAGATCTGAACTGTATCTTCCTCTTTTGCTCAGATCTGTTCCCCGAAACCCTAGATCCATTCTCTTTCTCTAAATCTGTCTTCTAAAATCCTAGATCTGTGTGCAGGATCTCCAGATCTATAACTGGTTTCACCAGATCTACTTCCGTTCTTCAGATCTAGACTAAGGTGAGGACCGAACGTGATCTCTTCTCTATTCTAACTCCAATTTTGGGACTCGAATCCTCGTTTAATAGTGTCTTTCCTAGATAGTGTAGTTCTAGCGGATGATTTACGTTGATGTGATTTAAAAGCACCTAGAATATAGGTTGTCACTTAAACTGAAAACGGCACCTAAACCATAGGTTATCATTTGAACTGAAAACGTTGATTGTGTTTGATGGCTATGCACGGTAGAACTGTTGTAGAGATTGGGTCTAGGGCGCGTAGCGGAATTTTTGCACGTCCTTTGTATCATCGGAAGGGGGTTTTGGCGAGCCCTCCAAGAAGAGGGGCCGACGGGCCAAAGTTTGTCCGTGGGCCGATTGTGTGGGCCTTCGGGCTGTTGAGGTGTTCATGAGTGTGAAAGCACGAGTGAGCGTAGTATTGTCTGTGCCTTCGGACGTTGGGTGCAAGGTGTTATTAACCTTGGTCTCGTTTTCTTGATGTTGTGCTAGTTTAAAGTAGAGATAACGATATTCCTAGAATCCGCCCTCACTGGGTATTGGTGTTGAACCAATTACTCATGCATCCCTCGTTGTTTGTTTTGTAGGTAACCCTGGAGCGTTGCAGGGGTAGACGGATGGTGTGATGTTACGTTTTGGGAAGCAGGATTTCTTCTTTTCTTTTTTCGTTCTTTTGTTTCGTTAAGACTTATGTGTTTCTTTCGTTTCACGTTTAAGGCATTTCATTTTGTTCGGTTTTCTTGTAAGACTCGATTTTCTATTTCAATAAAGTCAACCTTTTCAGATATTTGAGTGTTGTTCCGGTTTATGACTTGGTTTGCGGTTTGTAGACAATGATTTGTGAAGTCAAAGAGTCTTTAACTTGGGCCCGACAGAGCGGGTGTTACATCTTTACCAACTAGATCAATGCAAATTGATTTATTATAATCATGTTAGTCGAAGTCAGGATTCAGATCTCTTTACTTTGATTTAATCATGGTTAATTAACTAGTTTGATGATATTAAATACAGTCTAAAAAACTCGTGCGTTGATGATGTGATCGAAGTTTCTGAGAACAAGAGATATTGCTTTTGCCACGTCAACGGAATTCACACACACAAAGGCAAAACCTTAGCAACTAATGTTCGCTTATGTTTATACAATCACTTGTAATATGGTGGAATGTACTGTAATCCCTTGTAGTACTAATCTCAAACTTTGTACTATGTTTGGTTTAATATAAATGAACGTTGATTCACACAAATAATGTAAAAAGGTAATTTTAATTACCTAGTTTTATTCAAACACAACCGAACCGAGACTACTATTGTAGTAGAGAGAGAGAGAGTAATGGTCATAGTACCAAATCAAACTCGAGATCCCAAAGCGTCAGGTACCTTTGCGCAACAAGAGCCCGACCACTTGGACCAGGTCCGATTTGGTGGCAGAAAGCTATATTTTAATTAGTTAAACTAATATAAATAGAGTAAACCTAGCGATTTTCCTGTGTTTGTGGTTCTTGTTAATAATTAATTTGTGATGATAAATAAAATAAAATATTTGTTGACTAAGAATATTGATTTTTGTTTTCACTGAAAATTTTATCTTATATTACAAATATGGATATAGAGCTCGTATACAATGATAATACACTAAAACGGATTATCAAAGAACGATATTGGAGTCAAAGCCCAAACTAAAAGATAAACAAAAACAAAAATCATAAACCGAAAAAGAGTTCCCAAAAGATACTAAAAGTATGATCGAACCCAGAACAACACTACGAAAAACTTCCACAACCAAACCGAGAGAACCATTTTGACGTCGAGAACATGATGAAGTACATGAGCCGAAAAACCTCACTCAGGAAAGACAAGCATATGTCCAACTAAGAACCATTTCAACTAAATCGAAATAGAAGCCAACAAGCAGGCCCGGCCTAGAAAGGGTGGGCAGAGGTGCACCTGCCCCAGGGTCCATAATATTTTCTAAAAATTCTTATGTAAAAAGGCCCATTTTTGAAAAAAAAAAATAGAATATGAGTCTATTTCTGAAGAATTTTTTTTAAAAGTGGGCTAATTTTAAAAACAAAACATGGATTATAATAACATTTTTTAAAAATATATATAATGGGTCGGACCTTTCATAATCTTAGTACAAAAAAACTAAAAAAAAAAAACAAAAAGTATTGTTAGAAGGGGCCAACATTTATTTTTTCCCTAGAGGTTTAGTTTTTTCTTGGGCCAGGGCTGCCAACGAGGAGCCGAAACAGAAGACCCACCAAACATAAACAACTAAGAGACCTGACGACACCGAGGGAGAAAAGAGGAGAGCCTTGACAAATGACTAAGTAAGAACGCCAAAGAGGATCCTCCAACCTTACACGCGGACATAGAAATCCTGTCAAGGTCACCTACCGACCAAGACTAGACACGAAACACAAGAGAAAATTGGAGAGACTAACCCATTGAAATACCGAAAGCTCTAATCCAATACCAAAAAGGAAAATATAAAAGCTATTAGGTGACATCACAACGACCCAAATCCGAGAAACAAACCTCCATAGCGGATCCTAAAATAAACCCGGGCCACTAGCAAACAAAGATCCGAGGAAGCAAGACCAAACCATAATTCCAACAGCAGGACCTAAGCCATGAACTAAGACCAAACCATCACATAAGCCGGCTCATAGGAAAAAGGACCGTAACTAGCGTTCCTACAACACTAACAACATCTACGACCCGAACAAAAACCCAAAAACAGATTCCCACAATCCACTAAACCAAGCTTAACCAACAAAAACCAAAAAGCTAAATCGTTGAAACCACAACCTATAACAACCTGAAGAAATCGCAAGAAAGCAACTAACCCAGAAAGGACCACCTGGAGACGCCAAAAGAGATCTACCCAAGCCACAACATCTCAGGAGGAGATTCTGAAAACGCAGGAGAGGCAATATAAAGAGTGCAGAAATAAGGACACACAAAGTTTTATGGGTTTCGATTTTTTCTACTCCCCCAATTCCGAATTCACTTGAATAGAAAGTAATCCCACCAATTACAAACGAATAGAACAAACCCTATTGATCTACCGCTCTATCCAATGCAAGAATTCTTCAGGATCAAACACCTGAGCTAAGCTCCCCCTAGAGCCTAGACTTTTTCTCAAAATACAAAAGCCCTCTTGAGTTTTTTTTTATTCTCTCAACTTCTGCATCTTCACAAGGCCACGCCTCTCCTCTTTATATAGGCTAAACTTTCTCCTCAAGTTTACCTAAATAAAGTTATAGCAAATATCCTTTTTGTTTTGATATTTCTTATTCCACCTTTTTGTAACTTTTTTTTTTTGAAACTTATTCAAAGAATAAGTAAACAACTCCAAGCTGTAATCTTCACTCCAAGATCTTCATCCAGCTCAGCACACAACCAATAAACCAAATCGCATCATAAAGATTCGTTCATATCTCATCAATTAAACATATCAACGTCCTGAGTCACGTCTTGTACTACCACTTGTACTACGCCGTGACTGACACATCAAATACTTCTTCAATCTCCCCCTTTTTGACTATGTATGTGATCTCAACAACCCTAGCATCAAAGGCTTTGTCACTAGCAACATCCAACATCATCCAAAACTAGCAACACCAATCTCCCCTTACTTGAGTCACATCATGGTCAAAAACTAACACATGAACCGTCCTCCTCCATATTGAGGATGAAATCCTACTGCACCATCTCCGAAGTGATTAACTTTCTTCCTCCAAATCTTCCTGACCCTTGTGCATCCATGAGTAGCTCTTTGAACATGTCCTTTTCCTTCACAATGACAACATATAGGACCATGAAATCTCACTCCGCGAGCTTGCTCCATTCGTTTCTTCTCCTTCAATAATTTGAAGCATCTTGGCCTAATATGCCCAACAACTCCACAATGGTGACAAACAGGACGCCAAATTCGTTTAGGTGCACTCTTCATTTCTGGGGTTTTCCTTGTTGCAGTCACTGTAGCAGTTCGTGTCCCAGCTCTCGTACCAGTTGCCGTACCAGACGTCGTACCAGTTGCAGACTTCATAACAGTTACAGTCTTTGTAGCAGCTGTTGAGGCAACATCAATCTTTCCACCAGACACAAAAGAACTATCAGCTTTTGAAGATTCTCCATTGAATCCAAGACCACATCGATCACTTTTACCAATGGTGAGAAGATGATCCAACTTCTTTGTGCCATTATTCAGCATCCTCACATCTTTTTGAGTCTCTTCAAGTTGAGCTCTGGCTTGATGTGCTTCTTCTTCTTTCTCTGTTGCATACTTTCGTTCTTCAGCAACTTCAGCTTCTAGCTTAACTTTCTCCTTAGTCAATGATGCATTCTCCTCAACCATCTTACACCAATGCTCATACAAGGCTTTGTAGTTCTCAGCGAAATCATCATTATCACTTAGAGGATCATCATCACTATCAATTGCACCCCTTGTTGCAGACGCTGACACAGGTTCCGTCGCAGACGCTGATGCAGAGCCTGTTGCAGATTTCGTAGCATAATTAGACTCAAAGGTTGTGAATGCCACAAAGTTCTTTATTCCTTCGCCATCATCTGAATCACTTCCAGAATCATCCTTGACGTTCTTCTTCTTCTTCTTGTTATGCTGTAAATTTGCACAATCACGGCTAAAGTGACCAAATCCATGACATTCATAACATTGTATCTTTGATGATGGATTGGCTAACTTCTCCCTTTTATATTTCTTATCTTCCTTCATCTTCAGATACTTGGAAAATTGTCTTGACAACATTGCCATAGGATCTTCAGAAGATGAAACTTGTAGAGCAACTCCAACATCAACATCCTTCTTCTGAGCTAGTTCCTCATACGCTTTATTCAACTCAAAAGCTTGAAGTATCCCAACAAACTCATCAAACGCCATCTCATCCAGATTATGAGCTTCTTCAACAGCATAGATCTTTGACTCAAACTTTGATGGAAGAGATCACAAGCTTCTTGTCCTTGTAATGCTTTCCCAGAGCGAATGACTCATTGGATATGTCACACAACTTAGCACTAAATTGAGCCACAATTTCTCCTTCATCCATCCTTAGATTCTCAAATTTAGACGCTAACATATCCAACTTAGTCCTCTTGACACTTGTGGTACCCTCAAACATGTTCTCCAATGTTTTCCATGCTTTTTGAGCTGACACACATTGAGAAATCAACTTGAAGTAATTTGCATCAATTGCATTATAAATTGCAGTCTTGGTCTTAGAATTGCAACTTGATGCCTTCTTCTCTTCAGCATTCCATTGATCTCTAGGCTTAAGAACTTCAACTCCTTTATCATTAACCATCATAGGGGGATTCCAACCAGTCTCAATCGAACTCCAACAATCCTCATCAAGACCACTAATGAAAGCTTGCATACGAACCTTTCAATATCCATAATTTGAAGACTCAAGCCGTGGTGGTCTGGTCATAGACGTTCCTTCTTTGTGAGACTCCATCGAACCGAACTCTGTGCTACTTCCTGAGCTACCTTCTGATCCTCACCTTAGATCTGCCAGAAACAAGACTAAATCTCTATCAAGCACCCGCTCGGATACCAATTGAAAATGCAGGTGAGGCAATATAAAGAGTGCAGAAAGAAGGACACACAAAGTTTTATGGGTTTCAATTTTTTCTACTCCCCCAATTCCGAATTCACTTGAATAGAAAGTAATCCCACCAATTACAAACGAATAGAACAAACCATATTGATCTACCGCTCTATCCAATACAAGAATTCTTCAGGATCAAACACCTGAGCTAAGCTCCCCCTAGAGCCTAGATTTTTTTCCAAAATACAAAAGCCCTCTTGAGTTTTTTTATTCTCTCAACTTCTGCATCTTCATAAGGCCACGCCTCTTCTCTGTATATAGGCTAAACTTGCTCCTCAAATTTACCTAAATAAAGATATAGCAAATATCCTTTTTGTTTTGATATTTCCTATTCCACCTTTTTGTAACTTTTCCTTTTTCTTTAAACTTATTCAAAGAATAAGTAAACAACTCCAAGCTGTAATTAATCTTCACTCCAAGATCTTCATCCAGCTCAGCACACAACCAATAAACCGAATCACATCATAAAGATTCGTTCATATCTCATCAATTAAACATATCAACATCCTGAGTCACGTCTTGTACTACCACTTGTACTACGCCGTGACTGACACATCAAATACTTCTTCCGATTCACCCGAGCCACCCAAACCGCCGGAGACAACACTAGGAGAAGACAAAGGTGGCAACTCTCACCACATCGAAGACCAACAATGCACCACCAAACAAGAAGGAAGCGTGATGAGATTGAAGCCGGAGCTGAACACAAAACATCACCAGCAGAGACGGAAGGGACGGACGACGAGACTTAAACCTCTGGAAAGGCTTGGGACATAGAAAAAAGAAACATAGGAGAGACCAGGGACCTCTCCTGGTGTCAGCATCACGGATCGCCGGCCACTAGAGCGGCGACCTCGAAAAACACGTCTGAAAACTTGATGATTAGGGCGAACTCTTCAGCTTTTGGTAGTATGTGTTTTTTTTTTTTTTTTTGTCAACTTGGTAGTATGTGTTTTACTTAACGGAGTAAGAATATTGATTATAAAGTTTGGTTTTGTCAAAACAAGCTAAAATAGCTTAGAGATGGATTAGAATGCAAACTGAAAATAATTGTAAAATCCTATAAAAATTATTTTTATAAATCTAAGAGTTTTATATTTTGTTTTTTTTGGTCTAGAAAAAGCGGATCGAAAATATGGTTTACAGCCATAACAAAAAAATTATTATACTTTTATATTCATTATTAAGTTTTTAAAAAAATATTAACTTAAAACCTATGTTAACCAAATAACCCATAGTTTTATATGTGACCAACAGATTTTTATTTGAGCTTTTTAATGTCCATAGCTTCATATATCTATTACAATAAACAAAAAATTTGGCCCTAAGATTAATACAAATGGGGGTAGCTATACTTACCCATTAAAATGTTAATGTTTTTTTGTGTAACAGGTTTTGCTGCTAAAAATTCGATAAAACCTTCAATTTCTATTGAAACCATTGTTCTTACAAATGCATAAGCTTCCCAAATCAAAACCATAACCCCCAAGTGAGTAGCTCTTATCTTCTTTCTTTACTATTTCTATTGCGTACTGAATTTTTCGTCAAGAATAATATAATGACTCTACTTGGTATTTTTCAATCGAAAAAGGTTAGCTATCTGTATTTAAAGTTCCAAACATATATGTATTTAATTGAAATCATTAATTTAATTACTTGATGATTTTATTGTTGTTTAGCATGGTAAGGTGGTTACGTATGCAACAGTTGTCTCAATTGACAATTCAAAAAAGGTATTTTCAATCTTGCAAAGTTTGCAAACGAAAAGTGCTTCAGTATGGATCAGATTCAGAAGATGAGGAAGAGCCCAAACCTTTATATAATTGTAAAACATGTGTTGACAAATGTCTTTGCAAAGTAATTTGTTTATAAGTATGTTTGCAGAGTAATTTGTTTATAAGTATGTTGTGTTATTTAACTTATATATCAAAAGCATTTGGTTTATATGTTGTTTATGTATTCTCTAGATATTATTTGATCTTCTGCGTATTTGATTATTCCGAGGGTGAATCAAAGTTTCTCACATTTGATGAAGTTGGAGATAAGCTTGTGAATAGATCGGCAAACAATATCTACAATAAATTCAAAAGGAAAATGGAGGTATTTGAATTTTTATATTTCTTTTGAAATTATAAAACTTTTTCTATTGAGAATTTGTTGTTTTTTATTCTTTGTCTTCTTAGAAGGATCCATATTATCTCCCTACTTAATTATATTTGATTGGTCTCAAGTTTCTATTCAAAGTGACCATTCCAAATGACAATGTTCAGAAGGTGTCAAAAAGTCCTATGTCATGGACTTATTTGGGATGATGACTCTGCCATCGAAGAATTTGAGAATTTAACTAACTCGACTCATGTACGTAATATATCTGGATCATTTTCAGACATTATGATAACCATGAATAAAAATTTGCTAATATTTTTATTTGATTAGTGACCTCTTATGCTTACCTCGGGTATGGAGACTTATTCTGATGCATCAACGACCCTAGCACTTACACCATCAATATCAAAAAATCAGAAGTGTAACGCCCCTTTCCCATTCTCCGCTGACCGTCGAGCTGACCGGACAACAATCAAACAAGAACATGACCGATCGAACCCGAGCAAGTCGAACGGGAAAAGTTCGTCACAGGACGAAGCCAGAGATAGATCGGTTTGAGACAAAGGCTCGCACCAATCCGTCTTTGACCTCGCTATCCTCATTTCCATAGTACAAGCAGTACTACTTGCACTACTTCAATGAGTTGTGTCGGTTCGGACTAAAACCTCATATCAGGGAAACAATTTCATTTTTAAGTAATCAAACGCCGAGCACAACGTTTAATAAGATATCACAAACAATCGTCAAGTCAAATATACAAAGGAATCAAACACACAAAATAACGATAATGCCGAACCGAGAAAAAAAAAACACACAAAATATCTCGAATCAAATCCCGCCACAAGCCATCCCGAAACTACACGTAGACCTCCCGCGTCCGTCGCTGCTGAACCTAAAAAACACAAAAGGGTCTAATGAGCGATCTAAGATCACTCAGTGAATCGGCTCCCCACTAACGGCTTCTAGTCTATCTAAAATCTACAGATTCCCGCCCCAAAACCCAAAATAACAATCAACAGGAATAAATGGTCGATCACGCACTACCACGTCGTGATAAACCCACAGCACACAATCAATGCCAAAGATAAGGAGAATTCGGGAAATCGAAGGCACTGCGGCACATGTCCTCGATTGGACTCGATCTACATAGCGTGCAACAAGAGAAATAACAAAACAACACTGGGCCCTACGATCTCGGTAACTTCCACGGGTTTACATCGTCACCTATATGGTAACTAACCCACGACTCCTAGACGTGTACACAAGGTCCCACGAATAGGACACCGTTCTCCGTCCATCGATACGCGGTGACTCGGACTACCCCTAGATAGCCAGAGTTTCCATGTAATTTGGCCCTAGGACATGACCCCGTATTCTCCGAATCACACACCTACCGGCGTCACCTAGTAGGTTAACACCATAATCATAATCACCATGATTGGGTTAGGTAAAACCCAAGGATCCAATCGGGTCGGAAGTACCGGAACGTAAACAAACCTAGACTTGCGGAATCTAACGCACCCTGGAGTCCTAATGCAGAAATATAAACACGCAGACTCGCTGGGACTCTAGCACAGATCACGCAATCATCAACGATAATAATAAATCCCCAACCATTCCGCAAGCCACTACACTACCAATACCACCGCTCTGACTAGGTAAGATACCTAGTCAGCACCAACTAACTTACCCGGTCCCGCGACCGGAGTAAGTGTCCACAAATACTGCTCGGCCCAACACCGAGCAGTCTAACAAGCCTGCACACAAATCTCACAACAACAATCATAATAATCACGCAATCACAATCACAACAATCACGACACAAGCATGCCTATTAGGGTTTCTAAGTCTTTTAATCCATTCTTATCCGCTACCTTGGGTTAGCGGATTGCTAACCCGTAGACGGCTTACAAACTCACCACTTCCTTATTAACCCATTCTAGATATCTTTTATTAACTCCTCGATTCGTCGGTTTAGAGTTAGTAAGTTTACTAACTCCCCGACGTCTCATTATTAATTAACTTAATTCATTACCCTTCCCCGCTATTAAACCTAAACCCCGACCCGTTATAATATTCTATACGTTCGTTTAAGTTTAGCTCGTATTTTAATGTCGTCTTAATTCCAGTATATAGATTCGTTTATTCTCGTTCTTATACATATATAGATGCATATACGGTCCTAATCAAACGGTGTCTATATGAATGCATCAATCAATTATTACTAACAATCTAACGGCACACAATTGATTAACTTTTTAATTCTCAAACCCTAACATGCTTATTCGAACCTAACCGGTTTATCATTAAACGTCCATTTAATTACCAATCAACTAATCAGGTTAATCAACAGGTATGCAAGTCCTAATTCTATGGTTTCTCGGTTCCCGGTCTATATGTAACTAAAAGGTTTGTGAGCCGACTCACAGTGAGATAGGTGCAGAAATGGCGGCTCGATGCAGATGCAAATCCCGAGATACCCGACTCGAACCCCGAACTCCCGACTGCACAGAAACCAACCCCGAACACTCCGGAAATCTCAGAACGGCCGTTGACCAAGCGTTGACCGGCTTGATCTCCGGCGTTGATCGGCTGACCGCGTTGACCGGTGGCATTGACCGGCGTTGACCGCGCCTTGGACCGGTTGACCAACCCAACTGAACCGGCTGAACCAACTGAATGAATTGAACTAAATCCAATTGACCGGTTTAGGTCAACCGTTGACCGGGTTGACCAAAAGCTTTGACCGGTTTAACTAAACCGATTTCTCCTCTGAACCAAGACTAAATCGAGTGCAATCCATCCCAAACAGACTGAAGAAGAACCGGCTGAAGATTTGGTGGCGGAGGAGCTTCACGGTGGCGGAGCTCCGGCGTTGACCGCGGCGGAGGACCCTTGACTGGCGGCGGAGGTGACTTTTCCGGTGGCTTCTGGTGGAAAACTTCACACCAAACTGATCAGAGAGGAGAGATCTACCTTCCCATAGCCTCATATGCTCAAGAACCGGCGAGGAGAGAGAGAGATCCAACAATACACCACCCACAGTAGCTTTCCGGCCAGATTCTGGCGAGCTCCGGTGACGACGACGGCAAGAGAGAGGTGGCGGTTGTAGAGGAGAGTGAGAGGAAGCTGTAGCACTTTGCAGAAGGTTATTTGGGTTTATGGATCAAAAGATATGGGATTTCTTGTTCAAGAAGGAATGAAGAACTTATGAATGTTCTTGATGTTCTTCAAACCTTCAAAGATAAATGGATGAGTTTCTGGAGATTCTGGAGAGAGAGGGAGAGAGAGAGTGTTGCCAAGAGCTAGAGAGATTAGAGAGTGGTTTGGTGAGTTCAATGAATTTGATTAGACATGATCTTGCATGTATGAAGGATTCAACGAATTTTCCAATGCATGCACTCCACCCATGAGAAGTGGCGACCTGGGGTGAGGACACCTGTCCATTTGGGTATTTTTGTTGCCAAATCACTCCTTAAACCAGCCTCAATCAAACATCTAATCCCCATTTCTTCCGTTGCTCAGTTTAGACGGTTTTTGCGTTTAATATTTTAGAAACCCTCCGGATGATCCCATAAATCCTCCAATCCCCAAAATAAGATTTTTAATGCCATTAGATGAATTTAGCAATTCGAATCACTCCGTTCAGACTTACGTAGCTTCGGTTATGAATTTTTGAAGTTTCTTCGGGTTTGTCGGTTTCCATTCCCGACAAGCCGTAAAACATGTTTCTGCTCCGTTTCTCCCAATCCTGGTCTTCTAAATATTTTTTATGTTGTTAAACATGAACATTTAGCCCGTCTTAGCTTCCGTCTCGAACTTTGGCATAATTACCATTTTAGCCCTGACTTTGGTAAAATGATAATTTTGCCCCTGGTTGACTTTCGGCTGCCCGTTGACCATATTTTAGATACGGGTTATCACATTCCTCTCCACTTACAGGAATCCGGTCCCCAAATTCTCCGTCACTAACAGACTTCGAATCGGTACCAAACCCTGCAAGTTGCTCCGTTACACACTACGACGCTTCCATACTTGATCGGTGCTGCATACCACTGACACCCGACGTCACTGCAATCCTTCTGTTGTAGGATTATGTGTGTTCATGGTGTAATTGTCAGGTTACAACCTAGCACATAATCATCTAGGATCTAGGTGATTTGCAGTTGAATCATAAACAGATCAGGATCATTACCTTATGATTGCAGCGGATTAATCAATGGAATATCGAGATCTGCAAGAGCTGATGATTACCTGCTCCTCCTAGGTATCCACACGCTTACAAGCTATTGGATCAGGCTGCTAGACCAAGCTCGGAATCAACAGAGAGAGAGAGAAAGAGAGAGGACGGCTAATCCTCTGAAAATCGCAGACAACCAGAAGCCTTAGGGCTTCCTGCGCCTCTTCTCTTCCTTATATGGGCCCAAGTAATTAAACTAATGGCTCATTAGGCTTTTGGGCCCAAGGCCCAAATCAGACAAAAGACTGTCTTTTGTCTGGCCCAATTCTCTGTACAAATACAGTAAATGCCTTGCATCTTACTGTATTAATTCCATTTTAACTTTCCCGTTAGCTATGGTGTGTGACCCTTAGGGATCATACAATACTGGTAATAAGTCCTAAACTTATAGATCATGAGCGGGCTCTAGCAAGTCATCATGATCACCCAGTATTTATGACTTATGTCTGATCTCGACACTTATCATACTTTCTAGAGATAGTACGGTAGATTTCAGGACATTCCCAACAATCTCCCACTTGTACTGGAATCCTACATTCCCTAATCCTTTTGTCTCAATATCTCAATCTGGCATAAGGCAAGATGCGTGTCATCCTTATATAGCCAGACTATGTTTATCGGAACAGATTTGATACTGACAATGCAAACGACTTGGGCAAGTCCTTTTGGGAGTGGCCACTCTCTTACCAGCTATCAAGTCTCCGATTGGCCTAGAGATATTACCTCCGTTAAACGGCAGGGACAAATCCCATCTTGTTCCATCACTATGAACTACACACTTTATAATACACCCAACCAAGGTCCTTATAGCTCCCAGTTACGAAACAACGTTAGACAATGATCAAAGTGCATCAATCCATGTGCAGCCACATGCATGCGAACTCAGGTCTAAGGACTATACTCTATAGTCGTATATGAGAACCTCTTATGACACAGATATTAATATCTTGTAGAGTTCTCATCAGCGGGCCATGTCCGGTCATATGCTCCCCTACATATACCTATGTGTCGACTTTGATGCCGCGCATCTATGACCCCTCGAAACTTGGTCATAAGTCTCAACACACTCTAGTCTCAAATGGTTGTTGGTGTTCCAATTTCAACAACCTTCGACTATGGACACTATGATTTATGTCATTTCGTTAAATATGGGGTTTCAGGATCAAGTCAACTCATGTACTTCGATGGCCCATATATAATGACATGAATCATCTTGGAACGATTATTTATATCACAGTTAAAATAATCCAGAAATCATAGATTTCACAAACATAAAATATTATGTTCACATGAACCTTTCAAAATGACTAAACAAAGCCCTTTACAAACTCCCACTGAAATTAAGACCACATCTTAATTTCACTTATCCTACAGCTACAGTCCGCGACTCGTGCTTAGGCCTAAGGAGTGGCTTCTTTAATAGATTAGCAACGTTCTCATTCGTTGAAACTTGCTGATCTACTTAACACCTCTGTCATTTATCTCACGGAATAGGTTATACCTACCCTCAAGGTGTTTGGACCTCTGATGTGCAGCTAGTCTCATCTATGCTGGGAATCACATCAAGTTCAGTGATGAACTCTTCTTTCCAAACAACCTCTTTCGCCGCTAACCAAGTTGCGAAATGTTCAGCTTAAGTCATGGAGTCAGCAACAGTGCCTTGCACCGCCAGACAGACACAAGATATAACCGGACTGTGACCGGAAATCATCTTTGTCTGTTGGAAACTTGCCTTTCAGACTCTACCGACTTGTAGCACCTCACTTTCTCCGTAAATCAAGAACTTATCCTAAGTATTTTCCAAATACTTGAGGACATTCATTACGTCTATCCAGTGATTCTTTGCTGGATTTGACTGGTCTTTACTTGTCTTGCTTAACATTAAAGCAGCATCAAAACAAGTACGTGTCATGGCATACATGATAGATCCAATTGCCGACGCATATGGAATCTCATCCATGCATTCAAGCTCAGCAGATATCGTAGGATACTGTATCTTGCTTAATGTAATGCCATGTGACATTGGCATAAAACCCTTCTTGGAATGCTGAAGACGTGTGGGACTTTGTCAATATAAGAATCCTGACTTTGTCTTACCAGCACTTTTGGATCTCTATCTTTAGATCCATAATCCAAGAACATACGTGGCTTTACCCATGTCAATCATACAACAACTCCCAAGCCAGTCCTTTACCGACTGCAGCATTGGAACGTTATTTTCCGAGAATCAGTATGTCATCGACATACACTATGAGAAATGCAACATTGCTCCCACTTATCTATTAGTAAACGCACAGTTCCACTTCGTTCATGTTCAAGTCAAAACCTTGACTACTTCAACAGAACGAAGATTCCAACTCCAATATGTTTGCTTCCATCCATGAATGGACCGATGAAGCTAACTTACACACAGTGTAATTTTTCGGAGTCCGAGCTCACTTTCGCTTCTGTGAATTTCGCAGATTCGTCACTTTCAATGATCATCAGATCATGGCAATTAATCACGAGAAATCACTCTCGGATTAGTGACGGATTCAAATCTGCGAACTTCAGGCTCTACAGGTGTAGATTCTACAGAAATCTGTAAATCCATTCGCTGCTCTCCCTCAACAGGTTGAGCAGCCTCCTGTATTTCTCGAATTTCTTCGAGTTATACTTTTACTCCCACTGTTCTTCTTGGAAAGCAACTTCCCTTTTAGAAAACAGAATTCCGAACAACCTAACTTGGTTTTCGGAATGGAGGTAAAAAGTAACAAGCCTTGGTTTCCCTAGGACAACCAGCGAAGTAGCACAACTACAAATACTCAGTAAAGACGAATTTGGATCATTTCCAGTCCACATTTATGTGGTGTCTTTCAACTGATATTGGTGGAACTATTTCAGCGTAAACTTAGATATTTCTAGAGCGTTATTCATAAAGAATATCATGGAAGATTCGTGTGACTCATCTTTAATCATTTCTAATAAGATCTGATTCTTTCTCACAGAAACACCTCCAGGTTTTCAGGAGAAATGAGCTGTGAAACGACTTCACACTCATTCAGATGATCACACCATCAATGACTTAAGTATTCTCACTCGTGATCTAATCCAGAGTCTCAATACTTCTGTCACTCAGATTCTATACCTCATTCTGGAACTCTTTCGACCATTTCAAAGAATTCCGACTCGTGTCTCATCAAATGAACACAGTCATACTCACTGAAGTAATCAGTGAAGATAATGAAGTACAGGAAATTTTCTCTGGCATTACTGCTCATCGGGCCACATACATGAGTATGTTCAAGGTCCAATAAGCCTTTGGGCTTTTCTCTAGCTCGGCTAAGATGGGCCCTTTGTCTTTTAGTCCAGTAAGCAGAATTCAAGTCTCATAAGATATCCGATCAAATGAGCCCAAAAGTCCATAACTATGGGGTTTCTGAATCCGACTTACTCTATGTGACCAAAACATTTACGCCAAGAAAAATCAGGTTTAATTCATCAGATTTAAACCAATTCGGTATTTATGTTACATTTAGGCACTCTTTGGTTTAAGATATAAAACTCATTCCTTGAATAGGGTGCTACAATCAATATTTCATTGAGATCAAAAGAACAAAACTTGTCTTTTATCAAAATGAAAAACATTCAAATTCTTACAAGAAAATGAAAGACAACTCTGCTTAAAGCAGGTACATTGTAGCAATTACTTAATACAAAACCAAGCCTCAAAGGCATCTACGAGTGAAAACCCTACGGCTGAGGCAGCATCCATAGCTCCTTCCAGACACGCAGTTCCACTTGCCCTTTCTTCAACGTTCTACTGTTGCTTAGGCTCTGCATATTATAACAAATATCAGTGCCACAACCAGTATCCAATACCTATAAGGTAGAACTTGAAGTAATAACATGAATACCTGAGGAAGTAGTCTCATACATCAACTTCAACTCCTCATAATCTTCCATGAATTTAATGCAATCTCTCTTCCAATGCCCAGTCTCTTTACAGTAGCAGCACTTACGAACGTAAGAGGTATCTGACTCGGGCTCAGAAGACACACGCTTGCCATGATTCAAAATCTGGACAACTTTGTCTTCACCCTTGTCAGAATTAGGTTTAGTAAACCTACCCTTCTCCTTCATGAGATTATACAGGGTACTCTTCACGTTTGGCTCAACTGTCTTGAGCATATCATGCAGTTCAGTCAGCGTCTTCGTTAAGCCTTTCTTGATATAGTTCCTTTTGAACTTATCATAGCTTGACGGCAGTGACTGCAGAATGATCTCAGTTGCCAATTCTTGGCTAACTGGATAATCCAGTTTACTCAGGTTATCAATGTAACCCATCATTTTACTGACATGAGGACTCACTAGATGATCATTTGGTAGCTTGCAGCTAGTGAGAGACTTAACCAACTGGTATCTCTCCACTCTTACCTGCTCCTGAAATTTCAATTTCAGGCTGCTGATCATCTCTATTGGCGACTCCATGTTCTCATATTGCTTCAGCAAATCTGAGTCCATGGTAGCCAATATCAGACCACGCACATCTACCGCATCATTATAATGCTTATTCCAAGCATCATATACTGCATGAGAGGCATTGGACCCGATCCTCACGGGGAGAGCTCTCTCAAGGACATAGTCCTTTCTCTCCTGCCTGAGGACTAGCCTCAGGTTCCGCGACCAAGTCAAGAAATTTGATCCGTTCAGTTTGTCCATCTCAAGGACAGACCGGATCGAGAAAGTGTTTTGATTGTTTGTGCTAGTCATAACTGAAATTTAGAGATAAATAGAGTTTTAGTTATTTAGTTCATAAAAGAGTAATCTTAATAACTTATAAGAAAACTCGCATTGCATTCAAAATTTCTTTGTTTAACCTCATAAGAATGCAATGATTCCGAGACCCATGTTCAGCTAAATCCAAAGTGGGCCACTGGCCGTCACCCGGAATTAGCTTTACTTGGTAAGCATACACACAGCTAGTTATATCTATATAACTCTCGGTTGTGGATTGGCCCCAAGGCCCAATTCACCAGATGTCTCAAGGCCCGGGACTCCCGATGGCCCAGTCAAGGAAACCAATCTCTTACAGCCAAATAATCACTAAAGTCTGGGACTCCCAATGAAATTAGTGACTATATACTACTTTACTTACGCAAAAACAGACACCTCACACTGTAAGCCATATCTGTAATTGAATAAGCGTTAAGTAGCTGACAAGATTGGGCAAGACATCCAAGCTTGATATTGGTTTTGAGGATTTTAGGTTTTATTTCCAAAAATAGAAGATTACTATTTTGGGAAACTTACTTATTTTAGAAACTTTCTAAATTTAGAAATTTCTAATTTAATATTTTATTAAAGTTTTCGGTTGGATCACAAATTATAGACCCAATTCTTGGCCCAAGACCACAGAATTCCAATTGGCCCAATAATTTGACATAACCGAGTCGGTTCATTAATTCTGGTCCGAAACCAAATTAACTACTAAATCCAACTGGTTATTTACTAAACCAGACCAGCTCTAAATTATTTGGTCCAACCAAATCAAACTTAGACCAGTCTTCGGTTTAGGTTAAAATTTAATTTTTGAATTTAAATCCGGTTTAACCAGAAATTAAATGATACCAATTGTATTAAATAATTTCCAGCAAACCGCGATTTGGGTTAACCGCTTGAACCATACAATAATTAAATAATTAATCGATTCAAAATCTTAACCAACCTATCAACAAATCGATTCACTTTAATTCAAAAAAGTGATTTTGACTTATCACAAAATCGTAACAAGACTTCACTTCAGACAAAAACAATTTTGTCATTTTCCTTGATGAACAATCGATTCACTTAAAACAATCATAAATGATAACAAAATCAAAAGCGATCGTGACCATAAACAATTCGAATGATTATCAAACCAAGTCATCTTATGATTCAAAAGGTCAACATCACGATTGACATTCACATAAGACAAAAGGATTTTGTCCTTTTTCCAATTCAATTAATCGATTCTAATGATTCATACAAAGTTACATCACGATTATTAAGCAATAGTCAAAAGCGATTCATACAATTACTTATAATTGCAACAATGAAACTCAACAACCGATTGATAACATGCGATTTCTATTTAGGTTGTTTTACAAGTTCTAATCAAATTTCTTAAGCCAAATTCGATTCTTAACATTAAAACAACCTAAATATGATCCAAAAGGCAAAAACCTAATGACCTAGGCTCTGATACCACTGTAGGATTATGTGTGTTCATGGTGTAATTGTCAGGTTACAACCTAGCACATAATCATCTAGGATCTAGGTGATTTGCAGTTGAATCATAAACAGATCAGGATCATTACCTTATGATTGCAGCGGATTAATCAATGGAATATCGAGATCTGCAAGAGCTGATGATTACTTGCTCCTCCTAGGTATCCACACGCTTACAAGCTATTGGATCAGGCTGCTAGACCAAGCTCGGAATCAACAGAGAGAGAGAGAAAGAGAGAGGACGGCTAATCCTCTGAAAATCGCAGACAACCAGAAGCCTTAGGGCTTCCTGCGCCTCTCCTCTTCCTTATATGGGCCCAAGTAATTAAACTAATGGCTCATTAGGCTTTTGGGCCCAAGGCCCAAATCAGACAAAAGACTGTCTTTTGTCTGGCCCAATTCTCTGTACAAATACAGTAAATGCCTTGCATCTTACTGTATTAATTCCATTTTAACTTTCCCGTTAGCTATGGTGTGTGACCCTTAGGGATCATACAATACTGGTAATAAGTCCTAAACTTATAGATCATGAGCGGGCTCTAGCAAGTCATCATGATCACCCAGTATTTATGACTTATGTCTGATCTCGACACTTATCATACTTTCTAGAGATAGTACGGTAGATTTC
The DNA here is from genome assembly GCA_030180135.1 of Orychophragmus violaceus. Taxonomy (NCBI): domain Eukaryota; kingdom Viridiplantae; phylum Streptophyta; class Magnoliopsida; order Brassicales; family Brassicaceae; genus Orychophragmus; species Orychophragmus violaceus. The sequence goes on along the minus strand of CM058240.1, from coordinate 24,867,974 downwards.
AGGACATTCCCAACATCTGTCTCATTCCATGTTACCCAACTGATCTTCACAACTATTCCGTTCTGGTTCTCAGTCTTGTCTTCCTTGCTTCACTTAACCCTTAACTGTCTGCATCGGTCTCGATCTTTAAACTCATTCCCCGTTAGCTGCTCTGCTCTGATTTTCTCTTCTGGCTTCCCCACTTCGCTTCGACCTCCACATCCTTCTGATTATAATTTCTTTCTTCTTTTCCGGGACACTTTTCAAGAATCTGATCACTTCACTTGTTCCTTTCTGACTGACTCCAACATTAACATCGGTCTTCTTCTCCATATCTCTTTGCTAACTCATCATACTTCTCGGCTTCTTTCTGTCGATTGCTTGGTAAGCTGATACATTTTCCTCTGACGATATCCACCACTGCTTCACGGTCCGGTCTATTGGTATCGCGACGTCTTGACACTTCATCTCGATTTTGGGTTCGGGTTCGGTCTCGTATTCACATCGCATCGCCATTCCGTCCTACATTCAATACAACAATTCACTGGAATAGTTAGTTTCATCCTGATCTATCCCCGATATCACTTCCCCATAGAAATATGGTTACTTAATCACGTACCCGACGGTTACTCGTGATTAAGTAACAATACACTATAAGTCTGTTCCCTCGTGAATTGACGGTTGAACACAACCGTTCTTAATCAGCTCAAAACTCAGGATAATTTAAAAAATCAAACTAACACTTTACCTTTGTAACGAAACCGAGGGAAGCTACCAATCACTAATCAAATTTCCGAACTACCAACAATCCAAGGGTCTCTAAGACCCAAAACGATCAATCTACCAAAAACCACGCATGATAACTACGCAATCTACCGCACAAACAAATCAATCAATCAATCAACAAGCAGGAAATGAAAACAAGCAATTACCAGATGCACACAGTCACACAATCTAATGATTGGTCGAATGCGTCGTCAGTCCGGGTTCCGGTCATGATGAACGATCGTCAGTTCCGCTCATCATTTGATTTCACACAGTAATCTATTTGCTTTCATAACAATCTCAATCAGGCAAACAATTACTATGCTACTCAAAACGATCAGCTGAACACTCTGCATCCACCACATACATAAAACGATATATCATACATAATAAGGTTTTAGTACATGGTTACGATCAGAGTCCGTACATAAGGCCGCCATCATATCCAAAAACCCATACGACGCCACTATACATCAGAAAAGTCAAAGACGACATGCAAAGTCGCCTATCCGCCGATCTATCTACAAGATAAAAAGAAAGTCACTTACCTTGCCTAACTACTCCTATCATAACCTAACGCATCCAACAAGACCGAAATGCCCAACACCACTGGCCAAACGGCTCGCTGAAGTATCCGCTGGCAGGTGCGCCGGGAGGGTGTGGCGGGTGTGCATCTCGAGATGGTGCTCCAACATGCTGTGGCTCGGCTATCGGACAAAGATAAGCATCGTGACCTGCGCGGCCACATACCTGACAGACTGCAGTGGACGCTGAGCGTGGTCCACGATAACATGCGGCTGCCTAATGATCATAACCACCACACAACTGACAAGGAGAAGTCGGCTCTGACGGAGGATCCATAAAAAAATTGGGAGCGAGATGACCCTGACCTCTGCACAACGGGCAAGTCCTCATTGGCTCGGGTCTGGACGACTGAACGACCGACAACAGAAAAACGGGTGGCTGACTGGGCTCGGGATCTCTGCGACTAGGTCTAGCTCGATAAACCTCTGGTACTGGTGCTCGGTACGGCTCTCCATCGGGCATACCCTCTCCTGATCCGACGGTAGGACAAGTCAATGCTCTGTGGCCCTCGTGACCACATAACGGACCGTGATCGGATCCCGGTACTGGATGGTACGGCTCTCGAAGACGCGGGTCTACTGCTCGGGGACACCAATGCAAATGGAATCCTTGTACTCCACACCCATTGCATGCTTTGCTCTCTGGTACTGTTGATGACGACTCTATCATCTCGGCTGGTGTACGAGGTGATCCGGGTCGCAGATCTGGCTGATGATGAGGTCCGACCTGCTGCTCCAACACATCCTCAAGCATCGCTACCTGCTCATCTACCTGCTGCTCCCAGTGCTGACGCTGCTCCGGGTTTATAGGCTCCATGTCCAGGTCGAAGCCGAACGGTAGCGGGCTCATCAGATAATCCTCCACAAGAAGCGGCGGGGAAAACTCGGGCGCCTCAAGAATCGGTGCCTGATACATCGGTGGTACGTCTGCTACTGCAAGTATCTGTGGCACATCCGGCTCTGGCCACTGTGGTGGTAACTTTAACTCCACATCCGCTCCTCCCAAAAATCCCATCATATCTGCGTAAGGGTCTCGGATCCCCGCATCATCCTCCATATAAGCAGGTAAAGGGTCTGGAAGAGGTGACCAATCTACCTCCGCTGCTCTAGAGCCCTGTAAGAGTCGCAATGGAACTGGCGGACGATCCGCCGTACGAGATCCTCGCGTATGGCCTGGCGACGTTGGGTATCCCTGAAACTGCTCCAACTGGCCCTACTGCGAACCAACTGACCCTTGCTGACTCATGCCTCTAAACTGAAACTACTCTGCGCACGCACACACACCCCTCCACTCCGCCGGGGACACACTGCTGCAAGACTGCAATCAAAAACACAAAGACAAGTTAGTACGAATAATACGAAAATCCTACTTTCCCATCCCAACCCCGGGTTTAACGGACGCGGCTCGGTTTCCTAATGGATGATTGTGTGACACATTTGACTCGATAAAACACGGAAAACACTAAAAAATGAAACGTTTTGAAACCCATGCAGAACCATGCTCTGATACCACCTTTCTGTAACGCCCCTTTCCCATTATCCGCTGACCGTCGAGATGACCGGTCAACAATCAAACAAGAACATGACCGATCGAACCCGAGCAAGTCGAACGGGAAAAGTTCATCACAGGACGAAGCCAGAGATAGATCGGTTTGATACAAAGGCTCGCACCAATCCGTCTTTGACCTCGCTATCCTCATTTCCATAGTACAAGCAGTACTACTTGCACTACTTCAATGAGTTGTGTCGGTTCGGACTAAAACCTCATATCAGGGAAACAATTTCATTTTTAAGTAATCAAACGTCGAGCACAACGTTTAATAAGATATCACAAACAATCGTCAAGTCAAATATACAAAGGAATCAAACACACAAAATAACGATAATGCCGAACCGAGAAAAAAAACACACACAAAATATCTCGAATCAAATCCCGCCACAAGCCATCCTGAAACTACACCGAGGACCTCCCGCGTCCGTCGCTGCTAAACCTGAAAAACACAAAAGGGTCTAATGAGCGATCTAAGATCACCCAGTGAATCGGCTCCCCACTAACGGCTTCTAGTCTATCTAAAATCTACAGATTCCCGCCCCAAAACCCAAAATAACAATCAACAGAAATAAATGGTCGATCACGCACTACCACGTCGTGATAAACCCACAACACACAATCAATGCAAAAGATAAGGAGAATTCGGGAAATAGAAGGCACTGCGGCACATGTCCTCGATTGGACTCGATCTATCTAGCGCACAACAAGAGAAATAACAAAACAACAATGGGCCCTACGATCTCGGTAACTTCCACGGGTTTACATCGTCACCTATATGGTAACTAACCCACGACTCCTGGACGTGTACACAAGGTCCCACGAATAGGACACTGTTCTCCGTCCATCGATACACGGTGACTCAGACTACCCCCAGATAGCCAGAGTTTCCATGTAATTCGGCCCTAGGACATGACCCCGTATTCTCCGAATCACACACCTACCGGCGTCACCCAGTAAGTTAACACCATAACCGTAATCACCATGATTCGGTTAGGTAAAACCCGAGGATCCAATCGGGTCGGAAGTACCGGAACGTAAACAAACCTAGGCTTGCGGAATCTAATGCACCCTAGAATCCTAGTGCAGAAATATAAACACGCAGACTCGCTGGGACTCTAGCACAGATCACGCAATCATCAACGATAATAATAAATCCCCAATCATTCCGCATGCCACTACACTACCAATACCACCGCTATGACTAGGTAAGATACCTAGTCAGCACCAACTAACTTACCCGGTCCCGCGACCGGAGTAAGTGTCCACAAATACTGCTCGGCCTAACACCGAGCAGTCTAACAAGCCTGCACATAAATCTCACAACAACAATCATAATAATCACGCAATCACAATCACAACAATCACAACAATCACAACAATCACGACACAAGCATGCCTATTAGGGTTTCTAAGTCTTTTAATCCATTCTTATCCGCTACCTTGGGTTAGCGGATTGCTAACCCGTAGACGGCTTACAAACTCACCACTTCCTTATTAACCCATTCTAGATATCTTTTATTAACTCCTCGATTCTTCGGTTTAGAGTTAGTAAACTTACTAACTCCCCGGCGTCTCATTATTAATTAAGTTAATTCATTACCCTTCCCCTCTATTAAACCTAAACCCCGACCCCGTTATAATATTCTATACGTTCGTTTAGGTTTAACTCGTATTTTAATGTCGTCTTAATTCCAGTATATAGATTCGTTCATTCTCGTTCTTATACATATATAGATGCATATACGGTCCTAATCAAACGGTGTCTATATGAATGCATCAATCAATTATTACTAACAACCTACCGGCACGCAATTGATTAACCTTTTAATTCTCAAACCCTAACATGCTTATTCGATCCTAACCGGTTTATCATTAAACATCCATTTAATTACCAATCGACTAATCAGATTAATCAACAGGTATGCAAGTCCTAATTCTATGGTTTCTCGGTTCCCGGTCTATATGTAACTAAAAGGTTTGTGAGCCGACTCACAGTGAGATAGGTGCAGAAATGGCGACTCGATGAAGATGCAAATCCCGAGATACCCGACTCGAACCCCGAACTCCCGACTGCACAGAAAACGACTTAGAGACGGTTGCAAATAAGACCATATATATTGTCAATGATGTTGGAGGGAAGTGGTCTGTTGAACTGGCTCTCCATTGTGATAATAACTTGCGATATTTACGTTTGAGTGGCGGCTTAAGAGAGTTTTTGGTGGCAAACAGTATCAACGCCAACCAAACGATCGTCCTTCAACTGTTCTGGGAAAACGTCACTACTCCTGTCCTCAAACTATCCTCGAAGAATCATGTTTAACTATCAAAAACTTATGTTTGATATCTATTTTATTTTGGGACAAAAATTCTCTTTAATATTTTTTTTTTTGTTTTGCATAAGTGTTCACTTTATAACAACTTGAATTTGCATCAAATGCATTTTTGGGTGACAATAAATCTAGAGAATGTTTTGATCCCTTATTAATTTTTTTTTTTTTACAAATGCATAATTTCCAATTTTATGTGAAAAAATATATTGCATGTGAAGAGTTATAGACGATTGCTTTTATATTTTTATTTACAATTGGTAACTACTTCCATACCAAATGTAATTCCGTTTGTTTATAGAATTTTTTACCGATTTTTATGGAATATCTCTGTTTAGTACGGAATATAATTTGACTAAACAAAATATCAAAATCCTTAAGAAATCAAATAGGAAGTACTTACAAATTGTAAAAAGAGATTAACAAATTATACTATATCCTAATAATAGATGAGATATTGTTGACATTAAATAGAAGATATTATACTAACTTAGATCTTCTAATTTCGAAACTGTATTATTTTGGATATAATGTATGTGACCGATATTAGTAAAAAAAAAATCTTAAAAAATTAACTATCTCTAAGAAACTCTAATACCATACTACTATATATATTTTGATATCGTCTTCTCATTAGTTTCATTTTTATCTCAGGTTGCTAATGGAAGTTATAGGTATATGTGAGAAATATTTGGCATCTTTATTTTTTATTTATTCTATATATCCGGACAATTTGTTTATAAAATTGTACTCTCTTTATTAACTCATCTAAATTTGTTTCAGCGTCTTCTGGACGTTCAATTGATTCTATGGAAATTTTACCTATTGTTTTTCCTTCCCCACAAATTGTTTTCGACGAAGACGTCTGTAATACCCGGTATTCAAAATATGGTCAACGGGCAGCAGAAAAGTCAACAGAGAGCAGTTTTGTAATTTTTGGAAGTTAAGGGGTATTTTGGTAATTTTACCAAAATGCGAGCCGGAAGCGGAAACAGACCAAATGTTCTTCTTTTTGTCCATAAAGAATATTTAGAAGACCATACATGGAAGAAACGGAGATTAAACGAGTTTTACGGACTATCGGGAAAGAAAACCGATAGAACCGATAAAACTTGTAAAATTCATTACGGGAGCTACGGGAGTCCGATTGAGGTGAAACGACATGCTAAATTCCTATAAAAGAGTCTAGTATTTTAAAAAGAATCTTGGAGGATTTATTTCAGAGGCTAAAGAGTTTTAATGATTTTAACGGGTTGTCGGGAATGGAAACCGACAAAACCGAAACAACTTGTAAAATCCATAACCAGAGCTATGGGTGTCCAACGGAGTGATTCAAATTGCTAAATTCATCTAAGATCATATAGAATCTGAAAATGATGCTTGGTGAATTTATAGAAGCAGCTAAGGAGTTTCTAAAATATTAAACACGAAAACAACAATATCGGTACGTCGGGAGAGTTCGGGAATAGAGAGCTTCTAGAAACGTTTTGCTGCAATGTTTTTAGCTATATTGAACCTACAAGACACAAGTGTCGTATCCTCCTGGGCGCCACCAATCTCTTCTAGAAGCATGACACATGTTGTGGAAACTTGGGGAAGAAGCTAAAATAAAATGCAATGAACTCTTTTTTTGTGTGAAGCTTGATGGTGTGGCAGCAGGAGGAGAAGGGAGATACAGGTTTAATGGTGTGGCAGCAGTAAGAGAAGAAAGGACCGCTGTCAAGACTTTATGACAACACCTATCTTGATGTAGTGTCATTTGGGGAAGAGAAGAGAGTGACATTTGTCACATTAACACTCTCTTGGCTTTCCTATATAAGAAGCCCTCACCTCCCTAATTTCCTCACCAACAACAACAACAAAAAAAAAAGTAGAGAAAAGAGGAGAGGAAGAAGTGTGAGAAAGAGAGACGAAGAAGAAGGAGGAATAAGAAGAAGAAGAAGAAGAAGAAGAAGAAGAAGAAGAAGAAGAAGAAGAAGAAGAAGAAGAAGAAGAAGAATAAGAAGAAGAAGAGAGAGAGAGAGGCATGAAGAAGAAGAAGAAGAAGAAGAGAGAGAGAGAGAGAGAGAGAGAGAGAGAGAGAGAGAGAGAGATAGAGAGAGAGAGAGAGAGAGAGGCGTGAAGAAGAAGAAGAAAGAGAGAAGAAGCATGAAGAAGAGAGAAAGAAGATGAAGCTTGAAGAATAAGAAGAGAGAGAGAAGATGAAGAGGGAGAAGGAGAAGCGTGAGAGAAGAGGAGAGATAGAGAACCAGAGGAGAGAGAAGATGAGAATGGTCCGGAGGCTCGATCGGAATCACTAAGGTCAACGGTACGGTCAAGTGAGGGTCAAGGTCGGGTCAAAGCAACAGAGGTTCGGGTTTAGTTTGGGTTCTCGGGGAGTCGTATCCGCATCCGTACCGTTCATTCCGACCTAAATCACTGTGAGTCGGCTCAAACACCGTAGTTTAATGCATATAGATCGAGAAATGGGAAACCGTATAATTAGGATTGCATACCCGGATGTGATTGATTGTGTTTGAGAATTGAATGTTTGAATTGACGATAAACCGGTTAGGTTTAAGACGCATGTTAGGATCATGAGAATTAAACGGATTAAACCTGTTGTGTGCCGTTAGGTTGATAGTAATATTGTGTGATGCATTCATATAGTTGTTGCATTTTAGGGCCGTATATGCATATATACGTATGTAAAGAACGATATTGAATGAATCTAATACGGGAATTAAGACGAGTTAAAATATGGAATTAAACCTAACGAACGTATAGCATATGGAATGATATCAGGATTTACCGAGAAAGAAATGAATTAAGTTAATGAAAGATGAGGCGTCGGGGAGTTTAGTAAGCTACTAGCTCTAAACTGACGGATCGGGGATTTGATAAAAGATACTTAGGAAAGAAAAGAGAAGTGTTGTAATGGTGAGCCGTCTACGGATTAGCCATCCGCTAATCCAAGGTAGCGGACGTGAATTCGTTAAAATACTTTAGAAACCCTAATAGGCCTGATTGTGTGGTGATTGTGTGATTGTGTTGTTGTGTGGTTGTTATTGAGCTTTCGGTGCAGGCCTGTTAGATCGTCTCGGTGTTGGGCCGAGCGATCCGTGTGGATACTTAACTCGGTCATAGGACCCGTTAAGTCATGGTTTCTGACTCGGTACGGTGCCGAGTCATAGCGGTGGTGTTAGTGTGTGTGTGTGAGTAGACTTGCGGGGAGCGGTGTTGATTTGGTTGTTGATTATTGATTGAGATTGATTGTTAGAGTCCAAACGAGTCTGCGTGTTTACATTTCTGCACTAGGACTCTAGGGTGCGTTGGATCCCGCAAGTCTAGGTGTTTGGATACGTTCCGGTACTTCCGACCCGATTGGATCCTCGGGTAGTTGCCTAATCGGATCATGGTGATTCCGATTATGGTGTTAACCTACTGAGTGACGCCGGTAGGTGTGTAGTCCGGAGAATACGGGGTCGCGTCCTAGGGCCGAACTGCATGGAAGCTTGGGTTATCTAGGGGTAGCCTGAGTCACCGCGTATCGATGGACGGAGAACGGTGTCCTAGTCGTTAGACTTCATGTCTACGTCTAGGAGTTGGGGGTTAGTTACCATGTCGGTAACAGTGGAAACCCGTGGAAGTTACCGAGATCGTAGGGGCCCAGTGTTGTGATTGGTGTTGTTGGTAGTGCGCGGTAGATAGATCGAGTCTCAATCGAGAGCATGTGCCGCAGTGCTCTCGATTTCCTCTAATTGCCTTCTCTTTCTTTTGACAATTGATTGTGCGTGGGCTCGACACGACGTGGTAGTGCGTGATCGGCTATTTGTTATGATTGTTTGTTATTTTGGGGTTTTCGGACGGGAATCTATTGTTGATAGATAGATTAGCAGCCGTAGTGGGGAGCCGACTCGCTGGGTGATCTTAGATCACTCATTAGAATCTTTTTGTGTTTTTCAGGTAGCAGCGACGGACGCGGGAGGTCCTCGGTGTAGTTTCGGGATTGCTTGTGGCGGGATTTTGATCCGATGATTTCAGGGTTTTTCTCTCAGTTCGGCTTGATGCCAATTTTGTATTGAGCTTTGACTGTTGTTTTGTTGATTGATGAAATGATTTGTAAAAATGACTATTACACGTTGTGCTGAATGTTTGATTACTCAGAAATGAATATGCTTTCCTGATATTGTGTTTAGTCCGAACCGACACAACTCACGGAAGTGGTGCAAGGCGTACGACTTGTACTATGGAAGTGAGGATAGCCGAGTCAAGGACGGGTTAGTGCGAGCCTTTGTCTCAAAACAATCTGTCTCTGGCTTCGTCCTGTGGCGAACCTTTCCTGTTTGACTTGCTTGGGTTCGATTGGTCATGTTCTTGTTTGATTGTTGGCCGGTCAGCTCGACGGTCTGCGGACGACGGGAAAAGGGGCGTTACAATGTCTGTTTGGAATATCATGAAAAAGAAGATAAATTCCGGGTATGGATGAAATGCAATCAAGTTAATCTTCAAGCAAGATGTCTTCTATATTCATAAATAACAACTAAATTTGTTTGGGATAAAAAAAACATTCAATGGAAACCCCGCATACAAGGTAAATCGTCTTTATGTGGGTTGCTAGTATATGCAGAAGAAATTGGAGAACTATATTATTTACGCCGTCTATTAGATGTAATAAGGGGATCATGTGGCTATTTGGGTCTAAGGACAATTAATAACATTGTTTATGACACATTCTCAGATGCATGGTTTGCCCTTCAAAATATTGAAATTCTCTAATTTATATTCAATTATTTTAATCAGCTATTTAAGTGTTTATTTCAAATAATGATTGTGTTTCTTTTTAATAATAGAGAATTCATGTTTCTTGATTTTTATTTTTATTCTAAGTTTCACTTTTTATAAAACTACCCTTCAATTATAATTTCTGAGTTTCAAATATTCGAGTACATGTTTTTCTCTTAAATTAAGCTAAACAATCCTCTAAAAATTAATTCATCCCGCAAAAAGTCGAGCGAGTCATCTAGTTTCTATTATAAATAATCGAAATCCACAATATATGAAATTTGATTCTCAAACTAGAAAATATAATAACTTGTGTAACAAAAAATATCAATATCTGAACTACGTGATATTCAAATATATATAGAAACCGGAGTTATCTGAATACACAATTTGGATACTCGACAATCGTAAATAATGAAATCAACAATCGCAAGTCGGCGATCAACACAGAGACGATGCAGAAAACTAAAGAACACGGTGAGGTTCAGGTGCACAAACCGCAACCCCTACGTCTGGCCGAGACTTCAGCTCGGAATTCACTAAGAACAGAGGTAGAAAGAGTCACTGGAAAAGCTTTAGAGTCACCGTGTATCTCTCTCCCCCGAAAGAACTCTCTCTCTCTCTCTCTCTCTCTCTCTCTCTCTCTCTCTCTCTCTCTCTCTCTCTCTCTCTCTCTCTCTCTCTCTCTCTCTCTCTCTCTCTCTCTCTCTCTCAATATAGTGTAATCTAAACCCGATTACAAAGAATGAATCTTAACACATACAATTGAGAGTTTCCGGCGACTTATAACCCACCCAATTTCACTCACAGCTCACACGAATCAGCTCAACGGATTCGTAACAACCTTCTAACTGTGACCGTTGACCGAGCTGGAGTGTTGACTTCGATGATATCAAGACAATTTGAAATGGTGGCTTTAATGACTCTTTGTACTTAGTGACCCGGCAATTGAACCGGAAACCAAGTGACATGGTTTCCTCACTTATTTGAATCATGCTCCTAAACCGGAGCAACGGTCATCTTGAACCATTTAACTCAACATACTCCACCTTGATCGAATGACCATATATGTTCTTAGCTGAATCCCGAATCTCGATTTTCTTCCCTATGACTAATCAGAGACTCCAAGCAAGCTCAGCAACTTCTTGAACTTGCTTACTGGCAATACCTTGGTAAAGACATCCGCATGGTTATCATCAGTGTGTATCTTTGATACTTGCACTTCACCTTCTTTAGTTCTCTCTCGAACAAAACTCACTACCATATGTTTTGTGCGTTCATGATGCACATTGTTCCTAGCCAGTGCCAAAGCACTGTGAGAATCAGATAATATCTCAATTGCCTCTTTTTGAAACCAAACTCACTGCTAAAACCTCTCAGCCACACAACTTCTTTTGCAGCTTCAGTGAGTGAGATGTATTCAGACTAGGTTGTTGACAAAGCTACAACCTTCCGTAGGCTTGACTTCCAACTTATTGCACATCCTCCAACTGTGAATGTATAGCCTAAAATGGACCTTCTCCGGGTGTAACGCCCCTTTCCCATTCTCCGCTGACCGTCGAGCTGACCGGTCAACAATCAAACAAGAACATGACCGATCGAACCCGAGCAAGTCGAACGGGAAAAGTTCGCCACAGGACGAAGCCAAAGATAGTTCGGTTTGAGACAAAGGCTCGCACCAATCTATCCTCAACTCCGCTATCCTCATATCCATAGCACAAGCGGTACCACTTGCACTACTTCAACGAGTTGTGTCGGTTCGGACTAAAACCTCATATCAGGGAAACAATTTCATTTCTGAGTAATCAACATTGAGTACAACGTTTAATAGAATTTCACAAACAATCGTCAAGTAAAATATACAAGGAAATCAACCCACGAAATAACAATAACGCCGAACCGAGAAAACACCCAAAACAATCACGAATCAAATCCCGTCACAAGCAACCCGAAACCACACCGAGGATCTCCCGTATCCGTCGCTACCTAAACCTGAAAACACAAAAAGAGTATAATGAGCGATCTAAGATCACCCAGTAAATCGGCTCCCCACTAACGGCTTCTAATCTATCTAGAGTTTACAGATTCCCTCCCCAAAACCCCAAAATAACAATCAACATAAATAAATAGTCGATCACGCACTACCACGTCGTGTCAACCCACACACAATCAAGCAATAGCCAAAACAAGAGAATTAAGGGGATCGAAGGCACTGCGGCACATGTCCTCGATTGGACTCAATCTATATATCGCGCAACGAAAGAAAGATAACAAAATAAACACTGGGCCCTACGAACTTGGTGACTTCCACGGGTTTCCACTGTCACCGATATGGCAACTAACCCACATGACTCCTAGCCGTCCGCACAACGACTAGGACACCGTTCTCTGTCCATCGATACGCGGCGACTCCGGTTACCCCCGGCAACCCGAGCTTCCATGCAGTCCGGCCCTAGGACGCGACCCCGTATTCTCCGGACTACACCCTACAGACGTCACTCCATAGGTTCGCACCCGCCAGGCTAAGCTGAACAGGTTCTCAATTCCCGAGGATCCAATCGGGATGGAAGTACCAGCACGTAACAAAACCTAGGCTTGCGGAATCTAACGCACCCTAGAGTCCTAGTGCAGAAATATAAACACGCAGACTCGCTGGGACTCTAGCACAGATCACGCAATCAATATCAATAATAAATCCCCAATCATTCCGCAAGCCTCTACTCTACCACCGCTCTGACTAGGTAAGATACCTAGTCAGCACCACTAACTTACCCGATCCCGTGACCGGAGTAAGTGTCCGCAATAACTGCTCGGCCCAACACCGAGCAGTCTAACAAGCCTGCACACAAGCTCACAACAATAACAATACAATCACGCAATCACAATCAATCACACAATCACACACAAGCAGGCTTATTAGGGTTTCTAAGTCTTTTAATCCATTTCACGCCCGCTACCTTGGGTTAACCGCTTGTTAACCCGTAGACGGTTCACCAACCATCACACTTCTTATTTCTTAACCAAACCTAGTCATCATTCATTTACTCCCCGATCCGTCGGTTTAGAGTTAGTAAACTTACTAACTCCCCGACGTCTCATTATTAGCTTGATTTGATCCATTACCCAAACCCGCTATTAACCCTAAACCCCAATCCCGTTATCATATTCTATATGTTCGTTTAGGTTTAACCATATTTTATTGTCGTCTTAATTCCCGTATATAGATTTATTAATTATCGTTCTTATACCATATATATGCATATACAGTCCTAAACAACGGTCTATATGAATGCATCACCCAATCATTACTAACGACCTAGCGGCACACAACCAATTAACCTTTTAATTCTTTAAACCCTAACATGCTTATCCGTTCCTAACCGGTTTAACATTAACGTCCAATTAATTATTAAGTACCAATTAGGTTAAGTAACGGGTATGCAATCCTAGCACTACGGCTTATCAATTTCTGGTCTATATGAGTCTACGAGTTTGTGAGCCGACTCACAGTGAGATAGGTGCGGTAATGGCGGCTCTGACACGGTATGAATCCCAAGACCCCCGAACTGGAACCCGAACCTCCCGAATGCACGAACTCGAACCCCGAAGTTTCCCGAACGTCCCGACCGTAGACCGCATAATTCTAACCAAGCTTCCGGACCATGTTCTCTCTCCTTCCCGCCTCCTTATCTCTCTTCTTCACGTCGCTCTCTCTCTACTTTCTCTCTCTTCTTTCTCTCTCCTCCGGTCTTCTCTCCTTCTCCTCATCTCACGCTTCTCTCTCCTTCCTTCTCCTTCTCTCTCCTCTTCTTCACGCTCTTCCTCTCTCTTTCTCTTCCTCTCTCTTCTTCTCTCCCTCCTCTTCACGCTTCTTCTCCTTCCTCTTCTCCTCTCTCCTCTCCTCCTCCTTCACGCTTCCTCTTCTCCTCTCTCCTCTTCTCCTCCTTCACGCTTCCTCTTCTCTCTCTTTCTACCTCTTCCCCACGCTTCCTTCTCTTCTTCTTCTCCTCTCTCTCCCTTCTTCACGCTCTCTTCTTCTTCTTCATCTTCCTCCACGCCTTCTCTCTCTCTCCCTTCTTCTTCTTCTTCTTCTTCTTCTTCTTCATCTCCCTCCACGCCTTCTCTCTCTCCCTTCTTCTTCTTCTTTTTCTCTTCACGCTTCTTCTCTTGCTCTCCTCTTCTTCTTCTCTCTTCTTCTTCTCACGCTATTCTTCTTTCTTCTCCTTCTTTCTTTCTTCTCTCTTCACGCTCTTTTTCTTCTTCCTCTTTTTCTCTTCTCTTCTTATTATATCATCACAAAACTATTATATCCTTGCCACATGTCCTATTCCCTGTCTTCTCTTCCAATAGCCACATATGAAACAGAGAAAATGAGAAGGTTCAATGTACATTTATATTCATTTCCCCCATGTGAAGTTTATGAGAAGATTAATGGATTTTTATCCATTCCACATGTCTTCACTATCCATTTGCCACGTCCCCCTCTCCATTTTCAGAATAAATTACTCTACTTTGTTTCCCAAGAATCACCTCTAAACCGTCCTTAACCAGCCACTACTCCCCATTAACTCCAATGCTCGGTTTGATAGTTCTCGGTTTTAATATTTTAGAATATCTCTGGACGATCCCATAAATCCTCAAACCTCCACAAAAATATTCTCCATGCTATTTGACGAATTTAGCATTTTGAATCACTCCGTTTGGACACCCGTAGCTCCGGTTATGAATTTTTGAAGTTTCGTCGGTTTTGTCGGTTTCCATTCCCGATTCACCGAAAAACATGTTTCTGCTCCGATTTCTCCAACTCTGGTCTTGTGAACATTCTTTATATTAAAATATAAGAATATCCGGCCCGTCTCGGCTTCCGTCTCGAACTTTGGTAAAATTACCATTTTACCCCCGACATTGGTAAAATGACAATTTTACCCCTGTTGACCTTCTGCTGCCCGTTGACCGTATTTTTGATACGGGGTATCACATTCTTCCCCACTTACAGGAATTCGTCCCCGAATTCTCCGTCACTAACAGACTTCAAATCGGTTCCGAACCCTGCAAGTTGCTTCATCGCTCTACTTCGACACGTCGACACTCGAACATTGCTGAATACTACTGACCTCAACACTGATCCGATCTGACATATTAATCTTGTACTCTGGTCCGCTCCACTCTCAACTGTCTTTATCGGTTTCAATCTTCGAACTCACTCCCGGTTAACTTCTCTACTCTGCTTCTTACTTCCGTCTTCCCCACTTTGTCTCGACCTCCACATTCTTCGGTTTGTGACTTTCTTTCTGAGACACTCTTCAAGAATCTGACTACCTGCTTCCGGATGACTGATTCTAACAACCTCACTGACTCTTCTTCCCAACTCTCGTTGCTAACTTCATACTTCTCGGCTTCTTTCTGTCGGCTGTTTGTTACGATGATACACTTTCCACTGACAACACTATCACTGCTTCACGGTCCGGTCCACTGGTCTCACGGCGTCTTGTCACTTCATCTCGCTTTCGGGTTCGGGTTCGGTCTCGGATTCACATCGCGTCGCCATTCCGTCCTACATTCAATACAACAACTCACTGGAACAATTAGTTCCATTCCGCTCTATCCCCGATATTACTTTCCCATAGAAATATGGTTACGTAATCACGTACCCGACGGTTACTCGTGATTAAATAACAATACCCTATAAGTCTGTTCCCTCGTGAATTGACGGTTGAACACAATCGTTCCCAGTCGGCTCAAAACTTGAAATAAAATGAAATAAAATCAACACCTTACCTTTTTAACAAAACCGAAGAAAGCTACTAATTACCAATCAAATTCCGAACTACCAAACATACAAGAGTCTCTAAGACCCAAAACGATCAATCCATCCAAAAACCACGCACGCTAACGCTCCGCAACTACCGCACAAACAAATTAATCAATCAATCAATCAATCAATCAACAGAAAATGGAAACAAGCAATCACCATACAATCATGCAATCTAATGATCGGCCGGATGCGTCGTCGGTCTGGGTTCAGGTCATGAGGGACGGTCGTCAGTTCCGCTCATCATTTGATTTCACACAGTAATCTATTTGCTTTCAGAACCATCTCATTCATGCAAATAGTTACTATGCTACTCAAAACGATCAACTGAACACTCTGTATCCACCACATACATAAACGATATATCATACATCATAAGGTTTTCTGTACATGGTTATGATCAGAGTCTACTCATAAGACCGTCATCATATCCAAAAACCCATACGACGCCGCTGTACATCAGAAAAGTCAAAGGCGACACGCAAAGTCGCCTATCCGCCGATCAATCTACAAGACAAGAATAGAGTTAGTGCCCCCAACTTACCTGGCCTAACTACAACTATCCTATCCTAACGCCTCCAGCAAGACCGAAATGCCCAACACCACTGGCGAACGGCTCGCTGAAGTATCCACTGGCAGGTGCGCCGGGAGGGTGTGGCGAGTGTGTGTCTCGAGATGGTGCTCCGACATGCTGTGGCTCGGCTATCGGGCAAAGATGAGCAACGTGACCTGCGCGGCCAGATAACTGACAAACTGGAACGGACGCTGGGCGTACTCCACGGTAACATACGGACGCATGATGATCATAATCTCCACACAACTGATAAGTCCTCACTGGCTCGGGTCTGGATAACGAAACAACCGGTACTGCACAACGGGCGGCTGACTGGGCTCGGGATCTCTGCGGCTGGGTCCCGCTCGATAGTCCTCGGGTACTGTTACTCGATACGGCTCTCCATCGGGCATGCACGATCCTGCTCTGGCGGTCGGGCAAGTCATCGCTCCATGGTCCTCCTGACCACACAATGGACAACAGTCGGGTCCGGGTACGGGACGGTACGGCTCTCGAAGACGCGGGTCTACTGCTCGGGGACACCAATGTAAATGAACCCATACACTCCACATCCGTCGCACGTCCTGTACTGCGGTATTGCTGGCGGCGAGACTGACTGGTCCCTGCTGACTCATGACGCTCAACTGTAACCGCTCCGCGCACACACACACACATCTCCACTCCACCCAAAACACACTGCTGCACGACTGCAATCACAACTCAAAGATAAGTTAGTACAAAGAATACAAAAATGCTACTCCCCATTCCAACCCCGGGTTTAACGGACGCGGCTCGGTTTCCTAATGGATGCTTGTGTGACACATTTGACTCGATAAAACACGGAAAACACTCAAAAATGAAATGTTTCGAAACCCATGCAGAACCATGCTCTGATACCACCTTTCTGTAACGCCCCTTTCCCATTCTCCGCTGACCGTCGAGCTGACCGGTCAACAATCAAACAAGAACATGACCGATCGAACCCGAGCAAGTCGAACGGGAAAAGTTCGCCACAGGACGAAGCCAAAGATAGTTCGGTTTGAGACAAAGGCTCGCACCAATCTATCCTCAACTCCGCTATCCTCATATCCATAGCACAAGCGGTACCACTTGCACTACTTCAACGAGTTGTGTCGGTTCGGACTAAAACCTCCTATCAGGGAAACAATTTCATTTCTGAGTAATCAACATTGAGTACAACGTTTAATAGAATTTCACAAACAATCGTCAAGTAAAATATACAAGGAAATCAACCCACGAAATAACAATAACGCCGAACCGAGAAAACACCCAAAACAATCACGAATCAAATCCCGTCACAAGCAACCCGAAACCACACCGAGGATCTCCCGCATCCGTCGCTACCTAAACCTGAAAACACAAAAGAGTATAATGAGCGATCTAAGATCACCCAGTAAATCGGCTCCCCACTAACGGCTTCTAATCTATCTAGAGTCTACAGATTCCCTCCCCAAAACCCCAAAATAACAATCAACATAAATAAATAGTCGATCACGCACTACCACGTCGTGTCAACCCACACACAATCAAGCAATAGCCAAAACAAGAGAATTAAGGGGATCGAAGGCACTGCGGCACATGTCCTCAATTGGACTCAATCTATCTATCGCGCAACGAAAGAAAGATAACAAAATAAACACTGGGCCCTACGAACTTGGTGACTTCCACGGGTTTCCACTGTCACCGATATGGCAACTAACCCACATGACTCCTAGCCGTCCGCACAACGACTAGGACACCGTTCTCTGTCCATCGATACGCGGCGACTCCGGTTACCCCCGGCAACCCGAGCTTCCATGCAGTCCGGCCCTAGGACGCGACCCCGTATTCTCCGGACTACACCCTACAGACGTCACTCCATAGGTTCGCACCCGCCAGGCTAAGCTGAACAGGTTCTCAATTCCCGAGGATCCAATCGGGATGGAAGTACCAGCACGTAACAAAACCTAGGCTTGCGGAATCTAACGCACCCTAGAGTCCTAGTGCAGAAATATAAACACGCAGACTCGCTGGGACTCTAGCACAGATCACGCAATCAATATCAATAATAAATCCCCAATCATTCCGCAAGCCTCTACACTACCACCGCTCTGACTAGCACCACTAACTTACCCGATCTCGTGACCGGAGTAAGTGTCCGGAATAACTGCTCGGCCCAACACCGAGCAGTCTAACAAGCCTGCACACAAGCTCACAACAATAACCATACAATCACGCAATCACAATCAATCACACAATCACACACAAGCAGGCTTATTAGGGTTTCTAAGTCTTTTAATCCATTTCACACCCGCTACCTTGGGTTAACCGCTTGTTAACCCGTAGACGGTTCACCAACCATCACACTTCTTATTTCTTAACCAAACCTAGTCATCATTCATTAACTCCCCGATCCGTCGGTTTAGAGTTAGTAAACTTACTAACTCCCCGACGTCTCATTATTAGCTTGATTTGATCCATTACCCAAACCCGCTATTAACCCTAAACCCCAATCCCGTTATCATATTCTATACGTTCGTTTAGGTTTAACCATATTTTATTGTCGTCTTAATTCCCGTATATAGATTCATTAATTATCGTTCTTATACCATATATATGCATATACAGTCCTAAACAACGGTCTATATGAATGCATCACCCAATCATTACTAACGACCTAGCGGCACACAACCAATTAACCTTTTAATTCTTTAAACCCTAACATGCTTATCCGTTCCTAACCGGTTTAACATTAACGTCCAATTAATTATTAAGTACCAATTAGGTTAAGTAACGGGTATGCAATCCTAGCACTACGGCTTATCAATTTCTGGTCTATATGAGTCTACGAGTTTGTGAGCCGACTCACAGTGAGATAGGTGCGGTAATGGCGGCTCTGACACGGTATGAATCCCAAGACCCCCGAACTGGAACCCGAACCTCCCGAATGCACGAACTCGAACCCCGAAGTTTCCCGAACGTCCCGACCGTAGACCGCATAATTCTAACCAAGCTTCCGGACCATGTTCTCTCTCCTTCCCGCCTCCTTCTCTCTCTTCTTCACGTTGCTCTCTCTCCTCTTTCTCTCTCTTCTTTCTCTCTCCTCCGGTCTTCTCTCCTTCTCCTCATCTCACGCTTCTCTCTCCTTCCTTCTCCTTCTCTCTCCTCTTCTTCACGCTTCTTCTCTCTCTCTCTCCTCTTCTTCACGCTCTTCCTCTCTCTTTCTCTTCCTCTCTCTTCTTCTCTCCCTCCTCTTCACGCTTCTTCTCCTTCCTCTTCTCCTCTCTCCTCTCCTCCTCCTTCACGCTTCCTCTTCTCCTCTCTCCTCTTCTCCTCCTTCACGCTTCCTCTTCTCTCTCTTTTTACCTCTTCCCCACGCTTCCTTCTCTTCTTCTTCTCCTCTCTCTCCCTTCTTCACGCTCTCTTCTTCTTCTTCATCTCCCTCCACGCCTTCTCTCTCTCCCTTCTTCTTCTTCTTTTTCTCTTCACGCTTCTTCTCTTGCTCTCCTCTTCTTCTTCTCTCTTCTTCTTCTCACACTATTCTTCTTTCTTCTCCTTCTTTCTTTCTTCTCTCTTCACGCTCTTTTTCTTCTTCCTCTTTTTCTCTTCTCTTCTTATTATATCATCACAAAAATATTATCTCCTTGCCACATGTCCTATTCCCTGTCTTCTCTTCCAATAGCCACGTATGAAACAGAGAAAATGAGAAGGTTCAATGTATATTTATATTCATTTCCCCCATGTGAAGTTTATGAGAAGATTAATGGATTTTTATCCATTCCACATGTCTTCACTATCCATTTGCCACGTCCCCCTCTCCATTTTCAGCATAAATTACTCTACTTTTTTTCCCAAGAATCACCTCTAAACCGTCCTTAACCAGCCACTACTCCCCATTAACTCAAATGCTCGGTTTGATGGTTCTCGGTTTTAATATTTTAGAATATCTCTGGACGATCCCATAAATCCTCAAACCTCCACAAAAATATTCTCCATGCTAGTTGACGAATTTAGCATTTTGAATCACTCCGTTTGGACACCCGTAGCTCCGGTTATGAATTTTTGAAGTTTCATCGGTTTTGTCGGTTTCCATTCCCGATTCACCGAAAAACATGTTTCTGCTCCGATTTCTCCAACTCTGGTCTTGTGAACATTCTTTATATTAAAATATAAGAATATTTGGCCCGTCTCGGCTTCCGTCTCGAACTTTGGTAAAATTACCATTTTACCCCCGACATTGGTAAAATGACAATTTTACCCCTGTTGACCTTCTGCTGCCCGTTGACCGTATTTTTGATACGGGGTATCACACCGGGCAAGTTCCGCAGCATAATCGGAATCACAGAAACCCACTATTCTCAGTTCAATATCCTTCTTTAACATTAAACTCAGACCTGTGGATCCTCTGGCATGTCTAAGCTTTTACTTCACAACATTCCAATGGACCTTTGTAGGATAACTCATGAATCTACTGATTAATCCAACTGGGTAAGCAAGGTCTGGTCTGGACCCTATCATGCCATACATTAAGCTGCCAACAACATTGCAGTAAGGCACCGATTTCATGTACTCAGCATCGGCCTTCTCTTCATCCTTAGTTGCACTTTCCAGCTTAAAATGCACTCCCATTGGTGTGTTAACATGTTTAGCCTTCTCCATATTGTAAGTACATAGCAAACTTTCCAAATAGCTCTCATGAGATATCTTCAGAGTACCAGACTTCCTTTTATGCATATATCAATTCTTAGGATCTTTCTGGCTCCTCCAAGATCCTTCATCTCAAATACTGAACTTAACTGAGCTTTCAAGTTCTTTATTAGTTTTTCATCCTTACTAGCAACCAGCATATCATCCACATACAGCAATAGGTAGATGTGTACTCCTGAGATGTTTTTGATATAGACACACTGATCATGTACACTTCTTGAAAAACCTACTTCCTTCATAAAGTTGTTGAACTTTTGGTTCCACTGCCTTGGGATTTGCTTAAGACCATACAAGGATTTCTTCAGAAGACAGACATACTCCTTCTTTCCCTTTTCCGCATAACTTTCAAGCTGGTCCATGAAGATTTCTTCATCAAAATCACTATGTAGAAAGGCTGTTTTTTACATCTAGTTGTTCTAGTTCCAAATATTCTTGAACAAGAATAGCCATGAGGAACCTGATGGATACATGCTTTACCACATGTGAGAATATTTCATTATAATCAACACTTTCCTTTTGAGCATATCCTTTGGCTACTAGCCTTGCTTTGAATCTGGGTTCCTCTACTCCTTGTATGCCACGCTTTCTTTTAAAGATCCAGCGGCAACCTATGATCTTTCTCCCTTTTGGTTTTTGAACCAATATCCATGTGACATTCTTATTAATAGAGATCATTTCCTCATTTTCTGCTTGATTCCAGAACTTCTTATGAGGATCTCTCATTGCTTCTTTAAAGTCCCTTGGTTATGGAGATTGACCATCTTCTGCTGCTAATAAAGCCATACATGTTGGTTACATGAAGTAATTAAAACATGTGGAAAAGATATGGACGGTGGCACAACTATTCCTATGGTGGCTTTGCCCAACTATTCCTTTGGAGGCTTTGCCCAACTATTCCTATGGTGGCTGTGGTAGTTCACCTAACTCTCACCAATCCCCCATTCCTTCTCTATAAATACCAAGGCAAGGAGAGTTTCATAATCATCCCAAAACAAAAAGAAAAACAAGAGAGAAAGAAAGAAGAGAGAAAGAGAGAAAAATCTTTATCTTTTCTTTGTAAGAAAATTTGAGTATAATTTTCTTGAGTGTATTCGGGTTTTGGGTGTGAGTTGAGAGAGTTGTAATTTCCCGGTGATCAATATAAAGATCTGTAGCAGGTCCGGAGACGTAGGCACGATTGGCCGAACTCCGTTAACAAATTTGTGTGCATTTTCTTCGGTCCCATATATCTGGTTTCGAGGAAATTCGAGTTTATTTCCTAACAACTGGTATCAGAGCACGGGGTTGCGGTAATCTCGGTCAAATTTTTTTGCGGGGTTACTATTCACGTGAATAGTGTATTCGTGAATAGTAAAATTTTGTCGGCGACATCGGTTTTGTCGACCGAGGTGTTTAATACACGGTGGTCCGCAAAAGTAATCAGAAACGATGGGAGGCGAAGATGGTTCGGCGCACAGTATCGGGAAATTTGACGGTACAGATTATGCATTCTGGAGAATGCAAATTGAAGATTATCTGTACGGAAGAAAGCTTCATCAGCCACTGAGCAAGAAGCCTGAGAAGATGGATCAGGCTGAGTGGGAGCTCCTTGACAGACAAGTTCTTGGTGTTATCAGGTTAACACTATCGAAGAACGTTGCTCATAACGTTGCGAAGGAGAAGACCACAGAAGGGCTCATGAAAGTTCTCTCGGATATGTATGAGAAACCTTCAGCAAATAACAAGGTATTTCTCATGAAGAAACTTTTTCATTTAAAGATGGAAGAAGGTGGCCACGTTGCAGCACACTTGAATGAATTCAACACAATTGTCAACCAGTTATCGTCCGTTGAAATCGAGTTTGAAGATGAAGTGCGGGCACTGATTTTGTTGGCATCTCTGCCAAATAGTTGGGAGCCAATGAGGGCAGCGGTTAGTAATTCTGTGGGAAATCATAAACTTAAGTTTAATGATGTTCGAGATCGTATCCTTTCTGAAGAAGTTCGTAGGATCGACTCTGGTGAAGCTTCAACGAGCTCTGCTTTTAACTTGGAAAACAGAGGCAGGAGCCAAGACAGAAACAACCGGAACCATGGCAGGGCGAAGTCAAGAAATGGAAGAAGCCAGTCCAAATTCAAGCAGCCTGCTGAATGTTGGAACTGTGGAAAGACGGGCCACATAATAAAGAATTGCTGGGCAATTTCAAAGAAGGAATGCAACAAGGGAGCCGGAGCCAATGCAGTCACACATGAGATTGGTGATGCATTGGTAGTATCTGTTGATTCTCCAAGAAAAGGTGAAGCTCATGATGCAGCTGTAAACACCAATGAAGCGTCGATCTCCTATGTTGATAGCCCGATCGAGTCTTGGGTTCTAGACTCTGGAGCATCATTTCACACGACACCACACCACAACATAATGGAGAACTATGTTGCTGGAAATTATGGGAAGGTATATCTAGCTGATGGTTTACCTTTGGACATAGTTGGTATTGGAGATATCAACTTGAAGATGTCAGATGGTCGTGTATGGAAGATCGCAAAGGTTAGGCATGTGCCAAAGTTGATGAGAAATCTTATCTCAGTAGGTCAACTTGATGATGCAGGGCACGATGTCAATTTTGGTGGTGGAGCATGGAGTGTGAAGAAAGGTTCCATGGTGGTTGCTAGAGGTCATAAAAGAGGCACTCTTTATATGACGATGAGTCATGAAGACACAGTTGCGGTTGTCGAGAATGCCAAACATACTAAGTTGTGGCATTGTAGGTTGGGGCACATGAGTGAGAAAGGATTGAAACTTTTGGCGGCAAATGGCGTGCTTCCAGATCTGAAGACGGTGGATCATCAGATGTGTGAAAGTTGTATCCTTGGAAAGCAGAAACGGGTTAGTTTCTCAAAAGAAGGAAGGGAGCCCAAACCTGAGAAGTTGGAGTTGGTGCACACTGATGTGTGGGGACCCGCTCCTGTCGCATCGCTAGGAGGTTCATATTATTATGTGACCTTTATTGATGACTGCACAAGGAAAGTGTGGGTTTACTTCATGAAGAACAAGCATGAAGTGTTTTCGGTTTTCAAAAGATGGAAAGCCATGGTTGAGATTGAGACGAATCTCAAGTTGAAGTGCCTAAGGTCTGATAATGGCGGAGAGTACATCAGCGAGGAGTTTAAAAGATATTGCGCTGATGGTGGGATCAATATGGTGAAGACTATCCCTGGAACGCCTCAACAAAATGGAGTAGCTGAAAGGATGAACAGAACCTTGAATGAGCGCGCAAGGAGCATGAGACTGCACTGCGGATTGCCTAAGACGTTTTGGGCGGATGCAATCAATACCGCGGCCTTCTTAATAAACAGAGGACTGTCTGTGCCGTTGGGATTCAAGATCCCTGAAGAAGTGTGGAGCGGAAAGAAAGTAAACCTTTCTTATCTTAAGATATTTGGTTGCTTAGCTTATGTTCACATTGATGATGCTGCAAGAAGTAAACTTGATGCAAAATCGAAGAGGTGTTACTTTATTGGTTATGGTGACACAGAGTTCAGTTATCGGTTTCGGGATGACGAAAATCGGAAGATCATCCGCAGCAAGAATGTTGTGTTCAACGAAGAAGCGTTGTACAATGATAAGCTAAAAGAAGGCTCGGGAAAGATGGAGTCTAGAGCTGTTGATTTGGGAGAGATCCTAGCACCAGAGTTGCAGCAGGATACAACAACAGCAGAAGAGCAAAATTCTCAAGAAGAGAATGGTGAGGCAGATGAGAATGAAGATTCTGTAGTGATCCCACGTACGCCAGTCACAGAGTTGCGACGGTCAATTAGAACCATCAAGAAACCTGTAATATTTTCTCCATCACTCAACTATATTCTGCTCACGGATAGAGGCGAGCCTGAATGTTATGAAGAGGCAATGCAAGTTGATGAATCGATTAAGTGGGAGCTTGCAATGAACGATGAGATGGACTAGTTGATGTCCAATCACACGTGGGAGTTAGAAGTATTGCCTAGGGAGAAAAAGGCATTACACAACAAGTGGGTCTACCGGATAAAAGAAGAACATGATGGGAGCAAGCGTTATAAAGCAAGGCTTGTTGTGAAGGGATTCCAAAAAAAAGAAGGCATAGACTACACAGAGATATTTTCTCCTGTAGTGAAGTTGGTGACAATCCGAACTGTTCTTGGGCTGGTAGCAAAGGAAGATTTACATCTTCAACAAATGGATGTGAAAACAGCATTTCTTCACGGTGATTTGGATGAAGAAATTTACATGAAGCAACCAGAAGGCTTTGAAGTCAAAGGGAAAGAAAGTCTGGTGTGCAAGCTCAAAAGGAGTTTGTATGGTTTAAAACAAGCTCCAAGACAGTGGTACAAAAGGTTCGACAGCTTTATAAAAGGGGCTGGTTTCTTGAGGTGTGAAGCTGACCACTGTTGTTATTTCAAGAGGCTTGAAGAGTCCTACTTGATATTGCTCCTGTATGTTGATGACATGCTGATAGTGGGAGCAGATTTGGATGAAATCAATAACTTGAAGGCGAAACTCTCGGAAGAGTTTGCGATGAAAGACCTAGGAGAAGCAAAACAAATTCTTGGGATGAGAATTAGTAGAAGCAAGGAGGGTCTTAAGTTGTCACAAGAGGAGTATGTGAAGAAAGTCCTCAAGAGGTTCAATATGGATGACGTGAAGCCAGTTAGTACTCCCCTGGCAAGTCATTTTCGGTTATCCAAAGATCAGTCTCCGGTGACTGAAGACGAGATGGCATATATGGATAGAGTTCCATATGCTTCTACTATTGGCAGCCTGATATACGCGATGGTATGTACAAGGCCAGACATTGCACATGCAGTGGGAGTCGTTAGCAGGTTTATGAGCAATCCTGGAAAGGAACATTGGGAAGCTGTTAAGTGGATTTTAAGGTATCTGAAGGGAAATCCAAGTTTATCGCTATGTTTCAAGAAGTCAGAGATTGGATTGCAAGGATATGTGGATTTTGACAATGGAGGTGACATTGACAGTACGAAGAGTACATCCGGGTATGTTTACACTTTTGGTGGTACTGCAATTTGTTGGGTTTCAAAGTTGCAGAAGATTGTAGCTCTATCAAGCTGTGAAGCAGAGTATGTTGCGGTGACAGAGGCAACAAAGGAGATGATGTGGTTACAGTCATTTCTAGAAGAGCTAGGCCATGACCAAGAAAAAGGTGTATTGTATTGTGACAGTAAGAGTGCCATTGACTTGGCAAAGAATCCAGTTTACCATGCTCGGACGAAGCACATACACCGGCGATATCATTTCATCAGATCGGCTTTAGAAGATGAAGTGTTAGTGCTTGAGAAGATCCCAGGAAGTAAGAATCCAGCAGACATGTTAACAAAGGTCGTGCCGTATGATAAGCTGAGGTTACACAAGCTGAGGTTATGTGTAACCTCGGTTGGCTTGTTAGAGTAACAAGCACGGAAGACCTGCTACATTGATCAAGGTGTGAAGACAGATTGAAATCGGTCTTCAAGTGGGAGATTGTTGGTTACATGAAGTAATTAAAACATGTGGAAAAGATATGGACGGTGGCACAACTATTCCTATGGTGGCTTTGCCCAACTATTCCTTTGGAGGCTTTGCCCAACTATTCCTATGGTGGCTGTGGTAGTTCACCTAACTCTCACCAATCCCCCATTCCTTCTCTATAAATACCAAGGCAAGGAGAGTTTCATAATCATCCCAAAACAAAAAGAAAAACAAGAGAGAAAGAAAGAAGAGAGAAAGAGAGAAAAATCTTTATCTTTTCTTTGTAAGAAAATTTGAGTATAATTTTCTTGAGTGTATTCGGGTTTTGGGTGTGAGTTGAGAGAGTTGTAATTTCCCGGTGATCAATATAAAGATCTGTAGCAGGTCCGGAGACGTAGGCACGATTGGCCGAACTCCGTTAACAAATTTGTGTGCATTTTCTTCGGTCCCATATATCTGGTTTCGAGGAAATTCGAGTTTATTTCCTAACAATACATACATAGTCTTCTAGCTTCTTTGGAGGTTAATGCTCTCTTCTGACTCTGTCTCTAGCCAGTGCATATCCTTCTGACCATGTCTCAGACTGTCCTTCCTCATTTTCATCATCAAAGTCCAGATTTACCATCTCTGTTGCTAGATCACCCTGGTCATTGACATGACTTTCTCCACCTGAACTTATATCCGCTTGTTTAGATAGACCAAGCTCAATATCTATGAAAGCAGTGTTGTCTTCCCTTGGCATTGTTGACTTTCCTAGTAGATCCTTGTAACATTCATCTTCCTTAAATGTTACATTTCGACTAATCACACAACACTTATCCTCAAGATACCATACTTTGTAGCCTTTAACCCCTGTAGGATAACCAATGAAGACCCCTTTCTTAGCTCGTGGATGTAACTTCCCATCATCACTGTGATAATAACAGACACATCCAAATTTTCTTAAGTGATCATACCTTGGAGATGTCTTTGACCAAACTTCTTCAGAAACCTGTCCTTGAGTAGCACTAGATGGTGTTCTATTTATGAGGTAGACAGAAGTGTTCACTGCTTCTGCCCAGAACACCTTAGGTAGACCAGACTCACTGAGGATGCTCCTCACACACTCAAGAATGGTTCTATTCATCCTTTCCACCACACCATTTTGTTGTGGTGTGTAAGGTATAGTTCTGTGCCTTGCTATACCTTTTCCTGTACAATACTCATCAAACTCTCTATTACAGAACTCTAAACCATTACCAGTTCTTAGCTTTTCACACTCAGACCAGACTGTTTCTCCACCAAGGTTTTCCATTCCACAAACTTATCAAACGCATGATCCTTAGTTTTTAAGAAATAGACCCAAACCTTTCTAGAACAGTCATCCACCAAGCTTAGAAAGTAATGACACTTACCAAGGGACTGAGGAGCAAATGGAGACCCCCACATATCCGCATGGACATACTGTAGGCACTGAGTACTGGTATGGTGTCCCAAATATACAGCTCTCGCAGAAATTTACAGTTGATACCTTGCTCTTGTCCAAGTGCCCCTTCTTTACCAATGTATCAATACTTTTCTGACTTGCATGTCCCAGTCTACAATGCCACAGGTTTGTGTCATCATTCACACATACTGAATGTGCTTCACCTTTAAGACTTTCACCGAGTAGAAAGTACAGTTTGCTTTCTCTCTTAGCTCTTAGGATTGTTTTTCCTCCCTTATGAACTTCAAGCTTTCCTTCCTTTGATGAGAAAGTACATCCCTGGTCTTAAAAGGTGCCTAAGGACAACAAGTTTCTAGAGAAACCAGGAACATACCTCACATTATTTATCTTTACCAGACCCCCTTCCACAGTTTTCACTTGCATAGTGCCTGTACCTATTACTCTAGAAGTAATTTCATCTGCCATCCTGACATAGCCTTCAAAGACTTCATGTAGATCAGTAAACCAGTCATTCCTTGGCGTCATATGAAACGTGCAGCCTGTGTCCAAAATCCAGATCTCCTTGAAGTCAAACATTTCAGCTACATTCACTTCTGATACTGTTAAAGATTAAACAAACTGAACCCCTGTGACTGCTGAGGATTATCCTGATCCATTCACATGATCTTTTCCTTTCTGACCATTTTTCTTTGGGCAGTTTTGCTTTAAGTGTCCTTCAGAACCGCAAATCCGACATGTGGCTGTTGTAGATTTACTTTTCCCTTTTCCTTTAGACTTCTGTTTAGAGCTTGAATCTTTCTGTCCTTTCTTCCAAGTGTTATTAGAGTTTGAGAATAACACTTTGCCCTGTGACTTGTTGGTCTTACCATTCACATTCATGTCAAGTTGTTTAGAATGAATGGTGTTAATGACTTCATCCAATGTCACAGTGGCCTTGCCATATCTCAAAGTATCACGAAGTTGATCAAACTGTTTAGGTAGTGACATAAGAAGCAATATGGCCTGATCTTCATCATAAACTTTCACCATGACATTTCCTAAATCTGTGTTGATTTTTAGGAACTCGTCAATGTTGTTTTCAGTCGATATGGATTAAATTATCCTAAAACCATATAGACATTGTTTTAGGTACATCCTATTCGGTAGAGATTTGGACATGTACCTAGCATCTAATATCCTCAACATTCCAACATCGTCTTTTCCTTAAGAATCTTCCTCAAGATTTGATCAGTGACACTCATGAAAATATTACTTCGTACTTTTCTTTGTTTCTCAGCCAAAGATGGATAGACTTCTTTCAAAGCACCTTAAGTCTCAGTCCCCATATCTACTCCCTCCTTTGGATCTTCAGACTTTACCGTTGGAGTTTCTTTCTTCTCGTATTGTTCTTCCTGGCTCCTCAAAGCTTTGGTTAATCCAAGAAGATCGAGATTGGCCAACAGTCTTTCCTTCCACATATTTTAATCAATCTCTCCGTTAAACGTCTCGATTTCAATCTTAGTCGAAGGCATCATTAACGCGGTTCTTGATCCGATAGAAGATATGACAGATAAATGAACCTGGCTTTGATACCACTTCTTGAGAAACCGAAGTTATCTCAATACGTAATTTGGATACTCGACAATCGGTAACAATGAAATCGACAATCGCAAGTCGGCGATCAACACAGAGACGTTGCAGAAAACTAAAGAACACGGTGAGGATTTGTTATCCAGTTCAAGTGCACAAACCGCAACCCTACGTATGGCCGAGACTTCAGCTCGGAATTCACTAAGAACAGAGGTACAAAGAGTCGCCGAAAAAGCTTTAGAGTCACCGTGTATCTCTCTCCCCCGAAAGAACACTCTCTCTTTATTTTCTCTCAATACAGTGTAATCTAAAACCGATTACAAAGAATGAATCTTAACACATACAATTGAGAGTCCGACGACTTATAACCCACCCGATTTCACTCACAGCTCACACGAATCAGCTCAACAGATTCGTAACAACCTTCCAACTGTGACCTTTGACCAAGCTGGAGTGTTGACTTCGATGATATGAAGACAACTTGAAACGGTGGCTTTAATGACTCTTTGTACTTAATGACCCAGCGATTGAACCGAAAACCAATTGACCTGGTTTTCTCGCTGATTTGAATCCTGCTCCTAAACCAGAGCAACGGTCTTGATCAATATCTAATCTTTTAAGACAGGAAGGTTTACCATGGTACATAAATGTTGTTCCCGGAATTTGCCCTTGATATTATTAGGATTTGTAACCTTCATTAAGGGTAAAACTGTAAAACAATTTATATTTGATTTATTCATAATATCTTATAATATCTTTTGTTTTCCTTTTTCTATCCTAATCATATCTAACAAAAATCTTTTTCAAAAATTTAATAAAATAATAATTAATTTCGAAATTAATATTAAAATAAATATTATAAATTATTCTTAACTAAAATTTAACTTAAAAAATAAAATCAAGCATAATTAAATTACTAAATCAATTGATACATATAATTATATAATTTAATACATAATTATTTTATAAATTATATAATCATTAAAGTTAATAAATTATTATTAAAATAAGAAAATAGAATATAATATTGAAATAATAGTTTAAACTCAATAATAATATTTATAATCGATATATTTAACATAATCTATTATATTTTATTTATTTTATTACAATAAATGTAACCATGTTAATATTCTTTTCTATATCTACATATATATATATATATAATTTAACTATAACTTTATATAAATTCGATATAGTAATATTATCTATATTATTAAAACATGTGACCTTTTTTGAAACTACCCTTGATCTTACGGGGATATTACTTTTTGTGTCATTGGTTTTATCTTAATTATAAAAACACATCAAAATGAACTTAATCGATCCAAAATGTTAAATGAACGGGTTATTATATATTAGTTACATTTTGATTTATAAAATAAACATAAAATTTTGTATATTTAGACCATTATTAAACGGGTCAAAAAATAGATGAACCAAATTTGTGTCAGACAATACTATTAAAAACAAAACCTGTCTACTAGAATACGTGATAGAAAACATAATCCGCGCTTCATTAGTGCGGGTCAAAATCTAGTACCTAATAAAAGAAAAGTCAATCAATCAAATTGTTTTCTTTCACGATAATCTCTATAATCTTATTTTTTATATATATTGTTAACCAATAAAAAACAACCAATCAAAATTGTTTCCTTCCATGACAATTTTAATTAATATATCTCCATATATAATCAGCACAAATCATGGTAATAACCACCGTATATATTCTTATCAAAAACACATAACTAATACTATATATATATATATATATATATATATATGAGCATATTCACGTTATATAAAAACACCGTCCAGCTCTCATGTCTTCTGCTCCCATTATGCTCCGTCCGTAAGACCTTTCTTTCGAATCATTCTCTATTTTTTCCTTCTTGTGTTAAAGGTTTCCAAATTTTTTTGTCTAGCGGTGTGTTTGCATATAGATAGCATGACGCATGAACTTATGATGTTAAGAAGAAAAGTGGAGGTTCCAATGGATTTATTAGATTCAAAGACGAACTAAACCACACGCTTAACAAAGATTTGGAGAAAGCAGTCGCCTTCTACGGTCAGTTATGATGCCTTTGTTATCTTTAGGATAATGACATCTTTGGTCGATGTTTCTCTTGATGTCTGAATTTTGGTTTCTGGTTTCAGAGGAAGTCAAAGCTAAGCATCCCCTAGTCTCTTACGCAGACCTTTATCAGGTAAAAAACATCTCCAAGCCTTCAAAACTTTCATCTTTCTAGAGGGATGTGGTTGACAGATTCTTTGTTTTGAGTTCAGCTTATGAGTTGTTGCAGTCGATGTTACCGGTGGCCCTGTCATCCAATTTAATCCAGGCTGTAAGGTACTTACACTTATCCCTAAAAGATAACGGGTTAGCAACATATTCACTAGATGAATTACCAAAAACGAGAGAATTCACTGTCAAAATGATTTTAGGATGCTGACTCCCCAAATGAAGGAGAACTTCCATATCCGAATCAAGGTGCCTCACATCTAAGAACTCTCTTCTCTTGTATGGGTCTATCGGATAGAGACATTGTAACTCTCTTCTTAAGTACTATCCTTTAACATATTCTCCTATCACTAAACATGCTCCAATGAATCAACTTGGTTGTTGCTTTCTTTAATACAAGGGCATGTTCATAAGAAAATATCAGATTTTTAAAGTCCTTGGACACAAGATCCTCTCAAGTTCTCGTATTTCACGTAAGCCAACAACATCAAAGTTAGAGCGAGAGAGAGTTCTGAAACTTACATTTTCTGCTGATTGATATTTCAGAGAACTTCTAAAGTTCTACTTGGTGTTCTCAAGTTCGACCCCTCTTTGTTAAGTTGTATGCAAAGGTAGATTAGATTTCAGTATGATTCTACGAAATTTTTAGTTTGGATGATTATATGCTTTCACCAACAAAACAAATGTACCATGATTTGTGACAAGACGAGGATGTGTTCTTCAGATATTACGCAATTTCACACAAGAAACTCTCAGAACTAAGATTTAACCCACCAAGAAAAATTTCGACATACACTTGGAATCGCTATTGCTGCAGCTGTTGTGATCTTAACCATATGCTACGAAGCAAGCAGAAGAGGCGAGTGAGGAAGTTTCAAGAAGGTACAAATGTTGATTGAAGGAACGCAATAAACGGATACGATTCATGGGATGTTATTTACCTTCATCCTCCTTTTCAACCAAAACTTATTTGGAATTGCTACAAAATTATGAATGCTGTTTAATCATATTCAATGTCTAAAATGGTTGAAACAATTCATCAAACGCAACCTCGTGTCATTAGGACGAGTCTGATTTCCGATGCAAGCATTGCAAACTTGGAATAAGTGAATAACTAAACAATACATCTGCCGCAGGTTGCTTCTTCTCATCAACTTAGAAGAAGATATCCATCAGCTTAACTTTTTTCAATAACAATTAACATCGAAAGTCAAATATTTCTTTTAAAAAGATCTCAACAATAAGAAAGAACAAAGAAGCAACACAATCTCATAAATCTACATCCATAATAGAAACCAAAAAACCCTTTCAGGATTAGTCATGAATCATCTTGATCAAGAAGAACTGATGGCATTGACTAACAATCCTAAAGCTTGGATTTTATTAAACCTTTTTCCCCAATCCCATTAACAAATGTATAGAGAGGATCAAATAGAGAAAACGAGGTGAATACTTAATTTGTAAACTACGAATCAACATCTTGAATCTCGCTGAAATTAGGTTTTATATGTTCTTGAATTCACAAGAAAAGGCAATCCCAAATTTGGTACCTAAATTTTTCTTCAAAACGGAATCCTAAATTTGATCCATGATCATCTGAATTTGAAAATACTCAAGAAAATCCAGTTAAAAAAAGAAATCTGAAGAACGAGATATCAGAAGTCGCACCTCGTGATCATCTTTCATGGTGAAGAAGCGGGTTCCTCTGTTTTACTGTTTAGCTTTCCTGCTGATCTGGTCTTATGTTGAAGACATCGACAACGAGTGACCTACTTTAGCTATGTTGGTCAGAGCATCAAATTCAGGTACCTCAAAGCTCGTAGGTTTGATGCCTAATTCAGTTATTTCTCTGAACTATTGGGGCTTAAACTAGAAAGGAAACACCACACTGTTTTGCTTATCTTAAAATGACGGATGCATTAAAAACAAAAAACATAATTTCTCATGTTTACAAGGCATGTGGCTCAATTTGTTCTTTTTTCACTACTAAAACAAATCATGACATGTGAAAGAACATTATAATTCTAAATTTATGATATTTTGCCGTTATCACTGAAACCCAATTCATTTTCGAGATCACATATCAAATAAATCACGAACCAAAAACGATCTTAAATTTTTTTAATCTAACTTTGCTTCTCCACCAGAACACATCAGTCCTCACTTTCCAACATTTCTCATATATACATAGATGACTGCTTGTAATATCTACATAGATTTGTACACATACTTATCTCATCCTATACTAAAAACCCTAACCCAAATGCATTTGTATGAATCTTTGTTCCGACCTTTTTATTTATTTGATTATTGAACGATGGGAATCACTACAAAAGATGCATGGAGCTTAAAGATTTGCCTCACTCTTTAAGACTCGGAACATAAACTTCAAAATGAAATGGAAGATTTCACTAGCCAAGATCCAGAGGTCATGTTTGGTTCACTTTCAACGTTTCATTGGTTCAATTTCAAAATTCCAGGATCTAAAATCATAAAATTTAACAGAGTTTTATTTTTAATCAATAGATTCCTATAGTTGAGGTTTTAGGCTTGGAAAAAGGTTTTTCTAATTTTTTTCTTTGAGATTGTGAATTGTTAAATCATTATTGTTAAATGAGTTCGCTATGGAAGATGAAATCAGTTCAGTTTTCTTATTATCCACCTCTTAAGAACATGGAAGAGACCGTAAAGAATCTTAATGTATCATATACTTATAAATAGACTTAAATAAATTTAAATATGTATGTGTCATTTCAGATGAGTTTAAACGGATAAATCTATATGGATCTTAAATTTAAAAGAATCGTGTCCGTCCGTTTTAACATCTCTAAAAATAAACTTAAACAAAACTTTAAAATAAAATAAAAAACCAAAAACTAAATATTTTACGAAATAATTTTTGCAAGAATATGCACATCTAATCCAAAATTGTAATTATCACAATTTATGTTTTACGGTACAAAATAAATAAACTCTTTTCAAAAGGGTGAATCTAAATAGATCTTAAATATAAACAAGTCTAAATAGGCCTAGCTCACCCATTTTAAAACTTCTAACAGTAAACCTATATATTTTTTGAAACCCCAAAAAAAATATTTTACTAAATAATTTTAGCAAGAAGATGTGCTATAAATTGTATTTATTAGTCTTATCCAAAAATTGTATTTATCACAATTTGTGTTTTTATGGTACCAAATAAATAAACATATTCAAACACACTTTTAAA
This sequence comes from Orychophragmus violaceus, assembly GCA_030180135.1. Lineage (NCBI taxonomy): Eukaryota > Viridiplantae > Streptophyta > Magnoliopsida > Brassicales > Brassicaceae > Orychophragmus > Orychophragmus violaceus. Next base: position 24,832,993 of record CM058240.1, on the reverse strand, counting down.
ATTAATTAATTTTCTTAATAATGATAAAAATGTAAATACAAAATTTTTAATTTCACATGATAACAGAAAACCTACAACAATGAACTCCTATATGGTCAAAATGATTAAAATAAACATTGAAGACCATAAAACGAATTCAAAAAATAAAATAAAAATCATCTAACTAATTTCATGTGTTGAGGGTGTGCAATTAATTTCTAGAATCACAGATCAAATAAAATATGAGTCAAGAAAAAATGATAAAAAAACAAAAATAAAAATCATCTACTTAATACCCCGCTCTCAGTGCGGATCAAAATTAAAAGTTAATAGTGAAGACTAAGAATTTAGCCAAAAACAATCATTACCCAATATTACTAATTTTGTAAATTATCAATAATTTTAATTTTGCATTGATAGTGGAATTAATCAAGGAGACTAATAATTGAAAACAAAAGATTCTCACCTTTTTCTTAGAAATGAAATTGGGGATCAAAAATGTAATGAATGTTTATTAAAATAATAATAAAGTAAATGAACACGTTGACGAGAAAAAGGTGATAAGCCTTGTAGAAGTAGAGGCATTAGGATAAACAGGCCCATATAAGCTCTTAATAATTTTATATTCCCACATCGGTTACTAATGAGAAGTAGCTGCATTTATATAGCGATAGATTCAACAGAATGACCGTCCCATCGGAAATCGTCGGCTCTTCCTCGTTCCCACAAGGATGATCCTTGTGAAAATATGGTACCTTTTTGTTTTTAATTTTCAGATCGATTTTTTCGTCTGATCATTTTTCAATTTTGCAAGAGTTAAACTGTTGTGCGTTTTGTGTATGTTTTTCTCCGATTTTTTCCAACTTACTAGAGTCGCGTTTTGTTAAACTGTTGTTAGTTTTGTATATGTTTTTCTTCGATTGTTTCCTAACTTACGAAAGTTGGTGCGTTTTGTTAACCGGCTAAATCGAAAATAATTGAAAGAGATTCTAGTTAAATGTAAGTCAACTTAATTGATCTTTGAGAAACCCTCTACTTAAAGATCGTGGATAAGTAATACCGTGAGAAGACTTGAATATGATTGTAAAAAAAAACAGACAAAGTTTTGATATTTTAAAGAAGAAACAAAAATTCATTTAAAAAAAAATTGGGTAATTAAGTTGGCTTGAGAAAGAGGTCTATTGTCATCGAAAGCCAAATGTATTGCTTTCAAATTGGATGTAACTAGTAAAATGATTTTGTGTGCATTCTTCGTCTCATTCAAAACTTTTCTCTGTTTCTTTTGTTATGAGTCTCTCTTATAGGAGATAAGATCTAGTTGTTAGACTAAGATGTATCTTTACTATATTTGAAAATATTCTAGTTAAGATGTTAGTAGTTGTGATTTTATACGATATTCTCCATGTATATATTTACTTGTACTTGTATGTTCTCTTTAAGTGAATCTTCTACACTTGCCTACATAATATTAAAGTTGTTGTGCTAAAGCAACATATCATCTCATTTTTTCGTTTATCATCATTCCTCCTCCATGGATTCTCCAACGTCATTGAACGTCATCAACTCATTGGACCCTCTTCATCCGATCACCTCCATCAACATAGTCAACATCACCAAACTCTCTTATGCAAACTAGATCACATGGATCATCCAAATAAAGTCACTTCTGAATGGCTACAACTTTCTTCAGTTCATCGATGAAGCCACCTCCATCACAGATTCAAATCAATAACGTGGACTCACCAAACCCAGCATTCACAGCGTGGCACCGTCAAGACAGTCTCCTTTTCAACGCTCTCATCGGAGCGATCGAGACTTCTCTCCAACCATTAATCACCAGCTCCACTACAAAGCTTGAAGTGTGGACCACATTGGCATCTACGTACGACTCGAGGTCATATTAAGAAGCTGCACCTGCAAATCAAACTCTGCGTCAAAGGCACCAAATCAATTGACAGTTATATGCAGTCGAATAAAACCAAATCGGATGCTCTCGCTCTTCTGGGAAGTCCTCTTAATCCCGAAGATCTCACCGACTATGTTCTCGAAGGTATCGGTGAAGATATAAATCTGTTATTGACTCGGTCCACAGCCGAGATAACCTGATATCCTTCCCGGGGCTCCATGAAAAGCTCATTTATCGGGAACTTGTTCTCTTAAGCATTCAACCACTTGCTTATTATTTTCATGCGAATTCACATCATGTGTAAAATCGAAACCGGAAATCGTCCTCAATCATCATCTGACCAACAAAACTTGCAAATCGTCCTCAATCATCCTCATCTCGTCGTCCGTATCTGGGGGAAGTGCTAAGCCTGCGGTACTCAAGGCCATAGTAAAAATTTATGTCCAATGTTCCGTCTGGTCACACATTCATCTCAATCAATGCCAACCTCTCAATCATTCAGTCCACACAACCAATCCAACTTGCCTTCGCGCGCTTACAATGCGTCGATGCTCCCTTTGAAACAACCATCTTGGCTTCTTGATAGCGGCGCCTCTCACCACATAACGTCTGACCTGGCTAATCCGTCTCTTCACTTGCCCTACACCGGTTCAGAAGCGGTTATGGTTGGCAATGAAACGTCCTATCACTGCCATAGGGCCTAGAAGGATGTTTCCTATCCTATCCGGTCTAATCTTGAGGTTCAAGGCATTTCCTAAGTTCTATTTACATTATATTCCATTTGATCATTCTTATAGATTATATTCACTTAGTCTAAGGTAATGAGTATAAGCATAAATAAGATAAACATATATTTTATTAATCAAACCAAGGTAGTAAGTACAATATAGTGTCATGCTCAATAGGCTAACATAATTGTATCAGTCCTAACTATTTGTGTATCTATCACCACTCGTCCATAGGTCATGTGTCAGCGCTTAGGCTTGATCATCCCCACGATCAACCTCATTCCATGCATGTACAAATATATCAAAAGTATGATAAGAATAATCATGCAAAGTCCAACAACCTATCACATCCATTTCTATATGAAAATTTTCCCCACATAAAACCATACACAATTTCTTAATCTGTTCTAGTTCTCTATATGGGTGTATGTTAAGTTTGGGACGGTTGATGGCTAATAGCCAAGTCAGGACCTTGATCTTCCCTTGATCTATGTCCATCCGTCTCTTGCCTGCATAGCAGCAAGGGTCACTTCGGCATGTCGACCACGATCCTCTCGATCACCCCGATCCATCCTAGTACAACCGTTCACTTGTCTCGACCAGACTCGGTCTATGTACCAATCTGTCCCGCAACCGATGCCAACGTAGGGTTTCCATCCGAAAACTTCAGAACCATCCTAAGGACGAACTGAGAGGGTCATACGCGATCCGACTCCATGCCCATTCGCACATCGACCACGATCCGATCGCCCACTGACTGAATCCGATGGTGCACACCCATGATTGGGCCTCTTGGCCGATCATGCATTTCTATATGAATCGACCCATATTCCTAATCCAACATTCCTAAATCTTTGATTCTAAGTTACAGAAAGGTAGAGAGAAAGAATGTTCCATCCGACCATTATCCAAACAGACCGCCGACCGGACGGCTTAGCCGTGGTCGCGGTAGAGGAGGGCTCGGATTCTAACCTTAGAAGTTGTTGCCGATTTGCCCTGATCCTTGGCTCTATTTGATGCCGTTGATCTCCTGTGAAACCTTGTCCTCCTAAGCCTTTTAATCCGCCTTTGTATGGCCTCACACTCGGCGGCGATCTTTGGTGAAGAAATCGCACAAACTCTCCCTTCTCTTTTCTTTAGATCAACCTTTGCCTTAGAGAAAATCTAGGTTTTACTCCCCTTGTGTATGATGTAGAAAATGGCAAGAAGAAAGGGTATGTATACCCCTCTCTCTCTCCCAAAACGCCTATTGGAAAAATGGGTTCAAATGGGAGGTGAATGGATGCCAACCCATTGGTGTACATTCAACCTTTATCTGCCCTTAACCAGCTAGTGATAGTCCACCAGCTGACCTAAGAGGTCAACATCCATCCAGTTGAGTTGAGCTGGTTGCCAGCTGACCCAGCTGACCAGCTTGACTGTTCAGCTCATGTGAGCTGAATACTCTTATCCCATCTTATCCACACTTGGTCAAGCTCCTTTCCAGCTTGAACTTGACCCTTTTATGACCATGGAACATTTCCCATTGTCTCTCTTGACCGTATGTGCACTCTTCTGGTTCCATAACTTGTCCTTTGACCCTTATGATGGGTCGGGGATACTATAAGCAATGAAAAGGGTTTAAACATCACATACACACTGGTTCAGTGTCTCTTCCCAACTCGTCTCACCATATCTCTCTCAATAATATTTTATGTGTGCTTGAAATAGCGAGAAACCTCGAATCCGTAAAATAACTATGCTACGACATTTCTTGTAATGGTGGAATGTCTCCCCGAATTATTTCAGGTGAAGGATTTGAACACGGGCGCAGTTGATTTCAGGAAATACGAGTGATGGTGGGTATGAGTGGCCTACTTACGATGAACCAAGTTCTCTGCTTTTGTAGTTTTAAGAAAATGTTCTTTGTCGGGGCATTCTAGATTAGGATACCCCTCTTTGCCTATCTTAAATTCGATTGTTTCTCATTTGTGTCTTCCAGATTCTAATAAGGACAAAAATCTTCTTTTCACTACGTGTTAAATAAGCAATAGTCACAAATTACCATTCTCCACATCCACAGTCTCCAACAATTTAATGTAAATGGTTATGTTTCAAAACTTGATTTCACTGATTTTCCAAGAATCTTTGCCTGATTTGCATGAGGATTTGAATACACAAGGAATAATATGTTTGTCGAGAGATCTTTTGAAGCTTGGGAAGAGGTTTAGTGAGATTTGGCCGTTCGACTTGCTTAGCGCTTTACGGGTTTGATTTTGATTAATTCACCTCCGTTTCCGTGGCCTCATTCGAATCATCATCACAAGGCGAAACTGTTCCATCTCGTGTTTCGTAGTCAACATTTCAATGCTTTAAAGATTCTCGATTTGGTGTTATCAACCAATCTATCGACGGTGTTTCAACGATTCTCGATATTAGGAATAAAATAAGTTAAGCTGGTGTTGATTTCGGTGCTGGATTGAACGTGATGTTCCAACATTTTTTCAACAACAAAAGTTTTATTTTATTTTATCTTTTTTTGGTTCAACATCAACTTTCACTAATCCAAATCTTGTTAAGACAAAAACATATCAGCTTCAATAGTTTTCTATATTTTATTAAAAAAAAAAAAATATATATATATATATATATATATATATATATATTAATACTAAATTACAGCAAAAACTAGACAAGAACATTCAACTCAGCATACACTATACTGTATACATGTGACATCTGATATATGAAGGTTCACTAACACTTTTTTTTTTTTGAGAAAGGTTCACTAACATTATTTTGGTCCGTACTAATTTCTGTTTAAATGTATAAGTTAATTCAGATTGAAATTGACACGGTATCATGTATAAAAAACTCGACAAAATTGTTCAAGCTAAAATAAGTTTATCCATTCCATTCCCCTCAACATTTACATCTTGGGAATTGGGATTATAGCACCAATTTAACACTCTTTTTTATTTTCTGCTTCTCTAATATTTTTTTTTCTGTTCTATTTTTTTAATAGATCTGTTCGTTTGTCAGATACAAGCGGCTGCGGCTTCCGGTTACGGTTGCGGTCAAACGCAACAATTGTTGTTTGTTTGACAGACGTGCGTGAGGCCGCAGCCGCAACCGCAGATCTGTTCGTTTGTTGGACGCAAGTTTTTTTGTAGACGCAGACGCAGACGTAAACAATTACAGATGCAGACGCTGAATTTTCATGCGGTCAAAAATTCCAGCCGCAGGCCACATCGTTTAGACGTAGTCGCAGCCGCAGAAAACTGTGTCTCTCAAACGAACATATTTTAGACGCAGCCGCAGTCGCAGGCCTTCTGCGACTGACAAACGAACAGATCCAATATCAATTTTATTTTCCATTAAATAAATTATACTAAAAGAAACATATCTGAAAAGTATTAACAAAAGCATATCTGAAAATACTCATTTGTTGTCTTAAATACATTAAAGCTTTGATTGCTTACTGATTCTAAAATCAATTCTATTTTTCTTTCTTAACAGAAAAAAAAAAACATTTTACATAGGAGAAATAAGTATAATCCGAAAAAACAAGGTAATTTAGATTACCTCACTTTATATAGGCAACAACAACAGCAAAGACATCAGTCAAAGAGAGAGAGAGAAAGAGTACCAACAAAGGATCGAACACTGGTCACAAGCGTCCTTGAAAAGACACCAACCACTAGGACCAGATCCAATTTGGTGAGAGCGAAATAACCTTGATATTATTTGTCTATACTGCAGAGAATCGAAAAACTATACCGATTGGTTCGGTCAGATTCGATCCACTATACCAGATCTTGTAAAATGGCATAAGCAGCCACAAGATTGATCAAACCATTTATTCATCCCTTCATTAAATGTGCCAAATAACTCACCTATAGCATTTCCCAAACGAGGGACAAAATGAAAAGAATCAGACACGAGATTAGAGTTTTTTTTTTCTCGGTGATTATAAATTATAAGTGTTAGTAACTTAGTGTCTTATTTCTCGAATTGATATTGATTTGGTAATTATAACTATTAAGTTTGTTGATTTTAACTATTAAGACGATATTTCTGAAAAATTTCGACATTTAGAGACCATCAAGCTTCTCATCGCCGCGAAGACGGCCAAGTCTTTTCGAACAAGGAGACTTATCATCTATATTTCGATAAAGTTCTAACCAAAACACATATAAAAAGTATTTTAATCAAATAAAAAATAACAGAACATCATATTAGTGTGGAGTGAGAGAAAATGGATGAGGCCAGTAAGGAAAATAGGTGGATCTTAATGGACCATCCTCTGTGTAGAAAAGAGTGCAAGTCTGGGCGGTGATATCGTAAACACCATAGTCGTTTCCCACGAAATAGATGCAGTTACGCTTAAGACCTGGAGACGAGCTGGCTGGGACACACAAAGCTTCACCATGTCCAAGAAAAATACAAAGATCTCCAATGTTCCCTGTGTGAATAATTCTTTCATGAGAACTTTTATTTTCTTTATTTATTCCTTGCTCTTCAAACTTAAACACCATGAATCGCTTTGTTCTGTGCATGACTGTTCTCGCCCCTTTGTATAACTCGATCATGTCTCCGTAATACCTTCAAAAGCATAAGAGATTAATGAATAAATCAATTGGTAATAAATGTGATTTTTGCAAAGGTGTCTTAAAATTAGGTGTTGGGAGCTAGGATTAAATGCGACTGTCTATGTAAGAGTTTTCTTCAAACTCTAACTACTATGTAATAAAAAAAAAATAGTTTGAATATAATATATCATACCATGAAATGAGGAATTGTTCACCGGAAGGTGACTCCACAAGATGGTCTGTCCTGGAGAAAGAATCCATCTCTTCAAACTCGTTCAACATATCCTGAGGAAATGCTTCTCTCCACATTAAATTGTACTTGAGCTTGTCCGTCTTCTTGAAGTTTTGATCAAAGGAGAACAAGTATTCTCCTCCAGGGCTTGGAGTGTAAAACCTTTGATCTTTCTTAGAATACATGAGACTTGAGTATGGGCTTATAGACGACTCGAGCCCATGCGCTGTATCGATATCCATCCAACGTAAGTCATTGTGCCTATAGAGCTTTAGCTGAGATCTCAACTTAATAACAACAACCCAATCCTCATTTTCTAGGTCAGGAAGAGAGGACATCGCTAGGTTTTGGATTTGGCAGCCTTTGGGAAGAGGAGGTAGACGAACGGTCACAGATTTTGATGTACGGCCAGGGGGCTTGTAATAGACTTTTAGATGAAGTTCGTACATATCACGGAGCAATGGTTTTCTCGTCAAGTCAATATTCACTCCACTTTGATTAAACCCCATAGTCATTGCGTTACGGACTTCTTTAGCGAGAAGCTTGTTCTTAATTATGATTTCATTTTCACCAAATGAACCAGACCTTCTTGTTATTGCACTATCCGGAGAATCTCCGACATTAAGGAGGTGGTCAATTAATATATATGGGTAGCCTGGCGTAGATGAACACCACCGAACCATCTTCCTGTTGTTGTAGTGTTTCTGAAAGTATGTAATTACGTTACGTATATACTTTGCCTAGTCAAAATATAGTTATAGAAAGAAAGAAACGCTTACGAGGACATTTTTGTAGACAAAGGGCTTCAAGGCTCGGTTGAGAAGTTGGGACATTTTCGAAAATCTTAGGCTATAGTGTCTGTGTCTTTGTCTCTCACTCGTCTTCTGTACAGACAGAGACGTAAGGTCAAAGCCTTTGATACAAAGATTATATGTAAATAACAACATTAAGAGCTTAATTTTATTAAGGAAATAAACATTTATTGAAAGAAGAAAAACAACATTTTGATGAAAGGAAACAAAAATCGACAAAGAAAGAAAGAGTAATCACAACTTTTCCAAGTTGTAAAATAGGAGTTAATTACATAATGATAGTCTGCCTTGGACCCCAAGTTCAACAATTAACGAGGTAACAGCTTTAAGTTTTAAGGAAATAATTAAAACTCTTTTTTACAGTCTGAAATATTAATATTCTATTACAAAATTTTTAGAACAATTATAAAGACTACTATACAAGAGAAATTATCAAATTTGGAACACATGTTTATTACTACAACAGTATTCTTTGAATTTCTGGAAAAAATGGCAAACAAAACTTATTAACCATAGAGATTACTTTTATTTACAAAAATGGCATTACAAATATATAATAATTTAATAATCATCACAATAGATTTAATAAATAAATAAAATAAAATAAAAAATATTAATATTTTATTATCGACGAGTTTTTCGTTAAATTTTCGATAGGTTTGCGAACGAGGCTTCCGGCGAATTTCCGGCGAGTTGATAGTAAACTAATGTTATATGATATGTTCAAAGTTTAGTTCCCTAGAGCTACACTGTAAGAGTATGTTCATCGTTGAAACTCTCATGGGGTCCTTAAAAATTTTTTTAATAATAATTTTTTTTTTTTTTTTTGTACAGGTGGAAAAAAAAAATTAAAAAAAGGACGAACCAGCACGTGCCACGTCGCAGCTACAGTGAAGAACCGGTGCCTTAAGTCTCCTGTTTAAGAACCGCTTCTTAACTTCTCTCTCCAACTTTTGATTTTAATATTTTTTTTTTTTTTAAGAAACTCCTTAAAACCCCACGATGTGGGTGCTCTAAGTGAATGCAATCGTAGTATAATAGGAGTCAAATCCTCAAAGACTCTAGTTTTACACGATAGATTTGTTGTTTCGAATTAAACTAAGCAAGATCAATTAAATGTAATAGCAATGTAAAATAAACGAGAAGTGAATCGATAAATGAAAGCGCCAGGTCCAAGAAAATTCTCATGAAATCACGAATATAAGCAAAATCAATCATTCAGGATCCAAATTATGCAATGTTAACGTTCTTGAACTTGAATCACTAAATCATAACTAACCAACTTTCGTTGCGATAATTATCCATCTCTAAGTCCTAGAATCTCAAATATCTTTGCAGATCTTAAAGTCTAAACATGCATTAATTCCGAGTTCGTTCGTTCACAAATTCATTAAACCAATCTCTTTACGAGAAGCTAAAATGCTAACATATGTGAAGCTAATTAACCACATGTTGTTGCGAAAATAAACCTAACATCAATATCTAAATGACCAGTTCAAATTAAGCATTAAGAACAACCTAGATAAAGAACTAGAAATTATGAATCCTAACTAATCTCTTTGTCAAGGTACAAAATCAACCTCAAAAAGCTCTGAAACTCTTAAACTCAAAAGTATGGTAAGATATGCAAAACAATGGCTAATAAAACCTAAATAAAGTGTAAAACACGATTTAGGATCAAAGTGTAAAAGCTGCAATTCTTCAGAACTTGCTTAAACTCGCGCACAAGTTGGTCAGGAAAACTGTGTTGACTGACACCAATGGGTGGTGTCGATCGACATCAACACCACAGAACGGAAGTCAAATCACTACAAGAAAAAGCTGAAAGTGACGAAAAAACTCCGTCGGTTCTATCTCGTCGGTTTCAAAAGCCGTCGGTTTTCCGTTGGACTTACCGACGGAGTTGTGACAAACGATATCCGTCGACAATTACTGAACGAAAACCGACGGCCACTTTAACGACGAAAAACCGACGGAGAGATAAACCGATATATAACTGACGGATACGTAAACCGACGGATTTGTAAACCGATGGATAACGGACGGATTTGTAAACCGACGGATTTGTAAACCGACAAAACACCGACGGTTTTGGAAAACCGATGGAAAACCGACAGAACAAAAACCGTCGGTTGCCCGTCAGTTTTTCGTCATTTTATTAATTATTATTTTTGTTTTATATTATATTTTGTAAATAAAATTTGTTAAAAATATTGAATATAAATTTTTAAAAAGAAAATATTATTAAAATTTTGAATATTCATAAAACATTAAAAACATAAAATATTTATAAAACATCAAAAACATAAAATATTCAGAAAACATTAAAAACCCGAGAAATCTACTTCCTAAAACCCCGTCCATGTCCCCATCCCTGTCCCCATCTCCGACCCTGTCCCCGTCTCCGACCTTGGCACATAGTTATTAAACCTCACATCAATCTCGTCAAACCTTTCCATCATCTTCGTTCGGTCTGCAAGCAAGGCATCAATTATATCGTCTTTAGCTTTCAATTGCGCCTCATATTTCGCATGTGGCGGAATAAACCGAAAAGACGTAATGGACTTCAGTTTTTGGCTCATATTGCCTAAACCGAACCAACGTCCTTTACTCTTTGGTGTTTCCTGTAAAAAAATCGAGTAAACAAAATTTAGAAATAAATTAAAATAAACTACAAGAAATACGTATTAAAAGTATATCTTACCTCAACGACAATTTCGTTGATTGCTTCGTCCGAGAGGGAAGTGGCAGTGGACCCAACCTCAGACTGTTGGGAGAGAAGTATTTCTGAAGCTCTCTTCTTCGAGGCCTCAATGACTCCACGAGCGACTGGATCTTGGATGGTGCCATCTTTCTTGCTTTTGTAGGTGAATTCCAAAACCTCGAGATAGTGGGGTTTGTGGCTATTTTTCTTGGTCTGCAAAAATATAATATTATTATTAGAAAATTAAATTATAATATTGTAAAAAAAAATTTAAAACTTACAAAATTGTACTCGGCTTGAACCGAACTCATTGCTCCTAGATTATGTGTCGACATCCCGGCACCGTTCCTTTCACTCTTCCGGTTTTTGGAAGATGTCACTACTGTGTCCGGTTTGGTCCAATGCACCACTAGACCTTCCCAAAATGTCTGGGACAGTCCAGGCGGTATCTTTTCTTTCCACCACACCTGTTTCCAATCGCAGAACGTGTCTGAATACTTGCAAGCACATTTCTTGTGGAACAATATCTCCACCTCTCTAGTATGTTGTGGATCCCAATTATACTCTTGCTACAAAAAATCATTTGTATATATTTAAAAAAAAAACATGATAAGATAAGCATCCAGTAGGAATAACGTACCGTAAATTGACGGAACCAATTATGTTTATCTTCCCATGGTATACTATCGTAGGTCGGGTAAAATCGAGTGAGCATGCCATGCATCATTTTCAAGATACATCTAGAAATCTTTGCCTTAGTATACCCAAACCTAAATACATCAAAATAAACATTAATTAGAATAATAATTTTTTTAAAAGTTAGTAATATTTTAAAAACACAAATATCAGTAAGCATTATGGCCCCTAAGTTTGGGATCAAGCCGTATGTGCCGCTCTCGTCCGGGCTGACTAGCAACAAGCTTGATCTCATTAGCGATCAAAGATCAGTCAAGCTGTTGGGGTGCAGGAGTTTCAGAAACCTGAGTCGGTATCCACTGGCTACTGCTCGACGATTGGTTGTTTTGCACGAACTGACGGCCCTAGGACATCTCATACCGCATGAATGAGGGATCCCTTGCAAATAAAAAATTCATTAGTATTATAAACGTTATTCTCATCAATAGAAAATAAACATTACAAGTTTAATATATACATATAAAATCATATAAAATTAATTTTTTTTTTGTCAAAAATACTTTAAAAGCAATTTATATTAATAAAATCATATAAAAATATTAAAAATCAGATTTATAAAAAACTTTGAATTTCGGGAAAGAATTAATAGCAAATAAAAAAGTTTATATATATTAATAATATTAAAAATTAATTTAGTATTAAAAATAAAAAATAAATTTAGTAGTAAAATTAAAAATAAATGTATTACTATAATTAAAAATGTTTATAAAAAACTTATAATATATTAAAAAAATAAAATGTCAATAATATATCTATATAAAAATCGTTTTTAAAAATAAATTTAAAAATCGTTTTTATTTTAACAAATACAACAAAATATTACTAAAACTAGAAATTGTAAAACAATCTATGAAAAAACTATCTACTAAGATATAAATATATGAGAAAAAATTTGTCTTTAATTTTATATACAAAACGTTTTTATATTATATATTAATAATAATATAACTTTGAAAAAAACAAAACACATAAATCATAAATCAAAATTTCGAAATGGAGATATTATTTCTATCAACCTATTCACCATATCTATCAAGAAAGAAATAAAAAATCCAACAACTAAACTCATAAATCCTATACATGCAAACTCCAATCTTTATTCCATACCTTAAAACTCTAAATTTCTATAAAAATAAAAAAATTAATCAAGAACTTACATAGATTAAGGCTTTAAATGGTGTGAATTTGATTTATGAAGAAGAAAAGGGTGGCAAATTCCACATCCGTTTGAACGTAACTTTAAATCTTCCCCTCATATCCTGATACCGCGGATGCTTATAAAATCTACATTTAGAACGGTTTTCAACTTCTCGCTAATATATCATATAGTTTTTGACGCACACATCTATCATCTGATACGGCAATCAAAGCTCCTTGACAAGATTCTGAAACTCGTAGTATGAAGCAGGTGCAAGATTATCTTCAGAAAGAATGCCTTTCACAAAATCGCAAATTGCATCCACACATTTCTCTGCCAAATTGTAATCCGTCTTTATGGTCATTAATCTAGTAGCAGATGATAACGGCGAATGACCATCTCTACAACCTTCGTATAGTGGCCGCTTTAACTCGTCTAACATATTAAAAAATCTCCTCGCTTTTCCATTTGGCTCTTCTGCACTAACACTACAAGAAAATCGTGTATTAATAGCACTTCAGGATAGCGGTTTATATGTTTCTGCTATAATTGGTTTACGCCCAAACTTTTTATAGCGTTTATGAAATAATAAACACTATAATATATTAAGCGGCAAAAAATATTATGTTGGTGCTTAATTTTTGGTCTCCAGTTTTGCATATACATTTTCTAAAACGCTATGATAGGTTAACCACAAATTAGTAAATTTTATTGTTGTGACCAAGTGATTAAACAATTATATTAAAGTTAAAAAACAGAAATAATAATCGATAAAAAAATCTTTTTGCTCTCCCTTCTCTTCTTTCACTCTTCATCCCTTTCACTCTCAGTCTCGATCTCTCACACTCAATCTCAATTCCTCTCATAATCAGTCTCGATCCTTCATCTCTATCTCGATCGGAAAAAAATCCCTATTCTCATCATCTTCGTTCTCCCTCTCTCGCTCGATCTAGGGCTCGGTCTCGCCGGTTTGCTGCAAAGAGGAAGCATGAAAATGGCAGATGCTGGTTCTTCTACGACAACAGTTTTGAGAAATTGAAGAAGGAAGTGAAAGACGACGATGATGATAATAAACCCATCAAGTCTCCTCAATCTGGGTCTCGCCAAAATCCATTATAGAAGAAAGAGATTGATGAAGACGAGGATGTGAAGCCTCTTTCCAAGACGAATTCCTCTGCTGGAGTCTCAAAGGTTCATTTTTCTCTCTCTCTCTCTCTCTCTCTCTCTCTCTCTCTCTCTCTCTCACGCTGTCGTGTATAAAATCTTAGAGATGAGATTAGTGTTTTAGCAATTTGGTATGTCCTGGGAAATCAGGGAGATGTCGCCTTATATTGATGTCTCTATCTCTATGATTTACCTGGTCAGAAGAGAGGCCAAACTGAGGAGGTGATTTTTCACCGCTCCCTTTTCTATGAGTTTATATTTGTGGCCAATTCGTTTGAAGAACTTACCTTGTTGATTGTGTAATTCTGCAGAGAGATCCACTTAGGATTTTCTATGAGACACTTCATAAGCAAGTTCCAACTAGCGAAATGGCTAAAAATTGGCGAGCCTTTCTATTCCTTTGTGTGCCTACATTGTTGTGCAGTCTCGAAATTATGATAGAGCAACATAAAGATGTTTGGCACACGTATAGTGTTTTGGTGCCAATCTGATTATTATGTTTGAGTTGTACACCAAGTTGAAATATTCTGTTTATTTACTGGTTTTGAAGAAAACTCTGATCAAGTCTCTTCGTCTCTAAGGTTACTTGAATATTATAATCAAACACTAAATTTGGTTGGTTTCCAGGTTATTGAAGTTTATGAAATCTTTTTATACATACTTGCTCGTCCTCTCAGCATTTTCTATTTGAAATTCTGTTTTTCATCTTTAACCTTCAGACCTTAAATGGTTGTTAGTTTGTTAGTTCCAGTAACATAACTTATGAATCTTTTTGCTTATGTTTTCGTTTTGAGTCTCTGACTTTGGTTTCTCATTGTGAAACATGGTGATACTCTTTGCCTCTTCTTCGAAATGAAAAACCTCACAAGGAGATATATGAGAGCAATTTGGAAACCTCTCGATCATTTACTCACCCAATCAAACTAATGGTTTTCTGCTAATGCAGTACCCTTCATAGTTCATAGTGTATAGATGTTGAGAATTTAACTCATGATTGCATCGGTGTAACTTATCTTTCAAGTACTTAAATCCTTGTAAAAATGTATTTCATTTTCATGGATTTAATTCTATAATTTCATTGCTATCTATCATTGTTGAGAATTTAACTCATGATTGCATCGGTGTAACTTATCTTTCAAGTACTTGCATCCTTGTAAAAATGTATTTCATTTTCATGGATTTAATTATATAATTTTTTTTCTAACCATTGCTATCTATACAAAATAAATAAGTAAAAATTAATAATAAATAACATATAATTTAAGATACCAAATAAAACAATAGAATTTTTGAGTTTGTAAACAATATAATTTTTGAGTTTGTAAAACATAATCTGTAAAATATATATTTAAAAAAGCAAGTTTTGAAATATTTTATTTAGAGTTTAGGATATAGTAGTATAGATTAAGGTTTAGGGTATTAGAATATAGGATATATGATTCATTTAAACATAATTTTCCTAATTAAATTTCAAAATTTAAACTATAAATTTATAATTATTTTCTAAATCTTAAACTCTATACCCTAAACTCTAGATCACAAATACAAAACCTTAAAGGCTTAAACCCTATACTTCTAACCCTTAATCATAAGTACTAAATTTATAATTGTATATTATTAAACATAAACATCATATAATATGCAAAAAAAAATCCAACACTTATAACAATTTTTTATTTCCTTCATCCTAAACTCTAAAAAACAACCTTATACCATAAAGAAAAACCCTAAACCTAAAATTCTAACCCTTAATCATAAACACTAAATTTTAATCATCGACTAATATAGAAAATATTCAGTGCTTATAATAAATTAAAAGTATAATAATTTTATAAATCTTAAACTCTAAAAGCTAAACATAATATATAATAAAAATACAACCATTTTGCAAGTAAAATTGATTATAAGTGAAATATACCATCAAATAATTTTAAATAGTTCTAGGATATATAATTTTTTATTTTATTAATTTATCATATATTACAAAATAACCTACTTAAAAAGAAATAAAATAACAAAAATGTATATAAAGTGATTGTAAAATTTTTAATTGGCTAAGCCACATTGACAAGGATTGATATTTTCTTTATCATCCACCATTGATACAATAGATCGGCCAAAATCTTCTCCTCTCGTTTTTCCTCTTTCCATCTTTTTTTTTTTCATTTATCTCAAAAGGTTAATTAATAAAGAAATGAAAACAACAGTTCGTCTAAAGCGGAACAATGGCTCAAATGCCATTTTCTCAGAAATTAATGACCCACATGTCACTCTATGATCTACATGCCACTCGTTTTTAATGAAATGATGAAACTATCCCTGAATTTTTTAAATGAAAATTCACGTGGTACAACTGCCCCCAGATATACCAGTTGTACATATGGACTAGTGGTACAACTGGTACATATATACCCCATATGTACCAGTTGTACCAGATGTACCGCATATAGGAGGATTCGAACCTTGGACGCGACGTGCGCGACTACTGAGCTACTATGTATTTTACAAATCCATACTAATTCAATGCTATTTAACCCTGACAAATCATTATTGGGGATTCATTAAGGGTAAATTTGTAATTTTACCAGAAGGTGGCATTTGTGATTAGTTTTTCTGAGAAAGTAGCATTTGTGATTGGTTTCCGTTTAAAGCTTCCCTAGGTCTAAAGTTTCTTCTCCTCATCTAGAAACATCTCGTCAACTTTTCACCCATGTTGTCTTCTTCTACTTTCTCCTCACCGGCACTTCTTTTTGACCACCGCTCTCCGTCGTCATGCTGTTCCGTCAAATGCTCTGTTTCATCCTAGCCGATGGTGCTCATTGGTATTCCCAGATCGTCCCATTTGAGTTTCACCGTACCTGAGAGGAGAAACCTCGTTGTGAAATCGAGAGTCGGTGAGGTATCCTTTTTCAACCCGGAAACATCTAGATCGGGGGATAACGATCGAATCGAATCGCTGGAACTCAAACTACTGGTGAGTCTGATTGAACTAAGAAGATAAAATCTTTAATTTCGAAGAGTCACTGTGTCTTTTGGTAGACAAACCCTTAAAATCCCTTTTGATAAGAGTTTATTTCATCCTCTTGAAATTGATTTGCGAAGTGTGTTTTGTGTGCAGAGTGTGGTTTCAGGATTAAACATAGGACTTATGGCAAGTGTAGATGATTTACAAAGAGCAGCGCCTTCTCTTCTTGCTCTTCTCTTATATGACGTGAATATTGACACATCTGTGAAATGGTCAGGTGGAATCAAATGTGCTAAGGTAATTTACATGAGTTTCTTCATATTATGGTAGAATCTTGAATGCAACTTCCATAAAAATGTTTCTTGTTATTCTTTTGGCTGCAGGAGCTTGGAGTATCAGAAGATGATTTATGAGACAATCTCATTATGGATGAAGTGCACTTGGCTTTTAGAAGTACGACGATTTCTTCTATCAGACTAGTATCACTAATGTGAGGGATGTATTTGTTTCTGTGGTTCTTACGCTCTCTCTCTGTATTCTCTATTCATGGCTCAATACAAGGAAACGTAATGCAGCAGCCAGCCGAAAGCAATGCTGCATCTGGAGACTCGTTCATGACTTGTAGAACCGAGCCAATAATTTGTTGTATGTATTCCCACAACTTGGCGAATTATCATCGATCGAATAAAGTCTACCTTCTCTTGGTGTTGTCGACAAACTAGAAAGAGGTTGGGACTAAGACAGTGGAGAGCAATTCTTCTGACGGTATGGAGCTAAAGAAATGGGATATTTGATACTTCGTTTTGATGCGTTTGTGGTGAAATTTCTTTGATGAACTAGGGATATTGTATTGTTTTTGTTATGTAGTTTTTTATGAAGTAGATTTTGTATATTTTGATTTATTATGTAATTTTTCTTCATTTTGTAAATAAATTGAACCTTTTTAAAACTAATGTACTAAGAAATTGATTAATAAATAACAAAATCTGTGAAATGGGTGACAAAATAAATAACAGAACAAAAATTATAACAATCACATTAAGATAAATGCTATAATAATATTATTAATAACGAATCCGAAACGCTGTTAATAAGGTTACTAATAACAAAAAGAAGAAGCTTTTATAGAATATTTAATGGCATAAAAAATGTGCTATAGTATAAGATAATACTATACCAGTGTAAAAAATCGCTATCTAAAGTGTCTGACCTATTATGACGAGCGATGATACATCGCTTGTTAAAACGCTATGATATTGTTAATAGCGTTATTCAGCCGCTAAGAAAAGCCTTTTTCTTGTAGTGTAGTATTTTGGTATTCACATACTTCCTCAACATTTTCTCGGTAAACATCATTAACCATATGAACAGTACTTACACCATAATCAAACACGTCTTTCTCCATGAAGAAACCAAATCTTATAACCCGACATAAACTCTTCCTTATACAAGTGAATCCATACTATATCAATCTTAACATTCCTAGCATTCCGACAAACATTACATGGACATTGTAGCTTACCTGATTTTTTCGTTGAAGGTTGACTACATGCAAGCTCCATGAATTCACAAATACCATCTCCATAAGGCTGCACCAATAAGTTCGTCGCCGGATCGTGAATCGGTCCGTCTATCCATGATCAAAAATAGTTCGAAGACATTTTTCTCTCGGTTGAAAACGTTTTCGCGTGAGAAGAAGAGAGAGATAAGTGAGAGATTTGTGAAATGTGAAGAATGAGGAATGATATATATATAATAAAAATTGACGGATCGTTCCGTCGGTTTTCCATCGGTTCCTTTTAAATCGTAACGGTCAAGTTACAACGGATATATCAATGGCTAAAAGGAAATGACGGTTTTCCGTCATAAAAACCGATGGACTTTCATCCGTCAGTTTTTCCGTCACTTTTCCCCTTGTTTTCTTGTAGTGAATCTTTTCCTCGCCTGGATGCTCACAAATGCTCCAGATTGCTTTAAAATGTCCAAATAAACTTCAATCGTATAGAAACATGTAAATGAGAAGAAAAGGGCTCGAAAGACAAATAAAAGACTCGATTATGTACATATATCATGGCTTAAAACCCATAAAACATGATATATCAACTCTCCCAGACTTAGATTTTGCTTACCCTCAAGCAAACATAAAACCAAAATATGAATTTTTTTTTTTGAAAACAGAGAAACTAATTTCATCGTTGGAGCACCACACTCAAATTCTCCATAGTAAAGCCACTAGAAATTTTTACCTAAAGGGATCAAGACTATCATGTACTTCCCCCCACACTTAGCAACTATCTCAAACAACTCCATAGTTCAAATAAGCCGTCCAAAATCACCATACTGACCTCTCTAAATTACGGTGAAGACTCGCCGAGAGAGTATCGATCATGAGACACATGGACTCTTACTCAATCAGTTTCCTGAATACACATACTATCATACCTTCTGGTTCTTTTCCTCTCCCTTTTCTCACTTTAACAAATTCTTTTTCTCCATTGGACATCATTTTATTTTATTTTCTCTGCTGCTCTTTCCTTTTTATTCGTGGTTTTTTCTTTGGACATGTTTTTATGAATAGAAAAAGGTAATTGCCACTCCTATGATCACTTCAAAACTACTAGCTTATCTTCAGATTATTCATTTTTAGCTTGAAGGGAAGAGAGAGGGAAATCGTACTCAAACAGACAAGTATTTCAGAACTGAACGAGTAATCCGATCCAATGTATACCAAGCCCCTGGATAAGTGAAATTGAGTCAGGTTATGGGCAAAATCAGTAATGCATAGCATGAACACTCAAGTGGACATGTGTAAAATCAGGAATTTGAACTGATTTAAGTCTGTATCATCTGGTATAAGAGTTGAAAGGTTCCTAACATGTGTTATCTATCCTTAGTCCTTTGTTTACCTTCATAGATTTCATCCTGCATTTGTTTCATATCTATAGATCATCCTGCATATGTTCTGTTTTTTATTAAATCTATTCATTCGGTTTAGTTCTTCATTAGTTTTCATTGCATCTATAAAAGAAAAATCCAAACCAAAGGATTTTATTGCAGAATAGTTTATGTCATTAGTTCATCTTTGCATTTAAATCGAAAATACAAAAAGAGGTTATGTTTTTCATTAATTATCTAGCTAACTCTGTTTTCATTCATCTATTGCATATTTTAAACCAAAAAACAAACAATTTGCATAAGCATTTAGTCATGTTCGAATTTATTGCTTTATAGAAGTTCTTATTGATTTTAACACCCAGAAAACCAAAAAACAAATAATCTATCCTTGTTTGATTCGTTTTTCCCCTTTTCTAAAACCAAAACAAGTTTGTTTCCTTATTTTATTCAGCATCCTTTATTAATTTTCTAATTCAAATTTTAAGTCAAAAAAGTTAGAAGGTTTTACCATAAATTTTACTTAAGTGCTTAACCAAGAGTTTTCAAAAGAAGGAAAGTTAGCATTATACTTAGTTTGAATTTTTCCTTCTACTTTCTATAAAATCCATTGTACTCTTTGTTCCAAACTTGCATACATAAGATAAAGTATGAAAGAAGAAGATGGAACAACAAAAATTACTATCTCAGAGATTGATTGGGGTGAAGAAGAGAACCACTTTTGGAGTGGAGGAGAAGAATCTGGGTATAGTTCATGGGTACAAGAAGACACTGATTCTGAAATCAGTAAAGAAGGAGTAAGAGAGTTGGTTGAAAAATCTTGGATAGAAGAGTATATATCAGATGCTTACTTCAAAAAAGCAGTAGAACACTATCACGAAGAAGCAGAACCTGAAGAAGAGCATTGGACATAAGAGGGTACACTAGAGACTGATTTAGGGAAGGAACAAGAGGGTGATGAAATCACTTATGGGACTGAACCTAAAGATGACTATGGTGAAGGACACTTTTCCAAACACCAGCTAAGGCATGAAGAAGCTGCATGGTATGATCAAACTGGTTCTGAATACATTTCTGAACCTGAACATGAGAAAGAAGAAGACATCCACGAGATTGAGTCCTGGAGTGAAGAGATCAAGTCAATCACTAAATGTGAAGAAAACTCAGAATATGAAGTTGAATCAAAAGATAACTTTGGTGAAGAGGCAGGGTAAAAAAAACTGAACTAGAACCATACAACATCTGTTTTTTCGGACCGTGTATAAGGACCATGGGCTTATATAAGGCGAGAAAGAGATATGAATGAATGGTTTCAAGCAAATCAAGTTTTTGGAAGAGGAGAAAACAACCATTGCTGAAGAAACTTTAATTGAAGAAGTCTATCTACAATGGGATAAGGATGCTTACCTCAGGCTTGAGTATGATCTACAAGACTGCACTTGGGAAGAAATGAAGCAACTTCTACACAAGGAGTTTGTATAAGAGATCTTAACATACTCATACTACTCAAGGTGCCAAATTACTCAAGAATCAAGATGGTAGATCACAATTACACCATCAACAAAGACCACCAGCCCTAAAACAAGAAAGAAAACGTCCATCAAGAAGAAGCCACAAGCTTCCAAGGTTAGGAAGGAACCGGCAGAGAAAGCAGTACAAGAGCAGAGTACCAGTAAACCACAACAAGAAGTCAATGTTTCTAGCTGTAGTACCTTACACAATCAACTAGCAGAACCACACCAAGGTAAGTATTCCAACTCTAATAAAGTTAAAGAATAGACATGTTATAGATGTTATAAGAAGGGACACTATGCTGCACAATATCCATTAAAGAAGGTTAAATTACTAGAAATAAAATAGAATTATCCAAACCAAGTGACAGTTTTATTCGAACCGATTTGTTAAATTCCAGTTCTAGTATAATGCACTTTTATTTGCCAAAAGGATTTGATGCAGAATCAGAAGAGATGGACAGAAAAGAGGAATCACAAGCCGTTGCCATCACACTTACTACCAACATTGAACAAGGCACTAAAGGAGAGAAGAGAATCCATCAGAACAAGTCAAGAACACTGAAGGTGTTAGACATGTAAGTCTCTCTTTGACTCCATATGTTCTTCATGAAGCCACAACTGTATTAAAGAGTGTATTAAACATACATGAGCATGAAAGAATAATCTGCTTAAAACCGTCAGTAGAAATCTTTTCTAAACCTAATGCTAAGGAAGTAGATTAAGAAAGTTTATCTTATCATAGAGAATCCAAAATGCACTTGTTTCTTGTCCAAAGTGTTTGTCTTATTGCATGTACTAATGGTTTGAATCAGAGAGGAGTTGCACTAGGACATAACTCATTACTAGACTAAGTTCAGAACAAGAAGGCAACACCACCAATGGAAGCAAGCCCACCAAAGGAGAGAATGGTGCAACCATTCATCAGTGTCTAGAAGACAAAAATAGAGGAATCATACTGAATTATCTAATCAAAGGAGAACCTCCGGATGTCCCTTGCATCATCCAACTGCAAACATATCAAGGTTAGACCCTAGACTCACAAAATAGAATGAAAGCTAACTTGCTTTCTTTTGGTGCAGGTTATATAGTTTCAAAGTCGAAACCTTTTCAAGAGGGTGACTATGATGAGGACATCAAGTCATCATCAACCAAGAAGCATGGAGAAGACATAAATCAATCAACCAAGACCCTTGGAGAGAATCTGTTTGAGTGCACCAGAGACATATATACATGTATTGGAGTATATCTACCCAACCAGGAGGAATTAAGCTACAATTCAACTTGTTCCAGAAGCTTAACTCATCAAGGAATCATGGAAAGTTTGAATCATCACAAATGGAATTTAGATGAAGAAGTTATCCAAATTCTAAAACATATATTTCTCAGCTTGCTTCATTTGGAGGCTCATGAATTCAATCACCTACAAACAATACTTTGGCGACCAAGAGAGACATCTAAGTATTCAAGAGACACATTTAATCATCCAGAAGATTCATATATCGAGTTCTCATACACCAGCAGCCATAGGATCATGAGGATCACATTATTCTCACACTCACCTTATTTTGGAGCATTCACACTTGGAGTAATAAAGCATCAACGACCATCATCTAAAATCTGCAACGTTTTGGAGTCATTTTCTACACATCCTGAAGTCCTTGGATACACCAGAACACACCTGATCAACCGAATTTAGAACCAGCCCCAATCTCCTTATTCAACAAACCGTATATTAACAATGGACCACCAAAGACTAGTTTCTGATTTTTTCCAAACATCTACAACTTACATGAGACCAAGGAGCTATGGATACATCAAGAGGTTATCAAGATACATTGTTTTCACGAACTTGCCTTATTTGACCCATGCCGTTATTCCCAACGGCCACAAATCAACCAAGGAATCCTTCTTTCATTACTTAGCTTATTCTAGATAATCTTTTCACTGTTTTAGTGTTTCAGACTGTTAGGAAACCCTTTGGGACAAGCATAATATAAGCTCAAGCTATCTTCATTGTAAAACACACCTTTCAATTATTTCAGAAATAAATCAGAGTATTTGTTCTTTTCAAAGTGTGTTCTTTGGAGAGTTGTTTCTTCTTAGAGTTTAGTGAGTGATTCACCATCTTCTTAGGAGTTTCGTTTGCAGACTATCCTTGAGTGATTCAGATAGTTTGTAACCTGATTGAGAGAGTCAATCAAGCCCACTGAGCAAGAGTGTTGTTCATCATCACTTAACATCTCCAAAATCTGTCAATTCACACCTCCATCTAATCAAGTGAGAGAGCTACACAACCGGAACTTGTTTTCCATCTCACCATCTTCATAGTCTCTGATTTGAGGCTGTAAGATCCAGAAAGTTCTCTTGCCATCTTTGGATTTAGACCTGGACCTGCTTTTACCTTTACCGGAGAAAGAAGTACTATTCATATGTTCTGATCTACCTCTAACATAATTCCCTTCACTAACCGTTATGGAGCTAGATGCATCTTTATATTCCATTTCCTTAGATCTAGCAGCACTAGCAACCTCTGCTAATCTAATCGCTTCTTGACTATTTTCTTTGAGGGAATCATACCTGTTTGGCAATGCGTTGAGTAGTAGAATAGCATGAACTTACTCTGGTATCTCAATGCTAAGATTTCTCAAATCCGCAATAAATATCAAGAAGTCGTCAACGTTTTGGTCGATTGTCTTTGAATCTTGCATCCTGAATGAATAGACCTTGAGCTGAGCATGAAATCTGTTGGGGAGAGTCTTGGCCATGTACATACGATCCAGTAGAGTCCACACTTGAGCTGCAGTCTGACATTTATCCAGCTTCCTGAGAACATGATCACCTACGCTCATGAATATCATATTCATCGCCTTCTCGTCACGTTTAAGTCTCGCCATATCCTCAAGATCTTTCTTCTTCTTGACATCCATATCAGATTCTTCTAGAGTTGATATTGTTAAAGCTTGAGTTGGTTCGGTGAGAACATCCTTTAATCCTTGCATGCTTAGGTTAGCGAGCATTCTCTTCTTCCAGATTCTGAAGTTGCTTGTACCGTCGAACATCATCATCGCCACCTCCACTTTGTGCGTCGTCATATTGAGATCGATGGATATCTTCTTTCGCCTTTCTTTCCTACCTCCAAAAACTGGATCTTTAATACCACTTTTTAAGATTTAAACCTCGATCGAGCCTCCGACGTTTACGAAATGAGAATATAGAATGATGAGCAAAAATAATTTCAAGAAAGTAAAAACAAAACACACACAAAATTGTTTACCCATGTTCACCTCTTCCTCCAATTCCGAAGAGAGTTATACTCACCGGGGACGAAGAAACTTCCGACAATCCATTAACACTCCGATTACAAGATCGCCGACTCTCTCTCAATCTCTCCCTGCAACAAACTCTTAATGACCACGAGAGAGAGATGTTCCGAATGGCCTTTATAGAAATAGTAGAGACAATCAAATATAACAGTCGAATGTGCAAAATACACGCATGGCTAATGAGAGAGCGAAACTTTAATTGTGAATCAAACCTAACTGGATTTAACACAATCCTCGGTTCTATTTTACTCAGCCTAAAACCGGCTAATCTAAAGCCTCTACTCAGATGAGAGATTTTCCTATACTTAAGCTAAAAGCTTCTTCTTCTTCATGGAAGACAACGTCTACATCTTCAGATAAGTTAAGTTGGATTCATTTTAATCAAGACTGTAAATGGTTTTGATCGGGTTGTAAAGCATCTCATGTGTAACGGCCTGATTTTTGAAAATTGCGCCTATTTTTATTTTCTCCTTCCCAAACCCAAAGCCCATTTCCACTTTCAAAAACCCTAGCTTCCCTTTTGCCTCTTCCTTATAAGTAGGAGTAGCCTCCCATGGTAACAAGGCAAAAAGTGATTCTCAGCGAAGCCTTGCTCCTCTTCCTTCGCAGCCACCATCTTCTGAGACTAGATCTTCTATTCCTTCATCGTCTAGAGTCAAAGGTAATCCGGTAAATCTATTTTCAGATCTGTTTTCCCTTAACCCGAGTACTAAAACCTCCATATCTTTTTAACTGTGACGAATCTCGTAAATCAAAATCCACCACCGCGTTCAATTCGACGAGACGAAGCCGTGGCCGTCAACCGCTCCTCTCTAGGCCACCGCATGCATCCGAAGATCGGCGCGTGAGATCCTGTGCGGTCACGCGCCGCCGCCGACCACCAGAGAACCGCTGTTCGTTGCCGCCGAGTCAATTCACCGGTGTACTGAGTCAAATCGGCTGGTCCGAGTCAACTCGGTTTGACCAGTTCAGTTCGGTATGACCGGTTTGGTCCGGTTCAATTTCCAATTCCGGTTTAATCTAATTCCTTTCCGGTTTAGCCTGGTTCAAATTAATTTTTTGGTTTAGATTGATTTAGGATAATTGGGCTGGTTATGCAAAATGGACCTGGTTTAATCTGGATTTGGGTCTAGGTCTGGATTGACTGGGTTAACCCGATTGACTTTGACTTGGACTGTTGACTTTTAGTCAACAAAAATTCAAGTGGTCATAACTAGCTCGTCCTTAGGCCGATTCTAGCGAAACGAAAGCCTATCCCACTCGATTTTATGTCCTCTTTCCATATATGAAGTCCGATTGGGTGTCCTAAATTACGCTTTTTCCCTCTTTGGCCAAGGTGAGGACCGGTCGTGACCTTCGCTTATTCTATCTCAATTCCGGGACGCGAGTCCTTTGTTAATACTGTATTTCCTAGGTAGCTTAGTTAGTAAACACATGATGTGATTGGAAAAATGTAGAATGGTTATGTTATCGCTTAAACCAAAAAAGTTGAATGTGTTTGATGGACATGTGTGGAGTAGGTTGTGGTAGTTATTGCTTGCAGGGCACGGTGACGAGGTGCGTTTCCGTACGTGCCCTTGATCGTCAGAGGAGGGTATGACTAACCCTCGCACTTCATGGTTGTGATGTTGTTGTGATGTGGATGTGGGAGCATTGAGGCCCGGGCGTACCCGCCAGTCAATAGGCGCGTGGGGGTTTCGACATGCGGCTGCACCTATGGACATGTAGCTAGTTTGTAGGTTGTGTGGTGTGTCTACGGGCATTTGTGTGAAAGGTGTTATTAGCTTTGTATTTTTATTTCGTAGTTGTATGGCGTAAGCCGAGATCATGGGTTCCTTGAATCCGTCCTCACTGGGTACTTGTGTTTGAATCAAGTACGTTGACCTCCTTCCCTTTTCCCGCCTTTTCCTCGCAGGTCCACGCGACGCTGTATCCGGTTCGCCGAGAACGAGTCGTGTCATCATGTGTTTCACCCTTTGGACTATCAATCAAATAATGGGCTGAAAGAATAAAAGAGGAAACGAACTTAGTAAATTTTGGCCACCTATTGAATCATACTTTTCTAATAATAGAACGACCACGATCAACCTATGGCTATTTTTAATGCTAGTGAAGAGTTTAACCACACCTGACCACCCCCCCCCCCCTTCACAGTCTATGATTAGAAAAGATGGTCTCTTGTACACTTGTCGTAATGTCTATCTAAACTAGAAAGGGACATATTTCCAGGAGTTGCTTTGAAGTTTTAAAGCTCAATGGATTTGTTTGCTAGTGATAGGGTAAGGCTCGAGTTGGTCTGGTTTATCATCTTACCAAGTTTATGAATGTATTGAAGATGTAATGAGCTGGAGCATAAGTTACGACAATTGCTGAATCAGACAACTTGTGCAACAACAACTGAGTAAACGATACAGAGTGTGATCTGGAGCTAATGGATATGGAAATTATGGATACTATAAGTTGACGAGGACGTTCCTAAAGAAGAGTAGTTGAGCTGGACGTATAGATCAGTGAAGATACTCGTGGAATATGCACTTAAAAGAGTTTAGGAAAATAAGCTTTTCTTTAAACAAAGAAAAATGGAAATATACCTAAGAGAGTTTAGGAAGTTGTACAATGATATGGTGTATAATAGATCATCTAGGGCATCTGTGCTTGGTGCGCTTTTAGAGAAAGAGATTTCTTTTAGCAAAAGTTGTTAGTTCTTAAGAGAGAATCATACTTGGTGTTAAAGGTGAATCTAGTAGGTTTTGAGATCATTGTTAGATCGAAAAGCAAGAAGAAGACTAGGTTGTTATGGTAAAACTTTTGTTTGCTTTGCAATAAAAAGTATTTGAAAAAGATTACCCTTGTATCACATTCTGTGTTACATTAGCCTCGCATTTTAAATTAGTATTAGAGAGGACACTTGTTTGCTCATATATACAGGTGAGATTCTGTGGAAAAATGGAGAACTACAATGAGCTGATCAATAGCTCTAGAGTAATACTGGATGCGACCAACTATATATTTTGGAAAGCAAGAACGAGATCACAAATCAACGGTATTGACCCGTTGGCATGGAAAGCAGTGAAATCAGGTTAGACATCTCCAACGTTGAGGAATGAGGCAGGAGTCGATGTACCCAAACCGGAGGAACAATGGACAGAAATCGAACTCAAGCTATCAAAATTCAACTCCAGAGCTCTAACTGCTATTCACTGTGGTGTGGCCAAGAAACATTTTGAGCTAATACAAGGATGCAAATTGGCTAAAGAAGCATGGGATATTCTTTAAATTAATTTTGAAGGAACATAAAAAGTGCAGAACTCATGAAAAGATCTTCTGGCTACCAAGTTTGAAGACTTAAAAATGGAAGATGATGAAACAATCTCAGACTTCAGTGCCAAAATAAGCTCTTTAGTTCAAGAAGCATCATTCCTTGGTAAGAATTACAAAGACAAGAAACTGGTCAAGAAATCTTTAAGGTGTCGCCGGCTAAGTACATGCCGTACAAAGCGGCGCTAAGTGTATCAGCTAACACTGAAAGTATGAGTTTTGATGAGTTAGTTGGAATGTTGCAAGTGCATGAGCTAGAACTGGATGGTACGAAGAAATCCAAAGGTGTTGCGCTTATCACCCAAGCAAAAACCAACCAAGAAAGCGAGGGGGAAGACCTTGTAAGCCTCATTGTTCGAAGATTTGATCGTGCTCTAAGCAGAGTAGAACAAGGACAAGGATCATACAAGAGCACTAAAAGATCAACTGACGGAGAGAAAACCACAAAGAAGTCCGAAATGCAGTGCCATGAATGCAAAGGGTATGGAAACTTCAAGAGTGAATGCCCAACTGTCAGAAGACATGAAATGAAATGCTTTGGTTGCAAAGGAATCAGACACACTGATCTGGAATGCATCAATGATCAAAAACGAAGACAATAAAAATCTATGCTAAGAGTAAACAATGATGAGTCAGATGATGAAAGTGATGAAGAAGAGGTCAACAACTTTGTAGCATTCCTTGGAATTGCCAAACTTGATGGTAATGAGTATGATTCAGACTCAGAAACAGAAGCATATCTAGTCAGCAACTATAAGGAGGTAAGGGATACCCTCATCAAAATTGGGCTAGAAAACACTGCACTAACACAGACAAAGCAGCAGCTTGAGGCACATATTTAGTTACTACATGAAGAACTGGAAGCCGAACGGAAACTCAGTAAATAAAGTGTTAACTTAATCCAAGAAAAGTTGACATTGGCTAAGAAATCAGAAGAATTGGAGCAGAATCTGAGGAAAGAAAAAGAAGTAACGAAATAGCTACAGTCTGAGCTAGACCAACATCATTACAAAATTCACATGTTTGCAGAAACGAAGCAACTGGATACAATTCTGAGCTATGGCAGAACATAATACACAAACTCAGGACTTGGCTATTGTGGACGAACTGGATCCAGTTCAGGAAAGACCACATTTGTACGTGCAAGCTCGACAATCCCAACTCAAACAATGTATGACTCGTCCTCAAGGAACTGCTACTACTGTGGAAAGGCAGGACACTACAAAGCATACTGTTACAGATTCCGTCAAAGAGTTCGATAACTCAGAAAATTAGGGAGATTCAACTGGAACAAGGACATATACCAAATTTGGGTGAAGAAGACAGATCTATATGAAACAAGAAATAGTACAAGGGGTACTACAGAGAAGTAGATGCGATGCAGTATGGCCTTTGTCACTGACAAATCAGAGAACAGAAACCAATGGTATTTTGATAGTGGTTGCTCAAGGCATATGACAGGGACAAGAGATCATCTTAAAGACATCAAAGTGATCAAATCCGGCAAAGTAACTATTGGTGATGGAGGACAAGGGGCAATACAAGGCAAAGGTAAGACACTTGACTGAGATTTACCTAAACTAATGAATGTTTATCTTGTGAAAGGTCTTAAGGCGAATCTGATCAGCGTAAGTCAACTATGCGACGAAGGACTGATGATGTGTTTCACAAGTTATGATTGAAAAGCTATAGATGACACTGGAGATATAATCCTTCAAGGAAAAAGATCGGGCAACAACTGCTACATGTGGGAAAACAACTCTAAATGTCTCTGCGCGAAGTGTCTCAGTGCTAAGAATGACATTCACCTATGGCAACGACTTGGTCACATGAATGAAAGAAATTTGACCACTCTGGTCAAGAATGAGATAGTCCGAGGGATACCTCAACTTAAGGAGGTGAGCAAGATGGTTTGTGGAGCATGCAACAAAGGCAAGCAGGTCAAAGTTCAGCACAAGAAAGTGCCAGGTGTTCAAACAAAGCACAAATTGGATCTAGTGCACATGGACTTGATGGGACCAATGCAAGTTGAAAGCGTAGAAGGCAAACGATATGTGTTTGTTCTAGTAGATGACTTCACAAGGTACACATGGGTGAGATTCATTCGGGATAAATCAGATATAACCGATAGCTTTCGGATCTGGGCACTTCAGCTGATCAATGAAAAAGGCCGAATCAAGAAGATTAGGAGTGATCATGGAGTATAATTTCAGAATGAAACCATGAAGGTGTTCGGCGAAGATCATGGAATAGCTCATCAGTTTTCAGCACCAAGAACTCCTCAACAGAATGGAGTAGTGGAAAGGAAAAACAAGACTCTCTAAGAAATGGCCAGAGCCATGATTCACGGCAATGATGTGCCATTAAAGTTATGGGCTAAAGCTATCAATACAGCATGCTACATCATCAACTGGGTGTATGTGAGAAGAGGAACAACCATGACACCATACGAGATGTGGAAAAGGAAAACTCTCAATCTGAGCAACTTCCATATCTTTGGAGGAAGTGTTATGTACTGAATGATAAAGACCATCTTGGGAAGTTTGATTCGCGGAGTGACGAAGGTATCTTCTTGGGTTATTCAAGAACTAGTACAGCCTTCAGAGTGTATAACACAAGATCACGAACGATTGTTGAATCAGTTAATGTCGTATTTGATGATCTATGTCAAATGAAAATCCCTGATGATTCCTCGAACAGTGAATCAGAACCATTTGAGCACCAAAAATCCACGAATGAAGATAATGCAGAGCAAGAAATAACTTCAGAAACCAGCCAATCTGAAAAAGTAAAATCTCCTGTGAAAATCAAAGCAAGTAGAACTCAGAAAAACCATCCTATCTCAAAAGTGTTAGGAGATGTGAATGATGAACGGATGACAAGGAAAGTCAATTTGAACTTTAGAGAAATGGTGCGGTTTGCTTGCTTTGTCTGAGTCATATAACCCAAAACACATATTGAAGCCTTGGATGATGATTGAGGCAATGGGACAAGAACTAGAGCAGTTTGTGCGAAATGATGTATGAGAACTTGTACCACAACCTGAAAGAGTAAACAATTTAGGAACCAAGTGGATCTTTAAAAACAAGATTGATGAGAATGGGGTAGTGGTGCGGAACGAGGCTCGACTTGTGGCTCAGGGATACTCTCAGATCGAAGGAATTGTCTTTGGGAAACCTTTGCTCATGTTGCACGACTTGAGTCAATCAGACTATTTCTTGAAATGGCCTGCATCATCAACTTCACCGTATACCAAATGGACGTGAAGAGCGCCTTCTTGAACGGTTTCCTTCAAGAGGAAGTTCATGTAGAACAACCAAAAAGATTTGAGGATGCACATAATCATGAGTACGTGTACAAGTTGAAGAAAGATTTGTAAGGTCTGAAGCAAGCACCTAGGGCATGGTATGATCGACTCACGAGTTCCCTCCTAGGAAAAAGGTACGCAAGAGGAAGTGTAGACAAAACTCTCTTTGCTTTGGAACAAAAGAATGATCCAGATCTATGTGGATGACATAATTTTAGGAGGCACATCTCAAAGGCTGGTTGATACGTTTGTGCAAGATATGACTCAAGAATTTGAAATGAGTATGGTAGGAGAATTGAAGTACATTCTGGGCTTACAAGTTAGCCAAAACAGTGATGGTGTGTTCATATCTCAAACCACATATGCTAAGAATCTGTTGAGTCAATTCAAGTTGGATCAATGTAAGGAGGCTAGAACACCAATCAGTACCACAACCAAGCTGTCAAGGGATGAGGATGGAATAAATGTGGATGTAAAGCTGTATCGAGGAATGATTGGCAGTTTACTGTATCTAACAGCTAGTAGGTCGGATCTATGCCTAATCGTGGGAATATGTGCAAGGTACCAAGTTAAACCAAAACAGTCACATCTTAAGGCAGTTAAGCGGATCATCAAGTATGTTAAGAGAACGATCAATATATGGATTTGGTACTCAAAAGTATCTAATAAACACTTAGTTGGATACTGCGATGCTGACTGGGCATGGATGACAGAAAGAGCACGAGTGGAGGATGTTTCTTCTTGGGAAACAATTTGATTGCCTGGATGAGCAAAAAGCAGAACTCTGTGTCATTGTCTACTGCAGAAGCTGAATATATTACGATGGGGAGTTGCTGTGCTCAGCTTCTATGGATGAAACAAATGTCGGCTGACTATGAGATCGACTCAGGACCACTTCTAGTTCACTGTGATAATAAGAGTGCTATAAGCATCTCAAACAATCCGGTCCATCACTCTCGAACAAAGCACATTGACATAAGACACCACTTCATTCGAGAGATAGTGGAGGAAAAACAGGTAGTGGTTGAATACATAGTTACTGATTTGCAACTGGCTGATTTTTT
Source organism: Orychophragmus violaceus (assembly GCA_030180135.1). Classification (NCBI taxonomy): domain Eukaryota; kingdom Viridiplantae; phylum Streptophyta; class Magnoliopsida; order Brassicales; family Brassicaceae; genus Orychophragmus; species Orychophragmus violaceus. The sequence goes on along the minus strand of CM058240.1, from coordinate 24,800,680 downwards.
TACAAAACCTCTTGATTTTAACCGATTTATCACTTTAAGAAACTCAATCTGTGTTTGTGAGATGTAAAAGTCTACAGGGCCGGCACATGCACTGACACACGGGGTACATCAAGTTCTGATTTGTTTTGGAGTTAGGAAACCTAGTGGAAAAGAGCTGTCTGTTGTGCCATCTTGTCTCATGTACAATACAAGTTTCTCGAGTGAGGTTCAAAAGCCAGAAAGAAAGAGCTAGGGGTTGATATCCTGAGAAGTCACATGATGGAATCAAGTCCAAAAGTAGATCAATCACTAAATCAAAAAAAAAATTGTGGCAATCTCACTCGAAAGATAAAGGTTGAAAACGGAGATAGGATAAAGGCATGAGAGTGTGAAAGTTAGTCACTAGGTGAATGATGGCCAAATTTAGGAATCATATGAGCAAGGAATAAAAGCTGAGTCATGTGAAGTGTCAGTTCCTAACACACAACATTGGTAAGAGAATTCAATGAAAAAGGTACTGTTTTTTAATAACTAAAATGCCAATTGCTTAAGTAAATATGTAGTCAATTCACTCGAAGTTAGTTTCCATTGCTTAAAAAAAATCTGAATGTGGTTGATTTAATGTAATGATGTATGTTGTGAACTAACCGAATAAAAGGTGGTACAGTGAACACGAGGTATGGTTTATGTCGGTTCAGAGTTGGTGACAGGAAACATATCCGAGATTTTGGGCACTAAAAAGGAAAATGAGATTTGCATTTCAAAATTCAAATATTTGAAAAATCTTCGCCCAATAGAATAACATGCAAAAAGACAATGATATCTCTGACACAGATTTTGCTTCAGCTCATAAAAAGAGAGAGAAAGCGGAAAAAGAAAATTCATCCTTCTTAAAAATCCGACGAGACTAGACTCTTTCTTCCTCATTACAAAATCTTTTTGCTTCAATTTGTCAAAAGAAAATCATGGTGCATGCGACTAGGATATGTAAAGTGGGCTCTAACTCAACTCAACGTCTGACCCAAGCTCGGCCGGAACAGATTCCGCCACAGCTTCTTGATGACTCTAGCTCCGATGAGGAGGCACCGCCGCCCAGAAATCATAACCTTGTTTTTGATCAGATATTGGGTGAAAATCAACAGACCATCACGAATTCATTTGCAACGTCTCAAGAAGTAGAAGTCACAGATCCGGTTGATGAAGATCTAGCACAGAAGAAAGGCGATTATGAAGCTCAGTCAGGACGTATCTCCGAACCAGAAGATCAGCCTCCCAAACAACCGTCTAATCCAGAGACAGGGGAAATTCAAACCACAGAATCACCAAAGGATGGTGACAAGGAAACTGAGTCAATTCGCTCAGAAGGGAAGAAAAATCCGGAAGAGATAGGTGAACAAGAGAAAGATGCAGTAGATAGGCTAGCTTCATTACTCAAAAATAAAGATGCTTTATCTATGCTGGTGGTCAATCCAGTCAATACAGCAGCAATCGATGTTGAGCCTTCTGAGTTGAATACATAAGATGAACATACTGAGGAAGCATCAAGGCCTAAGAAGCAAAAAGTTAGGAAGCAGACATGATCTTTGCCTGAGGTCAAGAAGGCACGCACTGAAAATATTGAAGAGAACAAACCTATGCAGAAGAAACAGAAGAAGAAAGCCTATGTTAAAGCTGGGTCGTCTACTGCAACTGGTGCATCAGTCAAGGCCAAGGTCAAAGTTTTTGTTTCCAAGCATTTTTCATCTCAAGAGGTTAAAGCCAGGTATGCCTTGTTCAAAAATCGTGAAATCTTAGTTGAACGGATAGTGGATTTTGATGAAACCGATAAGTGGGAATATCTACGGTTGATAAACATAGGGATGTTGAGAAGCTCTGTCGATGGACTGATTGGGTTTGTTCCGGAAATCGTAAAGGAATTCTACACTAATTTTCCTGAACCGAGTCCCGATGTGTCTGATAAGGAAGTTCATGTCTTCCTCTGAAAGAGAATGTATGATTTCTCTCCAGCTCAAGTCAATGCTTGTCATGACTTGGAACCCCTGAGAAATACTGAAATCAAGAAGATGCCAGTATTGATGGAGTCTCGCCTGATACTCTTGCTAAGTATCTAACTCAGGGACAAAAGAAGACTTTGGCAATGAAATATGTGTATCTTCCTCCAAAATATTCAGCTCTGACGATCATAGCAGCTACAAACTGGTTTCCATCTACTCACAAAAATCACATCTCAGAGGACAGAGCTAGGCTGATTTACAAGATATCACATGGGATCGTATTGATTTTGGGAAATTAGTGTACAAGCAGGTGATGAGCTTTACTATGATCCACATATCGATCATCGTTGGCTGATATTTCCAAGAATCATATCAGCATTTTTCGAAATGCAGCATTCACCTCGCACGTTTGACGGAGAAGAACTTGTGGGTCATGTGTTGTACAAGTGAGATCCACGGAGTGCAGAAGCATTTTTTAAGCGAGAGGCTGAGAGGAAGAGACAGAAAATTGCATTCGGAAAATGCAAGGTATCCTCAGTTACTCATTCAGCGGGACGCTCCAAGGCAACTACATCTGCTGAAGAAGAACCTGTGGAGATTCTGCAACTTGGTATAGTCAGGATGACCCTTTAGACCTCGATAGATCAGCTCTCTGTTTAGACTGCACTACAAGACATAGCCGAAGGACTTCATCATCTGAATGACGTTGTGTTTCATCTTCGAGACAGGATTCAAGGTACGTTTTCCAATTCTATTCTATGATTATTACCCTGACATAAGTGTTTTTCCTACCAATGTGGGACTTACTTTTTATTAAAATTTCATTAAAGGTATGCTGGTAATTAAGTTTGTGAAAATTTTAAAAGAGAAAATTAACATAACCAAGAGGACTCGATTTTAGTAAAATTAACATAACCTAAAGGCTCGATTTTTAAGGGAAATTAACATAATTAAAAGGAAACAATTCATTAAATTTATTAAGGATAGTTTGGTAATTAACCTCGTGAGAATGATTTGGTGCATTCTCTCTCTCTCTCTCTCTCTCTCTCTCTCTCTCTCTCTCTCTCTCTCTCTCTCTCTCTCTCTCTCTCTCTCTCTCTCTCTCTCTCTCTCTCTCTCTCTCTCTCTCTCTCTCTCTCTCTCTCTCTCTCGGTCTATTACCCTATATATATTAGGGAATTATTCTTCCAACTACCGATGTGAGACAATTCATTAAAATTTAATTAAGAATATCATCGTAATTAGACATTATCTCCATAATACGACAATTTTTAAAAGAGAAAATTAACATAACCAAAAGGACTCGAGTTTAGAAAAATTAACATAACCTAAAAGGTTTGATTTGTAAGGGAAATTAACATAATTAAAAGAAAATAATTCATTAAAATTTCATTAAGGATAGACTGGTAATTAACCTCGTGAGAATGAATCTGGTGCATTCTCTCTTTTTCTCTCTCGCTCTCTCTCTCGGTCTCTCTCTCTTGGTCTCTTATCCTATATATATTAGGAAATTATTATTCCAACTATCGATGTAGGATAATTTCATTAAATTTTCATTAAGGGTATCCTCTTCATTGACCTCGTGAGAATGAATCTGGTGCATTTTCACTTTTTAATTATAGAATTAGATATAATAAGATCGTCGTCTCCTTTTCTTGATGCCGTTTGTAGTATATGTAGTGAAGTATATATATCATCGTCTCCTTTTCTTGATGCCGTTTGTAATATATGTAGTGAAGTATATCAACACTTTTTATATTAAAACAATGCGTGTATGTTTGTGTGAGTTAATGTGTGTTTGCAGCCGACAAAAAAAAAAGTGTGTTTGCATAGAGCTTTGAATTGACACATTTCAATTTGCATGGCTTGTAGTGCATATGTATCCAACACCTCAACTTATAAATAAGAATCGTGTACTTCGACTACAGACCGCATGTAGAATAAAAGGACAAAAGATTTGTTATTTTCGTCATTCATTTTTAGTATTTAGGTGGAAATTTAAAAATGTGGAAATAAATTCAGTAGATGATAATGATGTGACACAAATAATACTTTAATAATTTTATTTTATGAGATAGATAATATTGTTTATCATTTGTTTTTGGACATGAATGTTTCATTAATAAAAGAATCACGTTTTCCACTACCCATAAATTTAATAAAATTGGATTTTTAAACATTAATTGATAGAAGTATATCCCATCACTATCATTTACCTAATCTGTCCACTATAGTTATAATCATTCGAAAATGAACTATTCATTTTATGATAAGATTTTCAAAATAAAATCACAATCAAAAGGAAATACATTGATTTTGTTAATTATGTCTTGTTCACATATTTTGATATTTGACATAGATTATTGATTTTTTTTTGTCAACACATAGATTATTGATAGGTCTCAATACTATTAAAACATCTTTTTTTTTAACTAACATTTTTCTAACGTATTATTTACATGCCATGTCATTGGAAATTAGGCGAAAATATATCAATTCATAAAGATATTTTATCTTTTTATCATGTCAAAAAGCGGGTGACCCGGGTCCTTAAACATATAAACACGCGGATCATTTCTTTTTAATCCTTACCGTTGATTTTTAGATGTTATAATCTCGATCATTTATAAGTATAAATGACAAACATTGGATACTATCCGACATTGTAATGGTTTTGGGATTTTAGACATTTGATTTTGGTTTAACCAATTCAAATTCATTTTGGTTGACCAGCTAGAATCATATTTTGGTTTAACAAGACCAATACTCAATAAATTTGTCATTGCGATATATAAATGTAAAAAAAAAATATAGAATTGTATTACCAGACCATATATGCAGATTTGTAAGATATAAACAATAAAATTATTTGGAAAACTAACAATTGACAAGAATTTGAACTAAAAAAATAGCTTTATGTAAACCAATCTAAAACCACATTTAAATTCGAAAACCAATTGTTTTACACATTTAATATCACTACCATTCCAAAATTTTAATTCCGCAAACCTAATATTTTACACATTTATTATAATGGAATATTTTTAACTCCTTTCCTTTCAAAGCTTATTCTAATTTATAATTATCACTTTTGAATTTGAATTTCGGATCTATAATATTCAAACTATTCTTAAAATCATTCCAGAATATTCTTTTTCTAGATATATAATAGATATCGGTTAACTTAAACAAAATCTTAAATACTATAACAGCCTGGAAAGCTTTTAATAAATCTTAATGTCGATATATTTTAAAAAAATCTTCATGATATCGTGACCTAATTCTACCTACATAATTGTGTACTATATAAAAGGCTTGGTTCGCCGTCTTTATCTAAACATACAATCTCTATTCAGAACAAAAATCATCCTCTATTATGGCTAGGAATATTAACTTCAGTGAAATCAAGCCATTTAAAACCGGTTGGAAGATTGAAGTTAGGATCCTACACTCTTGGAAGCAGTACACCTCACAGTTTGGAGAAACATTTGAGCTGATCTTAGCTGATCAAAATGTATGTTAAATTTGGTTTTGTAATATTTCATACATATATCGAGTTCTATAATATATAATACTTTTATTGTTTTGTTTCGTGATATATCATGGTTTTTACCGATTTTAGATCATGATATAAGTATGTTTTAGAGTCTTTTGGTGTTTCTTTAGAGTCATTTACAAGTGTTATTAGGTATATGCACGTTTGGAGCGGAATTGGAGATTATGGAGCATTCTGGAGCATTTTGGAGATTTAACCCGAGAGGTAGAGTTCATTGTCCAAAACAGAGGATTGCAAAGATCGACACACATGTGGCAACGATCGATGCACACGCGAGTCAGACTTATTCTCGGCGGTTTAATGAAGAGTTTGGAATTTGCAACAAAGTCCAGAAGTTTCCCGTAATTACAAAGAAGCCTCAGCCGTGATTAGATCATTATAATTAATTAGGTTTTTGAGCCATTGTTTAGGCTACGTTTTATTTTACATTCAGAGAGTTTTAGGGGCTGATCAGATACTCGATTGAGACTTGATTTCAAACCCCTGTTCTTATTCATTTGATTATTCTATGATATCTATTTTGACTATGTTTTCTGTTATGATTGCTATGTCTGAGTAAATCTCTTGTTTGTTTAGGGATTCTCATTAGGGATTTAAAGGAATGTTAGATTAACTAATTGATTAAGATTCATCATCTAGTTCTTCATCTAAATCGTTCTTAACGCTTAATCTGAACTGGCCACTTAGGTTATTGATATTAGGTTGATTTACACAACGACAGTTGGTTAATTAACTAGAAAGGATTTAGGTGAGCAACTTATCTATTCGCAAAGAAATTTGGTTTAGAGAAGTTGTGAACAAACGAACTTGGAATTAATGCATGTCTAGAACTCTAGGATTCGCAACGAAAGTTGGTTGATAGCTTGTTAGATATAGATAATTATCGCAGCGAAAGTTGGTTACTTATACTTTTGTGATTCTAGTTCAAGAACGCTATAAATTGAATCTTGACTGTTGTTAATCTGATTTCATGATATCCTGAGAAATTCTTGAAACCTAACGCCTTCGTTTGATTGCTTACATCCACCTCGCTTGATCTGTTTACTTGCTATTTTGTTTACCGCTTTACAATCTGCTTCGCTTAGCTTAATTCGAATTACTCATAATCTATTGTGTGACTGAGAGTCTCTGTGGGATTCGATACCTTTTATACTATAATTGGATTAACTGTGCACTTGCAGTAGAATAGGATTAAAACTTAGAGCCTATCAAGTTTTTGGCGTCGTTGCCGGGGACTCTTTGAGTTCGCCGATAGATTTAGTATTAGGATTTAGACTAAGATTTTTTCTTTTTTTTCTTGTTTACTCATGTTTTTGTTTCTTTGGTATTGCAGGAATCGCATTGCATCGATCGACACTATCCGTGCATCGATCGACACAAGGCGAAACCCGAGATACCGAGCACTTGAACGTTTAGCAGGTTCTTCTCTATGGAACCCGTGATTCTGATTTGCTGCGAGGACAACATTTTACGAGATCAAGAGGGTCACATACGCAACGCGAAAGGTCAGAAACTGGATGGGGAAGGAAACCCCACCATACCAAATGTTGCCGTGGGCGCGGAACATCCACAAGAGGATGGTCAGAAGAAGACACTTGCTGATTATAACAGACCATATATATTCTATGCTAATCGGTCTGCGATTCGACCACCTCCATTCACCAGAGCTGAGTTTAGGCTGGAACCAGAGTACTACGCATTGATTGAACAGTATCAGTTCCATGGTCTTTCTAGCAAGCATCCTATGGATCATATAGATACATTTGAGGAATTGGCTAGCAGTATCAAGGCTGAGGGAGTCTCTTCAGATTATATTTTCTGTAAGCTTTTCCCGTTCTCTCTTAAAGGAGAAGCAGCTTACTGGCTAAAACAGCTACCACCAGGATCTTTGACCACTTGGGATGCAGTCAAGAAGGAGTTCCTTAGAAACTTTTATGACGATACTATATCCAAACAGCTTAGACATGACATCTTGACATTCAAGCAGCAACCTACAGAGTCTTTTAAGGCAGCTTGGATTTGATTCAAAAGGTATCAAAGAGACTGTCCACACCATGGTTTCTCTGAGGTACAACTTTTATGTGCATTTTTCAGAGGTTTGGACTTTTGGTATCAGAGAGATATGGACGCAGCAAGTGATGGGAACTTCTATACCAAGACTCCAGAGGAAGCTAAAGAGCTTATTGAGAACTTGACAACTAGAAATAGTGTCAAGAATGCTGACAAGGAAAGGCTGAGATCTAGTAGCAGAGATGATAGCTTGCAGATAGCTGATATAAGGGACAAAGTGGATTCTGTCCACAGCATCCTGGTTAGGAAGAGGCAAATCCAATCTGATGCAGTAGCTGAAGAATTTGCAGAGGTGAATTATGTAGATGGAGCTGATTTTCATGGACATACATCTAGAAGTCAACAGAGACAAGCTCTGAGATCGAATGAGTATGGCTATTCATCTCACCAAGTTCCTCCCACTAATGAGAAGACAAAGATTGAGTCTATGCTTGAGCAGCTACTTCTTGAACAAAATAAGATGACACAAGATCTGAATGGGAAGATGGACTTCATGTATCAGGATCTGAGTGGAAAATTGGAGACTTTGACAAGCAGAGTAGATAATCTGGATGCTAGGATAACGCAAGTGGAAGCCAGTATACAGACAGAACATGTTAAGGCAGCTTTGGCAGAAGATGGAGCTGAGCAGAATCATGATACTTAAGCTTTGGAGCTAAAAAATCCGAGACATTCTCGAGGTGAAGATCTTGCATCGATCGACAAAGATCAGCAACGATCGACACAACACGAAAATCCGATTGTAGCTAAAGAAAAAGTCTACAAACCGAATATTCCTTTCCCTAAGAAGTCCAAGCAAGAGATTCAGCTGGAAAAGTGCATGGAGAAGATGAGAGAAAAGCTAACTGAAGCCCAATTGATTGATGCTGTTAAGAACATTCCTATTGTGAGGAGATGTCTTCAAGACCTAATCTCTAGTAACATGACTGAAGAAGAAAGCGTCTTGATGATCTCTGAAGTATACGATGCTGTTATTCATGGTAGGATTCCTGAGAAACTAAAGGATCCAGGGGGTTTTATGCAAGACTGTTCTATCTACAAAGACAGATTCAAGAGATCTTTGTGTGATCTTGGCTCAAGTATAAATCTCATGCCATACTCTGTGGCTGTGAGATTGGGGCTGATGGATTTCCAGCCCACTAGGATCGCTCTTGTCCTAGCCGATCGATCAAAAAGATATCCAGAAGGAGTTCTTGAGAACGTCCCTCTCAGAGTTGGGAATCACTTTATTCCAACAAACTTTATGGTGCTGAAGTATGAGATTGAGCCGGATGATCCCATTGTGCTTGAAAGATCATTCTTAGCTACTGCTGGAGCGGTAATTGATGTGAGACAAAGTTTGATTGTTCTCCACTTAGGGGATCAAACTTTGGAGTTTAAGATGAACAGATTGCAGAGATCCACCATTGACGGACAAAGTTTCAGTGTTGAGATAGAACAAGAGACTGAGATTGGAGAACAAAAGATGGCAGTTCACACTGAACTTGCTCTAACATCTTCAAGGGTTGTACCTGCTGTTAAGCGGAAAGCTCCGAACATCACACATAATCCGCAGTTCACCAAGCTAAAGAATGAACTCTCAGACTTCAAGCATGCTAACTCTGATGCTGGTTTTGCAGGGAACAGAGTCAGGAAACGTAATGTTTCACCTGACCTTGTTGTTGTTCCCAAGTTCCTCGGTCAGTTTAATGCAAGCAATGCATACACGCCACCATGGATAAAGAGAATTTCGGAAAGGCATGCTCTGCCTTTGGCGAAACCACCTGACATCTGACCATGTGCCACAGTCAAGCTAACGACTTAAAATAAGCGCTGAGTGGGAGGCAACCCACTGTTAGGTTTGTATATATTATTTTTGGTGTTTTTCCTAGGATTTTACGTTTTGGTTTTGTTTTTGGTGCTTTTTCATTGCAGAATACGAGTTTGGAGATCTGTGATGATCGTTGCACTTGTTCTAACGATCGTTGCAGAGGGATTTGAAGAAGAAGAATCGCCTTGTGACGATCGTCACTGCCCTGTGCAGCGATCGTCGCATGAGAAATGGTACGAGAGACTAAATTCGCAGTGTGACGATCGTCACTGCCTTGTGCAGCGATCGTCACACCCGGTTCAAATCAAAATCAAGGGTACGTAAGTTAACCGAAAATCAGATTGGTTTATGTTGGGAATGTCCTGAAATCTATTGTACTTGCTCTAAGTAAAAGTCGTATAGTCGAGATGAGACAATCACATAACACTAGGTAGTCATAACGCTTTGCTAGAAGCCACTTATGATCAATGAGTTGAGAACTCATTGCTAGTGTTATATGATCCTACAGGGTCACACACCTAAGCAAACTGGGCGTTAAAGACGAGGTTGATCATTAATGTAATGATCTAAGTGAATGCATATGTGATATGCATTCGATATCAATGTTCTGGGATAGCATCGATCGTTGCAGATAGTGCATCGATCGATGCACTCGCGGATTAATCAGATTAATTCGGTTTAATCGTTGGTTAATTCCGTTGTGGTTTAAGCCGACATATATAAGATATATGGTCGACCTAAACTCATCTCTAACCTAATTCACAGCCACCAGAACACAGAAATAGACATCTCTGGAGATTAGATCTCGGTAAGGCACTAGCATCCCTGCGGTCCAGTTTGTGTGCGTGTGGATACCAGTAGAGGCGCAGCATTTGAGGCGTTTTGTGATCTCGATTATCTGCAAACACTTCCGCTGCATATTCATCAGGTAATCTCGAGATCTGATAGATTCAATTACATGAACCTTAGATCCTAGGCTCGGAATTCAGACTAGGGTTGCTAATCCTGATTAGAACTGCTAGAAATTCCTTCAGTGGTATCAGAGCTTTAGGGTTCCATTGAATCTGTAGCATGTTGATTAGATTGGTTGAATCTGAATCTGTGTATAGTTGATACAAGCATGCTAAAATTCGTTTTGATCAAAGTAACCTAGTTTAGGGTTTTGTTCGAAAACGTTTTAAGGTTTTTCGCATAGTGTCGATCGTTGCCAATCCGGCATCGATCGACACAGAGCGAAAACCCGAATTAAATTTAGGGTTTGTCGCATGGTGTCGATCGTTGCCAATCCGGCAACGATCGATGCAGGGCGAAAACCCAAATAAACCGAGTTTTTTGCCTAGTGACGATCGATGCAATTGTTGCATCGATCGACACAGCCTCGCGAGATTGTTGGATCGGTTCAATTGGATTGGACCGGTTATCGAGCTTGGTTAATAATGGTCGAACACTGTGAATGGTTTGATGGCGATTGTTTGATTAGGTTGGCATCGACCGATGCTAGCGTAGCATCGGTCGATGCTTACCGGTATTCAAAACCGGATCAATTGGATTGATCGGTTATCGCGGATTAATTAATTATAAGAATTAAAACATAGTAAAACTGAACGTTTTAAATGGTTCCGTTCCTCAACCAAATATCAAGTGATACTTGATGTCTTTCCAATCTTGTCAACTGTCAAGACTCATTTCATTGTACGATAGGCTTGCAGTGCAAGGTATCAACAATTACATGAGTGAGGCAGGAAGTAATCGTGTTAATGGGCTTGCAGTGCAAGGCATCAACAATTACATGACTGAAGAGATTGGTTTGCTTGACTGGGCTATCAAAATCGTTTTGGGCCCAGAGACATCAGGTGGATTGGACATAAGATGTCGATCCACAACCAAGAGTTATATTAGATATAACTAGCAAGGTTGTTGCTTACCTAAATAGCTAAAGTTGAGTGATAGCCAGTGGCTCACTTGAATTTAGTAAAATATGGGTCTTGGATCATTATATTCATCTGAGGAAGCATTGATTGAATATAATGCGAGTTTTCTTAAAAGTTAAGATTTCTCATTTCTTGAACATCATAACTAAACCTTTTTCTTTTCTATGTTCTCAGCTATGACTACTACTCATAATAATTCTTTCTCCCTGCGATCCGTCCTTGAGAAGGACAAGTTAAATGGATCGAATTTTCTCGAATGGTATCGGAACTTGAGAATTGTTCTCAAGCAGGAGAAGCGGGACTATGTCCTTGAAAATGTTCTCCCTGAAAAACCGAGATCCAATGCTGCACATGCAGAAAGGAGTGCTTGGGACAAGCATTCCAATGATGTGGTCGATGTGAATTGTCTCATGTTGGCTACCATGAACTCGGACTTGCAGAAGCAATACGAGAACGTGGAGTCGCCAGTGGAGATGATTACTAGCCTGAAAAGCATGTTTCAGGAGCAAGCACGAACTGAGAGATACCAGACGGTTAAATCTCTCATTGAATGCAAGCTACCAAAGGACAGTCCGGTCAGTCCTCATGTCATTAAGATGATGGGTTATATTGATAACCTGGGGAGATTGGATTGTCCCATTAGCCAAGAGTTGGCTACTGACATCATTCTGCAGTCACTGCCGTCAAGTTATGATCAGTTTATTATGAACTATAACATGAACAACTTGACGAAGACGTTGACTGAACTGCATGGCATGCTCAAGACAGCTGAGCCTAATATCAGGAAGGGCACTCCTAATGTACTTATGGTACAAGGGGGTAAGAAGTTTAAGAAACTTGGCAAAGGCAAGGGAAAGGGCAAGGCAGTCCCGGTTGAGAACCAGGACACGCCTGCGCCAGCCCCGAAGCCCAATCCGGGCCCATCTGAGACTGATAAGTGCCATTACTGTAAAGAGCCTGGGCATTGAAAGAGAAATTGCAACAAATTCTTGGAAGAGAAGAAGAAGAAGAAGAAGAAGACTTTCGAAACTTCATCTTCAGGTATTTATGTTATAGAAGTAAATGTTACTACTTCTGGTTCTACTTCTTGGGTATTGGATACCGGCTGTGGTGCTCATATTTGTACAAATATGCAGGGCCTAAGCAATAGTAGGACGTTGGAAAAGGGACAAGTGGACCTGCGTGTGGGGAATGGAGCAAGAGTTGCTGCATTAGCCGTAGGAACATTTAACTTGTCTTTACCTTCTGGTTTGGTTTTAGAACTTCATAATTGCTACTATGTACCTGCTATAAGCAGAAATATTATTTCTATTCCTGTTTTGGATTTGGAAGGATATCAGTTTTCAATTAAGAATAAATGTTGTTCTTTTGATTACAATGATATGTATTATGGTAGCAGCCCATTAGAGAATGGGCTTTATGTTCTAAACCAAAGCACAGAAATCTATAACATTAACACCAAGAGATTCAAATCAAATGACACGAATCAGACTTTTCTATGGCATTGTCGTTTGGGCCACATAAACGAGAAACGGATTCAAAAGCTCCATAGTGATGGGCTTTTGGGCTCATTTGATTATGAATCATGTGAGAAATGTGAATCTTGTTTACTAGGCAAAATGACTAAGGCCCCTTTCAACAAATCGAACGAAAGGGCCAGTGACCTGTTGGGCCTTATACATACAGATGTATGCGGCCCAATGAGCACAAGTGCCAGAGGAAATTTTCGATACTTCATTACCTTTACTGATGATTTCAGCAGGTATGGCTATGTCTATTTAATGAGACACAAGTCGGAATCCTTTGAAAAGTTCAAAGAGTTCCAAAATGAAGTACAGAATCAACTTGACAAAAGTATTAAGGCTCTTCGATCAGATCGTGGAGGAGAATACTTAAGCCAAGAATTCAGTGATCATTTGAGAGATTGTGGAATTGTTTCACAACTCACTCCTCCTGGAACACCACAATGGAATGACGTGTCTGAGAGGAGGAATCGGACTTTATTAGATATGGTTAGATCAATGATGAGTCTCTAAACTCTTCCATTATCCTTTTGGGGATACGCTCTAGAAACGTCTGCGTTTACACTAAATAGGGTTCCGTCAAAATCAGTTGCAAAGACACCACATGAGATGTGGACTGGAAATGTTCCGAATGTGTCTTTCCTGAAGATTTGGGGTTGTGAAGCTTATGTTAAGAGATTAATTACAGATAAGCTCGAGCCCAAATCTGATAAATGCTACTTCGTTGGTTATCCTAAGGAAACCAAGGCATACTACTTTTACAACCAATCCGAGAACAAAGTGTTTGTTGCTCGGAACTGCGTTTTTCTTGAGAGAGAGTTTCTTTCCAAGAGAAACAGTGGGAGTAAAATACAACTCGAAGAAGTTCGAGAACCGCAGGAAAATGCTCAACCCGTAGAGGAAGAGCAGCAGTTGGATCTACAAAGAGTTGTAGAGACGGCGCCTGCGGAGCCTGAAATTCGCCGATCCGAAAGGATCCGTCACGAACCCGAGAGATATGGATTTCTCGTAACCAATTGTCATGATTTGTTGATCATTGACAGTGACGAGCCAGCAAATTTTGAAGAAGCAATGATGAGCCCTGACTCCGAAAAGTGGCTGAAAGCCGCTGAATCCGAAATGGGATCCATGTCACAGAACCAAGTATGGACTTTGGTTGATTTACCCGATGATGCAAGACCCATTGAGTGTAAATGGATTTTCAAGAAGAAAATTGATGTGGATGGAAATATTCAGATATATAAAGCAAGGCTAGTGGCAAAAGGTTTCAAACAAATTCATGGTATTGACTATGAAGAAACCTATTCACCTGTCGCCATGCTTAAATCCATTCGGATTCTCCTAGCAACAGCTGCTCATTATGATTATGAGATCTGGCAGATGGACGTGAAAACAGCTTTCCTTAATGGAATTCTGGAAGAGGATGTGTACATGACACAACCCGAAGGTTTCATCGATCCAAATGCAGCTAGGAAAGTATGCAAACTTCATCGATCCATTTATGGATTGAAGCAAGCATCTCAGAGTTGGAATATTCGTTTTGATGAAGCAGTCAAAAAGTTTGATTTCATCAGAAGCGAAGAAGAACCATGTGTGTACAAGAAGACTAGTGGGAGCGCAGTTGCATTTCTCGTGTTGTATGTAGATGACATACTTCTTCTCGGAAATGACGTTCCGTTGTTACAGTCTGTTAAGACTTGGCTCGGAAGTTGTTTTTCAATGAAAGACATGGGTGAAGCCGCGTATATTCTTGGAATAAGAATCTATAGAGATAGATTAAACAAGTTAATTGGATTGTGTCAAGACACTTATATCGATAAGGTCTTACACAGGTTCAGAATGCAAGATTCCAAGAAGGGCTTCATACCAATGTCTTATGGCATAAGTCTCAGCAAGAAGCAGTGTCCTGAGACACCTTCTGAGTGAGATCGCATGAGTCGGATTCCCTATGCCTCGGCGTTGGGATCCATCATATATGCCATGCTCTGTACTCGTCCAGATGTTGCTTGTGCTTTAAGCATGACGAGTAGATACCAATCGGATCCAGGTGAAAGTCACTGGACAGCAGTCAAGAATATTCTGAAGTATTTGAGAAATACTAAGGATAAATTCTTGGTGTATGGAGGAAGTGATGAGCTGGTAGTAAGTGGTTACATAGACGCAAGTTTTCAGACAGACCAAGATGATTTCCGATCGCAATCTGGTTACATCTTCTGCCTGAATGGCGGTGCAGTAAGCTGGAAGAGTTCCAAGCAGGACACTGTAGCAGATTCCACAACTGAAGCTGAGTACCTCGCTGCTTCTGAAGCGGCAAAGGAGGCTGTTTGGATCAAGAAGTTCATCACTGAACTTGGTGTGATTCCTAGCATTTCTGAGCCAGTGGCTTTGTATTGTGACAACAATGGAGCCATTGCGCAAGCAAAGGAACCTAGATCACACCAGAAATCCAAACACATAGAAAGGCGATATCACCTTATATGTGATATTGTGAATAGAGGAGATTTGAAGATCAACAGAGTCCCGACGGATGAGAATGTTGCTGATCCACTGACCAAGCCCCTCCCAAGGCCTAAGCATGAGTTTCATACAACTGCTGTAGGCATTAGATTTCTTAAGATATGATCTTGATTTCAGTGAGAGTTGTATTTGTTTTAGTTATGACATGATGTTCTCAAAGACATAATAGTTAGGTTATTTTAATGAAATTGTTTCAGCATTATTTAATTGTGTTAATTAAATATATATATAAAGTCCCAAAGTAATTTATGACATTTTATAGGTCATCAAGTATGTGACTTGATCATGAAACCCTATAAGCAATAAATGACATAAATTATAATGGTCCCTGGTCGAGGTTGTTAACGTGGGACATTAACAACCACGTGAGACTAGTATGTGAGGTGACTGATGACCACGTTTCATGGAGTCATTAATAAGTGTATTAAAGTCATTCACATAGATATGTGTTAGAGAACACATGATCGGACTTGACCCGTTAATGAGAACTCTACAAGATGTTATATGAGTGTCATAAGAGTTTCTCATTACGACTAAAGAGAGTAGTCCTTAGACCTGAGTTCATCATGTCCTCTCTTATATGGATTGTTTCGTCTTGACTTTGTCAAACGTCAGCCGTAACTGGTGATCATAAAGACACTGATCAGGCGGATCATGAGATATAAAAGAGACATGGATGGAACAAGATGGGATTTGTACCTCCTATATAACATGAGTTAAATATCTCTGGGCCTATCGAAGATTTGATACTGGAAATGCGTGGCCGCGCTCAAACGAGGTGATTGTCAGTCGTTTGTTTTTCATCAGTACAAATTGGGATTCGACAAACGTAATCTAGTTGAATAAGGATGACACAGTGCTTGCCTTATGCTAGATTGAGATATAGCTACAAAGGGATTAAAGGAATAGATGATTCCAGTACAAGTGGGAGATTGTTGGGAATGTCCTGAAATCTATTGTACTTGCTCTAAGTAAAAGTCGTATAGTCGAGATGAGACAATCACATAACACTAGGTAGTCATAACGCTTTGCTAGAAGCCACTTATGATCAATGAGTTGAGAACTCATTGCTAGTGTTATATGATCCTACAGGGTCACACACCTAAGCAAACTGGGCGTTAAAGACGAGGTTGATCATTAATGTAATGATCTAAGTGAATACATATGTGATATGCATTCGATATCAATGTTCTGGGATAGCATCGATCGTTGCAGATAGTGCATCGATCGATGCACTCACGGATTAATCAGATTAATTCGGTTTAATCGTTGGTTAATTCCGTTGTGGTTTAAGCCGACATATATAAGATATATGGTCGACCTAAACTCATCTCTAACCTAATTCACAGCCACCAGAACACAGAAATAGACATCTCTGGAGATTAGATCTCGGTAAGGCACTAGCATCCCTGCGGTCCAGTTTGTGTGCGTGTGGATACCAGTAGAGGCGCAGCATTTGAGGCGTTTTGTGATCTCGATTATCTGCAAACACTTCCGCTGCATATTCATCAGGTAATCTCGAGATCTGATAGATTCAATTACATGAACCTTAGATCCTAGGCTCGGAATTCAGACTAGGGTTGCTAATCCTGATTAGAACTGCTAGAAATTCCTTCAGTGGTATCAGAGCTTTAGGGTTCCATTGAATCTGTAGCATGTTGATTAGATTGGTTGAATCTGAATCTGTGTATAGTTGATACAAGCATGCTAAAATTCGTTTTGATCAAAGTAACCTAGTTTAGGGTTTTGTTCGAAAACGTTTTAAGGTTTTTCGCATAGTGTCGATCGTTGCCAATCCGGCATCGATCGACACAGAGCGAAAACCCGAATTAAATTTAGGGTTTGTCGCATGGTGTCGATCGTTGCCAATCCGGCAACGATCGATGCAGGGCGAAAACCCAAATAAACCGAGTTTTTTGCCTAGTGACGATCGATGCAATTGTTGCATCGATCGACACAGCCTCGCGAGATTGTTGGATCGGTTCAATTGGATTGGACCGGTTATCGAGCTTGGTTAATAATGGTCGAACACTGTGAATGGTTTGATGGCGATTGTTTGATTAGGTTGGCATCGACCGATGCTAGCGTAGCATCGGTCGATGCTTACCGGTATTCAAAACCGGATCAATTGGATTGATCGGTTATCGCGGATTAATTAATTATAAGAATTAAAACATAGTAAAACTGAACGTTTTAAATGGTTCCGTTCCTCAACCAAATATCAAGTGATACTTGATGTCTTTCCAATCTTGTCAACTGTCAAGACTCATTTCATTGTACGATAGGCTTGCAGTGCAAGGTATCAACAATTACATGAGTGAGGCAGGAAGTAATCGTGTTAATGGGCTTGCAGTGCAAGGCATCAACAATTACATGACTGAAGAGATTGGTTTGCTTGACTGGGCTATCAAAATCGTTTTGGGCCCAGAGACATCAGGTGGATTGGACATAAGATGTCGATCCACAACCAAGAGTTATATTAGATATAACTAGCAAGGTTGTTGCTTACCTAAATAGCTAAAGTTGAGTGATAGCCAGTGGCTCACTTGAATTTAGTAAAATATGGGTCTTGGATCATTATATTCATCTGAGGAAGCATTGATTGAATATAATGCGAGTTTTCTTAAAAGTTAAGATTTCTCATTTCTTGAACATCATAACTAAACCTTTTTCTTTTCTATGTTCTCAGCTATGACTACTACTCATAATAATTCTTTCTCCCTGCGATCCGTCCTTGAGAAGGACAAGTTAAATGGATCGAATTTTCTCGAATGGTATCGGAACTTGAGAATTGTTCTCAAGCAGGAGAAGCGGGACTATGTCCTTGAAAATGTTCTCCCTGAAAAACCGAGATCCAATGCTGCACATGCAGAAAGGAGTGCTTGGGACAAGCATTCCAATGATGTGGTCGATGTGAATTGTCTCATGTTGGCTACCATGAACTCGGACTTGCAGAAGCAATACGAGAACGTGGAGTCGCCAGTGGAGATGATTACTAGCCTGAAAAGCATGTTTCAGGAGCAAGCACGAACTGAGAGATACCAGACGGTTAAATCTCTCATTGAATGCAAGCTACCAAAGGACAGTCCGGTCAGTCCTCATGTCATTAAGATGATGGGTTATATTGATAACCTGGGGAGATTGGATTGTCCCATTAGCCAAGAGTTGGCTACTGACATCATTCTGCAGTCACTGCCGTCAAGTTATGATCAGTTTGTTATGAACTATAACATGAACAACTTGACGAAGACGTTGACTGAACTGCATGGCATGCTCAAGACAGCTGAGCCTAATATCAGGAAGGGCACTCCTAATGTACTTATGGTACAAGGGGGTAAGAAGTTTAAGAAACTTGGCAAAGGCAAGGGAAAGGGCAAGGCAGTCCCGGTTGAGAACCAGGACACGCCTGCGCCAGCCCCGAAGCCCAATCCGGGCCCATCTGAGACTGATAAGTGCCATTACTGTAAAGAGCCTGGGCATTGAAAGAGAAATTGCAACAAATTCTTGGAAGAGAAGAAGAAGAAGAAGAAGAAGACTTTCGAAACTTCATCTTCAGGTATTTATGTTATAGAAGTAAATGTTACTACTTCTGGTTCTACTTCTTGGGTATTGGATACCGGCTGTGGTGCTCATATTTGTACAAATATGCAGGGCCTAAGCAATAGTAGGACGTTGGAAAAGGGACAAGTGGACCTGCGTGTGGGGAATGGAGCAAGAGTTGCTGCATTAGCCGTAGGAACATTTAACTTGTCTTTACCTTCTGGTTTGGTTTTAGAACTTCATAATTGCTACTATGTACCTGCTATAAGCAGAAATATTATTTCTATTCCTGTTTTGGATTTGGAAGGATATCAGTTTTCAATTAAGAATAAATGTTGTTCTTTTGATTACAATGATATGTATTATGGTAGCAGCCCATTAGAGAATGGGCTTTATGTTCTAAACCAAAGCACAGAAATCTATAACATTAACACCAAGAGATTCAAATCAAATGACACGAATCAGACTTTTCTATGGCATTGTCGTTTGGGCCACATAAACGAGAAACGGATTCAAAAGCTCCATAGTGATGGGCTTTTGGGCTCATTTGATTATGAATCATGTGAGAAATGTGAATCTTGTTTACTAGGCAAAATGACTAAGGCCCCTTTCAACAAATCGAACGAAAGGGCCAGTGACCTGTTGGGCCTTATACATACAGATGTATGCGGCCCAATGAGCACAAGTGCCAGAGGAAATTTTCGATACTTCATTACCTTTACTGATGATTTCAGCAGGTATGGCTATGTCTATTTAATGAGACACAAGTCGGAATCCTTTGAAAAGTTCAAAGAGTTCCAAAATGAAGTACAGAATCAACTTGACAAAAGTATTAAGGCTCTTCGATCAGATCGTGGAGGAGAATACTTAAGCCAAGAATTCAGTGATCATTTGAGAGATTGTGGAATTGTTTCACAACTCACTCCTCCTGGAACACCACAATGGAATGACGTGTCTGAGAGGAGGAATCGGACTTTATTAGATATGGTTAGATCAATGATGAGTCTCTAAACTCTTCCATTATCCTTTTGGGGATACGCTCTAGAAACGTCTGCGTTTACACTAAATAGGGTTCCGTCAAAATCAGTTGCAAAGACACCACATGAGATGTGGACTGGAAATGTTCCGAATGTGTCTTTCCTGAAGATTTGGGGTTGTGAAGCTTATGTTAAGAGATTAATTACAGATAAGCTCGAGCCCAAATCTGATAAATGCTACTTCGTTGGTTATCCTAAGGAAACCAAGGCATACTACTTTTACAACCAATCCGAGAACAAAGTGTTTGTTGCTCGGAACTGCGTTTTTCTTGAGAGAGAGTTTCTTTCCAAGAGAAACAGTGGGAGTAAAATACAACTCGAAGAAGTTCGAGAACCGCAGGAAAATGCTCAACCCGTAGAGGAAGAGCAGCAGTTGGATCTACAAAGAGTTGTAGAGACGGCGCCTGCGGAGCCTGAAATTCGCCGATCCGAAAGGATCCGTCACGAACCCGAGAGATATGGATTTCTCGTAACCAATTGTCATGATTTGTTGATCATTGACAGTGACGAGCCAGCAAATTTTGAAGAAGCAATGATGAGCCCTGACTCCGAAAAGTGGCTGAAAGCCGCTGAATCCGAAATGGGATCCATGTCACAGAACCAAGTATGGACTTTGGTTGATTTACCCGATGATGCAAGACCCATTGAGTGTAAATGGATTTTCAAGAAGAAAATTGATGTGGATGGAAATATTCAGATATATAAAGCAAGGCTAGTGGCAAAAGGTTTCAAACAAATTCATGGTATTGACTATGAAGAAACCTATTCACCTGTCGCCATGCTTAAATCCATTCGGATTCTCCTAGCAACAGCTGCTCATTATGATTATGAGATCTGGCAGATGGACGTGAAAACAGCTTTCCTTAATGGAATTCTGGAAGAGGATGTGTACATGACACAACCCGAAGGTTTCATCGATCCAAATGCAGCTAGGAAAGTATGCAAACTTCATCGATCCATTTATGGATTGAAGCAAGCATCTCAGAGTTGGAATATTCGTTTTGATGAAGCAGTCAAAAAGTTTGATTTCATCAGAAGCGAAGAAGAACCATGTGTGTACAAGAAGACTAGTGGGAGCGCAGTTGCATTTCTCGTGTTGTATGTAGATGACATACTTCTTCTCGGAAATGACGTTCCGTTGTTACAGTCTGTTAAGACTTGGCTCGGAAGTTGTTTTTCAATGAAAGACATGGGTGAAGCCGCGTATATTCTTGGAATAAGAATCTATAGAGATAGATTAAACAAGTTAATTGGATTGTGTCAAGACACTTATATCGATAAGGTCTTACACAGGTTCAGAATGCAAGATTCCAAGAAGGGCTTCATACCAATGTCTTATGGCATAAGTCTCAGCAAGAAGCAGTGTCCTGAGACACCTTCTGAGTGAGATCGCATGAGTCGGATTCCCTATGCCTCGGCGTTGGGATCCATCATATATGCCATGCTCTGTACTCGTCCAGATGTTGCTTGTGCTTTAAGCATGACGAGTAGATACCAATCGGATCCAGGTGAAAGTCACTGGACAGCAGTCAAGAATATTCTGAAGTATTTGAGAAATACTAAGGATAAATTCTTGGTGTATGGAGGAAGTGATGAGCTGGTAGTAAGTGGTTACATAGACGCAAGTTTTCAGACAGACCAAGATGATTTCCGATCGCAATCTGGTTACATCTTCTGCCTGAATGGCGGTGCAGTAAGCTGGAAGAGTTCCAAGCAGGACACTGTAGCAGATTCCACAACTGAAGCTGAGTACCTCGCTGCTTCTGAAGCGGCAAAGGAGGTTGTTTGGATCAAGAAGTTCATCACTGAACTTGGTGTGATTCCTAGCATTTCTGAGCCAGTGGCTTTGTATTGTGACAACAATGGAGCCATTGCGCAAGCAAAGGAACCTAGATCACACCAGAAATCCAAACACATAGAAAGGCGATATCACCTTATATGTGATATTGTGAATAGAGGAGATTTGAAGATCAACAGAGTCCCGACGGATGAGAATGTTGCTGATCCACTGACCAAGCCCCTCCCAAGGCCTAAGCATGAGTTTCATACAACTGCTGTAGGCATTAGATTTCTTAAGATATGATCTTGATTTCAGTGAGAGTTGTATTTGTTTTAGTTATGACATGATGTTCTCAAAGACATAATAGTTAGGTTATTTTAATGAAATTGTTTCAGCATTATTTAATTGTGTTAATTAAATATATATATAAAGTCCCAAAGTAATTTATGACATTTTATAGGTCATCAAGTATGTGACTTGATCATGAAACCCTATAAGCAATAAATGACATAAATTATAATGGTCCCTGGTCGAGGTTGTTAACGTGGGACATTAACAACCACGTGAGACTAGTATGTGAGGTGACTGATGACCACGTTTCATGGAGTCATTAATAAGTGTATTAAAGTCATTCACATAGATATGTGTTAGAGAACACATGATCGGACTTGACCCGTTAATGAGAACTCTACAAGATGTTATATGAGTGTCATAAGAGTTTCTCATTACGACTAAAGAGAGTAGTCCTTAGACCTGAGTTCATCATGTCCTCTCTTATATGGATTGTTTCGTCTTGACTTTGTCAAACGTCAGCCGTAACTGGTGATCATAAAGACACTGATCAGGCGGATCATGAGATATAAAAGAGACATGGATGGAACAAGATGGGATTTGTACCTCCTATATAACATGAGTTAAATATCTCTGGGCCTATCGAAGATTTGATACTGGAAATGCGTGGCCGCGCTCAAACGAGGTGATTGTCAGTCGTTTGTTTTTCATCAGTACAAATTGGGATTCGACAAACGTAATCTAGTTGAATAAGGATGACACAGTGCTTGCCTTATGCTAGATTGAGATATAGCTACAAAGGGATTAAAGGAATAGATGATTCCAGTACAAGTGGGAGATTGTTGGGAATGTCCTGAAATCTATTGTACTTGCTCTAAGTAAAAGTCGTATAGTCGAGATGAGACAATCACATAACACTAGGTAGTCATAACGCTTTGCTAGAAGCCACTTATGATCAATGAGTTGAGAACTCATTGCTAGTGTTATATGATCCTACAGGGTCACACACCTAAGCAAACTGGGCGTTAAAGACGAGGTTGATCATTAATGTAATGATCTAAGTGAATACATATGTGATATGCATTCGATATCAATGTTCTGGGATAGCATCGATCGTTGCAGATAGTGCATCGATCGATGCACTCACGGATTAATCAGATTAATTCGGTTTAATCGTTGGTTAATTCCGTTGTGGTTTAAGCCGACATATATAAGATATATGGTCGACCTAAACTCATCTCTAACCTAATTCACAGCCACCAGAACACAGAAATAGACATCTCTGGAGATTAGATCTCGGTAAGGCACTAGCATCCCTGCGGTCCAGTTTGTGTGCGTGTGGATACCAGTAGAGGCGCAGCATTTGAGGCGTTTTGTGATCTCGATTATCTGCAAACACTTCCGCTGCATATTCATCAGGTAATCTCGAGATCTGATAGATTCAATTACATGAACCTTAGATCCTAGGCTCGGAATTCAGACTAGGGTTGCTAATCCTGATTAGAACTGCTAGAAATTCCTTCAGTGGTATCAGAGCTTTAGGGTTCCATTGAATCTGTAGCATGTTGATTAGATTGGTTGAATCTGAATCTGTGTATAGTTGATACAAGCATGCTAAAATTCGTTTTGATCAAAGTAACCTAGTTTAGGGTTTTGTTCGAAAACGTTTTAAGGTTTTTCGCATAGTGTCGATCGTTGCCAATCCGGCATCGATCGACACAGAGCGAAAACCCGAATTAAATTTAGGGTTTGTCGCATGGTGTCGATCGTTGCCAATCCGGCAACGATCGATGCAGGGCGAAAACCCAAATAAACCGAGTTTTTTGCCTAGTGACGATCGATGCAATTGTTGCATCGATCGACACAGCCTCGCGAGATTGTTGGATCGGTTCAATTGGATTGGACCGGTTATCGAGCTTGGTTAATAATGGTCGAACACTGTGAATGGTTTGATGGCGATTGTTTGATTAGGTTGGCATCGACCGATGCTAGCGTAGCATCGGTCGATGCTTACCGGTATTCAAAACCGGATCAATTGGATTGATCGGTTATCGCGGATTAATTAATTATAAGAATTAAAACATAGTAAAACTGAACGTTTTAAATGGTTCCGTTCCTCAACCAAATATCAAGTGATACTTGATGTCTTTCCAATCTTGTCAACTGTCAAGACTCATTTCATTGTACGATAGGCTTGCAGTGCAAGGTATCAACAATTACATGAGTGAGGCAGGAAGTAATCGTGTTAATGGGCTTGCAGTGCAAGGCATCAACAATTACATGACTGAAGAGATTGGTTTGCTTGACTGGGCTATCAAAATCGTTTTGGGCCCAGAGACATCAGGTGGATTGGACATAAGATGTCGATCCACAACCAAGAGTTATATTAGATATAACTAGCAAGGTTGTTGCTTACCTAAATAGCTAAAGTTGAGTGATAGCCAGTGGCTCACTTGAATTTAGTAAAATATGGGTCTTGGATCATTATATTCATCTGAGGAAGCATTGATTGAATATAATGCGAGTTTTCTTAAAAGTTAAGATTTCTCATTTCTTGAACATCATAACTAAACCTTTTTCTTTTCTATGTTCTCAGCTATGAATACTACTCATAATAATTCTTTCTCCCTGCGATCCGTTCTTGAGAAGGACAAGTTAAATGGATCGAATTTTCTCGAATGGTATCGGAACTTGAGAATTGTTCTCAAGCAGGAGAAGCGGGACTATGTCCTTGAAAATGTTCTCCCTGAAAAACCGAGATCCAATGCTGCACATGCAGAAAGGAGTGCTTGGGACAAGCATTCCAATGATGTGGTCGATGTGAATTGTCTCATGTTGGCTACCATGAACTCGGACTTGCAGAAGCAATACGAGAACGTGGAGTCGCCAGTGGAGATGATTACTAGCCTGAAAAGCATGTTTCAGGAGCAAGCACGAACTGAGAGATACCAGACGGTTAAATCTCTCATTGAATGCAAGCTACCAAAGGACAGTCCGGTCAGTCCTCATGTCATTAAGATGATGGGTTATATTGATAACCTGGGGAGACTGGATTGTCCCATTAGCCAAGAGTTGGCTACTGACATCATTCTGCAGTCACTGCCGTCAAGTTATGATCAGTTTGTTATGAACTATAACATGAACAACTTGACGAAGACGTTGACTGAACTGCATGGCATGCTCAAGACAGCTGAGCCTAATATCAGGAAGGGCACTCCTAATGTACTTATGGTACAAGGGGGTAAGAAGTTTAAGAAACTTGGCAAAGGCAAGGGAAAGGGCAAGGCAGTCCCGGTTGAGAACCAGGACACGCCTGCGCCAGCCCCGAAGCCCAAGCCGGGCCCATCTGAGACTGATAAGTGCCATTACTGTAAAGAGCCTGGGCATTGGAAGAGAAATTGCAACAAATTCTTGGAAGAGAAGAAGAAGAAGAAGAAGACTTTCGAGACTTCATCTTCAGGTATTTATGTTATAGAAGTAAATGTTACTACTTCTGGTTCTACTTCTTGGGTATTGGATACCGGCTGTGGTGCTCATATTTGTACAAATATGCAGGGCCTAAGCAACAGTAGGACGTTGGAAAAGGGACAAGTGGACCTGCGTGTGGGGAATGGAGCAAGAGTTGCTGCATTAGCCGTAGGAACATTTAACTTGTCTTTACCTTCTGGTTTGGTTTTAGAACTTCATAATTGCTACTATGTACCTGCTATAAGCAGAAATATTATTTCTATTCCTGTTTTGGATTTGGAAGGATATCAGTTTTCAATTAAGAATAAATGTTGTTCTTTTGATTACAATGATATGTATTATGGTAGCAGCCCATTAGAGAATGGACTTTATGTTCTAAACCAAAGCACATAAATCTATAACATTAACACCAAGAGATTCAAATCAAATGACACGAATCAGACTTTTCTATGGCATTGTCGTTTGGGCCACATAAACGAGAAACGGATTCAAAAGCTCCATAGTGATGGGCTTTTGGGCTCATTTGATTATGAATCATGTGAGAAATGTGAATCTTGTTTACTAGGCAAAATGACTAAGGCCCCTTTCAACAAATCGAACGAAAGGGCCAGTGACCTGTTGGGCCTTATACATACAGATGTATGCGGCCCAATGAGCACAAGTGCCAGAGGAAATTTTCGATACTTCATTACCTTTACTGATGATTTCAGCAGGTATGGCTATGTCTATTTAATGAGACACAAGTCGGAATCCTTTGAAAAGTTCAAAGAGTTCCAAAATGAAGTACAGAATCAACTTGGCAAAAGTAGTAAGGCTCTTCGATCAGATCGTGGAGGAGAATACTTAAGCCAAGAATTCAGTGATCATTTGAGAGATTGTGGAATTGTTTCACAACTCACTCCTCCTGGAACACCACAATGGAATGGCGTGTCTGAGAGGAGGAATCGGACTTTATTAGATATGGTTCGATCAATGATGAGTCTCTAAACTCTTCCATTATCCTTTTGGGGATACGCTCTAGAAACGTCTGCGTTTACACTAAATAGGGTTCCGTCAAAATCAGTTGCAAAGACACCACATGAGATGTGGACTGGAAATGTTCCGAATGTGTCTTTCCTGAAGATTTGGGGTTGTGAAGCTTATGTTAAGAGATTAATTACAGATAAGCTCGAGCCCAAATCTGATAAATGCTACTTCGTTGGTTATCCTAAGGAAACCAAGGCATACTACTTTTACAACCAATCCGAGAACAAAGTGTTTGTTGCTCGGAACTGCGTTTTTCTTGAGAGAGAGTTTCTTTCCAAGAGAAACAGTGGGAGTAAAGTACAACTCGAAGAAGTTCGAGAACCGCAGGAAAATGCTCAACCCGTAGAGGAAGAGCAGCAGTTGGATCTACAAAGAGTTGTAGAGACGGCGCCTGCGGAGCCTGAAATTCGCCGATCCGAAAGGATCCGTCACGAACCCGAGAGATATGGATTTCTCGTAACCAATTGTCATGATTTGTTGATCATTGACAGTGACGAGCCAGCGAATTTTGAAGAAGCAATGATGAGCCCTGACTCCGAAAAGTGGCTGAAAGCCGCTGAATCCGAAATGGGATCCATGTCACAGAACCAAGTATGGACTTTGGTTGATTTACCCGATGATGCAAGACCCATTGAGTGTAAATGGATTTTCAAGAAGAAAATTGATGTGGATGGAAATATTCAGATATATAAAGCAAGGCTAGTGGCAAAAGGTTTCAAACAAATTCATGGTATTGACTATGAAGAAACCTATTCACCTGTCGCCATGCTTAAATCCATTCGGATTCTCCTAGCAACAGCTGCTCATTATGATTATGAGATCTGGCAGATGGACGTGAAAACAGCTTTCCTTAATGGAATTTTGGAAGAGGATGTGTACATGACACAACCCGAAGGTTTCATCGATCCAAATGCAGCTAGGAAAGTATGCAAACTTCATCGATCCATTTAT
Organism: Orychophragmus violaceus; assembly: GCA_030180135.1. Lineage (NCBI taxonomy): Eukaryota > Viridiplantae > Streptophyta > Magnoliopsida > Brassicales > Brassicaceae > Orychophragmus > Orychophragmus violaceus. The sequence goes on along the minus strand of CM058240.1, from coordinate 24,773,207 downwards.
GGATTGAAGCAAGCATCTCAGAGTTGGAATATTCGTTTTGATGAAGCAGTCAAAAAGTTTGATTTCATCAGAAGCGAAGAAGAACCATGTGTGTACAAGAAGACTAGTGGGAGCGCAGTTGCATTTCTCGTGTTGTATGTAGATGACATACTTCTTCTCGGAAATGACGTTCCGTTGTTACAGTCTGTTAAGACTTGGCTCGGAAGTTGTTTTTCAATGAAAGACATGGGTGAAGCCGCGTATATTCTTGGAATAAGAATCTATAGAGATAGATTAAACAAGTTAATTGGATTGTGTCAAGACACTTATATCGATAAGGTCTTACACAGGTTCAGAATGCAAGATTCCAAGAAGGGCTTCTTACCAATGTCTTATGGCATAAGTCTCAGCAAGAAGCAGTGTCCTGAGACACCTGCTGAGTGAGATCGCATGAGTCGGCTTCCCTATGCCTCGGCGTTGGGATCCATCATGTATGCCATGCTCTGTACTCGTCCAGATGTTGCTTGTGCTTTAAGCATGACGAGTAGATACCAATCGGATCCAGGTGAAAGTCACTGGACAGTAGTCAAGAATATTCTGAAGTATTTGAGAAATACTAAGGATAAATTCTTGGTGTATGGAGGAAGTGATGAGCTGGTAGTATGTGGTTACACAGACGCAAGTTTTCAGACAGACCAAGATGATTTCCGATCGCAATCTGGTTACATCTTCTGCCTGAATGGCGGTGCAGTAAGCTGGAAGAGTTCCAAGCAGGACACTGTAGCAGATTCCACAACTGAAGCTGAGTACCTCGCTGCTTCTGAAGCGGCAAAGGAGGCTGTTTGGATCAAGAAGTTCATCACTGAACTTGGTGTAATTCCTAGCATTTCTGAGCCAGTGGCTTTGTATTGTGACAACAATGGAGCCATTGCGCAAGCAAAGGAACCTAGATCACACCAGAAATCCAAACACATAGAAAGGCGATATCACCTTATCCGTGATATTGTGAATAGAGGAGATGTGAAGATCAGCAGAGTCCCGACGGATGAGAATGTTGCTGATCCACTGACCAAGCCCCTCCCAAGGCCTAAGCATGAGTTTCATACAACTGCTGTAGGCATTAGATTTCTTAAGATATGATCTTGATTTCAGTGAGAGTTGTATTTGTTTTAGTTATGACATGATGTTCTCAAAGACATAATAGTTATGTTATTTTAATGAAATTATTTCAGCATTATTTAATTGTGTTAATTAAATATATATATAAAGTCCCAAAGTAATTTATGACATTTTATAGGCCATCAAGTATGTGACTTGATCATGAAACCCTATAAGCAATAAATGACATAAATTATAATGGTCCCTGGTCGAGGTTGTTAACGTGGGACATTAACAACCACGTGAGACTAGTATGTGAGGTGACTGATGACCACGTTTCATGGAGTCATTAATAAGTGTATTAAAGTCATTCACATAGATATGTGTTAGAGAACACATGATCGGACTTGACCCGTTAATGAGAACTCTACAAGATGTTATATGAGTGTCATAAGAGTTTCTCATTACGACTAAAGAGAGTAGTCCTTAGACCTGAGTTCATCATGTCCTCTCTTATATGGATTGTTTCGTCTTGACTTTGTCAAACGTCAGCCGTAACTGGTGATCATAAAGACACTGATCAGGCGGATCATGAGATATAAAAGAGACATGGATGGAACAAGATGGGATTTGTACCTCCTATATAACAGGAGTTAAATATCTCTGGGCCTATCGAAGATTTGATACTGGAAATGCGTGGCCGCGCTCAAACGAGGTGATTGTCAGTCGTTTGTTTTTCATCAGTACAAATTGGGATTCGACAAACGTAATCTAGTTGAATAAGGATGACACAATGCTTGCCTTATGCTAGATTGAGATATAGCTACAAAGGGATTAAAGGAATAGATGATTCCAGTACAAGTGGGAGATTGTTGGGAATGTCCTGAAATCTATTGTACTTGCTCTAAGTAAAAGTCGTATAGTCGAGATGAGACAATCACATAACACTAGGTAGTCATAACGCTTTGCTAGAAGCCACTTATGATCAATGAGTTGAGAACTCATTGCTAGTGTTATATGATCCTACAGGGTCACACACCTAAGCAAACTGGGCGTTAAAGACGAGGTTGATCATTAATGTAATGATCTAAGTGAATGCATATGTGATATGCATTCGATATCAATGTTCTGGGATAGCATCGATCGTTGCAGATAGTGCATCGATCGATGCACTCGCGGATTAATCAGATTAATTCGGTTTAATCGTTGATTAATTCCGTTGTGGTTTAAGCCGACATATATAAGATATATGGTCGACCTAAACTCATCTCTAACCTAATTCACAGCCACCAGAACACAGAAATAGACCTCTCTGGAGATTAGATCTCGGTAAGGCACTAGCATCCCTGCGGTCCAGTTTGTGTGCGTGTGGATACCAGTAGAGGCGCAGCATTTGAGGCGTTTCGTGATCTCGATTATCTGCAAACACTTCCGCTGCATATTCATCAGGTAATCTCGAGATCTGATAGATTCAATTACATGAACCTTAGATCCTAGGCTCGGAATTCAGACTAGGGTTGCTAATCCTGATTAGAACTGCTAGAAATTCCTTCAGTTTAACCAATCCCGATTAAGCAACGATCGTCACATACGGTGCAACGATCATTGCAAATACGCGCGAGGTAAGTACCCGAGAACCCTTTTCTTTCTTTTCTTCTCCATTTCGCGATTTCATCCTAAGAACCCTAAACCCCCTTTTTGCTCGATCTCCCTCAATTCTCACTCGTTTTTAACGATTCAAGTGCCTAACCCACTCGATTTTCTCCCCTCTATTCATTTATATCATCCATTTCAACCGGTTTTGAGGTATGTGTCCCGAATCTCTCTATTTTTATTTCGGCCAAAGGTAGAAAAACCCGAACTTTATCATGATTTGCTGCTCTTAAGATGAAATTGATGCTCTATTTGGCTTATTAATGACGATTTGGTATTATCTTGGTGCATGCATTGACGAATTTAGAAAGGTTTTGGAGAACTTTTCGATTCAATGACAAGCTTTTCGGATAACTGATTTATGACAGATTATATGGCAAATTTGGATACACTAGATGTTTGTTTGACTGTTGTTGCTGTTGTGGGAATTGATTCTTATGCGATTTTAGGAAACTGCAAAATCGCCTTGCAACGATCGCTGTATCTATGCAACGGTCGTTGCATCGCGATTTCACAGAGTATTCAGCGTGACTAACATGACCTCATTTCTTTGATTTCAGATGGCACCGAGGAAGAGACGGAATATACCCGCTGATACTGAACCACCTGCCAACTGGTTCGTACGCACATCTCCTATGCATGCCCCTTACACTAGTGAGATTGGCACAGTGCGATCTCCTTGGCCTAAAGCAGAGCAGGAAAAGATTCCTGTTACTAGAGCATGGACAGATGATGCTAAGACAGTGACTGAGAATGATGCGTGTTTAGAGAGGCCAGTTTCTGAGACTTTGGATGATTATGACACGTTGTTCTACAACGCGTGGCATGACATGACTCTCAAGCCTACGCGATTTGCAGACTACCAGACCTGTCGGATGCTTGGGATTGACAGTCAGGTGCTAGAGGTTACGCGACAGATAGGGCTAGGAACTATGCCGATGAGGAGTTATGATCTCTATCCTGACTTGGTGCGACAGCTGTTGTCCAATTGTAGTATCTACTTCACTGATCTTGTTCTCAGGAAATCTCGAGAGGGCATATTCACATTCATGTGTGACGGATTCAGGTATCGGATTAGCATTCGTGATATCTGCAGGATCTATGGCTTTGATGATCAAGCCACTCATTGCTCTCTGGTTAGAGAGTGGGATACCGAGAGTTGTCAGTTTTTCTGGGACCACATTGGCTGTGAAGTGTATAACTCACGTACTACGAAGCAGATACAGTTGCGCCATCCGGTCCTGCGATATGTTGGGCGCATTTTAGGGTACACTCTCCTTTGCAAGGCTGAGGTGAACAGGCAAAGGAAGCTGGAATTGCAGTTGCTATACACTAGAGTGAATCACTTGTTCGAGGAGACACCATTGCAAGACCCAGCTCTTCAGCTGAACTTGGGAGCAGTTTTTGCAGACCATTTGTGCGAGCTGAAGAAGAAGCCATTTTCTGAGAAGAAAAGTGAGTCCGTAGGGAGTTTACTTACTCCCATTTTTCAGCATTTCAGGATCCTTACTGCTGGGAGAGAGTGCAACACCAAGAGGCAGTGGATGGATTATGGTCATTTGAAGAACACTACTTGGATGAAGGAAGAGAAGCTTTGGGTTTATCATGACGCATATGCAAATGAGTGGTGTGTGCAGCTTCCTGCTGCTGAGCTTACTAGAGTTGATTCCTTGGAGGCCTTGCGCTTTGAGCCTCCTAGGAACTTGAGACGCGGCGTTCCTACGATGGTTAACCCTCTGGGTGCTTCTTCTTCTTCTACACCCGGACCATCTGCTTAGAGTTTTGCTTCTACTCCTGCACCGAGGTTCCTGCTGCTGCTGCTACACATGACATTGGTCCTTATCCAGCACCTTCGGTACTAGTGAGTCAGATGATTGAGGGCGAGCGGAGAGAGCGTCAGGATGGTATACTGTAGAGTATTTGGGACTTCATGCGTGGCTGCACTTGCAGGAGACAGCCACAGATTCATCAGCCCGTTCCTGCCAGTCGACGTCGACGGCGTTCTCCGACTCCTGGTGCTTCGAGCGGTTCTGATCGCTATGCTGACATAGATGACGAGTGAGAGTAGTGGCATTTTCAGACTATCGATTCTGCATTTCCTTTCCACTTTTTCTTTTGCACTTTTATTTTGATTTTTCTCTTTGATACTTATGTTTGGGATGATGTGCTTACTTTAAGACTATCTGTTGCTTTGATTTTGCTTGTTTGCATTGATTTTCAGCTTTCAGGTATGAGATGTGAGAATTTCTCACGGACTAACTTGCTAACTGCTGACTGATCCGACAAAATCGCATTGCAACGATCGTTGCAGTCCTGAGCAACGATCGACACATAATCACAATCGCATTGAAACGATCGTCGCATTTATGCGTAACGATCGATGCAGGTGCGGCAGAGGTAAAAATCCGACAGAACTTAACACATCTCTTACACATTTTCTTTCTTTTACCGACCCTAGGCTTAACACTACTGGGGATAGTGTGTTTCAAGTGTGGGGGAGGTGGTACTGACTTTTATCTTTCTGTTTTCTTAGAGTCAGTCCTATTTTAAAAAATATGGTTTATTGAGTAAAAATGGTTTAAGTAAGAAACAGTGAATTTTTGAGAAGTTAATAACACTTGCAGGAACTTAAGTGACCATTGGGATGAGCTTGCAGACGCATCTATGACTATTAGAAAACCCAAAACGGATCAGCCTACTGAGAACACCCACATCACTTCAGGTATCAGAGGATCCTTTACTGACTTCACCATTAATCTTGACTAAATTTTCTCACCTAAGGGCTTGGTATACCTTGAGTCGGACTCCTCTGTTAGTTCTGACACAGCTTGTAAACCTGTCCGAGTAAGGTTCCCTTCTCCCCTTCTCTAAAGTAAAGTAAAAAAAAAAAAAAAGAATAATGAACTGAGGATGAGCTAGTAGCTCCGAAGTGGTCGCGGGAGTGGTAGAGACCCCTATTACCTCCTGTGCATTGATAGGTCAGGTTTTAATCCCTATTCTAAACTGCAAGTGAACAGCAATGTCAAAGTAGTATATAGGGTTATCGAATCCACAGGGACACTTGGTCTCAATAGATCAGAACAGTAGAGACTAATACTAGAAAGAAAGCAATATGATTGAATAAAAAGCGGTGCGAGAAAGTAAATCAGTAGCAGAGATTAACGGTTGTGGAAGCAAGTAATTAAAAGCGTCAAGCCTAGGGTATTCTCAGGAAATCAGACAAGCAGACAGTTCATTCAGCAAGGATCTAATTAAGCACAGTTCTAGAACTCAAAACACAGATATAGAATTAACCAAATTCATTTGCGATAATTCTCTAAGTCTAAGTGCAGCAAACCAAACTTTCGTTTGCGAGAACTAACAGATTAAACTAGCATTAATCCCAAGTTTGATATGTTCACAATTATCCTAAACCAAACTTCCGTTTGCGCAAAGTTTAATTGCCCAATTTAATTAGTTCAGATTCCTAAACCCCACTTCCGTGACGTATTTAGCAACCTAAGATCTAGATTCTAATTGATCAGGTTAGAACTAGCTTTAAGCACAATTAAATTGAAGAACAGATATAGTTTGAATCCTTAACTGAATTTGAACAAGTCTAGCAAGTCATGAAATCCTATGTGAGAAACCCTAAACCTAACTAGGAATCTACTCAGACACATGATCATATGATGAATAAATTGCATAAAAGAATAAGAGTAAAAGGGGTTCGAAATCTTCTCCAAATACAGATGAAGTAATAGGTTCAGATCAGCCCCAAAAGCTCTAAAAATCCTCTGCTCTTAATTATGAAAGCGTATCTAATAAAAACAACTAAAACTTGATTATATAGGTATAATCTCGGCCATGGGCTTCTTTGTAAATATCAGGAAATTCTGGATCAAAGTGCAATAACTTGATTCTTCTAAACCGCCGAGTTTTTGGCCCATCTCGCTGGTGCATCGACCGTTGCAGGTGTGCAACGATCGACACCTTTCTCTGTTTCGGACAGTGAACTCTATCTCTCGGCCAAACACTCCAAAAATCTCCAAAATGCTCCATTATCTCCAATTCAGCTCCAAACCTGATTATACCTGTAAAAGACTCTAAAAGAACACAAAAGACACTAAAAACACAACTATATCATGGCATAAAACTAGTAAAAACCATGATATATCAACTCCCCCACACTTAGCCTTTGTTTGCCCTCAAGCAAAACATAGAACTAAAACATGGTGAAGAGGTTTGAAAACTCTTCAGAAACTCATTTCATCCTAGAAGCTACAATACTCAGATTCCCCTTAGTAAACCACTGAAAGAATCAATCACAGGATATCAAGACCACAATGTACTTCCCCCACACTTAGCAACTGTCCTAGGTAAACTCCACAATCACATTCAAGCATTCAAATTCTCCCTACTGACTTCTGCAAGTATTTAAGTGCGGTCTCACCTAAGGAGTATCGATCAAAGGGCACATGGATTCTTACCTTATCAGCTCTAGACCACCATACTACCTTTCTCTAGTCCCTTTCTTCTCTTTCCCTTCTTTAACAACTGGTTTTTCCCCACTGGGTATCATTTTATTTTTTTTATCAGTGTTCTTCCCGTTATGGGGTGTACTTTGGACACATTCCATGGATCACATGAGAGATAATAGTGTTTGCTACTATTCCCATGACCACTTCGGAGTTACTAACTCATCCTCAGTTTATTATATATTTTTTTTACTTTATAGAAGGGGAGAAGGGAACTAAATAGGATAGGTTGACAGGTTGTGTCAGAACTAACAAGGGAATCCGACACAAAGTATACCAAGCCCTTAGGTGAGAAATCTAAGTCAGTATTAAGGTTGAAGTCAGTAAAGGATCCTCTGATACCTGAAGTGATGTGGGTGTTCCCAGTAGGTTGATCTGTGATGGGGTTTTCTAATAGTCAGAGATAGATCATGCAACTTCATCCCAATGGTTACTTAAGTTCCTGCAAGTCTTGTAAATCTTCTCAGAAAATCATAGGTTCTTACTTAAACAATTTTGACTCAATAAAACAAATTTTTTTTTGAAAAACGGACTGACTCTTAAGAAAACAGAAAACAAAAGTCAGTAACACCTCCCCCACACTTAAGACACACTGTCCCCAGTAGTGTCCAGCGAAGGATTGGTAAAAAGAAAATAAAATTGAAAAGATGAAATTATGTCTGTCGGGTTACCTGTGTCTCAGGCATCGATCGTTGCACTAAGTGCATCGACCGTTACTTGGCGATTTTCGTGTATGGTCGATCGTTGCTCAGGACCGCAACGATCGCTGCAATGCGATTCCTTTCGTGTTGTGACGATCGACACAGAAGTGCGTCGATCGTTGCACTGCGATTTATCCGAGACCTGCAAACATAAACTCACCAGAAACAAAAACAAACGTAAAATCCTAACAAAAACACCAAAAATTAAGTAGAAAAACATCAGTACCTAATGGTGGGTTGCCTCCCACCCAGCGCTTGTTTAAGGTCAATAGCTTGACCGGACGGATGGGAATTTTCAGGTAGAGAGTGCAGCATCCAGAGGCAAAATCTGACCTCTTGGAATCTCGGCCTTAGCCCAATAGTGTTTTACCCTCTGCCCATTTACAGCAAACTCATTACCTTCCTTGCCAATTAAAATGACAGCTCCATATGGACGCACTTCTTTGATCGTGTAGGGTCCAGACCATCTTGATTTCAGCTTGCCTGGAAACAAATGCAAGCGAGAATTGTATAACAGTACCTGATTTTTAGGCTTAAACCGTCTGGAGACAATCTTTTTGTCATGATAAGCCTTAGTCCTTTCCTTGTACAACTTTGAGTTCTCATATGCAAAATGTCTAATCTCATCCAACTCATTGAGCTGTATCAATCTCCTCTCTGCAGCTGGTTTGAGGTCAAAGTTCATCTGTTTTACAGCCCATGCTGCCTTGTGCTCAAGTTCTACTGGCAGATGACATGCTTTCCCATACAGCAAATGGAATGGAGTAGTCCCCAATGGCGTTTTAAACGCAGTCCTGTAAGCCCATAAAGCATCATCAAGCTTAGCTGCCCAATCTTTCCTTGTCTTCCCAACTGTCTTCTCCAAGATCTCCTTGATTTGTCTGTTAGAAACCTCTACCTGTCCACTAGTCTGTGGGTGATAAGGAGTAGCAACTCGGTGATGCACTCCATGCTTCTTCAGGAGCTTCTCAAAAACCTTATTAATAAAGTGAGATCCTCCATCACTAATTACTATCCGAGGTACTCCAAATCTAGGGAATATGATGGATTTAAACAGCTTAATGACTATTGAAGAGTCATTGGTTGGACTAGCTATTGCTTCTACCCACTTAGATACATAATCCACAGCAACTAATATGAATTTATTCCCATAAGATGAGGGAAAGGGACCCATAAAGTCTATGCCCCAGCAATCAAAAACCTCAACCTCAAGAATGAAATTCTGAGGCATCTCATGCTTCCTGCTGATTTTCCCTCTCCTCTGGCAGGCATCACAATGAGAAATAAAGGAGTGAGCATCAGCGAACATTGTAGGCCACCAGAAACCTGCTTGCAAAACCTTAGACACAGTCTTGAAAGTAGCAAAATGTCCTGCAATATCTGATCCGTGACAGTGGAAAAGGATATCTGGAACCTCCGACTCAGCAACACATCTTCTATAAAGGCCATCTGAACAATGCTTATAGAGGTAAGGTTCATCCCAATAGTACCTCCTAAGTTCTCTGGAGAACCTCTTCTTTTCATATCCTTTCAGATTATCTGGTTTAGTCTCTGCAGCTAGATAATTGGCTATGTCTGCATACCATGGTCGATCATTTGTTGCGACAGCATTAATCTCAAACTCATGCTTTCCAATCCGTACCGTAAAAGTTTCTGCGTCTGTATCCGCGATGCAACGATCGTCACAGTCGGATGTATCGATCGTCGCTGTCCCGATAGATGCATCGATCGACGCTGACGTAGCATCGATCGACGCAACGCGATTAATCCGACAGTTCTGCAGATTTCTGTCCAAATCTGTCTCACAGATTGTCCCGACCATATTGACGTTTTCTTCAGGCAAATAGTCATTAATTGGCACGTCCTCCTCAACTAGCATCCTCGAAAGATGGTCAGCAACTCCATTCTCAACCCCTTTCTTGTCTCTCACTTCAATATCAAATTCCTGAAGCAACAGGATCCATCTCAACAGTCTTGGCTTAGCATCCTTCTTCTGCATCAGATACTTCAGGGCTGAATGATCAGTGTGTACAATCACCTTGGAGCCAACAAGATAAGAGCGAAATTTCTCAAATGCAAAGACAACCGCCAACAACTCCTTCTCCGTAGTGGCATAGTTTCTTTGTGCATCATCCAGTGTCCTACTGGCATAATAGATAGCATGAAGCTTTCTATCTTTCTTTTGTCCAAGAACAGCTCCTACAGCATAATCACTTGCATCACACATTACTTCGAAAGGCAAATCCCAATCCGGTGGCTGAACTATGGGAGCACTCACTAATGCCTGCTTGATCTGTTCAAATGCAGTTTGACAATCTGCAGTGAACTCAAATTTGGTGTCTTTGCACAGCAAAGCAGTTAGTGGCCTAGAAATCCTACTAAAATCCTTGATGAACCGTCTATAGAAGCCAGCATGTCCAAGAAAGCTTCTAATAGATTTAACAGAATCAGGTGCCTGCAAGTTGGTCATCACCTCGATTTTAGCGCGGTCCACCTCTATTCCTGCTTCGGACACTTTATGTCCAAGCACAATGCCATCTCTGACCATGAAATGACACTTCTCCCAGTTAAGAACTAAGTGCTTCTCTTCACATCTTTTCAGAACCTTACACAGATTATCTAAGCATTCATTATAGGATGATCCATATACTGAGAAATCATCCATGAATACTTCCATAAAATCCTCAATCATATCTGTGAATATGGACATCATGCATCTCTGGAAAGTGGCTGGTGCATTGCAGAGTCCAAAAGGCATCCTACGGTAAGCAAAAGTCCCATATGGACAAGTAAAAGTGGTCTTTCCCTGATCCTCTGGATGGATGGGAATCTGAAAGAAACCTGAGTAGCCATCTAAGAAGCAGTAGTAAGGATGATTTGCTAACCTTTCGAGCATCTGATCAATAAAAGGAAAAGGAAAATGATCTTTCCTAGTAGCAGCATTAAGCTTCATGTAGTCTATGCACATCTTGTGTCCTGTCACAGTCCTAGTAGGTATCAGCTCGTTCTTCTCATTCTTCACCACTGTAACACCACCCTTCTTTGGCACTACATGGACTGGACTCACCCAATCACTATCAGAGATAGGATATATAATTCCAGCGTCAAGGAGTTTCATAATCTCCTTTTTGACTACTTCCTGCAGATTAGGATTAAGTCTCCTCTGATGTTCGATTGATGTCTTGGACTCATCCTCAAGATGTATCCGGTGCATGCACAGCTCTGGTGAGATACCTGAAATGACATTAAGGGAATAGCCAAGAGCTTTGCGATGCTTGCGCAGCTTGCTTAGTAGTAAGGTGAGCTCTGCGTTGTTCAGGCTAGCATTAACAATCACTGGGTATGTTGAATTAGGTCCAAGAAAGTCGTACCTTAGCCCGAATGGAAGTTGTTTCAGATCTATTTTCGGAGCCTTTTCTTATGCCCAGTCTCTGTCGTCTTGCAACGATCGATGCTTAGATGGTGTCGATCGTTGCAGTCCCGCGTCAGACACTTCTACCTGCATTGCAACCTCGACAGAATCCATTAATCGTGTATAGCATATTGCAGGCTCGTCCTGTAGGTATTCCAACTCCAAAATATAGCTCAGTAAAGCCCTTTCTAGTGGGTCCTCAGCATGTGATTGATGGAAGTACTCTGCAGCTAAATCACCCAATGTGTCCACATAGAAGGTTTGCCCGTCGATGGTTGGTCTCTTTACCAGTTTGTTCATGTCAAAACTCATCTTCAGATCTCCTACATTTAGAACTATTTTGCCTCCTTGACAGTCAATCATCGCACCAGCTGTTGCTAAGAAAGATCTGCCTAGAATCAATGGGTCTTTTGGCTCATGTCCATATTGTAGAACCACAAAATCAGTTGGGATCACACACTTACCAACTGTTATAGGCACATCCTCTATTACTCCTTCGGAAATCCTGACTGATCTGTCTGCCAAAACCAGTGATATCCTGGTTGGTATAAAATCTGTCATCCCTAGTCTTTTAGCAACTGAAAGGGGCATCAGATTTACACTGGAGCCAAGATCACATAGGGACCTTTCGAACCTCTCCTTGTAGATAGCACAATCCAATACGAAGCTGCCTGGATCTTTTAATTTCTCTGGAATTCTGCCTTGAACCACTGCACTACATACTTCATTGAGCATCATTATACTTTCTTCATCAGACCATTTTCCAGAAATTGCATCCTTAAGGCATCTCTTCATCATGGGGGAAGTTTCAATAGAATCCAACAAAGGTACTTCAACCTTTACCTTCTTTATGAACTCCTTCCATTTTGCATACTGCCTATCATTCTTAGCTTTTCTGGGGTTCTTGGGATAAGGTACCTTAGGCTTGTATACCCTTTCAGCCGACTGTTTTGGGTTTTCAGCACTCGAACTTTCTGCAGTCACCTTGTGTCGATCGTTGCTCTTATCGCATCGATCGATGCTAGGCGACTTTGTTACGACCTCCGGTTCCTTGATTTCGCTTGGAAACGATCGTTGCTTAGATGCATCGATCGATGCGCGGCGAATATCGCGTATCTCATCTTCCAACTCTTCAATTTCCACGAGTTCCTCAACGCTTAACTGCTTTTTCTCGCCAGATGACAGATCCTTACCACTTCTCAATGTCACGGCATTGCACTGGTACTTAGGATTGGCATCAGTCCTTCCCGGGAGATATCCCTCTTCCCTTTGAGCATGTCCAGCAGTTCTTGCAACCTTAGCATCAAGTTCTTTCATGTGTGTGTTCAAACTTCCCATTCAGCTCCCTGTAGATTGTATCCATCTTCGCGTCAGCATCTGCTGCGTACTTAGTCTGACTCTCTATTAGCTGTCTTAGCATCATCTCTACTTTACTCTCAGACTCATTGGCTTTCTTAAAACCACCTTGCTGAACTCCATTTGAGAATCTGTTTCCCTGTTGATTTCTAAATCTACTACCTTGGAAACCAGAACCTCCCATGTAATTCACTTCTTCTTCCTGAGTGTCCTCCTCAGTCTGAATTACCTCTACATCCTGGGTAGAGTGGACAACCTTCTTGCTTGTCAGGAGATTGTAAACTGTGTCCAATCTGGATCTAATCTCAGTCATGTTAGAATCCTCTATACTTCCACCGGATTTCTTCCTCTTTTCATCTATAGTTTTGCAACTGTAGCTGCTAATCAGGTTCCCAATCAACTGCTTAGCTTGTGTAGGCGTCCTGGTGTTGAAATTAGCATTACTGGAATTATCCAGCGCAGTCTGATAAGGGAGATCTATGCCTCTGAAGAAGATACCAATCAGCTGTACTTCTGTGAATCCATGGTGTGGACAGTCACGCTGATACTGCTTAAATCTCATCCAGGCAGTCTTCAAAGGCTCCACAGCTCCTTGGGAAAAAGTGAGTATGTCCTGTCTGGACTGATCCGAGCGCGCATCATCATAAAAGTGACGCAGGAACTCACTCTTTAAGGCTGCCCAAGTAGTATACTGACCAGGTGCCAGTTGTCTCAGCCATGCACTAGCGTCTCCAGCAAGACTGTGCGGAAATAGCTTAAGGAACAGATAGTCCGGGCATACTCCTTCATACTTCATGCCAGTGACTATATCGTCAAACTTGTCAATGTGATCCATAGGCTGCTCTGCTTGAAGACCATGAAAAGCAATCTGTCTCATCAGCTGGTAGTAGATGGTCTTTACCTCAAAATCATTCCTCTCAAAAGCAGGAAGCACTAGAGCTGCTCGGTTTGCATGAAACTCATCAGGTCTGTTGTAGTCAGCTAGTGTCCTCTCATGAACCACCATCTCTCTACCTTGGGCCTGTCCTCGACCCTGGTTTTGGTTCGGCTCCTGTTGCTGTTGCTCAGGAGGATCAGGGATGACATTCCCTTCAGCATCAACCCGATGCCCAGCAGCATTGTACGGGTTGTTATCTCGGTCCCTCAGGGTACCTTCAGCATCTGGTATCAAGATCAGACGTTCTCGTACCATTCTCTCTCTCTTTTCTCTTCTGATAGTCCTTTCTAGACGTCCAAGTTCCTCTAGTCCGAGATTAACCAAGCTCGAGTTCGGATTACTTCGAGTTTTCTGCGTTGGCATAAACTGTTTGTAATCGTCCAGCAACGATCGATGCTATCAGTGCAACGATCGATTCAATCTCAGAATCGCCTAGTGACGATCGACGCAAGGGATGCAACGATCGACGCAAGGCGAAATTCGTACCTGCGACAGAAAGAATCAGAGAAAAATTTAGTAAAATATAAAAACAAAACGAAAAAAAAAAACAAAAACAAAAAGAAAAATTTCTAGTAAAAACCCTAAGTTCGGTCCTATCGAAGACTCTAAGAGTCCCCGGCAACGGCGCCAAAACCTTGATAGGTCAGGTTTTAATCCCTATTCTAAACTGCAAGTGAACAGCAATGTCAAAGTAGTATATAGGGTTATCGAATCCACAGGGACACTTGGTCTCAATAGATCAGAACAGTAGAGACTAATACTAGAAAGAAAGCAATATGATTGAATAAAAAGCGGTGCGAGAAAGTAAATCAGTAGCAGAGATTAACGGTTGTGGAAGCAAGTAATTAAAAGCGTCAAGCCTAGGGTATTCTCAGGAAATCAGACAAGCAGACAGTTCATTCAGCAAGGATCTAATTAAGCACAGTTCTAGAACTCAAAACACAGATATAGAATTAACCAAATTCATTTGCGATAATTCTCTAAGTCTAAGTGCAGCAAACCAAACTTTCGTTTGCGAGAACTAACAGATTAAACTAGCATTAATCCCAAGTTTGATATGTTCACAATTATCCTAAACCAAACTTCCGTTTGCGCAAAGTTTAATTGCCCAATTTAATTAGTTCAGATTCCTAAACCCCACTTCCGTGACGTATTTAGCAACCTAAGATCTAGATTCTAATTGATCAGGTTAGAACTAGCTTTAAGCACAATTAAATTGAAGAACAGATATAGTTTGAATCCTTAACTGAATTTGAACAAGTCTAGCAAGTCATGAAATCCTATGTGAGAAACCCTAAACCTAACTAGGAATCTACTCAGACATAGATAATGAAAACATGATCATATAATGAATAAATTGCATAAAAGAATAAGAGTAAAAGGGGTTCGAAATCTTCTCCAAATACAGATGAAGTAATAGGTTCAGATCAGCCCCAAAAGCTCTAAAAATCCTCTGCTCTTAATTATGAAAGCGTATCTAATAAAAACAACTAAAACTTGATTATATAGGTATAATCTCTGCCATAGGCTTCTTTGTAAATATCAGGAACTTCTGGATCAAAGTGCAATAACTTGATTCTTCTAAACCGCCGAGTTTTTGGCCCATCTCGCTGGTGCATCGACCGTTGCAGGTGTGCAACGATCGACACCTTTCTCTGTTTCGGACAGTGAACTCTATCTCTCGGCCAAACACTCCAAAAATCTCCAAAATGCTCCATTATCTCCAATTCAGCTCCAAACCTGATTATACATGTAAAAGACTCTAAAAGAACACAAAAGACACTAAAAACACAACTATATCATGGCATAAAACTATTAAAAACCATGATATATCATGCATCCATGGAAACATGTCCAAAGTACACTCCATAACGGGAAGAGCATTGGTAAAAAAAAATGATACCCAATGGGGAAAAATCAGTTGCTAAGGAAAGGAAAAGAGAAGAAAGGAACCAGAAAAAGATAGTATGGTAGTCTAGAGCTAACAGAGTAAGAATACATATGCACTTTGATCGATAATCCTTAGGTGAGACCGCACTTAAATACTTAAGAAGTCAGTAGGGTGAATTTGAATGCTTGAATGTGATTGTGGAGCTTACTTGGGACAATTGCTAAGTGTGGGGGAAGTATATGTTGGTCTTGATGTCTGCAGGTGAATCTTTCATGTAGCTTACTAAGGCGAATCTGAGTGTTGTTGCTTCTAGGATGAAAAGAGTTTCTGAAAGTTTTCAAACCTCTTCACCATGTTTTAGTTCTCTTTTTTGCTTGAGGGCAAGCAAAGGCTAAGTGTGGGGAAGTTGATATATCATGGTTTTTACTGGTTTTAGATCATGATATAAGTATGTTTTAGAGTCTTTTGGTGTTTCTTTAGAGTCATTTACAGGTGTTATTAGGTATATGCACGTTTGGAGCGGAATTGGAGATTATGGAGCATTCTGGAGCATTTTGGAGATTTAACCCGAGAGGTAGAGTTCACTGTCCAAAACAGAGGATTGCATCGATCGACACACATTTGGCAACGATCGATGCACACGCGAGTCAGACTTATTCTCGGCGGTTTAATGAAGAGTTTGGAATTTGCAACAAAGCCCAGAAGTTTCCCATAATTACAAAGAAGCCCCAGCCGTGATTAGATCATTATAATTAGGTTTTTGAGTCATTGTTCAGGCTACGCTTTATTTTACATTCAGAGAGTTTTAGGGGCTGATCAGATACTCGACAGAGACTTGATTTCGAACCCCTGTTCTTATTCCTTTGATTATTCTATGATATCTATTTTGACTATGTTTTCTGTTATGATTGCTATGTCTGAGTAAATCTCTTGTTAGGTTAGGGATTCTCATTAGAGATTTGAAGGAATGTTAGATTAACTAATTGATTAAGATTCATCATCTAATTCTTCATCTAAATCGTTCTTAACGCTTAATCTGAACTGGCCACTTAGGTTATTGATATTAGGTTGATTTACACAACGACTGTTGGTTAATTAACTAGAAATGATTTAGGTGAGCAACTTATCTATTCGCAAAGAAATTTGGTTTAGAGAAGTTGTGAACAAACGAACTTGGAATTAATGCATGTCTAGAACTAGGATTCGCAACGAAAGTTGGTCTGCTAGGTTGTTAGATATAGATAATTATCGCAGCGAAAGTTGGTTAGTTATACTTTTGTGATTCTAGTTCAAGAACGCTATAGATTGAATCTTGACTATTGTTAATCTGATTTCCTGATATCCTGAGAAATTTCCGAAACCTAACGCCTTCGTTTGATTGCTTACATCCACCTCGCTTGATCTATTTACTTGCTATTTTGTTTACTGCTTTACAATCTGCTTCGCTTAGCTTAATTCGAATTACTCATAATCTATCGTGTGACTGAGAGTCTCTGTGGGATTCGATACCTTTTATAGTATAATTGCATTAACTATGCATTTGCAGTAGAATAGGATTAAAACTTAGAGCCTATCATTTCGATGTGCAGGGTACTAAAATCCATGCAAGTTGCAAAAAAAACTTACTTAAAAAGTTTGAGAGGATATTATTTGTTAGTGAATGGAAGGTTATCCAGAAGTTTTCATTGAGTCCAGCCTCTAGATTATATAGATCGAAGGATCATGTGTACAAAATGACTTTGTACACAACACTTCCATGTCACGATCTACATTAAGAACCGAAAACATGTATCTATCTTTGGTTGATTATGAGATCATTCTTAGTGGTACACTGAACACAACCTTTTTGAGTGGTAAGTTACTCTTAAAGTATGTGTCCATGAATCTTAAACTCCTATCTTATTTTTATAATATTGATAATAATTTAATTGCAGATGTTATTGGTCAAGTTTTGAATGTGAGTGAGCTTCAGAACATTCAGTGTGGTGGAAAAGAAAGAAAAAAACTAGAATTTACTCTGAGAAACATCAAGTAAGATAAGTAATAAATATTTATATTTATATGGATTCATATTTAACTTTGTTTTTAATGTAGTGATGAACGATTATCATGCTGTTTATGGGAAAATTTGCTGAGACAATATATTCAGCAGAAACTTATGCTAATGGTGAGATAGTCATATGTTTGATAAGGTTTGCCAAAATAGGAACCTATCGAAATATGTGAATATTTTTTCTTTATAATTTATACTGCATAGGTATATAACTGATAGTGAGAGAATATTTTGTATATTAATATATATCTATATACACGACTGAAATACTAATATTTGATATATATATATATATATATATATATATATATATATGTGTGTATATTTATTTGCATTGATATAATATTAATACTTGCAAATTTTACCTATTGGTTAGGTTAGCAGCAAATATCAAATGCTTATGATGCATCGCTGGTCATAATTAATCCTCAGATAGAAGATGCATAATTTCTAAAACAGATGTATGCACCATTTAACTTTCCGTTGTAAAATCTATACATATAGAAATTTACGAAATTTACCTATATAGTTTTTTTTAATAATTATAGTGCAATATAAAGGTTCATGGATGATTCTCATGCGATAACCATATTTGAAAACTTGGAAGAAAATGGTGAATAGAATGCTAGACGTGATCAATGGATTAAATACCCAGAAAAGACAGTCTCAAAAATGTCGACCTCTACTCAGGTAATACTTTGATCAAATCTTTATTGTTTACACGTTATCATAAATGGATATTAACATGATTTTTATATTTTTTAGGTTGATAAGTGCAAGGTTGTATGCAGTATCTATGGTATAGATACTGACTTGAGATGGTATTATTTGGGGTGGGGTAGATGTAACAAAAACGTTACTAAAATCGATCCCAAACTGTTATGGTGGTATGAAGTTTGCGATACAATTGTGACCTATGTTACATACAGGTATGATAATTCATATTATTAAATTATTTAATAAATCTTTATTATTTTTAATGATGATTATTATCTGTTTATTTATTCTTGAAACTTTTGTTATTTTTTAAAAGATACAAGTTGCATGTCAAGATTAGGGACACATCAGGAACATCTAAATTCATGTTTTTAGACACACCTGCGAAGGATGTTGTCACGGAAACTGCTGCGAAACTATTGAATGGTTCGTTTGATGATGTATATCTAACGAACTTTGTTGCTCTCCATATATAAATATATATATATATATATATATATATATATATTTATTTATAATTTTTTATAGTGTTTATTAATAGTATAGTGATTTTCAAATGAAAACAGATAGATAAAAGATCTTAAGTTGTTGCCTATTCAGATCAAGAATATGATTGGTAAAACTTTTAAGTTTGGTGTGTTTATCGAGAAGGAGAATATTCAATATGGAGTAGATACTTATAAGGTTGGAAAGATTTAGACCGATAGTAAATTAGATTCGGCTGACTCAGCTGCGTTAACAATTCCAGGATCATTATCTTTTCATTTAAATGTTATCACACTTGTTTGTTTTTTGTAACGTCTTTTGTCTCGACATCTCAATTTTTCTTGCATGGAAGTGTGTTACAATCAATACTAATATATACTCTCTCCCTTTTTTATTACTTGTTGTTTTATGTTCATGCACATAAATTAAAAAAATATTTAATTTTTTATTTTTCCTACACAAAACATCATTAATTATTCTTCTAAACACAATTTAATCAATGATAAAACAAAATTCATAATACAAACAGTTATAAAACTTAAAAAGTTAATAAATTTTATTTTGAAAAAAAAACGTCATCTACTTTGAAACAAAATAAAATGTCTAAAACATCAAATAATTTAAAACGAAGGGAGTATTAAAAAAATAAATATTAAAATATAAGATAATGGGTAATCATCAATACCACTAACTAAAATTATAACAAGATAATGGATAATCATCAATGCCACTTATCTAAAATTATGTCAATTTTAGTGTTTTACCTGGTCTATATATTTGCTTGCTATCAATAATCAATTAATCATTCGCTACATCACTGTATTTTAGTGTTCTTTCTTGTTCTTCCCACCACAACCTCTCTTTCTCTCATTCTTGAATATATATGGAAGCAGAAACAAAAGTTGATCATGAAATTAGTTTCGATTTTACAAAATTGCCACCCTCTCAATGGGGTGATCACTTCCTCACTGTGACCGTCACTGACTCGGTGAGTCCAAATATTAATATATATGTACATAAGTCGTTGTCCGTTACATGCTTGTCTAAAGATCTATAATTTGTGTTAACTATTAGGATCTTGATGCTCTTGCAAAACAAATTGAGGTACTAAAGCCTAAAGTGATGGACATGCTCATTTTGTATTCCCAAGATGATAACGAGGCAACAAAGAGGAAAATTCTTGTAATACATTTACTAGTCAGTCTTGGTCTGGCTTATCATTTCGAGAATGAGATCGAACACGTAGTGAAAGTTGCTTTCGAGAAGATAGAGGAATTGATCGTGGATGAAAATGACTTGTACACGATTTCTATCATGTTCCGAGTTTTCAGAACATATGGTCACAACATGTCATCGGGTAAGAAACTTGGACACGACATATAATTAAATGTTGCATGTTTCTCATTATAATTATATATATAGAACCTGATTGGCAAGAGCTGTAGCTTTAGATTTATTGTTGTATAAATTAGGTTATAGGATTTTTGTTTCGACTTTAAATTTTTAAACTGTAGGTTTTGAACTGTGAATATATAAATTTTCTAAAGTCATTATATAAATGTTTTAAGGTTTTTTTGCTTATTACAGTAACAAAAAAAAAAAAATATATATATATATATATATATATATAGCTTTACAAAGTATATGTAAAGTATGATTGGAGAAAAATTAGATTGTAAAAAATATTATAGCTGTGAAACAGTACTTGCCAATCAAACCCATACTTCTATCAAGAGGTATGTATGCTTTCATTTGATAGGAAACCAACTTAACAGAACTAGAATTAGTTTTAATTTGTTTTCTTTTAACTTAAAATTTTCAAAAAAGGCTAAAAGACACCAATTTAAATATCAAATTATCTTGCTTACCTATAAAAAAAACTATAGAAATGTAACAGCACGGTTATTCTCAAGTAGATGTGTTCAAAAGATTCAAAGAAGATGATGGGAACTTCAAGAGATGTCTGATAGAGGATTTCAAAGGTATGCTAAGCTTTTATGAAGCACTGCACTTCAGGACAACAATGGATTATATATTGGATGAAGCATTGAGCTTCACATTGAGCCACTTGGAGCCATTAGCTACAGGTCACTTATCAAGTCCACCACACATTTCAAAGCTTATACAAAAAGCTCTTCACATACCTCAACACCTGAACATGGAAGCACTGGTTGCAAGGGAGTACATTTCATTTTATGAACAAGAAGAGAACCATGATGACACGATACTCAAGCTAGCAAAGCTCAACTTCAAGTTCTTACAGCTTCATTACTTCCAAGAACTAAAAACAATCACCATGTATGTGAATATTCGTATAGGTTTCTCCCGAGAGAGATATCCAGTGTTCTTAATGATTTCATATATTTAAATTGTGTACATATTTTTTGGCAGGTGGTGGAGGGGACTAGATCATACATCAAAACTCCCGCCTAAATTTAGAGAAAGAACCATCGAAACTTGGTTAGCGGCATTGATGATGTACTTTGAGCCGCAGTTTTCACTTGGGAGAATTATGTCAGCTAAGTTATACTTAGCAATCACATTTCTAGATGATGCTTGCGATACATATGGTTCTATTGACGAAGTTGCAAAGCTGGTTGATTGTCTAGAAAGGTACATTCGATATATATATCGTGAAAATTTTATGAAGTTGCATCACATAAATCAACAAGCTAGCTAGTAATGAGTGAAATGTTGCATTCTTCTATGCATAGATGGGACTCTGATTACATGGGAAAACTTCAAGGTCACATGAAGACGGCTTTCAAATTTGTGATGTGTGTTTATAATGATTTTGAAGAAGTATTGAGGTCCCAGGGAAGATTATTTGTCTTGGATGAGATGATAGAAGAGGTGTTACTTTCAAAAACTTAATTAATTTATCTATTCACGACCGATTAATTTGTTCACATAAACTAGCTGGTAACAATATATTGTTGTAATTAGTTCAAGATACTCGCGAGGGCAAACCTCCAACTTGTCAAATGGGCACGAGGAGATCACATGCCAAGCTTTGATGAGTACATGGAGTTTGGTGGAGCTGAGATTGGTTCTTATGCAACCATAACTTGTTCTATAATGGGACTTGGAGAGATTGGTAGTAAGGAAGCTTTTGAGTGGCTAAGATCAAGACCAAAGGCCGTCCAAGTTTTAGCCGCAAAGACCCGTCTCATGGATGACATGACCGACTTTGAGGTACACATTTTTAAGGCCCAAAATTATTTTTTTTTTTTTTTTTTTTTAAAAAAGCGAATGTTAGATTTACTCAATTCAAAAATGAATTTCTTACACCAAGTGCGTCCTCTTTTTGAGTGTTTTTTAAAAAGAAATTCAAAATTACATTAGTCACAGATTAGTTAGCGACTTCAAACCAACATCCAAATATTATATCTATACAGAGCCAGCCCTAGAAAAAAACCGAAGAACCTTGTGTTTTTGGCTGCCATTAAATATATTTTAGCAGGTGCATATGAACATATATCTTTATAATAATTAGAAAGTGCTTTTGAATTCTTATTGACTTTTAAATTAGTTAATTATTATGTTATTTTTAAAATATATATATATATATATATATATATATATTTTGCTATGTTAATCTTACTTTCAATTTATATTTTATATATTATATTTATTTAAATAATTTTTAGTATATATACATAATCTAGCTAATAAAAAATAAAAATATCATATAATTTCAATAATATATTTGCTATTTGTTTTTAAAATATTACTAAGATATATTTGTTATAGATAAAATAATTTTATATCATGAATTTTATAATTATCATTAATATTAAATTTAAAAAAACATAAAATATTTTTGTAATATATAGCTTAAATACAAGATATTGATATTAAAACTTTGATGTTTGCACATAGTGGGGGTGAATTATGTTAGTTTTCAATAATTATAGTGGTTAGGGTGTAATTATTAGTATTAGAGGTTAAAGGTTCAATTCCCTTTAGAATATTTTTTATTTAATTCTTTTTATATAAAATAATATTAATATGCCACTTTTTCAAAAAAAAATTGCTACTAGCCCTATAATTATCAGGACCGACTCCGTATATATAGTCCTCATTTATGTTGGTGTTGGGTTCATCTTGATTTTTAACTTTTTTTGGTTGTTTAGGGTTAGAGTTGGACTTTTGGTTTTCGATCACACTTATTTCGAATTATTTGGTACGGGGGAAATATAACCAGTTAGTTTTCTTCGTATGATTAATTTGTGTACTAAATTGTGGTGTGATCAGGAGGATATTAGTAAAGGTTACACCGCAAACGCACTCAACTATTATATAAAACAGCATGGAGTTACCAAAGAAGAAGCCGATAAAGAGTTTTATAAGATGATAAGAGATATCAATAAGATCGTTAACGAAGAGTGTTTGAAGACAGACCACATCTCTCATCGAGTTCTTACCCAAGTCATCAATTACGGACGCTCATTAGACGTTCTATATACGTCTGACGATGTCTACAACCACCGCGAAGGCATGCTCAAGGAGTATATCACCACTTTGCTCGTAGATCCAATACATCTTTAGAATTTAGACTGTGGAAATTAAGGTTAT
Source organism: Orychophragmus violaceus (assembly GCA_030180135.1). NCBI lineage: Eukaryota > Viridiplantae > Streptophyta > Magnoliopsida > Brassicales > Brassicaceae > Orychophragmus > Orychophragmus violaceus. Next base: position 24,749,829 of record CM058240.1, on the reverse strand, counting down.
ATTTCTTTCTTTTGGGTTTTCTCATGAAATATGTTAGTGAATGTATGTTTTGAAGCAAATGTATCTTGTTATTTCTTTCGCGTCAAAGGCCTATGCGTCCTAAACGCTGCATGTTCAGAGTTTGAAGAAAGTTATTGGACATGTGACATGTGATATGATTGCTTTATAAAACATATTTCTCACTGGATTTAAACAAGTTTAGAAAATTTATATATATATATATATATATGATAAATTTTAGGGATGGACATAAAACAGGATCCGAAAAACCGAACCGGAATCGACTCGAAAAAAAACCGATTTTATTGTTCAGGTACAATTCCTTTTATTTATCTGAATGGATTTTGCATGGTTTTGAGTATTTTCGGGTTTCGGTTTGGTTTGGTTTGGTTAAAAACCAATATCTGAATAGCACCCAAAGTAACCAAAAGATTATATATATATTAGTATTCATGTATATTTTTACCTGATAAAGTTTATAGATAACCGATAATACATGTGGAACTTCCCCTTTTGTCGAAACTATTGAGTATTTTCATAGCATGCGTAGACTTCTTTTTGACATATGGTGTTGTATATATAATCAAAAGACACCAATTACATGTTACAAACTTTCCAAATCCGATTTTCCGACCTTCCACACAGGAACGAATATCGGATAGCTAAGGCGGCAAAGAACAAATTTCTTCTGCAGTCTAGAACCCACACACAGGCAACCAAACCCACAAACGGGCAACAAAACTACAATGAACTGTAACTGACGGAGATAGCTTTCTAGAGAAAGGAATGATGGATAAGAGAAATAGACGCTGAAACTACAACTCCTTAGACAAAGAAAAAAGAAACCACCGACAAGTGGAGAAACCTACAGACAACGGCAGACCGCAAACACTAAACCCAAGAAGTCCGACTAGAAGACACATAAGAAAACGATAAGCGAATCTAACTCCTCCACACCTAATCTTAATCCTACCAAGTCTAAACCGAGATCTATGCGTCTCCACACGAAGTTAGCCTTACTAGAACTGATAAACGAAACGACAAAAGGACAAGACTAATTATTCATCTAAATTAAAAGCGGCATAAAGGAGACTAACGATCTAGATTCAGGGCATAAGGATATAATCTAACTGAAGCAAAACCAAAGCCTTATCCTATGACTAAGACCACCATCCCATCACCCAACGAACAACACCGCAGATCTAGAACAAATGGCAACTACTATTCACACCCAAAGCCAAAATCCACCAGAAGATAGGTACGAACCCATCCTTTCACCGTTGAGGAATGGGCCATCCTTAAAAACCAAACTAAACCAACTCACTTCCGCATAAAGACTCGGAAAACAAGTGACGACCTGCAACACCAACACCAGAAAATGAGACACAGAACCAGAGGAGAACTACCTGAGCTAGCACCATACCGGAGGAGACAAACCCAAATCCCGAACCGCAGCAAACTTCCTCACGCAGAGGCGAGCCGGAGAGGACTGCTCGCAAACCATAACCACCCACAACCGAGCGACAGAGAAAGACGACAAGCACTGAAGAACACGGAGGCAGAGGCGAGATCGGCGACAACATACAACGATGAATCGGGTGGCGGAAGATAATGGAAGCGAAAAATCAATGGTACGCCAGGCTCCTTATTTTCGTGACCGTATCCACCGACGTCCTTTTTTCGGTGAATTTACACCTTGCAGTCGCTCGCTATAAACTTGCTCACCACTCAACACCTCAGGTGGATGCTCTTTCAAGGCGTCTTTTCCCTTCAAGAAGTCTTTTTATTCTTCCTCAAAGGATGACCAAATGGAAGAAATCTTATGTGACAATCACACCAACTCATCTTCCTTGGACAGATAAAAAGATTTTTTATCTTCCATTCAAATGAGACAAGACAATCCACCATGGGTCGTCCATCCTGATAACATCTCATATGTTGGGTAGTCGCTTATCTTCCACAGCAGCACTGCTTTTAGTTTAAAGTTTTCATTCAATGACACATCGTATGCTTCGACTCTAGAAGGCCACAATTCTTTTAACTCTTCAAGAAGAGGTTGGAGGAAGATATCGAGACTAGCACGCAGATGATTTGGCTCAGAATTTAGAATTGTTAGAAACAAGTATTATGTATTCATGCACATATCATGGGGTAAATTATATGGAGTCAAGATCACGGGCCATAACGAATGATTACGAGACATGCCAAATGGATTGAACCCATCTGTACATAATCCAAGATAAATGTTACGGGGTTCTTGGGCAAACAAAGGATGTTGAGCTTGAAAAGATTTCCACTCCACCGCATCAGACGAATGACACATTCTCCCTCCTTCGTTTGGTGCTCCGCATGCCATCTCGTTGCCGCAGCAGTCTTCTCGCTTTGATACATTCTCTTCAGTCTGTCAGCAATTGGTAGATACCACATACAACTGCAGGATACTCTGGTTCTACTTTGTCTCTCGTTCGGCTTCCATCTTGGTTTAGCACAAAACCAACACTTTTCTTCCTTTTCGTCTTCTTTCCAGAAGGTCATACAATTGTTCATGCAAACATCAATTGTACGATAGGGGCGGCCAAAATTGCGCACCAGTTTCTCTGTCTCATAGTGTGAACTTGTTGCCTGGTTTCCTTCTGGTAAATATTATGCCAGCATTTCACATATTGAATCCACTAACATTTCACTCATATTATGTTCTGCCTTGTTATGCAAGACTCGAGCAGCCAAGGATAACTGGGAGTGACCTTCACGACAACCATTATATAAATGATTGTTGGCTCCTTCTAACAGGTCATAAAACTTTTTTGAATGATTACGTACAGGTTCTTCACTATTAATCGCGTAACCACGAAATGCATCATTCACCATATCCACATACCTATCTTCTACATTATTATGACCATTCGGATCAACATAACTCGTTCCTATATCCAAACCGATTTCTTCTCCATGCTTATACCAAACACAATAATCATGTATAAATCTGTAACTAAACAGATGAGTCCAAATTCCTGGTTCCGTGGTTTCCGGTTTTTCGTTCTTGCAGAATCGACAAAGGCAGAGAAACTTACCTCCATTGCTCAGAGCTAAAGGCTGGTTTTTGGCAAGTTCCATAAATTGTGCCAGCCCCGTTGTGAAGGCTGTTGTGAAATTGTATGTGGCATCATTGAACCTACTATACATCCACTCCCGATGGTTGCTATAATTATTGTAACCTCCCGCCATGTAACTAGATTTCCAAATTCTTTGTGTTTCTACAAATGAAACCGGAGAAAGGGCTGAATTTCGACTATGTAGACATAATTGACCACTCCAATTAATTGTCATAAATGCATGTGCATGAAACCGGTACACCTACCACAAACAGGTGAAATATAAACAAACTCTCATATTATTATTTTTAAATCCAAAAATATTATATTAAACATGAAAAGAGTATGTCTATATGGGTCATTCTCATTTAATAATGATTATAATATATATATATATATATATATATATATATATATATATATATATATATATATATATATACCAACTTTGAAACAATTAAGACTATTAGCACTTATAAACAAACTATCTTATATTATTATTATTAAATCCAAAATACTATATGATACGACCCATACCCGACTACTTTGCGACACGAATAGTGAGTTGAATATTATTCGTATCAGTAGCGACAAATAAACGACTTGGTTACTACTATACCCGAAGTAGCGAATAAGTCGTCCATGTAATGTTCAATTCGCAATTGTTCTACGACTCTGAGCATCAGGCACAAAATTAGTCGCCATATCACCGACTAGTCTGCGACTATTAGTTCCGGTCTCGACGATAGTCGTTAATTTGCGATAAATCGACGACTAAATCGGTGACGATCATTTTTAGTCGTGTATAAGCGACTAATACACGTCCATATATCCGTTGTCGCAAAATAGTAGCATTATTGTCCCCTAATAGTTGCCAAATGTTACGACTACAAGTATAGTCGCAAGGTCCAATCGCAAAAATGTTGTTTTCTTGTAGTGCATGCCTCTTCATCTGCAAGAATCATCTCCATGTCTTCTTCAACTTGCGCCTATTGGGATTGAGATTCACTACTAAGTACATACTTCCACATCCCACGGTCTTCAAGAGCAGATTTCACCATTCTTACCCAAACCAAGTAGTTTATCCCCTTAAGGGTCACTGGTATCATCACTGTTGAGTTCTCTATGTCTGAGAAGGATGGATTTTCAAGAGAAAAAGTATTTGAAAGACTTTGAAACAGAACCGGCTAAACAGAACGCTTTTGAGGCAGAACAAGAACTGGATAGAGAATCAAGAACAGAACAAGAACCAGAGATTTGTGGAATGAAGAATAGGTAAAGGAGCTTAATACTTTGATACCATGATACAATTTCATAGTCTAAGAGTATTTGATAAAGATTCGGTAACCAAGGATGAAGAAGAACAAGTGAGAGAGAGAATCGAGAGTGAAAATGGGAAGAGAACTCCGAAAGAGTGTATATTAATATTTATGTGTTACAATGTTTAAATAGGTAGACAATTAGGGCATTCAGACAATAAACAAAGAAGTATGCGAGTGAAGACAAAGGATCGATGCAGCCAAGCTCCAACAGGTTTGAAGGAAAGTGACAGGTCCATGCTTGTCCCAAGGAGAGAGAGAAATGCGTGCAGAAGGTCAAATGTCTTGGGATCGCTTTTGATTCACTCCAGAATACTTGGGATCACTTCTGGTCCATAAACAGAGTTTAACATTCGAACTCATAAATCTATTTATGCCCCGACTTTGCACAGTCTTATAATGCCCCATCTTTGCACAGACAAAACATCTTGTCTTCACATTTTCTTCTTTTGATCAAGTCATCTGAATGCGTCTTTATTCTTCATCTCAATATTACAGACTTGGTCGAAATCTCGAACAACATTTTTTGTGAATGTGTAGTGTAGATGTGTGTTTGCAACGAAAAGCGATTAAGGTACACAAAGATATCATATCAAGAAAAATATTCTATATTTTATAGCAACGTAAATTGTCACGTAATTAAACGCATAAATATAAGGTGTTATTAAACTAATAAAGAAAACCCACAAGACCATTTTAATAAGTAGTGAGAGATAGTGGATGAGGCCAGTAAGGAAACTCAGTGGATCTTAAACCCTCTCCCTTGATGATAGTGCAAAATTTGGTGGTGATGTCGTAAACTCCATAGTTATGTCCCACAAAATAGATGCAATTAGGTTTAAGACCAGGAGACGAGCTCGCTCGTACACACAATGCTTCATCACGTCCAAGAAAGATACAAAGATCTCCAATGTCTTCTGTGTAAGACATAAATTTTCTTCTTTTATCCGTTAATTGTCCATCCTCTCTAAACACCTTGAACTGCCTTGTTTTGTGAACGACTGACGTTGTTGACCCTTTGTTATATATGTTGTTGTCATTATAGTACCTTCAAACACACGAGAGGCTCATGAATGGAACAAAACATTATATATAACTCAACTAATGCGTATCTATTAAGTAAAAGAGAAGCAAAGTTTAGATATATATATATATATATATATATATATATATATATATATATATATATATATATATATATATATATATATATATATATATATACCAGGAGATAAGGAATTGTTCACCGGAGGGTGACTCCACCATGTGGTCTGTCCTGGTAAACGAATCTATCTCCGCAACATCATCCAAATCATACTTTGGAAAATCTATTTTCCGAACCTCCACAAACTCGGGCTTGTCCTTTTCCATGAATTTGAGATCAAAGGAGCACAAGTAATTGCTTCCAGGAGTTGGAACGTAGAACCTTTGATCTTTCTTAGAATACATGAGACTCGAGTATGGGCTTATACTCTCATGCGTGGTTTCTACATTGATCCACTCCCGGTCCTTATGCCTAAGAAACCTAAGCTGAGATCCTGAAAACTTGACAGCAACCACCCAATCTTCATTGTTTAGGTCAGGGAGACAAGACATGGCTATGTTCTGGATTTGAGAGCCATTGGGAAGAGAAGGAATTGTAAGTTCATGAACGTTTTGATCAATGCTGTTGATGTAGAACCAAATTTTATCAGTGTTGTGGATTAATTTATGCAGGAGGTGAATAACCGGTCTCCTTCGGATAAACTCGATATTCATTGCTTTATGGACTTGTTGAGCGAGTTTCTCGTCGTTAATCTCGATTTCCTTTTCATATTCTGATGCGGACCAGTCTATCCGGCCATGGGAAGTATCTTCGACCTTAAGGAGGTGGTCAATTAATAGAAACGGGTAGTATGGTGTAGATGAACACCAACGAACCATGTTATTGTGTCTCTGTCAAATGTAATACGTTGAATAATCATACAACAAGAACCAATATAGTAGTGAAATAAACCCAAATTCATATTGAAAGAAGAAACAAATCTTACTAGGACGTTTTTGTATACAAGGGGTTTCAAGATTCGGCCGAGAAGTATAGACATTTTCTTCTGTTTCGTCTGAAACTTCTAAAACTATCTTTTAGGTGATTTCTTGTGAGTCTTCGATCTCTATAGAAACTTTGGGTAGAGTAAACGCTTGACTAGCAAGTTTGGCATTAAATAAGAGAATAATATTTGCAAGGAAATATATAGGCTATGATTGGTGCACCTCTAATAGCACGGTAAGGGATAAATAGCTTTAAGTTACACCAATCACAAAAACATTTTGTGAAAGCTGTTGAAAAAATAGCAGATAAAACGAAACAGTAAAAGCTGTTATAACAGTCTAAAGCTGTTTGATCTTCTTCTTTTTTGTTCAACTGAAGCTGTTTGATTTTTTTTTCTTTTTTGTTGTTTTATTTTTTATTTAATATATCTATTATTATTTTGTAAAAAAATACAGAAATTTTTAGAAGATAAATAAATAGAAAACTTTTGATTTAGTTGGTAGAGTAGATTTCAAGTATAATTTTTTTTGTCATGAAAATATTAATTAAATGTATGATATTGTATTATAAATAGACAAACAATACGAAATTATGATATGCACCAAACAAAATTTTTGGTACGATTTGGAAATAAAATTTTTTGGTATTTATTATAATGGGTTTTCATAATTTTACTCGACGTATCAATATGACATATGATGATTTTGAGGCCAATGTAGAAGCGATAAACGAAAATGAAGTTAGACAACAACAACAAAAATGTAAATGTGATTAATGGGATAGAGAAGTAGTATATATATATATATATATATATATATATATATATATATATATATATATATATATATATATATATATGACAGTTGTGTATAACGATATCATATATTTATTGATAGAAATTCGTGATTGATTTTGTTTATTTTTCTTTATGTTATGTATAAGATCAATTAAAATTTGCAATAATTAATATATTAAATTAAGAACATAATTTATTAATAATAATTTATCTTACTTACATCTCTAAAATTTTAATAATTTAATATTAATTAAATCTTATTTTCGTTTTGAGAATATATATACATAATATTATTATTTTCTAATATTTTGCATAAATTATAGGTCTAGACTATATTTTTTATTTTTAGTTATTTTTAATATATTATAGTATTTTGAAATTTAAATACTAAACTATTTTTGTATGCATAATTGTATTTTTGTATTTTTATTTATCAAAATCAAATTATTTTATATCTTTTATGTTAATTTAATATTAGTATTATTTGTACCGCTTTGGTTACCAATCGGAGTTATATTTGTACCGCTTTGGTTTTCAACCGTTTTCATCAACCGCTTTCTCTTACAGCTTTACACTATTCCATAACCGCTAACCGCTCCAGCTTACAGCTAATATTACCGTTCCGCTTTTGGTCACCAATCGGACCCATAATTGGACATATATGAAAGGTAGAAAAAGAAAGGAAATATGAGGAAATGAGATTTAAATACTATACGGTTCGCTTAATAGAATATTGTGTTCACTAGAATAGAATAGAATCCACGCAAACTCTGGGTTTTATTATTATTATGTAAATATTTAATATATTTTGATATTTATTTTAAAATTAATATATATATATATATATATTTATAAATTTTTATTTTCATTTTTATAATAATAATAATTTTAAGAAATAAAACATACACTAACAAGAATTATTACTTTAAATTATATTACAAATAATATATTTTACAGTTTATTTATTATCATTTTCTTTTCTGGAATTTTATTTCTTTCGGTCACATTATTTTCTTTTTAATTTTGTTCATACATATTTTTAAATATATGTACTTATTTATATATTTTAATCATCCAAATCCTTACAACAATATTTATTTTTTATTTATCATTTCAAATTTCATTAATTTATGTGTATATATATATATATCATTTTTTATTTTTATATAGATTTTGTAGTATTTCTTTGATTTTATTATTTCTTATTTTATCATATTTTTCATTATATTCGTAATAATTACCATTTTTATTATTTATAAAATATTTTTGTTATATGGTTTTTTCTTTTAATTTTTCAATTATTTAAAACTTTTAATAATTTTATATTTTTTTAAATTTATAATTTGGTATTTTTACTTATATTAAGACTTAATTAAATTTGTTAATTTAATCTACAAAACTGTAAAATGTATTTAAAGTTTATAAAATAAAATATTTATATATTTATGAAAATCTAAATTAAATTTCAGTTTTAAATTAGTTTATATTTATATTTAATGATTTTAACTAATTAAATTTAATTTAAATAATTTATTATAAATTTATCTGATTTAATGAGAATTTGGAAAATAAACTATTGAGGTGGACCAATAAAGATATAGCTGATGTGGTAGTTGGAGAAAACTATTTATTCAACGATTATATATTAGGTTCGAAAGAAAATATTTAAGTCAGAATATACATACACCCATAATCAGCTATGTAGCACGGGACGGCATTTTAGTGTCCGTACCTGTAACGTTTCGGGGATGGGTACTTCGTGGGGACGGTATGGGGACATCTCGCTCAGGTTTCCAATAAATCGAAAATAAAACGAGAACACTAGCTATTATAGGATATAGAAATGATACTATAGGACGTTTCCAAAATATAAAATTTTGAGTTTTGTTAATAATTAACTTATTCTACTTTAATGAGCATATAAATCTTCCATTACACTTGAATAAAGTATGTTTTATCGTTATATTTCTTCACATTTTTATATTATTCAATTTTTAACTACATTTTTATAAGGTATAATTAAGTATATATTAAATTTGTGGTTATTTATATGTATATTTATAGACGTATCAACGCCGTATCTGGATCTATAAATTTTTAGTTTTGCCGTTTCTCGTTCCGGTACCCGTATCCGTTTCTGTACCCGTATCCGTCTCGGTGCAACATAGATAATCAGCCCTGATATTTTGTGGACCATAAACAAAAAAAATGGTCTGCAAATTCATAAAATTCAGAGAAAAAAATGTTAAAGAACCAAACAATTGCTCGAATTTATTATCTCTTCTGTTTCTATTACAAATTTACAATACACACGGTCTTATTAATAAATTAAGGAGTTCAGTATCGAGGTATTGGTGGAGCACAAAACAAAAATATTAGAGGTCTACATTGAATTGTCTGGTACAAGGTTGTACTACACAAGATATAGGTGGACTGGGTTTCTGAGACTTACACGATCACAATATTTCTCTTATCGCAAAGCGATTATGGCGCTTGATTCAATTTCCCTCATCTCTTCTAGTACGAGTTCTACGAGGCCTATATTTTCGTTAGATGTCCACTTTGGATAATCAAGATGTGTATTTACCTTCATGTGGTTGGAGAAGTATTATGGCTGGAAACCCATATCTGAAGTTGGGCCTTCGGAAAAATATTGAAATGGAGTCTTAATACTAATGATTGGAGTGAACCATGGATTTCAGACTTGTTGGCACGACACCCGAGACTACCAGCGGGAGTATCTTTTCAAGAGCCCCGGCTCATGGTATACTCCTTCAACCAAGGAGTGGAATGTCCCCCTACTAAAGGAGTATTTCCATCCAGATGACATTATCTTTATTTTAGGTTTGAGACCTAGCCGCAACTTTTCGCCGGATCGCTTCTCATTGAATCGTACAAAGAAGGGTATTTATAGTGTAAAGACGAGATATAATTTGATCCGAAATTATATACTTTAAAATTCTACTGAAAAAGTTCTTGAACGAATCATTACGGGTCTGAAGAAACAAGTGTGGAAATCTCACAAATCAAGGAAGATTAATCACTTTATGTTGCAGATTCTTTCGGGTTATGTGGCAACATGTGAAATGCTGGTTTATAGGCATTTGGCCACCCATAGGAGTTGTTATAGGTGTGGTTTTCCAGAGGAATCTATAAACCATTTTCTCTTCAAATGTCTTCCGGCTTTACAAGTTTAGGCTTTATCGAAGTTTTTGTCCCTTTCGGGCTCTTTCCCGAGTACCTCCGTTTATAGGAACATGAATTTCCTACTATGGAGGATAGACGATGTGGAATTTTCTAGACCACAACACGATACCTTCCTCTAGATCTTGTGGTTCATCTGGAAGGCAAGAAACGACAAAGTGTTCAACCGAAAATAAATTCCCCGATTGAGACACTACAACTAGCTATACTTGAAGCAAAAAAAAAATTGGAGATAGGCCAACCTATTCGAGGGAGAGGAAGACTTGGACGAAGACTATAGTGACCTGCCTTTGGTTGCCGAAGTTCCGTCGTGCCATATTGATGATTCACGGATCGATCATGGATCGGCTAGTGGACTTGGGTGGTACTATAGGGATTGTGGGAGATATGATATGTTAGGGGCACAAGCCTGTCGGCTAAGCCTATCACCATTCCATGTGGATCTTAATGCGCTTTTGTGAGCTATGACTTGCCTTCATAAAAGACATAATAGAAAAATTATGTTCGAAACGGATTTCTTCGATTTGGTTGATATGTTGAAAAATTGTGACGATTGGCCGACTTTCTCGTCGCGTATTAATGGTGCTACCCTCCTTTGTCAATTTTTGGAGTTTTCAACTTATGTCATATTTCTCAAAAGGATAACACCCGAGCGGATTTTTTTGGCAAAGACAGTTCGAGTACGAGGCGTAATCTTTTTCTACATAAGTCAAATGGCATTGGTAAGAAGAATTTTACAGAATTTTTTAATTGGACAAAATTTGATTTAGTATGATGGGCATATGACAAAAAAAAAACCAAGAATAATATACGGGTAGATTGGCGTAGACGAGAACCAACGAACCATGTTCTTTTGTTGCTGTGTCTCTGCCACATGTAACTAAACACGTATTGGTCTAATTAACTCACAACAATGATTTACATTGTAGTAAATCAAATTATTATAGAACCATAGGAAAGCTTAATTACGAGGACATTTTGGTAGACAATAGGCTTCAAGGCCCGGCTGAGAACATTTTTACCGAGATAGAGAACTATGTCTGTGATTTCTTGAGTTAGTGGATATCAGATGTGTCTACAATGCTATCTTTATAAATTTCTAATCTCCTAAAGATTAGCTAAGCTTTTTGTTATGCATTTTGGACTCTGTTTTTTTATTCTTCCGGACCAAAGCAATCAAACTTTATAAAAGAACAACTCAAACATATAACAAAGAATTAATTTGTGTTCTTTTTGACATCCGAACATACTATTGTAGCCACCTGAGATTCTCGAGGTCCTATTCGGAAAAAAAAAATCTATAATTTTATTTGTATAATAATAAAAAAATATATTTAAAATATTATACAAAACAAAAAGACAATTTAGACAAAGTAAAAAATAAAATATAAAAACAAAGAAATTCTTTTAAAAGTATAATTTCATACATTTACAGTTTAGGTAAAATTTTTTATTTAGATATAAAAAATTTGAGAATATTTTATATTTTTAATAATAAACATATGAAAATATATATTTTATAAATTATTATTATATATAAATAAGTTTATGTAAAATTTAAGAACACTGTAAAATATGAGTTATGTTCAAAAGTTTCATACGAATGTACTCAGACCCGATTCTAAATGTATAATCAAAATTAAACTAAACCGGGAAAACAAACTACAAATTATTTTATTAAATTAAAGATATATTTTACCTAAGTATTATTGAATCTTAACTTGAAAAAAAAAACTAAAAGCATTTAGCTCTCTCTCTCGACCTAAAGTTTTTTGCCATTAACAAATAACAACAGTTCCAATCTCTCTCTATATCATCTGAGAACATTCTCTTCTTCTCTCACCATCACACATTAAAAAAGTCTCATAACCAAAAAAAAAAGAACAAAAGACAAAGTCAAGAATCAAGAATCTTTGATACTCTTGTGCAACACCATGTACAAAATCATTGAGAGTACAAGAGGAAGAAAGATCACAACCCGCTTGGGCGCCGTAACACCAAAACTATCGACGCAGCAACCTTCTTCTACAATCGTCTCAAGCTTTGGCAAGTTTGAGAATTGCTGTTGTTGTTTCTGGTGAGATACAATAAGCCTTGGTGCTACCTCTCCCCACGTTTGAACAAACCTCATTTCCTTGACCATTCTTTTTCCCTTCTTTCACCTGGTTTTCTTTTCACGACAACAATCCAAACGCGGGTCTATTGGCGGGTGAGGAGGGAAGAGGAAGATTGAAAGGTGACTTTTGACTTGATGAATGAAAGATCTTTCAATGGGAGAACCTAGAGGTGCATATGAAGTGGAGGAGACAAATGGGGAGAGCTTAAATAGAGAGACTTGAGGTGACAAATATGGAAAATGAGAAGAAAACATGAATGTTTTTCGGGATATCGAAGAACAAACAATGTGCGGTTTGCAGATAGCCAATGATGCATCCTCCATAATGCTATTGTTAGGTTTGCTAAATTTAGAAACTCTAAAAACAGATAGCACCCAAATAAACCCATCAAATTAGAGGTTTAAGACATCAGAAAGGGTCAACCAATTATCTTTAGAACCCAAAAAACCTAACGGTCATAGAGAAAACAGAGGAACCTTATCACTTTTCTAAAATGGTTATCTAATATACAGCTCTTGAGTATGTAGGAACATATATGAACCTAGGATGGGAATGTGTAAGAGAAAGGATGTACAAAAATAAGGTTGTCTCCAAGTGTATCTTTTTACCTCGGATTTTTCAAATGAAGTAACATGAAGATGATGGATATGATAATGGAAGAGGCACCAACACCGAGATATGTGATGCCGAGGAAATCGTTTCTTCCTCCTAACCAACTTGACGTGGAGAGAATAAGCTTCTTCTGACCACTAAAGCCATAAGTGTTGTAATTGTTCATCAAATTTACCACAACAACGTTTCCTGGTTCCAAGTCCTCTTCGATTCTTCCATATAATTTCCGGAAGCTTAGTAGAGCAGCTGCTCGCATCCACACAATAAAGTCCTCTTGGTCACTTAGCTGCAAAGTAAACAAAATCGCTTAAGCTCACAAATATAATTAAGCTTTTATGGTAAGAGAAATGAAGTGGTTAAGAATGCATAACTGGAACGTTTGGATCTAACTTCGCTCCACCAATCAAAGTTCCGTTCTGGAAATTGAAAGGATACACATTCTTTCCAAACTTGTGGTCGCGGTCACTTTTCCACGCAATGTTATTCCGGCTCACCTTCAGTTTCGTACTTTCACGAGCAAAGCTAAATGTATCATTGAACATACTCCAAGCTATTAACCCACAAGGGACAATCGGGAGACCATTAGATGACTCCTCCGGTTCACAAGCACTTGTGTGGCTATACTCCCGTCCATGTAACAGTTGTTGATCACTTCTACTCTTTATATACCTGAAATACAATAATCAGCTTGCAAATGATGGACTTTCTCATCGTTAGTTAAATGAATAACACAACGGATCTTGTTATTTACCGCCGGTGGTTTTGATAGTAGTTATCAAGCTGGTAGTAGATATAAATGGGAGCTTTCATATACTTCTGTACCTACAGATTATGCATACAAAATTAAAGATATCGAAACCCACCAATATGTAACAATGAAGATACCCTTTGATTGGTAATCAATGGAAGCAGAAAGGCATTACCTTCAAGTAACGAGTACAATTCTTTGAGATCGATGAGTCTGTTATGTATGACGGTTTGTTGCTTTTATACTCTTCAGGAATGCACTCAACATCATACCGGTCTATAATTTCGATAGCCTGCCATTGAAGAAGTTTTAAAAAGTTTGCACCAGAACTTACAGGTCAAATACAGGAGATAAGATTTTCTACTATGGAGACTTACATCACGAGAAGCACGAAGAGTAACGAAGCCAATGGGAATGAAAACAAAACCCATTACCATAAACATTGTTATAACCTGCAAGACATGCGAGTGCGGAGTTTCAAGAATTACAGCTATGGATTTTGATCAAAGAATCAGAACAGGTCACAAGAATTCATGTTACTAACCGATGTAGGTGTTAAGACTGGCTTACAAGCTGGGAGTTTCTGCTGCTTAAACTGATACAGAGCTGCCAGAAAAATACACACACACAAAGAATGATTAAAATGCTTGAAATCGGTAACATAAATCTACAAATTATTCAAAGATTTTTGTCCCAAAACTAAACCGTGATGAAACTGATACAGACCTGCCGCCAAATATATACACTCGTAGTGATTCAATGTTCAGCTAATAAAGCTTGAAACAACCGGTACCAAATCAAAGATTTTTCGCCCTAATTTAACCCGTGAGAACTTAAGTAGGCTTTGATTACACTTATAAATCCCTAGAAAAAGAGGATTAATCACCTTTCGATCGCCTCGAACGTAAGAAGGATGATTGATCAGGAGCCCGATGCATCGAAGTGTTGGATCCTTCCACTTCCATCAGCATCCCTCGACTACTATACATCCGAAGCAGAAATTATTCCCCTCGCGGCTCGAACACAATCGGCGGGGGGGCAAAACTCCGGCGACCCCGTACGGTGGATCGATGTAGAATCGCGTTGTCTCTAGTCTTCAATACGAGAAATCACCTCCTATGCCCCTCCATACACAGAGAGTACTCTCCCATGCCCCTATTATATATTATAAGATCATTTAAATTAAATTTGGAAAACGGTAAATTACTTATAAATCGAGTGAAGGGCATCAAATTACAATTTATACGTAGGTTAGATCTGGTCTTCTCCAACCCAGCCTCATATAATCAGATTCTACCCGGATAAAAAAAATTTCAAAATCGGATCAAAATGGATTCGTTAAAAGGTCGTTAAAATCCCTAATTCTATTCCCAATTTTACTTTCCCTTTTCTACTCTCTCTCTCTCGAGCTCGGACTCAAATCAGAATTCTTCGCTCTTGAAATCGGTCCTCGAAATCTTCTCTCTCAATTTGTTTAAATCAACGACGATGGTGGAGACGAGGAACGCAAGGAAGAAGACGAAGTCGAAGAGCCCTGCGGCTGATAGGGTTTCGAAGAAGCGTCATGGAGAGGCGGCGATTGAAGAAACGCCCGAAGAACCGTCGGGGACTACTGCTCCGACTACTGCTCCGACTACTTCTCCGGCTCCAGCGAATGTTGAAGGGAATGCGGCGGAGTCTAGAAATGAAAAAAAAAAGCCAAAGAGGGAGCGACGGCGGAGCCGGCGGAGGGAGACGGCGAAGTTGCGACGGAGACGGTGGACGGAGACGACGAGGAGACAGAAACAGATGAAGAAGGAGAAGGAGGAATCAGAGTAGAAGACAATGGAGACAATGAGGCGGATGAATCGGAGGAGGAGGAATCCGAAGAGGAGGAGACCGACCGTCTCCCCCCAGGTTAGTATATTTTTAATGTATTACTAGGATAACTAAGGATTACTAGGTTACTAGGAAAACTTGGTAATACTAGGATTACTGGATGACTATGTAGAACTAGGATAACTAGGTTTACTGTGTGTTGTTTGTTTGAGATACCTTTTTTGTTTGCAGAGAGCATCGGAGGAAACGATAGCCATGCGACCTCTTAAAATGTACTTCTCGCCAGATCAGTATAGCGAGAGCGTGAAGCTTCCAACGCGATGCCTCATCGAGGAAACTTTGAACACTTTTGAGGGACTGAATCTCACTCCGGAGGAGACGTCATGGCTTGAGAAGCACCCGCAGTTCTCACACATTTTTCACATGCCGAGGGGCAATCACAAGCTTCAACCCATGTGGATGCTTCTCCTGCGTACCGCTGTAATTAAAAGGAAAAAGGAAGCTTGTTTCTGGTTAACGGCGTTTCCATCCGATACGGGTTACGAGAGCATGCCTTGATTTCAGGGCTCGAATGCCGCAAATATCCAATCAACTCGAAGAGAAAAGGATCCTTGAACTTCAAGAAGAAGTATTTCGAGGGGAAGGTGTTACGTGAAGACGTGAAAAAGAAGCTTCAGGAAATGGAACCGGATGAGACCGGAGATAGGCTGAAGATGGTCGTGCTGTATTTCTTGAGCAGCATTATTTACTGCCCCAGCAAATCTGGAAAGAAAGGCAAACCCGTGTTGGACGTATTTCTAAGATACGTGGATGATCTGGAGTTATGTCAGACGTTTCCTTGGGGAAGATTGTCGTTTGATTACATGTTGGAGTCCATTCACAAGACGATGGATCATTTTAAAGGGAAGGTGTTGGGGCCGTGGACGATTCCTGGTTTTTTTGTTCCATTGGAGGTATAACCTTATGACTTTGCATTTTAACTAATCTTTTTGTAATGTCTACTTTTGGATTTGTTTTTTTGTAGCTTTTGGCGATTGAGACCATTCCGAGACTGAGAGACAGCCTCCGAGAAGGTGTATCATTTCCTTACGCCGATTTCCCGAGGATGTGCAAGTCCAAGTGGAAAAAAGGTGAGTTGAAAGGGTGGCCTCTTGAGACAGTCTACGAGAAACTCGGTGATACCACGGTTAGTAGTACTTGGTAATACTAGAAGAAACTGGTAATACTAGCAGCAATTGGAATAATCAAGTACGTTAAAATTTACAGGACATTGAGAGCGTTTTGGTAGCCACGTCTGATGAGAATGAGCTGTTGGAGGAGATCATGGAGAAAGAGGACGATGTCGATGAGCACGATATTGTTGTGGAAAGTTGGTGCAAGCGTCTAGACCAAAGATTAGCTGTTTGGTTTGAAGATATGATGCATGAAGATTTGAAAGGGCGACAACCTAAGGAGGCAGTAAGAGTGGAGAAAGAACACCGAAGTCGCAAGGCTTGTTTCGAAGAGTTGTCCGCTGCGTTTACCACCATGGGAGAACAGATGAGTTTGTTCGTGGAGAATGTCACCAAGATGGAGGAAAGGATCAAGCCTCTTGAGGAGTTTGTGAAGTCTCGGAAGTCGCAGAAGTCTCAGAAGTCGCGGAAGTCTCGAAGGAGTTTGTAGAGACAGCTTTGATGTTATGTTGCAACTGTTTTTGTTTTGTCAAAACTATGTTTCTTTTGTGAAAACTATGTTGCTATACTTTTTCGTTGGTTTGCATTGATCATGATAGCAATTAACCAACCAAAGTAGATAGATAGCAAAATATAATGTCTTAGATAGATAAACAAAAACAACACATAGATAGATAGATAGCAAAATATAATGTCTTCGATAGATAAACAGAAACATCACTACTTCAGCTTGGCAATCTCCTTTCGCAATTCTTCAATTGCGATCTCCTGCTCTTCAACCTTTCCTTTTAGCATCCTAAGCTCTTCATGGACACCAAAAACCCATGGCTGACGAAAGTGGAGTCCATCATCCTACAAAAAAATAAATCAGATAAATATTTATATTGTTATACCTAGTGTAACCTAGTTTTACTAGTTATTCCTAGTCTAACCCAGTTTTACTAGTTATACCTAGGCGAAGAAAATTCATATAGTATTACCTAGTTTTACTAGTTATACCTAGTATAACCCAGTTTTACTAGTATTACCTAGTTTTACTAGTTATACCTAGTATAACCCAGTTTTACTAGTTATACCTAAGCGAAGAAAATTCATATAGTATTACTAGTTATACCTAGTTATTACTAGTTATACCTAGTTATACTAGTTATACCTAGTTATACTAGTTATACCTAGTTACCCAGTTATACCTAGTTATACTAGTTATACCCAGTTATACCTAGTTATACTAGTTATACCTAATTATACCTAGTTATACTTAGTCATACACAGAAAAAACACAGAGCAAGTCCTGCTTAATTATACCTAATTATACTTAGTTTTACCTCGAATCGGCTACAGGTGAAGTACCTACTGCCCGGTAAAGTGTCGAAATCATTCTTAAACTTTGGATTTGGAACGCATCCTGCTTGATTTCTCCCCCGCATAGGCATTTGGTTGGAATTCCAAATTGGGCATCCGGTACATAGCAAGTCCTCTCGTAATGTTTCAAACGAGCAATCGTCTCCTTCCTAATCCTCTTCTCAGCCTTCCTACTCCTCATCTCATCCTCGTATGGATCAAGGCCGAAATTCTCCATTGTGGGGTCAAGGGGGAGAGATAGAGAGAGTTTATACGAGTGTAAGAGAGAGAGAGAGAGAGAGCGAAAGTGGAAGAAGGAGACTGAAATATAGAAGAAAGAGAAGAGAGAGATTGTAAATTTAAATTGAGTGAAATTAGAAAATTTTGGTTTTGGCGCCATAAGGGAGAGAGAAATTGGGTTTGGCGCCGAAAGAAAAAGGAAGAGAGAGAGAGAGAGAGAGAGAGAGAGAGAGAGAGAGAGAGAGAGAGAGAGAGAGAGAGAGAGAGAGAGAGAGAGAGAGAGAGAGAGAGAGAGAGAGAGAGAGAGAGAGAGAGAGAGAGAGAGAGAGAGAGAGAGAGAGAATAATTTATGAATTCTTTTTTTTTAATCGATAAAAATTTTGATAGGATCTTTAAAATCAGAACACACATAGTGTTACCAAGTTATTAGTTATACAAAATCTTCAAATCTTTGTGTATATTTAGATTAGTATTACACCAACTAAATGTCATTTTTACTAGTATTACCTGCTTTTCTATTAATCTTCCATATGAATCTCATTGCACAGTTCATTTATTTGATTGAATATTATTTTTTAACAACACTCACCTCCCAAGTGAGTTCTCCATTAAGAAGTCTTTCTTAAAGTATAATGAAAGATTTGGTGAATATTTATCATGAAGTCCCATTTCAAATAGGGTTTGTTTTAAAAGACAACAACAAATGCAGTGCTTTTACATGAGAAAAGCAAAGCAAAACTAAACATAGTCTTCTCCATACAACAACCAATACTAAACATAGTTTTCTCCATACAACAACCATGGAAGTGTTCTTCCCCCCTGCCTTTTGTTATGTACCCTTACCCTTTTACATCTTTCTCCAGCCGATGGATGTCTTTTAATCTTCTTCCTACCCCTCTTTACAATGATATTCGGAGGTATTATCTGCTTCTCCTTGATGTCATCTGGGACAACCCACGTAGACATATCAGGCACAGCATAGATGGACTTGACATAAGCCAATGTCCACAACTCGTTCAAATAATATTTCGAACACAGATCATGAAGTTCCATGTGGATATCACTACGACACCTTCCATGTTCCTTGAAATAGATAAACGCGGCTAGAGCATGCATACAAGGATACTTATGAATATCGATGAACTTGCAAGTGTAACTTTTGCTTACCAAGTTCACCAAATAAAGCTTTCCTTCATCATCATCAACCTCATATTCAAGTGCATAACTGTTTACCTCTCGCACATGGTATTTTTCAGCCACAAGCCATTTTTTATGCAAGAAGTTCTCAACAACAGGCACCAATTTGTTTCTGCTCGGTCCTGCAACAGACTCTTTCCTATGAACGTTAAACCACTCAGAAAACTTTCGAAGTATGGAATCCAGCAAAGGCAATAAGGAGTATTTCCTGGCTTCTCTAAAAACTTTGTTTAGAGATTCGACGGAGTTGCTAGTGTCCAGGTTGTATCTATCAGCCGAAGATACACATCTCGCCCATTTTTCTAGCGCGAAAGTATCCTCCGCATACTTCGCCGCTGATGGATATCTATTCTTAAACTCGTCGAAAAGATTGTTGAACTCAGAAACAGTGTTAGCCCAACCGCAAGCTTGGAATTCTTTGGTGACAGTGTCCTTATTTGCGTGATGCGGAGCATGACCCTTCACGTTTTGTGCCAAATGATATAATCAATAACCATGATGAGCTTGTGGATACATGTTAGCTACCGCGTTGATGAGGCTTAAATTTCTGTCACTCACAAACACCAGCTCAGGAGAGTCGGCTACAACGGTTTTCAACATCTCGAAAAACCAGGCCCAACTATCATGATTCTCACCGTCGAGTACCCCAAATGCTATAAGATAGATGTGCCGATTGGGATCTTGAGCTATGGCGAAAACTAGTACACCGCGATATGCGGTCTTCAGAAAAGTAGCATCCACCATAATCACTTTCCTCATGCATTTAAACCCTTCAATGGAAGCTCCCAAAGCTATGAAAAGGTACTTGAATTTTCCCAACTCATCTAGTTTCACTTGTGTTACCGTGCCTTCATTCAGCTATTCTAGGACGAACAAATAACGATATAACATCCGGTAGCTATCTTCTGGACTACCACGCAAATCGTAAACTGCTTGGTTTTTTCCTCTCATAGCCGTGGAGTATGATATCCCTACACCAACTTTTCTCTTCACAATATCCATGATAGTTTTTGGAGCTGGAGTCTCGTATTTCCCTGGATATTCTTCACTCAACAGAGATGCAACTAGTTTTGATGATCTTTTCCTCTTCTCCCTGCCTTCTTCACTCTGACTAGTACGGCTGCATGTGTGCATCTTCGTGTACGTTCTAATCGAGAAAGTTTCGGAGTTTGTGATCCTTGCTGCTCGTACTCTCCAATTACAGCCTCGTTGAGCACATCTAGCTACCCACCGCTGAGAATCGGATTTTTGTATAAAATAGCCGAAAGATTCAACAAATGCGCCTCTATGAACCAACTTTTCTAAAACCTCCTTGTTTGAAAATTCTACACCAAGACTCAAATCCAAACCGTCTTCCCATGGTGGTAAAGTCGGATTACACACAGCAACAACAGGTGGTTCCACCACATACTCATCACGCAAATCTGATGAATCCTTACTGTTGCCCTCATATTCAACACGCTCTATATCTCCATCATTTTCGAGGTCATCTCCTTCATTTTCGGGATCTCCATCATTTTCGGGAGCATCTCCATCATTTTTTAGAGCATCTCCATCATTTTTCAGAGCATCTCCATCATTTTCGAGATCTTCATCCTCTTTTTCTTTTTTCTCTTGTTGCTTGTCAACATACACCATGATGGCATTAGGCCCTATTTCTCCTTCATAGTTCTCACCGTAAGAGCTTTTTCCCGCTCTCGACTGTTGCTCGGGAAGTTCCGGTGTACTCAACACCTCCACATACAAAACACATCGACGATTCTCATTATCAACATGCGTTAGATACACAAAAAACTCCTCATCATCACAAATATACGACGATTCCTCACACCCAGCCAGCCTAGGGATGTAACTCAGTTGGAATTTAACCTTGGTTTCATCCAAACCAAGCTTATTGTATAACCTAGATTCTACCATCGACATTGTTATCTCCTCAACTGATGCCTTAAACACTAGACCATAAATGCGACCTTCGAATTTATAATGTATGCTGACGTTGTTGATCATTTTAACCTGCCAAACAATACCCAGAAACTCAATCAAAACAGTAATTTGTGCACAGTTATACAACATTTCCCAGTGTTACTGGTTTTAGCTAGTTATACTATTACCAACTGAGCATGAACCCGAAAGACAATTCAATTCTGAAAAAGCAACCCAATTCAATGATTCAACCACATCAATGCATCTCTAACCAATTTGGACTCATAATAAACCCACAAACATTCTTTAATCACCAGTGTGCATCAAATCTCAATTACAATCCCCATTTGAAATCGATTCTTAAAGAGGAGACTAATCCACTAATCTACAAATAAACAGTTAAACCTCGATTTGGATGAGAATGCGGCTACGGCGCGGCGAAGGAGACGTCGACGGCGGTGTAAGAGGCGAAGGAAATCGAGGGAGATGAATGAGAGTGAATCCCGAGTGAATCTCCGACGACCGAATCCGACATAGCTGAAGATTTTCTCGAGCTGGTGGAGAAGCGAGATGCCAATATTCAATTTTTTAATATTCAATTTTTTAATAGAGATACAACCCACCCAACCCGTCAATGGATACAACCCAACCCGATTTTTAATATGAAATTCTATTTTTTAAAATTCAATCTGTAAGGGTGGAAGAGTAATTGCCCACTCTCATTTTATGAGAAGGGTATTGTGGATTAAGGAGGGATAGTGTAGATTTTATTTTGCCAATTAGGGTCATAGAGACGAAACCCCCTTCAATACGCAGAGTCACATAATCTCATTTATTTTGAATTAGTAAGAGCACGTACATCGGGACTCCTTAACGTTTTATGGCACAAAATCATATGCGAAAGTGTTTAAAAGAAAATCAAAAAATGATTTTTCGCTTAGAACCGGTTCTTAATAGAGAGCCTCTAAGAGGCGAGTTCTTACCACGTGGCGAGCATCTATTCGCTTTTTTTTTGTCGTCGAAACACTCTGTCTCCTTTTGTTAATGACGATTTCTCCAAGCTTGGTCGCTCCGTCTCTCGATCAAGGGTCGGCTTCAATTTGTGGTTTCTGCATCTAACCCGCCGGAGACGAAGATGGTGTGCGATAAGTGTAAGTCCTTAGAATAACTTCCTCTTCTTTCATTTCAGATCTTCACTTTTGTTTTCGAATTGAATCCATCATCAATAACTCAATTTGGTCGATCGTTGTATTGATTGAGATACTTTCGCCCAAATTAGGGTTGGGATAATCTAATGATCTCTGATTCATTTTGCTTCTAGCTTAATCAGTGACACGGCTGTGATATTAAACCTAATGATCTCTGATTCGATTTGTTTTCTGAGATTGAAAACCTTTGGTTTGAGTTCTGAGATCTATTTTTCGATGAAAGCCTATTGACTCATTTTGTCTGTTTAGGTGAGAAGAAGTTATCAAAAGTTATCAAAAGTTATAGTTCCAGATAAGTGGAAGGATGGTGCTCGTAATGTAACTGAAGGTGGTGGCCGTAAATACAGCTCACAGTGTCCAAAAATTATGTTTTGAATTCGCCTGATTGTTATAATTAGTTATTAGATATCTCAATGTTCTTTTATTTGATTGTTTTCTACTAATTCTTAGTGAATCATGCTGTGCAGGCTTACACCAGGATCTTAAATGGCATTGAGTACATAAGCAACTCCATACCCATGGCACTTTACAATGACCATGTTAGTGTTCTGCCCTAAGGCTAACCCTCATCTCTCTTCACTTGAAGCCTTCCCTTAACTTAGTCCCCCACAAAATGATTATTTTGGTCACAGTTTGGTTTAGGATCATGAGGTCAATTGTTGGCTTAAGCCTCAACAAACAGCACTAGTTAACTAGGTTGTCGATGTTTGTGCTGTTGGTCACAATTTGATGTAGGATCATGAGGTCAATGGTTGGCTTAAGTCTCAACAAACAACAATAGTCTGACTTGTAGATGTTAATTAGTTCATTAGTTAATTTGGCTGTAGATGTTTGTGCCATTGATCCGTAATATATTTGACTTGTCACTGCTTATGAAAACTAGATGCACAAGTTTTAGGCATGAAGTGAGAACTTCCGAGTTGGATATGTTTTGCAGTGATCTCTGAACCAAGATTTCACAATAATTTTTTGAAATGTAACTTAATGATTTTTTTTTTTTAAGAACCCCACTTAGAAGGTTCATCAATGGATGATAAAAAAAAATGAGTTCTTAACTATTCCAAACCATTTCAAAAAACATTAAAAAATTCTTAAGAACCCCAAAGTACATCAATGTACATGCTCTAAATAAATCTTTTTCCCTCGAATAAAGTTATTGCATTTTATAGTCTGAACATGAAAAAGTTTGAACCTCAAAGAGAGCTGGGGACTTTTAAAGTTTGAACCTCTAAGTTCCTTAGACCATCTCCAATGTATTCCTCTATTTTTACCTCTAAAATAGAGGAACTCTATAATAGAGGTGGGTTTTGCTCCAATGTATTCCTCTATATTTTCCTCTAAAAAGGAATATTCTCTCTAATATTCTTTTTTATTTTACTACTAATACTTTTTATTTATAAAAGTTGCAATTTAGTCCATTTATTTTATTTTTACAATTATAAAATTATAATATTATTTAAATTATATATTAGTTATTAAAATATTTTAATTTATAATTGATTAATTTTATATTGTTAGTTATTAAAATATTAATATTTAATTATTTTGGTCATAAATAAAAGTATTTAAAAGTTAATGGACTGATTTGTAAATTAAAAAGTTCACCTCTATTATAGAGGAAAAAATAGAGTTCCTCTATATATAGAGGAAAAAATAGAGATCTCTATTTTAGAGGTGAAAATAGAGGTGGGTTGGAGTAGATTTGCCTCTAAAATAGAGTTTAGAGGCAAATATAGAGGTGGGTTGGAGATGCCCTTAGAACACAAAAAAAAAAACGTGCCTTTGTGAGCCTAACGAAGACTTAACAACAGAAAAAGACATTAAGGTGGTTTAAGGGTTTATGTTGTTGTTGTCTCATGTTGTTGTTGTCTCAAGCAATGTGTTGAGCCAAAGCAAGGATCTTGAGATGTTTCTTCTTGCGAAGCTCGTGAGGAACAGGACCAAACACTCTAGTACCAATCGGTTGGCGATCTGTTTTGATTTTCTTGTCTTTGTTATCAACAAGAACAACCGCGTTATCATCAAACCTAACTTCGCTTCCATCAACACGACCTCTCTGCATCGCAGCTCGCACAACCACACCATACACAACCGCTCCTTTCTTCACTTTACCGTTTGGCATCGCTTCTTTCACTGAAGCAACTATCGTATCGCCAAGTCTAGCTCCTTTTTTACCCTTTAGAGCTTGAATACACATCACTTTCTTTGCTCCTGAGTTGTCTACGACTTTGAGAACCGTACCCATTTGAATGAATGTCCTTCTCTGTTGTTGCTGCTTCCACCAATATTAACAAAAAAAAGAAGACGAAGCTTTTAGTTTTAGACATCAAAACATCCATTTTCATCCACAAGTCAATTCCAGTTCAATCTAAAACATTTAGATAACCGTAACTCTACAGAACCAAGCAAATATATAACAATATCCGTTCAAAAACACAACTAGTTCAAACCATTAGTGAACACAAATACTAAAATTTGAAAAAGGTTTCTCATTTCTGACCTGAGAGAGGATACTTTCATTCATCATTCCACTGGAAGAATTCATCGATCCAGAAAAATTGTTCTTAAGACCTCCAAGCAATGAACGTCCTCCTGCTCATTATGTATGAATCAAAATCAGACAACAAAAATAAAATCAGGTTTGAGCATAAATTGATAACATCATCAAACAAATAAGCAAATGTTATAGAACTTGAATCTGTCTTTCGAAATCAGTTACAAAGTTGATGTTAAACACATGACAGTCTAAAAGATTTAGTATCATTTCATTACTTTAAATCCCATGTTGCAACCTAAAAACTTTTACCAATTCATAATCCAGAATCTCTGGTTCTATGAGATCTAAGACGGAGGAGTTAGCTAGTTTCTTTTTTTTTTTTTGTCACAAATTTTAGCTAGTTTCTTACCACGGGAGAATCTGGAAGCTAAAGCTGCCGCCATTTCTGCAATTACAAGTTTTGTTCTCGTCGTCAATAATAATTTAAAACAACAATAAAATAATCTTGGATTAGGAGAAATGCGAACTTACGAGTTGTTGATGGAGAAAAACAGATTGTTGCAGAAGAATCAGATCAGTGACGGAGCGAGGGCGAGGCGGAGGAATGGTGAATTTTCAGGTTTACTAAAGGGCATAAAGGTAATAATCGTTTGGTTCTCGGTATATTTCTACTTTCGGCCCAAACATATATTGTTGGGCTTCAGGTCGTGTATCCCTATTTTAGGAATAAAAAAACAGAGAAAAGAGAAAAAGGATAATAGCATCATAAATCCGAATATTAAAGAGCACTAGGTAATGGTCCGCGCTACGCAGCGGAGCTTTTAAAAAAAAAAAAAAATTAGATTTTTTTCTTATAAAAATGTACAAATGTTGTAATATAATACTATAAATTTGCTAGTAAAAGAAATTAGTTTAATAGAAAACTATGTTTTTTTGCTTATTTGAAAATAAAGAAAACAAGTTACATCCAAAATGTATAAATGGATATATTCAGCTGTTCTGTTTTTCTTTCTGTCTTGTGCTACAGTTCAATCATTTATGTATTTATGTCATTCATTGTTTTTTTTTTAAGATCTCACAATATGTGTTTCCATCCGCGGATTTATTCAAATTATTTTTTGCAAAACCGTTGAGAGGATTTCATTATAGATTTTGAATTTCTCTTATTACAGTTCGGGCTCATTTCTTAAGCCCAATCATTAATTACTGACCCATAACAAAAAGAATTCTATTGGACCCATAACAATGGTGCGTTGCATTTAGGAAACCTTGTGGGTAAGCTCTCTTGTTAACTTTTAGGACTATAATCACTCTTTCTACTTCCTAGATTTTGGCCGGAGAACAATAAACCAACTCACTCACTTCTATTAATAAGAGATGACTCCCCCTCCTATAGGTTTCAGAAATCTGATGGTTCTGCTCATGGTGTCTAATTTCATTCCTTTTAACATTCCAACTTCATTGAGGCTTGGACACACAAACTAATATGAGAAAGAAATTAGGAACGATCTCTTACAAAAAATATAAAATTAAATGCACATTTTCTCTTTTACATCAATCGGCACCTACAGAAAACCATGAAATGAGGGTCAAAACGGATCACCTAGGAAAAGCTATACAACATCAGCATGATGCAAGGATCTCAGAAGGACATATCTAATGATCAATTATGAATCAAAACAAACTCACAACCTTAATAATCATGTCAGGGAACTTCTCAGCAAGATCTTCAATGCTGGTACCACCTTTTTTACTGGCAATTATCAACTGAAATAGGCAAGGAAACCATTATAAAGATTGCCGACAAGTGTAAGCAAGATCATGCCTACAAGTAGAGAAATGGATAGCAATTTATTATGTAGCATACCGGCCCAGCAGATTTACGGTCTAGAATTATGGAAAAGTACATCTCATTGACGAGTGATAATTTCTCACACAAGTAGACCTGCTCAAGATTAGGATACAAAAAGGTAACAGCTGAGTAAAACTATGAATAAATACAAATGCAAGAGCAGTCACAAGAATTATGAACTTCATGAATCGCAGATTACAAACCTTGCTAAATACTTTGTCTTGAGGACCAGTTTGTTTGGTGACGAGAACTTGTCCTAGCATCTTTCCTACGAATGATAATAATCTGAGTTAAATCAACAAATTCTAAGACAAAAAAAACAGACTGCAGACAAAATAAGCTTATACATAGGACAAAAAGATATCAATACAAGCAAGCAACGAAGGCTAATTCACATCTGCAACATAAGAGTAAGAGTAAGAGTAAGAGACTGAACCATGAAAAAATTCCCATGTCTTGGCTTTCCTATTGTACTACTTAGTGTTGTTCTCGTAGGAAAAACTAATTAGACACACGCACCTATATAGCAGAACATCAAGACCATATAAAATCAAAGGTTTATGCTTAGTTAACATGGCTTAGTGAGAAGAAACACAGATACATAGAACAATAAGAGATACTTACAGTGCCGGTGCTACATTTGGAAATCCTCTCCACTGGGAGTAACCAAGATGGGCATTAATAGTATCTGAAGACCATAGAAAAACAAGCTGAAGCGCCAAGCAGAGAGTCTCACAGGTACTAACAATTGGACAAATTTCTAACATAGGAGGATGACATTACCTTCTCTGTTTATAGGAGCCCAATTAGATATTCTCTTACGCAGAAGATATTACAGAGCAAAGGAAAAAATAGGAGAAACTTACATCCTGGAGAGAGCATTCTCCATTCCTGAGATGTCCATCAAGCCTAGAATCCTGAAGAATAAAAAAATGCAGAATGATCATCAATAAAATGCGCTGGTTTCCAAGATCAATGCAAATCTTAGATAAATGTCTCCTCGAAAAAAAGAGAAATGGTCTTAATTATTTCTTTCCCTTAAAGTTTTCCTCATACGCCAACAGAAGGTTATACTTCAGTTAAGAACATAAAACCCAGATCCACGTTTTGTCAATGAAATTAAGTCTAGTATATAAATCCTAGACGATGAGAAAAGAGGTTGACACTAACCTTTTGATCAGAGACATGTAGTTGACAATTTGCAGCGGGTACTGATGCAGCCAATAACTGAGATTTTGTCACATCATTATTACTTTTAGAACCACGCCCTCTGCTTGTTGATGAACCCCGACCTCGACCTTGTTTCTTCTTACTTACATTTAGTCTTGTCTTGGTCTCAGATCGTTCTTCCTTCCATCATAGGCTGCCTCTTGGGGCTTCAATTCAACATTGTATTCTTCATTATGAACAAGATAAGAGAGGAAAACAGAAAATCGGAAAGGAAAAGGTTAGATCGCGAACCTTATATGGACGCTTCAACGGTGGTCGGAAGAGATCAAAACCCCTGTAATACGAAGAGAAGAGTGACCGGTCCTCGGATCTAAGAGAAGAAAACACGATTTAGGGTTCGAGAGTCAAAACTAAGAAGAGAGAAGGTAAATAGTCAGATCTTTTACCTAGTTGGGTCATGTAATTATCAAAACCGATTAAAAAGCCCTCGATTGTGGACAACGAAGCACCAATCTCTAGAAGGCGAAGAGATTCAGAGATCAAAGAAGAAAACGTGATTTTAGATTTGAAGAGTCAACATAAAAGAGTTTATTATTTGTTTTGTTTTTACAGGTGGAATATGAGGTGTTCAAACGTTTTAATTTGATTGGCTTGGCTTTTTTTTCATTAAAACAGATGGGAGGCTGATGTGTCAGTCCCAGGAGTTGCAATTCAACTTTTATAGTATTGATTTGAGTTGTCAAAAAAATAAAATAAATAAGAAGCACTTGCGATGTTACTCCTAAACTGAACTCTTTCTTTTTCCTCTCGCTCTCTCTTCTCTCTAAACAAAAAAGTTCCGCTTCCTTAGTTCTCGTTTATGGTCGATGGCGCTAGCGTTCTGTCGGTCCGTCGATCGGGTTACTTTTGTTTCTTCTTCCTTTGTGTTGATTCCATTTTGTTTTATGTTTCATATCAAACAGAATCCTTTCTTTTGGTGTGTATAATAATCCGAATCTTTTGTCTGGAAAATCTTCCGATTTTTTTGGATCTGATTCTCATGATCCTTTGCCAAATCTTCTGACTCATTCCATGGTTCTTCACCTCCAAGACGCTGATGATCATTCGTTCTATTACCCAAATCGATGTGCGCATTAGAGCTGTTGGTTCGCAATCCCGATCAAGTTGAACGGGACGGCTGTTCATCAATGATTCTGGTGTTTAATCCTTCGGATTCACCTATTTGAAGGGCAGATCTAAGCGGAGATGGCGGTAGCAGAGTGAAGCGATCTTCTCCTTATGCGGCGATCTTTTGGCGATTTCTCGTGGACTAGATCGGCAGAATGGCGACACGGTAGCGACGCAAACAACTCGCCGACAACGGAAAACTAATCAGAGTTTTGTATGTAGTCGTTCCATGGAATAGTGACGCATGTCCCTTTCTTCTCGGCTCTTCACATGTGGTGATCCGCATGTTCTTTCTGCAAAACAGTTGTCGGTTCAGCTTTTCGGCCCATATATTCATTTGGCCTTATCTTAGTCTGCCTTATTATATATTAATCAATATTAATTGCCGCAAAAAAGAGCAGTTGTGAAAACAATCATTATATTAGTTGGGAAGTGTTTTTGATCTTATATTCACTTTTAAAACGGTTGGTTACTAATTTGCCATTAATAAAATTATGTTAATTACTGTATTGACCTTAATTTATATATTGGTAATTTTATTATGTTTTTTTATTTTATTAGGTAGATACACATTACTTTAGATAAAAAATAAGATTGATAAATATATTTATCAAGATTTTAAAATTTATTTCAAAGATATATATAATTTTGAATAAAAATAAAATAAATAAGATGAGATGATAAATATAAAAATATTTATCAATATTTTTAATTTTATTTTAGAGATATACATACCTTCAATAAAAATTAAAATAAGATAATAAATATGATAACATTTATGAATATTTTTTAATATTAATAAGTATTGTTTTTGGATTTTATATAGTAAATTTATATTATTTATATAAATTTTGAATTTACATATAAATGAATAAATTTTAAATAAATATTTAGGTATTAATTTTTATACATAAATATATAATTAAAATTTTATTTTAGTATTATTATTTTAATTATCTTATTAAATATCATAATTTATGTACGGTTAGTTATAACTATTCTTATACATATTTTATACTATTATTTTTGTTTTTAAATTAATTTTGATTATTTTATTTTTAGAATTTTATGTTTAATAATATTTGTGTTTGAGCAAATTATACTAGTGGTATTTTAAAAGATAACAAAACATTTCTGACTTATGTAGATAAGAAGATTTAACGTTAGATACTTAAAACTCGAAAAAATGTTTCAACCTTAGTCAAGGATGAAAGAGAACATAATCTTCCAATTTTAATGGTTGTAACTTTAAATTAATGGTTTAAATATACCATTAAACTCCAAGTTTTAATGGTTGTAACTCCAATTTTAATGGTTGTAACATATTTAAAAAATATATATTCATATTTAATATTTAGTCACAAATATTATTAAACACAATTTTTCTATAAAAATCATCAAAAAAAATTTAACAACAATAATATTATAAAAAAATAAATCAGACTATTAATAGTTAAACATACATATAATTATTATTATACTTAACCTTTTATTAAAATATTTTATAATTTATTTAAAATAAATTTAATAACAACAGAATAAATTATAAATATATATTTATATGTATAAACATTAATATATAAATTTTTATTAAAAATATTTATATAAATAATACGAATTTACTATATAAAATTGTATTATCTACAACAGTCATATTTATTAATATTTTAAAATATTCATCTATATATATATATATCTCTAAAATGAATTTAAAAATAAATTTTAAATTAATATAAAGAATTATAAAATTAAAAAAATAAATTAAGGTTAATATCGTGAAACACATAATTTTATTAAGGGAAAACAAGTAATCAACTATTTGAGAGGAAATAAGAGCTATTAAACATTTTCTAATTAATATAAAATCTAGCATAATTCATCTGTACCATATACAAACACAAATTTTTAATATTAATATTAAAAATTCATCTAAGCTATATTGTTTTATAAAAAAAATTATCTTGTATTTTCTAAATTTAATATTAATAATAATTATAAAATTTATAATATAATTTTCTGTATAACAAATCTATAAATATTTTAAAATAAAATAGAAAATATATTATAGAAACTATATGATATTTTAATAAATTTATTACCAAAACTATGTATATCTACTATATATAATAAAATTATTTAAAAATTAATAATAAATAGCTATATATTGTACTATTAACATAATCTCATATTTTAAAATTTAATATTGATAATAATTATAAAATTGAATTGTTTATCTATAACAAACAGAGTAATACCTACGACAAAAAAGAGTAATACCTTAAAATCTTATATCAAATATAATATATAAATTATTTGATATTTTAAATAAAATTATTATCGTGATTATGTATATCTTTTAAATATAATATAAAAATATTTAAATCAATTATATCATATGATATGATTATTGATGTGTCCACCAAAAACTAACCATATGGACACCTAGTATATTTAGGCCCTGATATCTACGAAAAGCAAAACTTTTTCATTAAGGATAAGAATTTTTTTTTTTTTGTCAACTTTGTTGATTCACGGGCCAAGACGGTTACAACACAATTGGGCTGAAGCCTTACAAGAGAACAGTCCAACAGTTAAGAAGACAGGCCCAATAGAAGCCCACCACAGAGAGCAAGCGACACGCAGCAACACGCGTCAGGCTTGGCGGAGAGCAGGGCATGCAACACCACGTGTTGGAGGGAGAAGGCACCGCCGGAAACCAGCCGGAGAACGCAGAGGAAACGCCGCCGCACCGTTCTGGAGCAATTCTCTGCAGAATCAAAGGTCCAGTTGCCGATCCAAACGCATCCCGGACCACCGAATAGCACCTGCATCCAAAGAAAAGCAGTGACAAAAACTCTGCTGGTAACAACCAGGCCAAGGAGGCGCCGCCGGTGATGGGATGAGAACACCCATCGAAGCCCGCCATAAGCTTTCCTCAAAGCAGCGGGACAGAGGCGATATTATTCCCTGTGAAAGGAGGCACGAAGACAGAGCCAAGACAGATCAGGGCTTAAACGGCGAATAGACGGAAGAGGGAGCGCGATCGAGAAGAGAGAGATCCCGGGAAAACCGGGAGATTCCGACATCGGAAAAGGGCAGCCAGCCATAAAAACAACATCGAGACTTATTTGGATCAAGGATCCGAAAGAAAACACCCCAAAAGATCGATCTATGCCATCGGAACAAGCCGAGCTAAGATCGAAGAGCCGATCAAAGAAAGATGGAAACCCAAAACACGATCGGCGAAGCATAAAACGAATCAGGGAAAAAAGATTTTGTTCACCAAAGATCAAAGATGAGAACAAGAACAAAATTAGAAAAAAAACCATGAACGATATACACAAAAACGCTAGATCGGACAAGAGATCCGATTAGCCGGATATCGTCTCTCTCTCTAAAAGATAGGGGTGAGAGAAGAGAGAGTTACAATAGGTCCTGTTAGGATAAGAAATTTTGTTTAACCCATTTGAACAGTAAAAAGATACAAAACTATAAAATATTACAAAAATGCAAAACTTCACTTAGAAAAAAAAAGTGAAAATTGCCTCAACTTATCATCATTACCTATAAAACTTCAATTCTTCTATTTTGTTTTAGTATTAAGATTTTATACAAAAACGAAAAATTACAGTAGAAACGAAGCTAAGCTTTACAAATTAAAAGGGAAGATGACAACAAAATCTTTACCCATAAAGCTTATCACCATTACTCAAAAAATATTAATTTTATGTTTTGTTTTAATATTAAGACAAGCATAATTCATCAGTACTATGTGTAGACATAAATTTTTTAATATTAATATTTTTATCTACACAATATATTTAAAAAATCTCTTATATTTTTCAAATGTAATATTAATGATAATTATAAAATTCATAATATAAATTTATTTTTATCTATAGCAAATATATCTAGCAATATCTTGAAATCAAATAGTAAATATATTATAGAAATTATATGATATTTTTATATTTTCATTACAAATTATATATATATATATATATCTACTAAAATAATAAAAACAATTATTAAAATCAATATAATAAATATAAAATATTTAATTTTAACAAACATATTTAGTAATACCTTAAAATTAAATAGAAATATATTATACAAATTATTTGATTTTTAATTTTTTTGTTTTATCTATAACAAACATATATGGTAATATCTTAAAATCAAATAACAAATATATTATAGAAATTATCTGATATTTTAATTTTTTATTACTGAGATTATATATCTACTAATATAATATAATAATTATTTAAACCAATATAATAAATAAAATAATTAAACTTAAAGTAAAGTTTTTTTTAACACTGGTTTTACTATTTTATTACAGATTTTATGAGAATTATTATATCGACAACTCTATCAGCGGACAACTTTTACCGTCATATGAAGATCTACGTCTGACGGTTCTACATGTCTCATGTCTTCCTCACATTGAAATCGTCTTATGAAGATTCACGCTTCACCACGCGGAAGACTTCACGTAACTTTATCTTTATTAATTTGCATTAGTAGATAATAAATCGCACTTTCTGAGATTCGAATCTCAGACCTTTTGGTGTAGAAGCATTAATTAACGCTTAGTCAAACCACTGGACCAATGGAGCTTCCACACTTAAAGTAAGGTTAATATTGTAAAAAAATTAATTTCATTAAGGCTAAGCACAAAGTTTTAATATAAAAATAGTTTAAAATTTTATCTAAGTTTTATATTAAAACCAATTTTCTAACTTTTTCAAATCTAATATTAATGATATTATAAAATTAATGATATAAAATTGTTTTATCTATAACAATATAATTAAAAATATCTTAAAATCGAATAGAAAATATATTATAGAATTACCTGATATTTTAAATTTTTATTATCGAGATTATGTATATTTGTTAAATATAATAAAAATAACTATTTAAATGAATAAAAGATTAAAGTAAGGCTAATATAGTAAAAAAAATTTTATTAAGGTTAATGTTGTAACCAACCAATTTGAGAGTGAATAAAAGCTTAAAAGCACTTCACAGTTAATATAATATAAAGATATGAAGATGTTACTATTAATTTCATTAAGGTTTGTTGGGTTGTTTAGGCTTCCTTGGAGATTTGAGTTTTATTTATGGTTTCTATCTAAGTGTTAATTGGACGCATTTGAATGTATCAGTACCGTATCCGAAAAAAGTTTATGGGAACTAATAGGGGTTCTTTCTTGTCGAGTTGTGAAGTCTAGGTTATTGGGTTTGAGTTTGTGTGAGAGTATCTCTCAACGGGTCTCCAGATTGCTGATGTTATAGTTCGGTGAGTCGTAGGCTACGACGATTTATCTCGTTTCTTTTTCTTCGTGGATTTCAAGATTTACAAGTTCCTTTTGTTATTGTTAGATTTTGGTATTTATCGATCTAAGTATTTTATAGTTATAGGCATAACAACTCTTTATGGGCTTATGTAGTTATGTTTCTAGGGATATTTTGTTAATCCACCGACATAATTTTCGGAGAAAGTTATGTCTTCCGCCGACTCTTGTATCTCAAAAATGCATTTTTTATGGTTAATAAAAGTATGACTTCAGATGAAAAAAAAATAAATAAAGATGTTACTATTTAAACCAATTTTTAGGTTATCATTTTTTTTAGTTTTAGTTTATCCTCGAACTGAAGATAGTAAAAGATTAATTTAAATCTTCACCATTTAATTAGAAGTATGTTAAATATGAACATATCTGTTTATTCAAAACATTTATAATATGTGTGACACACACCAAAATTCTCACAACAGATGGTTATTATGGGAGCTCATGCTGATTACTCAGCACATAGGTGAAAAATTCTGCAGAAAGCCATACACAATCAATAAAGAAAGTCTTTGTTCATTTGGATCATAACTTGACATATAATCCTGCTACAAACAGAGCAATTCAGAGAGATACCAAACATTATTTAAAAGAAAATGGAAGTTTACGACAGCAATCCGAGGATTTGTTTGATTATATTCATGAAACTGATCTTGAAACATTACTTTGAGAGCATGTTGGTTGCTGGTGGACCACTGTCTGGATGCTGCTTTGTGGAGACATAACTGGCTGCTGCACTTTCCGTTGCTGCCATAAAAACATCTCTATCCTCTCAAGCCGTTGTTTGATTGATCGGTTCTCTTCCTCAAGATCTGCTACTCTCTTTCTCAACATCTCTAACTCCGACTGGTTAGCTACAGGCTCAGTCTGCACATGTTTCCAAAATGTCTAATCAATCAAATGACTCATACACCTAGAGAAACAAATGATCATCCAAAAGAAACTCACCTTTAGACCTTTCAGGGTGAAGCGTTCCTTAGTACCTTCCTCGTCCCACTCAAGTTCCTGAATCCACTCTTCCTCTCCATAAATGACAAGATTACAGCCATTGGCGCTGCTGGAACCGAGAGGAAGTTTCCAGAGATTCGGACAGTCGAAAATATTGATTTTCATTAGGCACGGAAAAGACAAAGGACTCCAGTAGATGCTACTCAGTTGTTCCAGATTCTCTAACTCGAGGTGTTTCAACTTTAGAAAGGGCATCATAGTTTCATCTAGTTCACCATTCATAAAGCTGGCAGCTTTGTCTTTGCTTATTATTTCTTGTATTTGCGGTGAATCTCTTACATCAAGCCAACCAAGATTCGGAGCAAAGAGCAACCACGTCAAATCTTGAAGACCTTGGCATTCACTTATCTCCACTTTGACGAGGTACCGGAAGTTACACATATTACTCAGAGTTTTCTTGCTTTCATCATCGCCTTTCTGATCAATCTTTATCTCCCTTATGTTCGACTCATATATTGTGAGGCCTTCAAGCCTACTTGAAATCGCGGCAATCGATATCCCAGCTGCTCCTGACTCATAGTTGTAAAGAACCACACTGCGAATGCAACTTGCTAATCTGGGAATGCTCATCAACTGTTCCCAGACATAGGCATCACCCCCAGAGACTGTTAAGACTTTTAAATCCTTCAGGAGCTGTAGTTCCTCCACCAGTTCAATATCTAACTCAAAGGAAGCATACAGTTTCAGAACTTGCAAGCTTGATAAACTTGATATCCCAGAAATTTCTTTGAGGTAGCCTGTAAACTCAAGGTTCAAATGTAGAAGTTTTTTCAACTCTTTTAAACCCAGAGGAAGTTCATTTATACTTGTATGTGACAAGTTGAGATACTGCAAAGAGACCAGCCTCGAGATCCCTTCAGGCAACTCTTTGAGGCAAATGTTTGCAGTTAGATCCAAAACCACAAGATTAGGCATACACATAAAGAATCCACTTGAGATCTTCTCCAGACTATTAAACCGGAGGAACAAGGTTGTAAGCTTGGGACAAACTGGACTGCAACTTATATTCTTGATCTTATTTTCCGACAGTGACATCCTACTCACACTTCCCCAGTCCTTGACATTTGGGATGTCATCAAGTTTTGCTTTGGGTTTCACAATAAAGTTTTCTTTCTCCTCCCCAAGATTTGATGCTACCCACAAGGCCATTTCACGAACCAGGGTAGGCATGGTCACCATGTGCTCATATTGATTCTCCACCAGTAGACAAGCATGAACGAGGTAACTTATTATCCCGTAGCACTCCTCCTCTGCTCTGTATCTATCTTCTTTCCCATCTATAATTCCTTCATCTATCCAATACTCTACCAACTCATCTTTTGATAGGTAGCCATCATCCGCCAATAAAGCACAGTATTGGAGACACAGTTTCACTCTCTCATCCTTTAAATTATCGTAGCTAAACTTCAAAACTGGAAGAATCTCATGTTCCATACCTGAATACTTAGCCGCAGATAAAGTCAAAGCTTCGAGTACATACCGCCATTCTTGCACTAAATTCTTGCCTGCCATTGTCACGCCAATAACGCTAACTGCCAGTGGTGAGCCTCTGCATCTTTCAACAACTAGTCTTGCGAGCGCAGGGATGTCCGGGTGACTTTCTAAGGTCGCTTCACCAATTTTCTCGCAGAATAGATCCCATGCTTCATCTCCTCCCAAACATTTTACTTCCATCTCAATAGTAGCAACAAAGATCTCAGTGGTTTATCGTAAAAATGATTAAGAGTGAGTGGAAGGTGTTAAAAGATCTCATCTCTCGGCTAAAATGGTTAACTTTGTACCCAAAAAAAAAAAATGGTTAACTTTGAAGGTTCTTCTTACTTGTGGATCTTGATCTTTACTTCATTGACTTTCAAGTCGTCTGGTGCATGTGCAATAATGAAATATATATCGTCAAAGTCCTTTTAAATCTTCTAATTTATAATTCGACCCATTTACTTACTCTTTGGTGGAATCTTTTACAATTTGTTAAACAGATTGTGGTTCCTCAAACACCACTTTAATGTGATTGTTGATCAAATGTATGTATTGGTCAAGACTTAAGTTTGGGTTTGTTAATTTAAAAAAATAGATGGGAAATGCGTGGAAGTCCTTTATTCTCAGTCGGTTGAGTAAGTCTAAATAAGTTTATGTATGTGTCTACATAGTTATTGAGTTCTTGTACTAATTTTCACATTTGAAGAGAGTTCAAACACAAATATGTGGTTTCCATGATTCTGCTAGATACAATGGTTTAGGATTTTCTTCGATTCTTCTCCGGCATACTTTAGCTACGGCGATTTATTTACTTAAAAATTGGTACAATTGAATTTTGAATAATATAATTTTTAGTTATGTGTTTTGTAAATATATTATAATATAGTATTTAGTTATGTGTTTTGTAAATATATTAAAAATTTAATATATATATATATATATATATATATATATTTGTCAAACAAAATATAAAATTAAAATATTCAACTAGATAAATTGATGACTCCTAACTTGAAACGTTGACTGATATGCCCCTATTTTTCAAAAACTAATCTCCTATATCCCTCCTTAATCTACATGCCCCTCAGTCTTTTAATGAAATGTTGTGCTGACAATTTTACCATTCCTATTTTAATTTAATTTATGTTTTCATTATAAAAAAAAAAATTAATCGGGAAAAAAAAGTACCTCTCCTCTCGCCGATCTCCCTCTCGCCTCTTCTCCGATCGAGCTCACGCCGGCGATATCCGTTACCGTCGCCGGCGGCCAGAAACCTCCAATTTAAGCTGCATTTCACTCCTAAATCATTGTAAGTTACTAATTAAGCAAATAGAAGCTGTTTTTCGATTGATTTTAGCTCAAATTTGTGAATAAATTGGGAATATAAAATCTAGAGATTCTTGGATTCGATTTGGTTGCACATTACGGTTATATGTACTTTGGTGGGTGGTAGGTTCGTGATTGAATCATATTGTATCATGGGAGGTAGATTAGAAGCCAATTTCTCCTATTTTAAGGTGGATGAATCAAAATCGAAATCGCCTAAATATTGGAGAATATGGCGATATTGGGTAACAATAGTAGTACTGGGTAATACTAGGTACTGGATAACTATGTAACACTGGTAATACAAGTAACTAACACTGGGAATATTACTAGGTAACACTGGTAATACTGGTGATAATATTGGGTAGAACTAGTAATACTACTAGCACTGATTCTGTTTTTTTTTAATTGTTTTGCAGTATACAATGAGCAACAACGCCATCATACATTTTAAATGTCAAAGTTGGATGTATAGTTTGTTGTTGAAGATATCAGTGGAGGAGATGACATTGTTGATGATGGAAGAG
Organism: Orychophragmus violaceus; assembly: GCA_030180135.1. Classification (NCBI taxonomy): domain Eukaryota; kingdom Viridiplantae; phylum Streptophyta; class Magnoliopsida; order Brassicales; family Brassicaceae; genus Orychophragmus; species Orychophragmus violaceus. Next base: position 24,710,630 of record CM058240.1, on the reverse strand, counting down.
AGGATATATAAGAAGCTTAGGCTAGATGTAAGTAAGGTTAAGCTGCGTTTGAGTTACTTTCCATTACTGGTGGGTTGTGAGGAAGAGTTTACTATTTCTGATGATGAGGATCTTTGTGTTTACCTAACGTCTATGGATAAAGATAACCGTAGATGTGTTTTGTATATGGAGGTCATCAATGTATCGAAACTTCCCGAGCAAGTGTCGAGAGTGGACAAAAGTTCTATTGGTATGAACTATGAGGAGTTGCAGTCAAAAGATGTTGAAATCGAAGCTCAAGCCATAACTCTGTACGTGGAAAAGGAAAACGCAGTACAAGAACCACAATAGGAGGCAGTAGAGGATGAGGATGAGGTTGAGGTTGAGGATGATTTACCACGTGATGTGGATGTGGATATATCAGATAGCTATGATAGATATGTCGAGCCGCCACCTATTGTTAAACCCAGTCAGTTTATAGAGGCATGGGAAGACCGTTTGGGTTTTTATGTGCGTCAAGAATTTTCAAGTAAAGCGTTTTTGCAAGATTTGGTGGATAGAGGGGCATTTAATGAGTGTTTTGGTTATGTAGTAAAGAAGTCGGACAGGGTGCGATTAGTTTTAAAATGCCGTGTACCAAGCTGCAAATGGAGTCTACGAGCTGCAAAGGTTGGAGAGACTCCTATTTTCTCAATCAGAACGTACACTAATATGCATTCATGCAGTCGAAGTAGTCAGAGTGAAAGCAACTCGAAGAGGAAAGGCACACCTCAGTTGGTTGCATCTATTTTGCATGATGATTACCCTAGACAAATGGAAACTCCCGCTCCAAAGATTATCATGGATCTTGTTAAGACAAAACTTGGTGTTGACGTATCCTATTCCACAGCGTTGAGAGGGAAAAACGAAGCTGTTTGTGATTTGCGTGGTAGTTCGGAAGGAAGCTATGAGATGATGTATTGTTACTTGTACATGTTAGAGAAGGTGAATCCAGGTACAGTAACGTGTGTGAAATTGGATGAGCAGAATAAATTCAAGTACCTATTCATAGCTCTCGGAGCCAGCCTTGAAGGGTTTCAAGTTATGAGGAAAGTTCTAATCGTGGATGCAACATTTCTTAAAAATGGTTATGGCGGTTGCCTAGTTTTTGCTTCAGCTCAGGATCCTAATCGACATAATTATCCCATAGCCTTTGCGATAATTGATGGTGAGAAAACTGAAAGTTGGACTTGGTTTTTTGAGGTGCTGAAAACTGTGATTGCCGACTCTTCTGAATTGGTGTTCGTGAGTGACAGGAATGCTAGACTAATTGATGCCATAGATAATGTGTATCCTCAAGCTCATCATGGCTATTGCGTATGGCATTTGTCACAAAATGTGAGAGCCCATGCTTCTAATGTCAACAAAGACACAGTTTATGATAGATTTATGGAGATGAGCGCTCTTTACACAGTGGTTGAGTTCGAAGCTGCTTATACTTCTTTTAAGTCAAGATACCCTAAAGCGACGGAGTATATGGAAAAGACTACCGTGAAAGAGAAATGGGCAAAGTGTTGTTTTCCTGGGCAAAGGTACAACCTATACACAAGCAACACTGTGGAGTCTTTCAACAAAACTTTTAAAGAGGCGAGGAGGTACGCATTAATACCTTTGGTTGATGCGATTTTAAAGAGACTTTCGAAATGGTTTAACGAAAATCGGAAGGAGACAGTGGCTGGAACGGATGATAACAAGGTAGTGCCTTTGGTGGAGAACCATGTTCATGATCTTTGGATACAAGCTGAATCATTAATTGTCATGGTGTTAAATAGTTTCGAGCTTCTGTATGATGTCACCGGTAGCGATGGGAAGCTTTATCTGGTGAACTTGATGTCGAAGTCGTGCAGTTTCAGGTTCTTTGATATTGAAAGGTACCCTTGCGTCCATGCACTTACATATTTATCTACTTATATTAACTATTAAACTACAAAAACACAAATTAAACACGGGTAATACTAGGAAAATCGAAAAACAGCAAAAGTAAAACTATGTTGAACGTTAGTAATACTAATATCTTGGGGTAATACTATGTATATATTTTACTTGTAAAATTTTGGCGCCAAAATCTTCTTTTTTCCCTCCATTTTTTTAGGAGTTATATTTTTTTGGCTTTTTTGGCTGAACTCCTCTCTCGAACTCCTCCCACATTTTCATTATATCTATTGTGACTCTCCTCTCTCTACCACCTCTCCATTTCTCTCGAAATTCTCTCCCATCTCTCTCCTCTCTTTCTCTCCAATCCATCACCAATCCCTCTCCCAAGTCATACACAATTATGGACCCGAGTTACAGCGAGGAGAAGAGACACAAGAAGATATACGATAGGATCTTTTTCATCGCTGATGGTGACTATGGAATCCCGAACCATTGTCCTTGTGGAGGAGGAATAACCGAGAAAAGAATTGTAGAGAATGTTTCCATAACCGAATCAGTTATAGGAAAGAAATACTACATATGCAAGGATTTCGAGGTATATATCTAAAAATAAATCGGTTATATGGTTGAAATCTACTACTGTTAGGTTCTGGGTTTGTTGTGTGATCTTGTTAGATTATTTCGCATAGGTTTCGCTAGGATTACTATGTAGTAATACCATGTTATACTGGTGTTACTGTGAAATTAATACCAAGTTATATTGATAATACTGTGAAAGTAATACCATGTCATACTAAGTAATACTTGTAATACCAGTAATACCTGTAATACCAGTACTACCAGTATTACTAGTACTACCAGTAATACTAATAATACTGTCAATGTAATACCGTGTAATACTAGTTATCCTAGTGATACTGTAAATGTAGTACCTTGTAATACTGGTGATACCATGTTATATTAGTAATACTGAATATTAATTTTTGTTTGTAGGATGATTATTCTCACATTCGGAAACTATGTGATTTGGCCGTACAAGAAGAGGTGACATTGTTGAGGAAGGAGGTCGATGAGCTTACCAAAAAAATTCAGAACATGTCACACCATGAGTTTCAGATCAACCAACTGCTTGAGGAGATTGCAAAACTGAAAAATGTTTAAAACCTTGCTTTATCTCTACTTTTTAAGTATTAAGTTATTGAGTCTTGTTGGAGATGTTATCTGAATTGTTGTTTGTTGTTAACTTCATGTTTGCTTATTTATCATCGTTTTTTAAGGCATTATCTTATTAAAACCTTATTTTTCTACCTTTTCTTAGTCTTTCTTAAGCTTGATGTGATCTTAAAACCTTAAACCTGATAAAACCTTAAACTAGAAAAGGACACAATTTATAGTATTCAAGATAAAAGGATAAATAGGCATCCGATAACCAAAACGAACTAAAAGATTGACTGGTTTTTTAAACCAAAAACAAAAAAACATAAAACACAATGAGTTTCAAACACAATGGGCGATATACGCGTTCTTCTCCTTCATATCCTTCACGAAGGCTTCCACTGCGGTAAGTCTTCCATCAAACCCTTCAACCGTGCTCACAACTGTCTTCATCTGCTCCTCCATTTGTTTCTGGAACCTCTTTAGGATCTGCTCGATCGCGCTTTGTCCCGGTGCCGGAGGATGAATGGCGGCAACTGGCTCTATAACTGGATTAGCAATTGGCTCGAAAACTGGTCTTCGGGCAGCAACATCCACGTCATACATATCTTCAAAGAAAACGGTAAATCCTTCTCCCAAACGTTTCATCCAGCTTTCCACGACAATATCATGCGTATCAACGTCATCATCTTTCTCCGTGAGTCGAAGCAGAAGAGCCTTTTCCTCATCATTCCGAGGAACCATGATACTGTCAATGTTCTGTTTCACAGAAGACAAAAATATAAGCATTTTAAATATTTTATAACCAAACTAACTAATTTGCATAACAAACAAACCAAACACCAACCTTGGTTGTTCCAAGTTCCTCGTTAATCTTCGAGAGAGAGGGAAGCCTTTCATGTCACAACTCTTGAATTTTGACCGGCACATCCTAGGACAATCTTCATCTACGTCTGCAGCCTCTTCTCTGAAACTTCTCATCAATCAGGGATCGCCTCGAATGGTAACAGCTAAAAAAGACAAAAAGTAAAGTACAAATAAGTATTTCCAGTATTACACCATCCTAAGAACATAATATTATTAGTATTGCCAGTATACACAAATCTAATAAACGTGTTTCACTGACCTCTAATGGCAGACAGAATCCTGGAATCGGCCATTGTCCTCCCTCTTTCACAAACCCTCCAAAATGTTCTACTGTGTGCTTGATCTGACTAAGCATATAATCAAAAGACAATCTCCCCCAAGGGAATGTCTTACAGAGATCGAGATCATCCACTACTCTCAGAAGGAATGGACTCACAGGGTTTGCTTTTTTACAATACTTGGTCTGCGTTATGAGAACGTTGCACAAGAACAACAGCACCAACATCCTTAGCCTACCCCGGCCTGCTTTCTTCATCTCATCTACCTTCTCTTTGATGTCTACGAATCTAACAACACTTTTACCAAAATGCTTAGTGACAAACTTCGTGCCACCGAGCGTCTTATAATGCGGTGGGTAGTTCCGACAGTCTAAACCGGAGATCAGGGCGTGTTCTGTCAGACCGTATCGTATAGGGACGCCGTTTACAGAAAACCATGCTTCCCATTTCCTCTCGATTTTTGTCGTACGTAGAAGAAGCATCCACATGCCTTGAACCTTGTGGTTCTTGTCCATAGGCATGTGGAAAAGATGTTTAAACTGAGGATGATTCTCAAACCATTCCCTCTCCATGTCACTGAGTGGAGGATCCAACTCCTTAAGCGTAGTCAAAAACTCATCCATAAAGCATCTAGTCCCGACCTTGAATCTCTTCCTATACTCGCTAGGAGGGAAGTACATACCCATCAGTCGTATTGCTTCTGTTTCTACTTGATTCTGATCTAAACCCTGAAAAAAACAAAGAAATATTACTTAGTATAACCTAGTATTCTCAAAGTATAACTCAGAATTACCAGTATTCCAAGTAATGTTACTTAGTAATACTAGTATTAATAGTAGTTTATCCAGTATAACCAATATTACATAAAAAACATTACAATCGAACCTCATCTAGAGCTTCTCAAAATATTACTTAGTATAACCCAGAATAACTCAGAATTACCAGTATTCCAAGTAGTGTTACTTAGTTATACTAGCATTACTAGTAGTTTACTAGTAGTTTATCCAGTATAACCAATATTACATAAAAACATTACAATCGAACCTCATCTTCTAGAGCTTCGGGACGATGTTGAGACGATATCTCATGATGCTGGTCCGTCGTTTTCTATGAATCCAGCAACAGAAAAACAGTTGGGTCTTGTTAATAATTATAGTTTTACATAAACATTTATATCAATATTACATATTTAATCATCCTAATTTTACCTCGGAGGTTTCCAAAGTGCAGCTCCCTTCTTGATCTTCCTCTTCCTCCTCATCTCCTTGATCTTCATCTTCTTGTTCTTCTTCTTTTTCTTCTTCTTTGTCTTCTTCTAACTCTTGCACAACTACCATAGCTGTTTCATCTCCTTTTACTCCTTCTTCTTCACTCTGAACTCCCCGATCATCAACTATCTTCTGTGTTGGATCTTCTTCAGGAGGAGATTCATATTAAATCGTTATCTTCTTCCCTTGAGCTATAGTACTCTTCGTCCTCTTCTTTGAAGACTCTCCCTTATTACCATTCTCTCTTTTCCTCTTCTTCTTTGAACTCTTTAAATAGACGGAAGAATTCTTGGAATTCTTGTTCTTCTTTGTCCCTCGCCGTGTTGTAACCATCTCGATCGTCAGTAACTGAGAGAGACAACAAATAGAGAGTGTTACAATCCAAACTACAAAGACCGAGACTCCTACAAACCGTACAAACCTCTCATCATCTCATCATCTCGGCATAAAGATTTCAAGAGGATTTCAATCCCATTTTCTTAACCTAATCCAAGCAAAATCGTTTCTTTTCTCGGGAAATCTAAAATGGAAACACTATCTACGAGAATTCCACTATCTATAAACATCATCTTTCACATCATCTCATCCTCTCGACATAAAGATTAGGGTTCATGGTCGCATACCTTTCACGGCGTTTCACGATGGAGAGACGATGGAGGTGTTCGGAAATCAAGATCGCACGGTGTCGCGATGCAAGATTGCGTTGGAGTTAGGTCGATTCTCGGCGGAGATCGTCGCAAATTCACTTCCGGAGTCGGAGTTAGGCCGCTGTCGTGGAGAGCTGTCGTGATTTGGTAATTAGAGGAGAGACGAGAGACTTAATTTTGAGAGGATCCGATATAGTTGGATATCGGGTCAGGATTCTCTGGGTCGGGTTGGTTTTCAGTGTAATTAGGATTAAAATGAGTGGGTAAAATCGTAACTTGCACATATTTCGAATTAAAAAAAAAAGAAATGTTCTAATAAATCAAGGGGACATTTGGGATTAGCTTTTGAGATATAGGGGCATACCAGCTCATGTCTCTCCTAACTTCCTAAGTAACATATTTTTTTAATATATATTTAAATATATATGCTTCTAATACGTATTGCTCAGTATGTTTAAAATAATTGTTTTTAAGTTTCTATATTATTCTAGGTATCTGATTTCTGATTCTATATGTTTATTATAAACTCACGAAAATGTTGTCTTTTTGCATAATATTTTTTTTAAATTTAAAGAAATTGAGAAAGACAAAATAGTGCAACTCACCGACTGACTCACACACTCATATTCTATGTTTGAACTCAGATAATAACAGTCGCCTCCAACTGTTCACAAACTCTACTGGTTTTCTGGGACGGCGTACGGCGGCTTCGGCCTTGTTGGCGTCGTCCATGGCTCTTCCTATCTTTCTTCTTTGGTGATTAGTTGTTCAAGTTTTTGGTGTTCATCTTGATCATATCCTAGTTGTCGTTCTCCTCATGTTGTTCTGATTCCATATGGTTTGACGGTGAGGTGCGGTACAGCTCCGATCTTTTGATGAATGCGTTCGATCTGGTTCTTAGTGTTGGTTGCGTCGCAAATCTTGCTTCTGCAGGTTGTGTTGATGTGGTGTCGGCGCTTCTCAGATCTCCATGGTGCTGATGTCTCCTTGTTGGTGTACGGCAAGATGATGTGGCCTCCAACGAAGATCTAGTGGTTATGTCCGTGTCTTTGATCATATAGTCGGTCTGGTCATGTTTGCTTTGCTTCTCTTTAGTCGATTTAACCTTGGGTCGGTGTGGGAGGATAGTGATTGTTGTTAAGGTTGGGTAGGGGTCGGTTTTATTTGGTTTGTTTGAGGTTCTTTGTGGTTTTAGCAGCATGTGGGTTAGCTTGTGATAACTCTCAGCGATGGTAGTGTAGGAATTTCTAGCAGTTCTAATCCCAATTAGCAACCATAGGTATAATTCCAAGCCTAGGATCCAGGGTCTAGGTATATTGAATCTACATCAGATCTCGAATTACCTGGAGTTTAGCAGCGGAAGATTAACAGATAAACGAGATTCTCAAGCGCCTCAAGTGCTGCGCCTCTACTGGTATCCACACGCACACAAACTGGAATCCGTCGGGATGCTAGTGTCGGGAGATCGGATCTCTTTTGGATACGTCTGTTTCTAAGAGGTAGCTGCCGTTAGGCTTAAACTTATACTCCAGGTCGTGCTTATATCATATATAGACCTGGGAAAACCTAATTAATCACCCGGACCGAACCGAGATTAATCAAGTCAGTAAATCGAAACATTGTTTCGATCTGCGCCTTTGCATCGATCGACACAACACTTGTGTCGATCGACACACTCTTAAAACTCGTATATTAATGTGTATCAAATACACATTAACTTGATCATTACTTTAATGATCATTCCCACATGAAGTATATCCAGTTTGTTTAGGTGTGTGACCCTGTAGGATCATATAATACTAGCAATGAATTCTAAACTCATTGATCATAAGTGGCTTCTAGCAAAGCATTATGATTACCTAGTATCATATGAGTGTCTAATCTCGACAATACAACTATCTCTAGAGTTGTTACAAAGTATGATTTCAGGACATTCCCAACAATCTCCCACTTGTACTGGAATCATCTATTCCCATAATCCCTTCGTCTATATATCTCGATCTGGCATAAGGCAAGATCCGTGTCATCCTTATTAAGCCAAAATCATGTTCATCGAACTCCGATTTATACTGACAAGACAAACGACTGACAATCACCTCGTTTGAGTGTGGCCACACATTTCTCAGTATTCAAATCTTCGATGGGCCCTGAGATATTTATCTCCTGTTATATAGGAGGGACAAATCCCATCTTGTTCCATCCTTGTTCCTTCACACGCTTCATGATACGCCCAATCAATGTCTTTATAATCACCAGTTACGGCTGACGTTTGACAAAGTCAAAGCGGACCAATTCACATGTAAGAAAACATGATGAACTCAGGTCTAAGAACTATACTCTATAGTTGTAATAAAAACTCTCATGACACTTATATAACTATCCAGTAGAGTTCTCATTAGTGGGTCATGTCCGATCATGTGTTCTCTAACACATATCTATGTGATTGACTTTAATACTCTTATTAATGACTCCATGAAACTTAGTCATCAGTCACCTCACATACTAGTCTCACGCGGTTGTTAATGTCCTACTTTAACAACCTTGACCAGGGACCATCATAATTTATATCATTTATCGTTTATAGGGTTTCATGATCAAGTCACATACTTGATGACCTATAAAATGTCATAAATTACTTTGGGACTATTATTTAATAACATAATTAAATAATACTGATGTCAGAATTCATTAACATAATCAAATTATGTTTACACGAACATCATATCATAACTAAAATTAACAATAACAACTCCCACTAAAATTAAGATCACATCTTAAAACATCTAATGCCTGTAGCAGTTGTCTAAACCTCATTCTCTCTTGCTCAGCGTGTGTCGAAGGACACTGCGTCTTGCTAAGAGTAATGCCAAGTGTCATTGGCATGAAGCCCTTCTTGGAATCATGCATATTGGACATGTGCAAGACCTTATCAATATAAGCATCTTGACACAATCCAATTAGCTTGTCTAATCTATCTCTATAGATTCTTATTCCAAGAATGTTTACGGTTTCTCCCATATTTTTCATCGAAAAACAACTTTCGAGTCGAGTCTTAACAGACTGAAACAATGGAATTTCATTTCCGAGAAGCAGTATGTTATCGACATACAATACTAGAAATGCAACTACGCTCCCACTAGTCATCTTGTAAACACACGGTTCCTCTTCGTTCCTGATGAAGTCAAACCTTTTGACTGCTTCATCAAAACGAAGATTCCAACTCTGAGATGCTTGCTTCAATCCATAAATGGATCGATGAAGCTTGCATATCTTCCTAGTTGTATTAGGATTAATGAAAAACTTCAGGTTATGTCATGTACACATCCTTTTCAGAATTCCATTTTCGGAGTCAGGGCTCATCATTGCTTCTTCAAAATTCGTAGGCCCGTCACTTTCAATGATTAACAGATCATGACAATTGGTTACGAGAAATCCGCATTTCTCGGGTTCGTGACGGATCCTTTCGGATCTGTGAGCTTCAGGTTTGTGTAAAAGTCGCGCATATATCTCATATATAGACTTTTACCACGACCTAATTAACCAAGATTTAAACCATAGTTAATTAAGTCATAAACCAAAATCAATATTTTGGTTCGCGATCTGTGTCGATCGATACACCTTTGTGTCGATCGACACTTCCTCAGAAACTCGCCATTTGAATGTATATCAAATATACATTCACTAGATCCTTTGCAAACTTCAGGCACCACATGTGCAGGTTCTACAACTCTTTGTAGATCCAACTACTGTTCTTCCTCATCAGGTTGAGCAGCCTCCTGTGATTTTCGAATTTCTTCGAGTTGTACTTTTACTCCCACTGTTCTTCTTGGAAGGAAAATCCTTCTCAAGAAAACATAGTTCCGAGCAACAAACAACTTGTTCTCGGACCGGTTGTAAAAGTAACTTGCCTTGGTTTCGTTAGGACAACCAATGAAGTAGCACTTATCAGATTTGGGTGAGAGCTTATTAGAGATTAAACGTTTTACATAAGCCTCACAACCCCAAATCTTCATGAAAGACAATTTAGGAACATTTCCAGTCCACATCTCATGTGGTGTCTTTGCATTTAATTTTATGGAACCCTATTTAGTGTAAACGCAGACGTTTCTAGAGCGTGTTCTTAGAAGGATAATGGAAGATCTAAGTGACTCATCATTGATCGAACCATATCTAATAAAGTCCGATTCAGGAAGGGTGAATTGTGAAACAATTTCACAATCTCTCAGATGATCACTAAATTCTTGACTTAAGTATTCACCTCCACTCCATGATCTCATCGTAGAGCTTTAATACTTTTGCCAAATTGATTCCGTACTTCATTCTGGAACTCCTTGAACTTTTCAAAAGATTCTGACTTATGTCTCATTAATAAGACATAACCGTACCTACTGAAACATCAGTAAAGGTAATGAAGTACTGAAAATTTCCCTTAGCACTAGCGCTCATCGGGCCATACACATCCGTATGTATAAAGCCCAATAAGCCTTTGGTCCTTTCATTTCATTTGTCCGTTCGCAACCTGTGTTGATCGTTGCATACATGCATCGATCGACACTACCTATGTTGAAAGGGCCCTTTTCGTTTTATCCAATAAACAAGATTCGCATTTCTCACATGATTCATAATCAAATGAGTCCAAAAGTCCATCACTATGGAGCTTATGAATCCGTTCTCATTTATGTGACTCAAACGACAATGCCAGAGAAAAGCTTGATTCGTATCATTTGATTTGAATCTCTTGGTACTAATGTTATAGTTAGGCACCTTTTGGTTTAGAACATAAGGCCCATTCTCTAATGGACTGCTACTATAAAACATATCATTGTAATCAAATGAATAACACTTATTCTTAATTTGAAAACTGATATCCTTCCAAATCCAAACAAGGAATAGAAATAACATTCCTGCTCATAGCAGGTACATAGTAGCAATTATTAAGTTCTAAAACCATGCCAGAAGGTAAAGACAAATAAATGTTCTTACGGCTAATGCAGCAACTCTTGCTCCATTTCCATGCGCAGGTCCACTTGTCCGTTCTCCATAGTCCTACTATGAGCACCACAGCCGGTATCCAATACCCAATGAGTAGAACCATAAGAAGTAACATTTACTTCTATAACATAAATACCTGAAGAAGAAGTCTCGTACGTCTTCTTCATCTTCTCATAATCTTCCAGGAATTTCTTGCAATTTCTTTTCAAATGCCCATAACCATTACAATAATGGCACTTATCATCTTTAGAAGGACCAGACTTAACCTTAGGAGCATGGTTAGACTCGCTTGGATTCACAATCGAGCTCGTCTTGCCATCACCTTTGGTCTTACCAAGTTTCTTAAACTTATTACCCTTTTGTACCATGAGGACATTTGGGGTGTCCTTCTTGATGTTAGGTTCAGCATTCTTGAGCATCCCATGCAACTCAGTCAAAGTCTTTGTCAAGTTGTTCATGGTATAGTTCATAACAAACTGATCATAGCTTGACGGCAATGACTGTAAAATGATGTCAGTAGCCAACTCTTGGCTAATGGGACAATCCAGTTTCCCCAGGTTATCAATATAACCCATCATCTTAATGACATGAGGACTAACTGGTTCGTCCTTTGGTAGCTTGCACTCAATTACAGACTTAACAGTCTGGTATCTCTGAGTTCGTGCCTGCTCCTGAAACATGCTTTTCAGGCCAGTGATCATCTCTATTGGCGACTCCACGTACTCATATTGCTTCTGCAAGTCCGAGTTCATGGTAGCCAACATGAGACAACACACATCAACCACATCATTAGAATGCTTATCCCAATCATCCTTTTCTGACTGCCAGGCATTCACTCGGTACTTCTTAGGGAGAACTTTCTCAAGGACATAGTCCTTTTTCTCCTGTTTGAGAACAATTCTCAAGTTCCGATACCATTCAAGAAAGTTGGATCCATTTAACTTGTCCTTCTCAAGGACGGATCGCAGGGAGAAATTGTTATGATGGTTTATGCTAGACATAGCTGAAATTAAAAGAGGTTTAGTTATGATGTTCAAGAAAAGAGAAATCTTAACTATTAAGAAGACTCGCATTATATTCAAACAATGTTTCCTCAAATGAATATAATGATCCAAGACCCATACTTCACTAGATTTGAGTGAGCCACTGGCTATCACCCAAATTTTAGCTATCTAGGTAAGCAACAACTTTGCTAGTTATATCCAATATAACTCTTGGTTGTGGATTGACATCTCATGTCCAGTCCACGTGATGTCTCTGAGCCCAAAACGATTTTGATGACCCATTCAAGTAAACCAACCTTTTGAGTCATGTAATTGTTGATGTCTTGCACTGCAAGTCCATCAACACAATTACTTCCTGTCTTACTTATGTAATTGTGGACATCTTGCACTGCAAGTCTATCGCACAATGAAACAAGTCTTGACAGTTGACAAGATTGGAAAGACATCTAAATATACTTGATATTTAGTTGAGGAACGGAACCTTTAATCCAATATACATATCATATATGTATCTTAGAAGGATTGTAATTTTATTAAAACAACTAATTTTCTTATGTTTTAATTGTTCTTAGAATTTGGGTTAAGTTTGGTTCGGTTCTGTGATGTCAGGTTCAATAACCGAAATCACCAGAGACTGTGTCCACCGATGCTACTTTAGTGTCGATCGATACACTTCTACCGAAACCAATTTGCGATAACCGATCAATCCAATTGATCCGGTTTTGACAACCGGTCAGTGTCGATCGACGCTACATTAGCGTCGGTCGATACCAACCAAATCAAACCAATCGCAATAAACCGTTCTTAGCGTTTAACCATTATCAACCAAGCTCGATAACCGGTCCAATCCAATTGAACCGATTCATCAATTTCGCGAGGTTTGTGTCGACCGACACAACTCTTGTGTCGATCGTCACTAGGCGAAACCTAAGTTTTATTCGGGTTTTCGCCCTGTGTCGATCGACGCCGGATTGACATCGATCGACACCATGCGAAAACCCTAAAACGTTTTCGAACAAAAAACCCTAGCCGAGATTATTTGATCAAAACTCAATTTTAGCATGCATATCAAATATACAGTGATCCAGATTCAACTAATCTAATCAACATGCTACAAGATTCAATAGAATAAACCCTAAGGCTCTGATACCACTGTAGGAATTTCTAGCAGTTCTAATCCCAATTAGCAACCCTAGGTATAATTCCAAGCCTAGGATCCAGGGTCTAGGTATATTGAATCTACATCAGATCTCGAATTACCTGGAGTTTAGCAGCGGAAGATTAACAGATAAACGGGATTCTCAAGCGCCTCAAGTGCTGCGCCTCTACTGGTATCCACACGCACACAAACTGGAATCCGTCGGGATGCTAGTGCCGGGAGATCGGATCTCTCTGGGATACGTCTGTTTCTAATAGGTGGCTGCCGTTAGGCTTAAACTTATACTCCAGGTCGTGCTTATATCATATATATATAGACCTGGGAAAACCTAATTAATCACCCGGACCGAACCGAGATTAATCAAGTCAGTAAATCGAAACATTGTTTTGATCTGCGCCTTTGCATCGATCGACACAACACTTGTGTCGATCGACACACTCTTAAAACTCGTATATTAATGTGTATCAAATACACATTAACTTGATCATTACTTTAATGATCATTCCCACATGAAGTATATCCAGTTTGCTTAGGTGTGTGACCCTGTAGGATCATATAATACTAGCAATGAATTCTAAACTCATTGATCATAAGTGGCTTCTAGCAAAGCATTATGATTACCTAGTATCATATGAATGTCTAATCTCGACAATACAACTATCTCTAGAGTTGTTACAAAGTGTGATTTCAGGACATTCCCAACAGGTAGATCTTGACTGGGTCTTTTACTTTGGATGATTGTTATCATAGGTTTTCGATTATCCCTCTTCTAATCGGGTGTTCCATTACCTTCCCGTTGGTTTGTTCTTTAATCCGGTGATTTGTGGTTTTGTGTATGATTTTTCCTTTGTTTAAGTTTATTATCAATCTTTAACTTGGATCAAACCACTGAAAAATCTGGATCTCTTTGATCTTCGGTATGGCTTGGCCAATATTTCCTGATTTTGAGAGTCCAATTGTCGATTTAAGCTGGGGGTTTTAATGTGTTTAGCTTTTTTTGGATTTGTGTGCACTGTTAATAGGAAGTGTTGACAATCTTTCCAATATATATGGGTGGTATCTGTGTTTCAAACTTACTCAACGGAAGCTTCAAAGAAGCTATCTAAGGAGAAAGTTGAAAAGACAATTGAAGAAAAATATTTATCTAATCTTCGAGAAGTACATTTGTGGTAAAAGATTTTGGAAGTCCGCCTGCTAGTGTAGGATCGAGAACATTAAACTTTTATCTTGTTTCGGAAAACTTTTTGTGTACGATATCGCTATTGTGTCATTATGATTGTCTCACATGTTTATAATGAGAAAAGATCAATAGCTTATGACACTATTTCATATTTCTTCAGTGATGTAATTTGTATCCAACCAGATATTAATAAAAACAATGTTAAAAAAAGAACTCGAATAATAATACGGCAGAAGAAACCACTAACAAATTACAAGCACTGATCTAAAGGAAAAAAGTGTTTTCAGGATATCTTTAAGAGTTACTCCCTCCATTTCATATTAAGTGTCATTTTAGAGTTTAAAATTTGTTTCATTATAAATGTCGTTTTACATTTTTAATACAATTTTTAACTAAATATTCTAATGTTATCCTTATTCTTTTAGCTTAATAATAAGGGTGAACATATTATATATAATTAATTGATGGTAAAACATAAAATTTAATTATTTGTTTAATAAGTGTAAAAAACTTTAAACGACATTTAACCTGAAACGAAAAAGCATGAGTTTTCAATCTTTCATAGTTAAATAACTTGTCAAAAATTATCAATAAACAAAACTATAACATCCCTACATATTTAAGTCAGTTAATAGCAATTAAATTTTAAGTACTAATAAAATCATGTTTTTTTTTTTTTTGAATTTTAATAAAATCATGTTACGCAATGCAAGTGAAACACAATTGGCTTTTCAAGTTTTCTATATGAATATTTTCGCGGTCAAGAGCCAAACATTTAGATTATATGAAAATATATTAGAAACGCTTTTGAAACAAAATTTTCTAATAACTATAGTTTAAAAACACAATGGAAACGTTCGTTTTCATTTTGGAAACAATTCAAAAACTTGCATTCTCTTAATAAACGTAGTAGATAAATAATTACTAATGGTCCATGGAGATGCTTTTATTTAATAGTTATAAAATTTAATCTTAATTTCAGACTTAGATCCCACTCTTTTTATGATAAATGTTGCCTTAAATCAAAGAAGATAAATGATGATATGCAGTGCAAGCTAAAACTATTATTAAACGCAATTGATAGTAAAGTGAGGAGTTTAAGGTTTTTATTTGTCAACAATAAAACGAAAATCTAAAAACTAAAAAGTTTCTATCATTCAGTTTAGTGATACATAATTGACATTATGAATTGTGAGATGACTGAAAGCGCACACTTATTAGTTTATCCGCCTTCTTGTTTTTTTTTTTTTTTTTTGGAATTCATAGAAGTTCGAAGGCCATTCTTTTTGCTTTCAAACTCGTCCATATAAATTGTGAAAACAGGCTATTCTTTTGGTGTAGAAATCAACTTCACCAGCTCATATCAATCGGTTGAAAAACAATTGTATTTTGATTGAAGAATCCCATATATTTCATTGTTTAGAATCAGAACTTCGTATAGAATTCAACATGAAATGATAAAAGGCTCATAGGTATATTCGTTGTTTCCATCACTACGTTTGTACCATCCCTACCTAATAGCGGAACAGTTATATTAGCGGTTAGCGGAAGTGGTAAGCGGTTGAATAATGCAAAACTGTAAGTGAAAGCAGTTAGTGAAAGCTGTTAGCGAAAGCGGTAACAAAAAGCTGAGAATAACCGTTTTTATTGTAGCTTTGATAACGTTTTTGTGATTGGTAACAAAGAAAGCGGTATGTCTCTATAACGTCACCAATCAAAACCATCCTCTTCTTTCTAAAAATCATTGATATAATATAAGAAATCACTCACAAGTTGCAGGAATAAACTATGTAAGGAATGAGGAAAAGAAAAGAAGAAGAGACTTACTGAAAAACTCACAACTCATAACTCACGACAAAAACAAGAAGAGGCTTATGGGACCAACTATGAAAAATAATAATATTCAAATCAGTGGAGACATGTATAGTTATAAGCAATAGTAATGGTGGAGACAAAGTAAAAAGAAGGAAATGATGAAGCGTGAAGATGTCTATCCCTTAGCAAAAGGAATGTTGCAATACGAAAATGAACGTTGCAACTTTGTTAATTAGTTGTTGTATCTTATATATAAATATATATTGTGTAAGCTTTGATATGAGTATCGAATAACAATCACTTATCTTTGTTCTCTATTATTCTTTCTGATGGTATCAGAGCATCTATAGAACCTTAACAGGTCAAAATGGCAGAAAACACAAAGAAAACAGAGTCTCTTTATCCTTTTCCTTCTTCTCTTCATGTTTCAAGCTCGGTAAACATCAAGCTCAACGAAACCAACTACTTGTCATGGAAAACACAAATGAAATCTCTTTTACGAAGTCATAAGTTGTTAGTCTTTGCGAGTGGTGCTGAGAAACCTCCTGAAGCTACCATTAGCACCACCGTTAATGGAGCTACTGTCACATCTCCAAATCCAAAGTATGAAGGTTGGGTCTGCTCTGACCAACTGGTTCTCTCATGGATCTTTGGGACTCTCATTGAAGAAGTCTTGGGTTATGTTTATGGTTTAACAACCTCTCAAGAAGTATGGGCTTACCTTGCTGCCAACTTCAACCAGACATCTATTGCTTGTGAATATGATCTTAAAAGACGTCTGCAAGTTCTTACCAACAAAGGTAAAGATTTTCTAACCTATACACGTGAGTTCAGATCTATTTGTGATCAACTCAGTGCCATAGGGAAGCCTCTTGATAACTCAATGAAGGTATTCACGTTTCTAAATGGTCTGACCAGTGAGTTTGACCCTATATGTACTGCTCTCCAAAGTTCAATATCACGCCTTGGTCCTCCTGCATTTAATGATGTGGTCTCAGAAGTTTCTGGTTTTGCTACTAAGCTTCAAGCTCGTGAAGATGCAACTGGTGTTACTCCAACTCTGGCCTATCAAGCTGAAAGAGTACAGTCTTATGTTCCTCGAGGAAATTATCAGAGTATGAACAGAGGTTCACGGGGTCGTGGAGGATTCAATTACCGCTACGTCAGCAATCGTGGCAGAGGAAGTGGTTTTACTACTCGTGGTCGTGGATTCTCTCAACAAGTCAGCACGCAAGGCTGGAATCGTGACTCTTCTGCTATGAATCAACGACCAACATGTCAAATTTGTGGTCGTGTTGGCCATTCTGCGTTTAAATGTTGGATTCGATTCGATAATACTTATCAAAGCGATGATCTTCCTCAAGCTCTCTCTGCGTTGCGCACCTCAGAACTGACTGCATTGAATGGTATCCTGATTCAGGAGCATCTGTTCACATTACATCCTCGAATGTTCCTCTTCAGAACTCTATACCTTACCATGGCCCTGAAACTGTTCAAGTAGGTAACAGTGCTCATCTTCCTATAACTCATGTTGGATCCACAGTCATCACTACTCCGCAAGGTATTCTTCCCTTGTCCGATGTTTTGGTTTGTCCGAATATTCAAAAGTCTCTCTTATCTGTGTTAAAACTTTGTGATGATTACCCTTGTGGTGTATTCTTTGATGCTAATTGGGTTTATGTTATCGATCTACCAACTCAGAAAGTGGTGACCAAGGGACCACGCAATAAGAGTTTATATGTGTTGAAGGATCAATAGATTGTGGCTTTCTTCTCAAATCGGCAAGTGACAACTTCAGAACTGATTTGGCATTATCGACTTGTCCATGCTAATTTCCAGGTTCTTCAACAATTAAGGAGTAACAAGGCTATTTCTATGAATAAGAGCACAACAACACCCATTTGTGAACCTTGTCAGATGGGAAAGAGCACAAAACTCCTGTTTTTTCAGTCTTTGTCTAGTAGTTAGGAACCACTGGATCGAATACATTGTGACATGTGGGGACCCTCTCCAATTGTATCAGTCCAGGGATTCAAATATTATGTTGTTTTTATCGATAATTTCTCTCGCTACTCTTGGTTCTATCCTCTTAAAGCCAAATCTGATTTCACAGATGTGTTTATGGCTTATTGATATATCATGGTTTTTACCCATTTTAGACCATGATATAGATGTGTTTTTAGTGTCTTTTGTATTCGTTTAGAGTCTTTTACAGGTTTAATCAAGTTTGGAGCTAATTGGAGATATTTGGAGCATTTTGGGACTTTTGGGACGTTTTGGCCGAGAGCTTAAGTCACTGTCCGATTTATTGATCATGCATCGACCGACACACCTTGTGCATCGGTCGACACACTAGCGAGATGGGCCGTACACGTCGGTTTAATGAAGATATGAAGATTTGCAAAGAAGCCCAAGATAGTTCCAGTATTTACACAGAAGCCCCATCCGAGATTATACCTATATATACTAGTTTTTGGTGTTTATTTTACCTAGGCTTTCATAATTAAGAGCAGAGGATTTTTAGAGCTTTTGGGGCTGATCTGAACCTGTTACATCATCTGTATTTGGAGAAGATTTCGAACCCCTTTTACTCTTATTCTTTTATGCAATTTATTCATCATATGATTATGTTTTCATTATCTATGTCTGAGTAGATTCCTTGTTAGGTTTAGGGTTTCTCACATAGGATTTCATGACCTACTAGACTTGTTCAATTTCAGTTAAGGATTCAAACTATATCTGTTCTTCAATTTAATTGTGCTTAAAGCTAGTTCTAACCTGATCAATTAGAATCTAGATCTTAGGTTGCTAAATACGTCACGGAAGTGGGGTTTAGGAATCTGAAATAATTAAATTGGGCAATTAAACTTTGCGCAAACGGAAGTTTGGTTTAGGATAATTGTGAACATATCAAACTTGGAATTAATGCTAGTTTAATCTGTTAGTTCTCGCAAACGAAAGTTTGGTTTGCTGCACTTAGACTTAGAGAATTATCGCAAAGGAATTTGGTTAATTCTATATCTGTGTTTTGAGTTCTAGAACTGTGCTTAATTAGATCCTTGCTGAATGAACTGTCTGCTTGTCTGATTTCCTGAGAATACCCTAGGCTTGACGCTTTTAGTTTATTGCTTCTCAACCGTTAATCTCTGCTACTGTTTACTTTCTTGCTTCGCAATTTATTTACTTCACCATCTGCTTATTTCTAGTATTAATCTCTACGTTTCTGTTTCTATTGAGACCAAGTGTCCATGTGGATTCGATAGCCCTATATACTACTTTGACATTGATGTTCACTTGCAGTTTAGAATAGGGTAAAACTTAGAACCTACCAAGTTTTTGGCGCCGTTGCCGGGGACTCTTTGAGTCTTCGATAGCTTCGAGCCTAGGGTTTTACTAGGATTTTTCTTTTTCTTTTCGTTTTTGTTTTTATTTTTTTTATTTTTGCTGATTTATTTTTCTATTTTCTCTGATTTCGCATTGCATCGATCGACGCCCTTCTTGCATCGATCGACACACTTCGCTGAATCACCAAGAACACTAAGAGATCATCAGGACGATGTGTCGGAATGATATTTTCAGCTCAGGGATTGACAGTTCAGAGATAGCTGGGTTGAAGAACCAAGTTGACTCTCTGCATAGTCTTCTACTTGGAAAGTATGCACAAGAAGCTAACCATTGCGTTGAAGGAACTGGATTCTATAGTCACGGATCTGCTTTTCAGAAACCCTTTACAAGGAGTTGTAGTGTTTCTTCTTACCAAGTACCGCATGCACCTACAGCTCATGAGAGCAGAATGGAAATCATGATGGAGCAGTACCTTGAGAGACAACAACAGATTGATAGGTCCTTCAACTCAAAGATGGATGCTTTGTATGAAGACTTGAATGAGAAGTTTGAATCTTTGAGCACGCATATGGAGGAGCTGGATATCAAAATTGAACGAAGAGATGTAGCAATAGAGAGGCAGAATGAAGCTAAGAGAGCTGAACGGAAGCTGCACATCAATGCTGTGAACATAAGGGATGAGATTGAGTTGCTAGGTGAAGAAGAGAGCATAATCTCGGATTTTCTGGATGAATATTGTCTGCCTGATACATGCACCGATCGACACCCCCTCAGTGACGATCGACACGCCATTCTGACGGCAATTTCGAGTTCTTTCGAGAAACAGAATCGCCTTGCATCGATCGACACACATCATTCAACGATCGACACAGAACGCAGACATGACCAGAAAACTGCAACAGTACCAGAACGAGTCTACAAGCCCCCAGTGCCATATCCTAAGGTTCCTAAACCCTCCAAACAAGAGCTAGAAGTGGCTAACTGCATAAAAGTGATGAATAAGAAGGTGAATAAAACACCACCAGTTGAAACTTCGCGAGTTCATGCAAAGAAGATGATCTCCACTGATGGTCATCTAAAAGAAGAAGTTCAGATTGGTGGAACTACAGTATCTGATAGTGAAAAGAAGAAGATGGCGGTTCCTCTTGAACCTGCTCTAACATCTTCAGTACCTGCAACTGTTCATAAGCAGAAAGCTCCAGACATCAGATATACATCAAAGGTAAGGTACAAATCACCTAAGCTTAATCCTTCTGATCACATTGTTTTGAATGCAGGAAAACAAAGAATCCCGCCGAAGCTACACTCCCACCCCGACCCTTATCGTTCGTTCCTTGGAAGATCTCATGATCTGAATGCTTATACGCAACCTTGGATGAGGAGACATTCACAGAGACACTCAAAGTCTCTGTTGAAACCTTCATGAGTTCGATCTCTTTCTGATAGGTCAAGCTATTGACCTTAAACAAGCGCTGGGTGGGAGGCAACCCACCATTAGGTACTGGTGTTTTTCTACTTAATTTTTGGTGTTTTTGTTAGGATTTTACGTTTGTTTTTGTTTCTGGTGAGTTTATGTTTGCAGGTCTCGGTTAAATCGCAGTGCAACGATCGACGCACTTCTGTGTCGATCGTCACAACACGAAAGGAATCGCATTGCAGCGATCGTTGCGGTCCTGAGCAACGATCGACTATACACGAAAATCGCCAAGTAACGGTCGATGCACTCAGTGCAACGATCGATGCTTAGCGACAGAGGTAACCCGACAGACATAATTTCACCTTTTCAATTTTTACTTTCTATTTACCGATCCTTCGCTGGACACTACTGGGGACAGTGTGTTTTAAGTGTGGGGGAGGTGCTACTGACTTTTGTTTTCTGTTTTCTTAAGAGTCGGTCCGTTTTTCAAAAAAAAATTGTTTTATTGAGTCAAAATTGTTTAAGTAAGAAACTATGATTTTCTGAGAAGATTTACAAGACTTGCAGGAACTTAAGTAACCATTGGGATGAAGTTGCAGGATCTATCTCTGACTGTTAGAAAACCCCATCACAGATCAACCTACTGGGAACACCCACATCACTTCAGGTATCAGAGGATCCTTTTACTGACTTCAACCTTAATACTGACTTAGATTTCTCACCTAAGGGCTTGGTATACTTTGTGTCGGATTCCCTTGTTAGTTCTAACACAGCCTGTAAACCTGTCCTATTTAGTTCCCTTCTCCCCTTCTGTAAAGTAAAAAAATATATATATAATAAACTGAGGATGAGTTAGTAACTCCGAAGTGGTCATGGGAATGGTAGCTGAAACTCTCATATCCTATGTACCATGGAATGTGTCCAAAGTACACCCCATAACGGGAAGAACACTGATAAAAAAAATAAAATGATACCCAATGGGTAAAAATCAGTTGTTAAAGAAGGGAAAGAGAAGAAAGGGACTAGAGAAAGATAGTATGGTGGTCTAGAGCTGGTAAGGTAAGAATCCATGTGCCCTTTGATCGATAATCCTTAGGTGAGACCGCACTTAAATACTTGCAGAAGTCAGTAGGGAGAATTTGAATGCTTGAATGTGATTGTGGAGTTTACCTAGGACAGTTGCTAAGTGTGGGGGAAGTACATTGTGGTCTTGATATCCTGTGATTGATTCTTGCAGTGGTTTACTAAGGGGAATCTGA
Organism: Orychophragmus violaceus; assembly: GCA_030180135.1. Lineage (NCBI taxonomy): Eukaryota > Viridiplantae > Streptophyta > Magnoliopsida > Brassicales > Brassicaceae > Orychophragmus > Orychophragmus violaceus. The sequence continues at coordinate 24,688,351 of CM058240.1, read as the reverse complement.
GTATTGTAGCTTCTAGGATGAAATGAGTTTCTGAAGAGTTTTCAAACCTCTTCACCATGTTTTAGTTCTCTGTTTTGCTTGAGGGCAAGCAAGAGCTAAGTGTGGGGGAGTTGATATATCATAGTTTTTACCCATTTTAGACCATGATATAGATGTGTTTTTAGTGTCTTTTGTATTCGTTTAGAGTCTTTTACAGGTTTAATCAAGTTTGGAGCTAATTGGAGATATTTGGAGCATTTTGGGACTTTTGGGACGTTTTGGCCGAGAGCTTAAGTCACTGTCCGATTTATTGATCATGCATCGACCGACACACCTTGTGCATCGGTCGACACACTAGCGAGATGGGCCGTACACGTCGGTTTAATGAAGATATGAAGATTTGCAAAGAAGCCCAAGATAGTTCCAGTATTTACACAGAAGCCCCATCCGAGATTATACCTATATATACTAGTTTTTGGTGTTTATTTTACCTAGGCTTTCATAATTAAGAGCAGAGGATTTTTAGAGCTTTTGGGGCTGATCTGAACCTGTTACATCATCTGTATTTGGAGAAGATTTCGAACCCCTTTTACTCTTATTCTTTTATGCAATTTATTCATCATATGATTATGTTTTCATTATCTATGTCTGAGTAGATTCCTTGTTAGGTTTAGGGTTTCTTACATAGGATTTCATGACCTGCTAGACTTGTTCAATTTCAGTTAAGGATTCAAACTATATATGTTCTTCAATTTAATTGTGCTTAAAGCTAGTTCTAACCTGATCAATTAGAATCTAGATCTTAGGTTGCTAAATACGTCACGGAAGTGGGGTTTAGGAATCTGAAATAATTAAATTGGGCAATTAAACTTTGCGCAAACGGAAGTTTGGTTTAGGATAATTGTAAACATATCAAACTTGGAATTAATGCTAGTTTAATCTGTTAGTTCTCGCAAACGAAAGTTTGGTTTGCTGCACTTAGACTTAGAGAATTATCGCAAAGGAATTTGGTTAATTCTATATCTGTGTTTTGAGTTCTAGAACTGTGCTTAATTAGATCCTTGCTGAATGAACTGTCTGCTTGTCTGATTTCCTGAGAATACCCTAGGCTTGACGCTTTTAGTTTATTGCTTCTCAACCGTTAATCTCTGCTACTGTTTACTTTCTTGCTTCGCAATTTATTTACTTCACCATCTGCTTATTTCTAGTATTAATCTCTACGTTTCTGTTTCTATTGAGACCAAGTGTCCCTGTGGATTCGATAGCCCTATATACTACTTTGACATTGCTGTTCACTTGCAGTTTAGAATAGGGTAAAACTTAGAACCTACCACTTATCAAACGCTTGTTGAAAATCAATTCAATAAAAAGATCAAGGTGTTTCAAAGTGATGGAGGTGGTGAATTCATGAGCACGTGTTTTCGACAACATCTTACAAGTCATGGCATCGCTCACATCATGTCTTGTCTGCATACTCCTCAACAAAATGGTATGGCCGAGCGAAAACATCGTCACTTAACTGGACTGGGGTTATCAATGATGTTTCATAGTAAAGTTCCATTGAAATATTGGGTTGAAGCGTTTTTTACAGCAAACTACATTGCCAATCTTCTCCCAACTGTGTCACTAAATGATGTGAGCCCTCAAAAGTTGTTCAAGGACAAGCCGGATTATACTTTTCTGCGAGTTTTTGGAAGCGCCTGCTACCCGTGTTTGAGGCCTTATGCAAGTCACAAGTTTGATCCGCGATCACTTCAATGTGCTTTCATCGGCTATCATTCACAATATAAAGGTTATAGATGCATAATGCCTCAAACCGGCCGTGTCTACATCTCAAGGCATGTTGTATTTGATGAAACTTCATTTCCATTCACTGACCAATACAAGCATTTTACTGTCAAACACCAAACTCCACTTCTTCAAGCTTGGCAGTCTATACCAACTGAGGTATATTTACCAGTAGTTCCACGGAAGTCAACAACAACAAGGCAAATAAACGAAACAGAAGTTGAGAGGAATATCACTCCTTCTTCGGATAATGGAACTGATGCTTGTCCACATGTGTCTTCATCATCTCTGGTATCTGGTTCTTTACCAAGTCCATCTGATCCAGAGTCTATCGTTATTGATTTTGAATCTGCCTCACCACAAGCAGTTGAGTCTTCACAATCTCAGCCGGAAACAACACGCACTATGATTACGTGGCTGCAACATGGGATCTCTAAACCCAATCCTCGTTATGCATTAATCACATCAAGTGGTTTACCTCAAATTCCTCGAACAATTTCAGAAGCTCTAAGACATACTGGCTGGCGTTCTGCAATGGAAGAAGAGTTAGAAGCATAGTCATTGAACAAAACATGGGATCTAGAGCCAGTAACTGATCATATGCATGTACTTGGTTGTCGATGGATATTTACTATCAAGTTGAAAGCAGACGGCTCACTGGACAAGTTAAAAGCTCGCCTAGTAGCAAAAGGCTTTGCTCAAGAAGAAGGAGTTGACTTTTTAGAAACTTATAGTCCTGTGGTTCGGACATCCACCATTCGTATCTGCTTATCAATTGCAACTGCTAAAGATTGGTCAGTTACATATCTTGATGTTAAAAACGCGTTCCTCCACGGTGAGCTTCAAGAAGAATTTTATATGACCCAACCCCCGGGTTTTGAGAGTACAACTCATCCATCTCATGTATGTCATTTGAGGAAAGCATTATACGGCTTAAAACAAGCGCCACAAGCTTGGTTTGATCGGTTTAGTGCCTTCCTGATTGAGTTTGGATTTGTTTGCAATAAATCAGACCCATCTCTTTTCACTTATCACCATGGAAATCAAAATCTGGTTCTCCTGATGTATGTTGATGATATTCTGCTTATGGGTGATGCTCCTGATCTGCTTACTTCACTGATTCAAGGGTTGAGTGGTAAATTTGCTATGAAGAATCTGGGAGAACTCCATTATTTTCTTGGGATTCATGTCCAAAAACATGAAAAGGGCTTGTTCCTCAATCAGAGCAAATATGCGGAAGAGATTTTAACTTCAGCAGGAATGACTGATGCAAATCCTGTCAACACTCCTTTGCCAACTCGCTTAGATGCTGCCTTTCAAGATACTGAACCATTTCCAGAGCCAACATATTTCCGCAGCCTTGCTGGGAAGTTACAATATTTGACGTTAACAAGACCGGATATTCAGTTTGCCGTTAATTTCGTGTGTCAACGTATGCATTATCCTACTCTGACGGATTTTCAGTTGCTCAAGCGTATACTAAGGTACGTAACGGGCACTTTAGCGTATGGATTACATCTGTTCAAGTTCGCAAAACTGAATCTTTATGCTTATAGCGATAGTGATTATGCTGGTTGTCAAAATACTCGACGCTCAACTACCGGTTTCTGTGTCTTTCTTGGATTAAGTTTGGTATCTTGGAGTGCAAAAATACAGCCCACAGTGTCTCGTTCTTCGATGGAAGCAGAGTATCGAGCCTTAGCATACACGGCATCGGAATTGACTTGGGTCAATGCAATTCTTCGAGACTTAAAAGTTCATCAACCACATCCCGCTCTTTTGCGTTGTGATAATCTGTCAGCCGTTCACTTATCTGCTAATCCGGGTATTCATGGCCGATCAAAACACATAGAAGTGGACTATCATTATACTCGGGAGAGAGTAGCGCTTGGCATGCTCGAAATTCAACATATTCCAGCAACACTTCAATTGGCAGATATGTTTACTAAACCACTTCCTCGACGTGAATTCATTGATTGGCGCTCCAAATTTGGTGTTGGAACACTTTCCACCACAAGTTTGCGGGGGAGTATAAGCAATCACTCACAAATTGCAGGAATAAACTATGTAAGGAATGAGGAAGAGAAAAGAAGATGAGACTTACCGAAAAACTCACAACTCACAACTCACGACAAAAACAAGAAGAGGCTTATGAGACCAACTATGAAAAATAATAATATCCAAATCAGTGGAGACATGTATAATTATAAGCAATAGTAATGGTAGAGACAAAAAAAAAAAAAAAAAAGGAAGTGATGAAGCATGAAGATGTGTGTCCCTTAACAAAAAGAATGTTGCAATACGAAAATGAACGTTGCAACTTTGTTAATTAGTTATTGTATCTTATATATAAATATATCTTGTGTAAGCTTTGATATGAATATCAAATAACAATCACTTATCTTTGTTCTCTATTATTCTTTTTGATATAATACCATTGTCCTTGTTATGTTTTATCCATATTGGCATGAACATTATTTCCCAAATAACATTTGATTGTTAATAGTTAATTAGGCCTCTTCTCATATAAAATAGGGAAAATTATTTATCTAGTATGAAAAAGTATAGTTATTATTAGAGTAGGATTAATCTTTTGGCCTTGTTTCTCAAGATTTTATTGCCTAAAGTACCCCTATCATCATTTGGAAGGAAAAAAAAAATACAGAAATGCCATTAATTTTTTTTTTCCATGTCAGCGAAAAAATCAAATATTTACGAAAATGCCACTTTCCCTGCGAAATTAAATCCGCAGTCACGTGTTGCAGATTTTTGTGGTTGCAGATTTGTTTGTGTAATTACGGAAATGATGTTACCGATTTAAATGCAAGTGTCGCAGATTTGTTTCTTTGTTGCAGATTTAAAATAAATCCGCGACAAAGGAAATATACTTTTTTAATTACTAAATTAGTTCGTAGTGTAACAGATTTGTTCCATGTGTTGCAGTTTTTTTTTTTACTTGCGGATTTGTTCGTTTTTGTAAAATTGAGTTCGAAGATTTTTTCGCTAGTGTTGAAGATTTTATTGGGTTTTTGCAGTTTTTTCAAGATTTTGCGGATTGTTTATGCAGATTTTATTCCCAGTGTTACAGATTTTTTGTATGTGTTGCAGATTTTGAAAAACTCTGTAACACAGGCAAAAGGCTTAAAAAAATTACAAAACTAGTATTCTAGTGTTACAGATTTAGTTGATGTGTTACAGATTTAGTTGATGTGTTACAGATTTAATTTTTGTGTGTATAGATTTTTTAAATTGATGACGTGCCATTTTTACTCATCTTTTTTTTATTGCGGATTTGTTATTCTGTTTCCTTAAATAGTTTTATAAATTAATTTAAAATTGAAAATATAATTTATCTTGCAAATAATGACTTTTTAAAATTTAAAATATTATAGTGTATGAACCTATTTAGGTCAATTTTTTTATTTTAGGTTGGATTATTTTAATATAGTTTTTAATATAAAGAATTTTAATTTTGTTTTTTAAGCATAATAAGTTTACGAAATAAATTTATAAGTTCCAAATTTATTTGATGTGTTAAATAAAATTTTAATATTAAGAAAATATTTTAAACTTATTATTTTTGAAATTTCAGAATAGATACATATATGATTTTAATTATTTTTAAATTGATTTTTTCTAAAATCTTTCCTTTTTCGAACCGGCCATGATTTTAGGTAAGTAATTATACCAATTCGACTTATTCTTAAACGGAAACTTGTATATTATTTTAAAATACTACATTTTAAAAAAAATCCCATACAATTATAAAGTAATTAATTCCCTAAGAGTTTTAAATTAATAATAATTTTCTGTAATCAACGAAATTAGTCTATAAATTTTTTATATATTTTGTAATATTTATTGATTATTGTTGAAATTTTGGAATATCTGTATATAAGATTTTTTTTTAAACATAAATTTTTTTAATATCTTTCCTTTTTCTAACCACCATTATTTTAGGAAGATAGTTTGGAAGTTTTACTAATTTGAAAAGATCACATTTGGAAAGTAAATAATTAACAATTATGATTGACTTTAATATCTTTAATTTATTATTTTTTAAATTTTTAGTTTAATTTTAATTTTTGGTTTTTTGTTTAATTTTTAGTTTTATATTTTAAATTTTTTATATTTAATTTTTAGTTTTCAGTTTTAATTTTTAATTTTAAATTTTTAAAATTTTAGTTTTTAATTGTTAATTTTAGTTTTTAGTTTTAAATTTTAAATTTTTAGTTTTAAATTTTAAATTTTTAGTTTTTAATTTTTCATTTTTAATTTTTAGTTTAAATTTTTAAATTTTTAATTTTTAATTTTAAATTTTTAATTTTTAATTTTTAATTTTTAATTTTTAATTTTTAATTTTTAATTTTTAATTTTTAATTTTTAATTTTTAATTTTTAATTTTTAATTTTTAATTTTAATTTTTAATTTTTAATTTTTAATTTTTAATTTTTAATTTTTAATTTTTTAATTTTTAGTTTTAAATTTTTAATTTTTAATTTTTAATTTTTAATTTTAAATTTTTAATTTTTAATTTTAGTTTTTAATTTTTAATTTAAATTTTTAGTTTTAAATTTTTAGTTTTAAATTTTTATTTTTAAGTTATTAATTTTAATTTTTAATTTTTAGTTTTAAATTTTTGTACATGATTTTTAATTTTTAGTTTAAAGTTATTTATTATAATTTTCGATTTTTATTTTTTATTTTCATATTTAAAATAAAAAAATTTGAAAAATAAAATAAGATTAATTTGTAGTTTAGTCATAATGGCAATTTAGTCTTTTTACATATTCATAATACTAACTTAGTAAACTTTTAGTGAAGAATACTAAACTAGTAATTCTAATAAAGATTAATACTAGTTGGAGTAAATTTCACTATAAAATATTATATTTCTGCTTGTTGCAATATTTTCTGAAGATTTCATATATCTATATATTTGTAAACTTTTAAATGTTAAAAATAAATTATAATATACTTGTTAACGTTTTGATAAATAATAAATAGTTTTTATTAAAAATATTAATAATATATTGATAAGACATTTATTGAATATTTTTTGAATATCTCACCAATAATAAAAGTATAATTTTAGATTACATTTCTCCTATTATATTAACTTAAAATATTAATATTATATTAATGAATACAATTTCTAATGGCTACAGTATGTGAGTCCAGCTTGTTCACATGATCCATTATCCATACCTACGTAATACTTTTAATATAATAAGGATTACGCTTTTTTCTTTTGGTCGAACCAAGGATTATGCTCATGTAAGCTAATGTCGAGTGAAGTTGACAAAAAAGAAAAATAATCTCGAGTGAAATAAGATTAATACATTTCAGGCGCTTAGCAAATCAATACTATTTTTTTTTTTGACAACAGAGTAAATAAAAGAACCTATTAAACTAATTCCATGATGGAAGCTCCGGTCCAACATGAAAGCTCTATGACTGTCTGAGATGGGCACTTTTTGCTAATCCATCCGCCGTCATATTTTTTGCTCTAGGTATGTGCTTGATCTTAAAAGTTGGGAAGAATCCCCTCCTTTGATCAAATTCTTCAATGTGTCATTTGAAGGCAGGCCATTCGTCTGGTTCCGACACAATCTTAACCAGGTCTGAACAGTCTGTAGCAAATGTGGTATGAGGGTGCTGTAAGATCTTCATCCATTCCATAGCCCATATTAGTGCTTCGAATTCGGCATGAAGTGGTGTCCGACATTGTCTGACGTTTCTTGCTCCCACCATAATATCATTTGTACCTTCATAAGAACTATACCATCCTTGTCCTGTGGACATTTCTCCTTCTTTCCACGAGGCATCCACGAAGCACCAATGCCCCGAGATTACCATTTCATTGCCCATTATCCTTATTTATGTAGGTCCTATTACTGATTCCTTAAATGTACCACTTTGAGCTTCTTTCCATAGGTTCGATTCCACTTCTGCCATCCTGACTGTATCCAGTGGACTCTTGTCAATCTGAGTATATACCATATCATTTCTGCTTTTCCATATGTACCATAAAATCCATGGATAACCTTCATTATGTTGGTCGTTTGGTATCCTCCAGAAGAGATAATCCATATTTGTAAATATCGACTCCGAGGGAAATATTGTCGGATTGGTTGGTACTTGAGATAGTGCCCAAACTTGTCTGGCCGGTGGGCATTGAAAGAGTACATGATTGATTGTCTCTTCCATACCGCAACGAACACACCGCGTGTCACACTTAATACCTCTTGTGTTGAGATTGCATGTTACCGATAGGCAGCCTGACAGAGCTTGCCATACAAAGTGTCTTAATTTGGGTGGACACTTTATCTTCCATGAATAAGCTTGCAATGGTTTGATATCTGGTCCCCACTCCGGCATACGTTCGCCAAGATCTGGTATATCTCTCTCCGTATTATAGCCTGACTTAACCGTATATTTGCCAGTCTTTGTATAATGCCATCCTAGCGCATCTGACCGATTAAATCGACTAAATGGGATACTTTCAATCAACATTGCGTCCTCAATATCGATCACTCGCTCTATCACCTCTTTATTCCAAATTTGTTTTTGATGATCAATTAGCTGATCGACCGTGATTAAATCACTTGAAGTGTTTGGTTTTAGTGTTGCTGGTCTCGGGCGGTGGGCTGGTATCCAAGGATCATTCCATATCGAAATGGATGCTCCCGTTCCTACCCTTTTGATAAGTCATTTGTTAACCAGAGATCTAGCTGAAGTAATACTCTTCCATCCAAACGATGGTGAGTATGATCTTATCGGATCTAAAGGGTCCGTATTCCAAAAGTATCTTCCTTTGAAAACTTTTGAGAAAAGAGCTTCTGGCTTTTCCATGAGTCTCCATAATTGCTTTGCCAAAAATGTTGTATTTATATCCCTGAATGCCCGAAAACCAATGCCTCCTTTTTTCTTATCCTTACATAACTTATCCCACGCCAACCAGTGCATTCCTGAATTTGTGCCTCCTGAACTCCACCAGAAACGTGAAACTACACTAGTTAACTTTGATGTCACTGATTTTGGTAACCTGAAACATGACATCACATGATTAGGCATGGCCGTTGCAATTGCTTTGATCATAACTTCCTTGCCCCCTCTGGATAATAACTTAGTTGTCCACCCATTTACTCTTCCAGATAATCTATCATGTAGATAACCAAAAATCTGAGTTTTCGACCCACTCAAACACTCCGGTATTCCTAGATACATCCCCATGCCTCCCACCGTGCTAATTCCCAATATCTTTTTCATCTCCTCCTTGACTGGATCGGCGACTTTGTGACCGAACTGGATAGACGATTTTGTGAAATTAATTTGTTGGCCTGACACCCTTTCATAATTTTGTAGAATCCTTAAAATCGCCTTGCATTCCTCCTTCGTTGTTTTGCAAAAGAATAGGCTATCATCAGCAAATAAAAGATGGGATATCGCTGGGCATTTTCTAGCCACTTTTAGCCCTGTTAACTGTTTTTCCCTTTCCGCCCTCTTAATGTTTGATATCAATGCTTCCGTGCACAAAATAAACAAATATGGTGATAAAGGGTCACCCTGTCTGAGTTCTCTCGCTGGGGTTATGGAACCTTGTGGTTGTCCATTAATAAGAACCTTGTATGTAACCGTAGATATACATTTCATTATCCTATCCACCCATATTGTCGCAAAACCCATCTTTCCTAAAAGGTTCTCAATAAATGACCATTCAATCCGGTCATACGCTTTACTCATGTCCGTTTTTATTGCCATGAATTTTCCTTGGCATGATTTATTTGTCCTTAATCCATTAAACATCTCTTGCGCAATTAGAATGTTATCCGAGATCAATCTTCCTGCCACAAATGCTGACTGTGTCTCCGAAATCAAACTTGGCAATAATCCCTTCAACCATTGGCAAAGTACTTTGGAAATGATCTTATACCCCACATTACATAGACTTATTGGTCTCAATTCCGTCATCCTTGTTGGCCTTTCTGTTTTAGGTATCAAACAAATGTTTGTAGTATTTATCCTCGGGTCTAGAATCCCTTCTTGTATGAACATATTAACCCATTGTGTGAATTCTTTCCTCACAATTGGCCACGATTGTTGAAAAAATAATGCTATCATTCCATTCGGGCCCGGTGCTTTCTCTGGATGCATCATAAACAATGCTCTTCTTACGTCCTCCTCCGTAGCCATGGACATTAGTTTCTCATTCATTGCCGAATTAATTGATACCGGGATCTCCTGTAGAAACTCCTCAAAGTCCTCCGGATTTGTAGTCGTAAATAGCTCCTCAAAATAATCCACAGCTACTTGTTCTATATCTTCCTCTTTTGTAACCCAATCCCCACTAGAGTTGTGTAGCCCCACTATTCTGTTACGCGCTCTTCTTTGTTTGGTCAGTGCAAAGAAGAATTTTGTATAACGATCTCCTTCGGTATGCCAAAGATTTCGACTCTTTTGTTGCCAAAAAAATTTCTCATCTCTATAAGCCTCCTTAAGTTTACCAGTAATATCCATAACCTCTGCATGTGTCCGTGAGTCATCTTTCTGGACCTCCTCGAGAGCTTTCTGTAGCTCATTGATTTTATCTTTACAATATGGCATATTTTGTTTCCTCCATTTCGACAATTCATGTCTGCAGATGCTTATCCTAGCCACCAAATCCACACATGGACCCATTTCGGGGAGGTCCCAACCCGCTTTTATTGTTTCTAGTAGGCCCTCTTTCCCCACCCACCGTTTGTCGAATCTAAATTGTCCACGTCTTTTTTGAACTTTCTCTTCTATGCTTGCCAAGATTGGTCGGTGATCCGAACCTATCATACCCATGTATTCCACATAAGAGCAAGGATATAACATGTGCCAGTCCTCATTTGCTAATGCTCTATCCAGTTTACACCTCACAAGTTGCTTTCCTCTCCTCCCTCTCCAAGAGAGCGAGTCCCCAATTGATGGAAATTCGATAAGACCACAATCTCTGATCATGTTATTAAAGGGGACGAATGTAGATGGCTGTCGCACCGCACCTCCCTGTTTTTCATGATTTCCTGTTATCTCATTTAGGTCTCCTATAATGAACCATGGTTTCGTCCTTGTTACTCCAATTCTAGTTAGTCTTTCCCATACTTGATCCCTTAGCTGTTGTACCGGCTCTCCATAAACAAATGAAATACAGACCTGATTCCCTTGTATATCCGCCTCAACATCAATAATTCTATTACTAGAGTAAATGATGTTCATATTGAAGTCATTATTATAATATAGCGCTAGACCTCCACTCGCACCCCTTGGTTCTACCGTGAAAACTTTATCATATCCAAAATGTCCCATGAATTTTTGTGTGAATCCGAAATCCTGTTTGGTCTCCGAAAGGAATAAACAGTCTGGTCTGTGTTTATGCCAAATCTCTCGCAAATAACTTATGGTCCATTTACTCCCCATTCCTTGACAATTCCAACTCAAAAATCTCATAATAATATGATCAAGAAATTCAAAACCTGATAGAATTTTGAGGTAAAGGCCCAAAAATCCAATATTGTCATTATAAATAAAGACACTAAACCATAATCATTAAACCCGTAATGTCTTCCCCCAATAGATTCCATATATGCGACTGCCCATGTTTTATCCACATTAATGTTATAGTTATATTTTTCCTTGCCATGTTGCACTAAAATATCAAAAGAACAACTAGCCAATTTTTGCCCCTTAACATTCTCCCCATCCGAATCCTTTTGATGCTGAATTATACAACAGTGTAATCTCCAATACAACCCTCGTTGAGCTAATGAATGATAGACAATTCCATACCGCAATTGTTGCAGATTTATGCAAATGTTTTTTGTATTCCATAAAACCACTCGATCATAACCTCTTCCTCTTGTTACACTCTGGATCCCTCTTGTCCATCTTGGAGCGTATTCCTTTGTCCAGAACGTCCTTAAGTTTCCCAACATCTCTCCTACATTCGTTAAGCTCAATAGTGATCCTTGGTCCATGCAGTTATCTTGATCCCTTAACTTTGCATTCATAGTTGCCGTCAATCCTTTGATAGTGAAATTTGGATGTTTCTTGTCCTTGACGCTTTGACGCTTCTTGTATGTCCACGAAACGAGAGCCCGATAATTGGAAGATGATTTTACCTTCCATCTTAATAATGCTTTGGTCCTGTTCTCTTGTTCTACACACCTCAAATTATAGACCAACGAACACCTAATATGCATCATGTCAAGTTGTTCATGAAATCTCCTTGTGCTTCTCTGACAAGCATAATTCCGTGTATAGGGCTGCACCTTAACCCCCACCATTCGGTAACACCTTACCTTAAGTCTCTTCAAGTTACTATCTCTCCTCCAATTTTCATAGCACCAATCTACCTTCCCCATATTATTCTCACCATACATAGTTTGATAACACTTCAAACTTAATTTATAAAACTGCAGACAAGATCCTTTTATGTATGTTGTTCCATAATTCCTCTCCTGTCCATTATTGAAGCCTTAAAAAACATACGACCAAAACACCATTCCAAAATCTCAGCCTGAAATCTTCTTGACCAACTGGTTCCCTGTTGCAAAAACAAAAAGGACACTAAAGCACACATAGGTAGATAGCGGGGCCTTACCTGACTTTTGAAAGCTGACGTTTCAAAAAAAAAAACTCCTCCTTTATCACTCAATCTTACTCTTAAAGAACCAGCATTGAACATATTACCATACATCCCTACCTTATAAGCTAAAGAACCCAGCACATATATACACCATTCCAACTGCAACATGAATCTTCTATTAACCAGATTCTGCTGAAATATGATATACTTGTCTTTTCATGCATTTAGGCTATTGTTAGGATCATGTTTTATTTCTTTTTAGTTTCCTTTAACTTCATTTCTTTGGTCATTGGTGTGTTTAGAGTATAGGATCATCTAGATCTAGGTTTAGGCATTCTAGGCTTGCATTTGGAGTGTTTCCTATGTTTTGTAGGTTCTTGGAGTTTCTAAGGATGTTTGGAAGAGTTTGGAGGCCAAAGGAGTGATTGCAAGTGAAATGGTGATGAAGGACCAAACGATAAGCTTGAAAGATTGAGTCATATGAAGATATTACGTAAACTTTTAGCTCTGGGATTCTGAATAAAAATCATGGGAAATTGAGTTAGATTTCTAATGGAGGTGGTTTGAAGTCATTCGGAGCTATATGGAAAGAGTTATGACTGATTTACTGGATGTATCTCAACACAGTCTTCATATCGGGTTGCATATCGGCCAGCCAACCGATACGACCTCTCGGATTAATTTTTGTGCATCCATATCGGTTGGCATATCGGTTCAGCCAACCGATACGCTCCTTCGACAGAAAATCCAAGAGCTCGTATCGGTCGGCGTATCGGTCCAGCCAACCGATACGCGTCCCAGAAATTGCCTTGGATCCGGGTCAACACCCGGTTTGTTCCGGGTTGACCCGGCTCGCACCCTATTGACTATTTAAGCCAAAAACCTATTTTTTATTGAAGGGGAAGCTTTATTTTATGTTCTAAACACTTTGTAAGAACAAGTGGGATTTTCTTTGATTAATCTAGTACTCTTTTCATCGTGATTTCTCTCTTTGATTATCCAATCTCTAATCTTCAATGATCAACACTATTTCTATGAATTTTGTTGTTCACATGATGATTAGTGAGTAGTTCTTCATAGGACTTATGGGTTAGGTAGGATTAGGTTGATTAGGGGTGATCAATAGATTTCTAATGCTTGATTGTTTAAAATCTCGTTTATCAAAGTATGCTTAGTGCCTAATTAGCCTTGATCACGTTGATTAGGATGTTTAGGATTTCTTGCCCACCATGTATTCGATGAAATTCCAGTTTCTAGCTTTGATAGAACTTTCACATTCTAGCACATGAAAATGTATGTTTAGAGTGATTGTTGGCGGTTTGGAACTTGTTTGATTGCTTGCTTGATTTTAATTCACAAATGAGAGTTTGTTCTTGAATTAGGATTAAGTAAAGAGATTAGTACTAAGAGATTAAACTATTCAACTTGTTGTGTTCCTTGCTAGGAGGTTGGCTTCTTTGAAGTTTGAATTAGGATCCTTGATCATCCCGAGTCACATGTCCGTTGACCTTAACCTTTAGGCCTTATCTTTGTCATTGATTGAATTCACTTGTTTATTTGCTTTTTTGTCTACTTCTATTTGAATTGTCTTTGCTAGGATTGTTAGAAACTAAAACCAAATTGTTTGATTTGACTCTAGAGGTTTAGTTTGTGCCTATTGGTTTTATCCATCCCAAAAAGGTTCGATACCTCAAAGCTACATCGATAAGCTTGAGGAATTGGTACCTCAAAGGATTGCAAAATCCTTGTTATCAATTTGGCACCGTTGCCATTTTGGGATTCTGGATATATCAATTTGTTTTCTATTCCTTTTTAGTTCAAGTTTTTGTTACTGATTTGCTACTTTCTCTCTTGTTGATGTTAGGTGTATGAACTTGCGCAGCAAAGGGACTACAAACTTAGTTGCAAGGGTTTACGACATCAAAGCACACGAGAGGAGATTAGCAAGGGAACGACGAGCACAAGAACGAGCTGTTAACGTTGAGAGACTTGGGTTGGAACCAACTGTTGAAGATATACAAGACTTTGAGAGTGTTGAGCAACAAGTTATGGATAACCATGAGGATCAACAACAGCAACAGCAAGAGAGGCCAGCTAGGGCCATTGGTGATGGAGACACACCGGATACAAATGCAAACCGGCATGGGATCATTCCACCACCGGTAAACAACAACAACTTTGAAATCCGGGCTATGGTGATGAACATGGTGCAGAACAATCAATTTCATGGGCTAGCATCTGAAGACCCGTTGCAACACTTGGACACTTTTGACAAGATATGCGCTACTACAAGGTTGAATGGTGTGACTGACGATGGTTTGAAAATGCGCCTCTTCGTTTTCCCTTTGGCAGACAGAGCCAAGGATTGGGAAAGCATTATCCCTCCAGGATCCATCACTACTTGGGGAGACCTGAAGAAAGCTTTCCTGAAGAAGTTCTTCTCACCTACTAGGACTGCCCGTTTTCGCAGTGAGCTATCCGGGTTTGTGCAGTGCAACAATGAGAGCTTTGCTGAAGCTTGGGAGAGGTTTAACAAGCTCACTACTCAGTGCCCCCACCATGGTTTCACCAAGGAAACATTACTCAGCAACCTCTACCGTGGAGTGCTTCCTAGAATGAGGGCAATGCTAGATTCTTGCAGCAATGGACACTTCCTAGGCAAGGGAGTAGATGCAGCTATGGAGCTGATTGAAAATCTTGCAACGAGTGATGGTAACTACAATGAGGACTATGAGCGCACCAATAGAGGATCATCTTCCACGGATGAGAAGTATGAAAAGGAAATCAAAGCTTTGAATGAGAAGTTAGACAAGATGATCTCCATTGGCCAAAAGAACATCAGCTTTGTGGGACACTATGAGGATTCTAAGCCACAGCTTTATGATGATGATGAGGATATGACACAAGAGGAGATTAACTTCATTGCGGGACAAGGTGGTTTCAGCAAGGGCTTCAACCAAAACTATAGAAACCACCCAAACTTCTCATACCGCAACCCCAATGTAGCCAATCCTCAAGACCAAGTCTATCCTCAAGCTCCATCTCAAGGACAAGCTCCACAACAAAAGCCTTTTTTCTCCTACACCAACCAACAAGGGTTTGTCTCTCAGCCTCAACCTCAGGGACAACAAGGCTATGTCCCCAAGCAACAATACCCTCCACCCGGTTTTGGACAGCAACAACCACAAGCTCCTTCTTCTTCGGTAGTTGATAATGAGTTAAAGGGAATGATGCAACAACTCATCCAAGGACAAGCAAGTGGAGCATTAGAAGTGAAGAACTTAAAGAATGAGCTACAAAATTTGACTTCTCGCTTGATCAATGTTGAAAACATGCATGCTTCTACTTCTAGACCTACCGGTACCTTGCCCGGAAACCCGGAGAAGAACCCAAAAGACTACTGCAATGCAATCTTCTCTACTGCTGATCATGAGAAACCAGACCACGAAAGAGAGGTGGATGAAATCGAAGCACTTCTCTATGGTTATGAACTCCCTCCTGTTGCACATGTTCCTCCCAAGGAGATGAAAGCCGCTGTGGCAAAGCCTTCCTATGTGGCACCAGCTAAGGTGATGAGTGCTACTGATGTTGCTGAAGATATTGTGACAACTACCCGAACAACACCAAGGGTACTTCCCAAGCTTGGTAATCCGGGTAAATTTACCATCAGTTGTACTTTGGGAGACTTAGAGATTACGGATGCTTTGTGTGATTCCGGCTCTACTGTGAGTGTGATATCTCTTGACATGGTGGAATCTCTTGGGATTAAGAGCATGGAAAGGTACCCATCTTCTATTACATTTGGAGACTCTTACTCAAAAACTCCAATGGGAATGATCAAGGACTATCCACTAAAGATTGGTGAGTGCACTATCCCAACTGACTTTATTGTCATGAAGATGAAGAAGAGTACCCAACTACCTCTCTTACTTGGTACCTCTTTCCTCAACACCACTGGAGCTTGTCTGGACTTCAAAAAGAAACGTGCTGTGCTGAATAATGTTGACGCCAAGGCTTACTATCCTCTGAGGAGCACATCTCTTCACACTTGTGGTGTCATCCTCTCTCCAAACGAGGGTGATGTGTTGAAGGAAGCAAGGCTATTTGCCAATGTTGGCAAGGAAGTTTGGCCTAAACACATTTCTTATGGATCACTGAGTGAGCACATGGGACGTGCTCAAAAGAAGGGAGTGGATAGAGCTATTGGAACTCCTCCCATGACCATAAGGACTGAGTTTGTTGGATCCATCTCTTCGAAGAAGCTGAGCATCGACGAGGAAAAAGCTCCCAAAGAGAAGGCTGTGGATATGGTGACAAAGATGTCTCCAAAGGTTGTAAAGGCTTCGATCAGTCCAAGGTTCCAAGGCGACTCAGTCAATCTCAGTGAGCTGACTTCTCAGGTCCTAGCCATCAATCTCGAAGGCAGGCCACACTCTTCAACCGCCTAAAAACCGGTTTGCAAAAGTCGAGCTTAACGACTCTAAACAAAAGCGCACTTGGGAGACATTCCCATGTTTATCCTTGTACATATGATCTTTTGCTTGTTATTTTTGATGCTTTGCTTTGAGTTTTATCAGGTTTTGGTCATTAGGTGAGGTTGTGGGCTCATTGGTGTTAAGTAAAGGCCATGGGAATGAAGAAAAAAAAAGAAACAGGGGGTCAGTATCGGTGTCCGTATCGGCTGGCCAGGCCGATACAGGTCTTAGCGGATTTAATCCGAGAGTTGGTATCGGTCGGCGTATCGGTTGGCCAGGCCGATACGCTCTCACTGCCCCGGTTCACTAGACCGATACACCTTCTCTTGGACCAGGTAACACTCCAACTTGTACATACTTGCATTTTAGCTTCTTTTCTTTCTTTTTCTCCTTTTGTTGAGTCTCTCTCTCGAGCTTGCTTTCCCACCGAGACGGTGTGAACTAAGTTTGGGGTAGAGGCTAGTTGCTAACCATGTTTTCTTTGTTCCTATTTTCGATTTCCTCACTTTGAGTCTCATGCATTTCATTTATGGCATAGAAAAAACCAAAAAAAAAATTGAAAAAATTTCAAAAATTTTCAAAAAGAAAGCATATAGTTGCACTTGCATCATAGGATCGAGTCTAGTTGCATCATATAGGACGCATGCATAGGGAGCAATGATTGAATTTCCTTGTAAGATTGATTGAGTGTTGACGAGTTCTTTATGCTAGTTGTTTGAGCTAGTTGATTGTCCTAAGATTGCAATTCAAGAAAGGCTAGAAAGTTAAGACGAACCATGCTAGGATTGCTTGCTTTGAAACTTGATTTGAAACTGAAATAGGCTTTGAATTGACACTAGCTCTACCTAAGTGAGAACTTTAATGATGACATGTAATTATCTTGCTCATGCTTTGTGTGTTAAACTCATGGATACTCTGAAAATATTTGAGCATTCTTATCCTTTCCACCCCTCTCAACTTGCTCAAATAGACTTCCATACCTTTCACCACCCTTCTTTCAAGCCACAAACACTATCTTGAGTGGTAGGCCTATTTGGAGTGAGCTAGGTAAAAAGTGTTGAGTATGAGGCGACTAGGAGAAATTTCCATATAGATGCAAGCTCAACATCTTTGGCTTTGCAATAGGCTAGGATCAAAGTTTGGGGGAAGAATTGGGAAAGGAGAAAGAGAGTAAAGAAAATGAAGAATGAAAGGGATTTTGGTTGGGATCTTATGTTTGCTGGCAAAGTGTTTTAAAAGAAGAAAAGCTCTTATGTGTTTAAAGAAAAGAAAAGTGTCTCATATTTTGAAATGAAAAGAAGCCAAAGGCTCACCTTAAAGAAAGAAAAGAGACCATTGCTAAAGAAAGATTTGAGCTAAGTTAAAAAGAAAAGATTTGCCACTGTTTTGAAAAGTCTTTATTGATCCTTGGGGAGTTTGATTGGAAAGTGTCTGATTGAGAAAAGGGGATGAGGCAAAAATAGCCTTGGTCAAGGGTAGTATCCATTTAGGTGGGCTAGATTAGGAGAAGAAGTAATTGGGGCATGGGTAGATGGAAATCAACCTAGTATGCACCAATTGCCTCTCACTCTTAGCATTTTACTATAGCTCATTCACTTCTTTATGAGAGAACATTCATGCTTTTGGAATAAACCCCTCTTTTGATTGAGATCACTTTAATCTCAAAACCTTGTCCCTTTGCCAAATGAGTTTGATCACCTTGCATTGAGTAAGATCCACTTGAAAACCTAATGAATGTTAAAGAGCTAGTTTATAGGAATGCTTGTCTAAGTTGAGAGTTGAGCTAAGAGTTTTGTCTTGATGAGCATGGCTAAATTTTTGGAGTAAGCCTAACTTGGTTGCATCTTGGTGACGTTGACTCGAATTGGAACTTGTTGATCTCAGTTTTGTCTTTGGATATGAGCTCCCGCCTTCAAACCTTTCTCCCAACTTGCTTTGATAGTCTTATGCTTGCTTGTGGACAAGCAAGGTTTAAGTTTGGGGGAATTGATATACTTGTATTTTCATGCATTTAGGCTATTGTTAGGATCATGTTTTACTTCTTTTTAGTTTCCTTTAACTTCATTTCTTTGGTCATTGGTGTGTTTAGAGTATAGAATCATCTAGATCTAGGTTTAGGCATTCTAGGCTTGCATTTGGAGTGTTTCCTATGTTTTGTAGGTTCTTGGAGTTGCTAAGGATGTTTGGAAGAGTTTGGAGGCCAAAGGAGTGATTGCAAGTGAAATGGTGATGAAGGACCAAACCGATGATCTTGAAAGATTGAGTCATATGAAGATATTACGTTGACTTTTAGCTCTGGGATTCTGAATAAAAATCATGGGAAATTGAGTTAGCTTTCTAATGGAGGTAGTTTGAAGTCATTCGGAGCTATATGGAAAGAGTTATGACTGATTTACTGGATATATCTCAACACAGTCTTCATATCGGGTTGCATATCGGCCAGCCAACCGATACGACCTCTCGGATTAATTTTTGTGCATCCATATCGGTTGGCATATCGGTTCAGCCAACCGATACGCTCCTTCGACAGAAAATCCGAGAGCTCGTATCGGTCGGCGTATCGGTCCAGCCAACCGATACGCGTCCCAGAAATTGTCTTGGATTCGGGTCAACACCCGGTTTGTTCCGGGTTGACCCGGCTCGCACCCTATTGACTATTTAAGCCAAAAACCTATTTTTTATTGTAGGGGAAGCTTTATTTTATGTTCTAAACACTTTGTAAGAACAAGTGGGATTTTCTTTGATTAATCTAGTACTCTTTTCATCGTGATTTCTCTCTTTGATTATCCAATCTCTAATCTTCAATGATCAAAACTATTTCTATGAATTTTGTTGTTCACATGATGATTAGTGAGTATTTCTTCATAGGGCTTATGGGTTAGGTAGGATTAGGTTGATTAGGGGTGATCAATAGATTTCTAATGCTTGATTGTTTAAAATCTCGTTTATCAAAGTGTGCTTAGTGCCTAATTAGCCTTGATCACGTTGATTAGGATGTTTAGGATTTCTTGCCCACCATGTGTTCGATGAAATTCCAGTTTCTAGCTTTGATAGAACTTTCACATTCTAGCACATGAAAATGTATGTTTAGAGTGATTGTTGGCGGTTTGGAACTTGTTTGATTGCTTGCTTGATTTTAATTCACAAATGAGAGTTTGTTCTTGAATTAGGATTAAGTAAAGAGATTAGTATTAAGAGATTAAACTATTCAACTTGTTGTGTTCCTTGCTAGGAGGTTGGCTTCTTTGAAGTTTGAATTAGGATCCTTGATCATCCCGAGTCATCTGTCCATTGACCTTAATCTTTAGGCCTTATCTTTGTCATTGATTGAATTCACTTGTTTATTTGCTTTTTTTGTCTACTTCTATTTGAATTGTCTTTGCTAGGATTGTTAGAAACTAAAACCAAATTGTTTGATTTGACTCTAGAGGTTTAGTTTGTGCCTATTGGTTTTATCCATCCCAAAAGGTTTGATACCTCAAAGCTACATCGATAAGCTTGAAGAATTGGTACCTCAAAGGATTGCAAAAATCCTAGTTATCAAAATACATAGCTATCTATCAACCAATAAGGATAGCCGGACCACTTAAAGCACAAATCATCCCCATTCCTCCCACTTAAACTTTTAAACCATAAATCATCTCCATCATAGATTGATCCAAAACAATGGGCAGACCAGGTTCTACCAAATAATTCAACCCTTAATTTAGTACCATTCAGAAGATAAGATTGGTACCTTTGACCATGTATACAGTCCCAGTTCAAAATTGAAAACATCCACCAATATATGCTTGCTAGCCTCCATGAGTCCCACCAGATTGTCTGGACCATATAGATAAGACACAATAATAATATGTGTACCTGTCTATTAATACCAACCTTCACCGCCATAGAAGCAAGAGCATAACTCATATTCCATAACCATAATATAAATGGAGGGAACCACTGCTTGAGAAAGATTACAGACAATCCCACCCACAGACAGTCATTAACCCCCTTATAAAAGAACAGACTCCAAACAAAAATAGAACAGAACATTAAACCAACTAAATGCATTAGGCTTATTGACTCCATTGGGACTTAAGCTATCATTGAAAAACTGTCCTAACCCGAGGGGTTAGAACCACTACCATTAGCAGGCTTTGGCAGATTCGGATCCTTGGGAACCTTCTCACTCTGCCCTCGTTTCCCCTCTGTATCACCCTTCGGAGCTCCTTTCTTCCTTGTTGAAGTCAAAGAGTACACCATCCGTTTCTTGGACAATGGACCCAGTAGGAGAGGGGCACCATTGAAGGCTTTCTTCTTTCCCCCATTCTGTTTGACCCCACCACTCTTTTTTCCTTCCACCTTCCCATGCTCCTCAGCTACATCCTGAGTCTCTATCTCGGATTCCTGTTGATTCCCATCGTCTGGATCCATGCTTAAGTCTTCCACAGATAACTGCATCCCATCCTGTACCATGTCCTCAGACTCATTCATCTCACCCCCTGCATCATCCCCAGTCAAATCCTCCAGACCATCCTCCTCTGCAAACTCATCTCCCAAAACCACCTCCCCAACCTCTATAGCAATCTGGTTAGTCTTCTCACCCATCTCTTCTTGTTTCTTGTCTATACCATAGGAAGGAACATCCTCCTGAGTCTCATCAAGAAACTGAAGCTCCCTCCTCACCTTCTTCTCCACAGTTGCCCCTTCTCTTGCACCCCTAGATGCCCGAAAAGCCTCCACTATCAGTCTTTCCTGATCCGTAAGGCTTTCCATCGTGTCATTGCGAGCTTGCCTCCTAGCTGAGTGATCTCTTCTTCTATAATCACGAGGCGATGCTCCTCTGGCTCTCCTTGGATCATAGGAAGAGCCTTCACCTAATCCCTTCTCCTTTCTCTGGTAGCCAAAATGAGTGCCCCTCCGGTCTGGTCTCCTTGAAGATTATGTTTCCTCAACCATTTTACCTTTAGGCTTCTGTACTTGTTGAGTGTCCTTTGAGCTCTCTGATCCAGTTTAAAAAAATTAGGAATATTAAAAAACTATTAATAAAAATTAAAAAATTAGAGTCATTAGGAAACTAATCTTTGGGGCATGTGTTATTTACAATTTATGCCATTAAATATTTAAAACCGTTTTTAATATTTATTAAGGGTAATTAAAGGAATATAACAATTTCTCTACTATCCATGTTTACAAACAAGACAATTACTAAACATGTATCCAAACAAGCTAAATATAATAGGTTTCACTTTTTTAATTAATTAAAAAATATATATATATATATATATATATATATATATATATAAACTATTAAATCAATTGATAAATATGACTAAATAATTTAAACATCAACTACTTTGTATATATAAGATAATATTCTTTAATTATGATTATATTCAAAATTCAAATATAATATATTTTAATATCTTCTTTATTTTTTTTTTCAAATATAAATATTTATGTTTATATTATAATAAAATTTTAAAATTATATTAAATTAATTTATTTCGTAAAAATTTGTTTTTACGATTGCATTTTTAGCGGGTTGTTACATCATATTGCAAAATATTTAAACTATTATAAGAACGGGTTGAAAAATAAATTAGCCAATTTCGAATTATAAAAGTGAACTTTGCACGAATTTAAAACAAAATTAAAACTTATAATGCAAAATCGCTATTTCAATCTCTTTATCTTTACGATATACCTCTTCTCAAATAACACACAATTCTTTTTTAAAACTAAATTATTAATTTATTTTTATATGCGGATTAAACAATTATAAACAAAATTAGATTGCATAATTAAAAATTTAATTATTAATAATAAAATAATATAATTTAAATTTGTAAAGAAAAGTAAACCCGCGCTTTCTAAGATCAAAATCTATATTATTAACAAATGGCAATTTAAAAATGCTCAATTATGATGAAACAGTCAAACATCACTTGTCGACCAAGTTGCCTTTTTATCTAATTCTAATACAACTGGATAGAATTGTAGAACATATTCGTACTTTAAAGAATCAACATCTATAATTGTTGATCCATAAACGAGTATACACAGTAAGGTCAGGGTCGTCTAATAGACGAGACAAACCTGATGCTATGCTTCTCAATTGGCTCTACAAGCAAGTATTTATATCACATAGGAAGGAGTGCAATGATCGAATATTCACATGATATAAGTAATTTGTTGGTATAGGATTGACAGATCCTGCAAAGGCATAAGCTTCAAAGAAAAAATCGCTAGCAGATGCAGTAGGCAGCAAAACTGGTTTCTTGATTCATCAAAGCTTTTATATGTAACATTATCCTGAATAGTGCCACCGGTTCCCTAACAAACAAGAAATCATAACAATGAGAAAAGTTCTGTGATTTCTAAAACAGCAAAAAATAGTTGCGAAGATAACACAAATTCTCAATCTATGATTACAAATGCTTAACTAATCATCGGTTGATATGCAGTCAAGAGCTGGTGACAATTTCAAGTTACTAATGTTTATCATCTTACAAGCTTAACCAATGCAGAAAGGTTTAATCTTAATAGCTTCAAGATGCACAAATGATATCCTCAAATCACTTCATAATCCAAATCATACAGAACATTGAGAATACCTCAGATTTGACTTAAACATTGCAAGCTAGAATGAGTTCATTTCTAGACAGTAAGTCCTTCTCTTGACCAGCATCTTAGCAGCTGTCTCATAAGGCTCCTCGAAAGCCGAAGATACCCAAGAGACATCAGACACTTCCTTCTTCGATTCGCTCGGTCTTATGGCCACTAAAGTCGCACCTTTTAACACAGTTCCATCAGGCAATTCCAAGGTTGGAGCATACCATAGTCTCATGTTCAGGGCAGGTACAAGAGTTCTCTTCGAAGCTGATGAAGCTGACAATGGTTTTACCCTTAGCTCTTCTAGCTGATCCCTGTTCATACAAAGTACACCTTGCCCATCGGAATCAGTGAGAACTAAACTGTTCAGTGTCTTGTGCTCAGCGATTATTGGCTGTAGCAAGTAATGTCGTGCTGATGCAGCAATCAAGGAGCTGATTGTCCATACAACACGCAGCTTCAGACCACCGTTTGTGTAAAACGATTCCGGTATACTCCCATTATCGTCGGCGCCGGGAGCTTCAACGATTGTAGTGTCAAGGGTCTGAGCAAATTGCATTGGATTCGGCTGAATCACTGAAGATGCGCCGAGAATCACGCAATTATCTAAGGTTGAACCAAATTCAGCTCTCCATTTCAACAAAACTCCGTCGTATATCCCGAGCTCACCGCTAGGTAGCTCGATGCGTAAGTAACGAATCTCGTCAAAGTTTTTCAAAACCTGCGTAGGAGAATGGTGCGTTACGCCGCCTTGTTCGATCTCTCCCCCTTCGTCTCCACTAATAGAGAGAGAAGAGGAAGAAGACGCAGAACCACATGACGTCTTCGTGCCCAGGAGTTGTCCTAAAGCTTGTAACGGCTTGACAATGCCACCGACGACAAGGCGAAATATGGCGGAGAACGATCCGGCGGAAATAGATGCGGCGGAGCGGGATTTAATTGAGGACATAGATGAATTATCGTCGTCGGAGATGACGCAATCGACACGAACAAGGACGTTCTCGACCTGTGGAACGAGGGAATGAAATCTCCTGGAAACAACGCAGCATCGTCCAAGAGCTTTGACGTCGCCGATTTTATTGAGAACGAGGAGAATGACTGAGTCTGGAAGACGATCGAAGTGGTCAATTTCTAGGGTTTGAGGTTCGGGATGGATCCGTGAAGGTGGATCTGAACGGGGAATAACGGCCATTAATGGGGGGAGCTGATTGGATCTTCGATTATGAGGAAAAATCTAGGGTTTCAGAGAAGGATACGAATCAGAACCTCTGCTGTTTAGAGAAGATAACGCAAGCTTCGAGAGAGAGAGAGAGAGAGATGAAAATGGTGGTGGAAATAGATCCACGACGTTTTGTCTCTATTTAAAGCGCGTGAACATAGCTGAGCGCGAGTGACGCGTGAAGAGAGAAAAACGCATATTTTATTTAGTGGCTTTTTTCTTTTCAATCAACGATGATGAGACCATTTTTTTTTTTTTTTTGGGTCAACTATTGATTCTGAGGCCAAAGGCCGTAAATACAAATGGGCCACAGGCCCAACCGAGAACAGTCCAACACATGAGTAAACTAAAGCCCAACAAGTCCACATGCAAAGGAGAACGACACGTTGCACATCCGTAACACGCGGCGATCTCGGGAGTGAAGAGGACATGCAGCACACGTGCCAGAGAGAGAGAGCGCACCGCCGGAAAGCAATCAGAGAACGGAGAGGAAGACGACGCCGACAGATCCGGAACATTCTCGGGAGACACAGAGGACCATCCGCCGATCTAAGCGCATTCCAAACCACCGTTGAACACCTGCAACCAAAAGAAAACGGTACCTTAACCCGCCGGAAACAACCTAGCCCAAGGAGGCGCCGCCGCAGAGGAGATTAAGAATCTCATCAAGCTCCACCATATGCTTTCCTCAAAGCGGTGGAAACGGTGACGATATTATTCCCGATGAAAGGAAGCTCGGAAGCAAAGTGAGGACAAAACCAGGGTCGAGACGGCGAACACATAAAAGGAGCGCGATCGAAGAAAGAGAAACCCGGTAGACCGGGAAAGCCGATAGCGGCAAAGGTCAGCCAGCCGAAGACATTAACAGGACTTATTTAGATTCCCAAACCAAAAAGACGATCGAAGATCAAATAAAAACGAAGGAAGTGAAGAACCGGATCTCGATCGAAAACAAAACAGGTGGGGAAAAAAGATTTCACTCACACAAGATCGAAATCGAAGTTAAAGAGAGAAATCAAAAGAAAAAAACCCCATCTCCATATGCAATCCGTCCTTCTGAAAGATCAAAGGAGAGAAGAAGGAGGCGGAATTGATCGGAGAAGAAAAGGGGCTAGAGAGAGTTTTCTCTTTCTAAAAGAAAGAGAGAGAGCCCCCATGATTCTCCGTTGATGAGACCATTTTATTGTATTTAATTGATTTTTATACGAGTATGTAATATTGCATGTAAAAAACTATTTAATATAAATTCGATAAAAACAGATAACGGACTTTTTTTTTTTTTTTGATAAAGTAGTATAACGGACTTTATACTTGGCCAACAAATCATATGGGGGCTTCACGCCTTAACATGTTTGGGTTGAGAAATTATAGAAGACAAGCATATGTTTATTCATGATTCCATGTCCCTTATCAGTATCTACATACACATGCAAACACGTGAACGCGTACGTGACAAGTTTTCTGTCACTGTTAACAAAAACCAATGTTTTTAAACCATCAGGACATCGAGCCGGACTGTCCATCTTCAAAATCACCAGATCAGATCAACTCTAGATCATAAATAAATGAAATTTGTATATAACTATATATAAATATATATATTCCCAAAATTATTCAATCTTTTTAAAAATAATTTATAAAAATATATACATCATTTGCATTTTTCTAACTATAACTTAAATTGTTAATAAAATATGAATTTAAAATTTTGAAATAAAATCAACAATTTAAATAAACACCATGCAACGTCAAAACAAAAGACGAAAGTTTGTGAGGATGAAAAGTAAAACGTCTCGCTAAAAAAATTTCTAATAATGTTTCAAATATCAAGACCCTGTATTTATCACAATTAAACATTCATTTTGATTTAAAAGTTTAAAAACATTCATTATATGGGTCAATCGGTTTAACCGTTCTACCAAATCGCAAATAAACCACAATTTTCAGATTTTTTTTTGGATTTTTAACTTAACAGTTTTTGTATATGATCCAATCTGAAATATCTGCCTAGTCGTCGGATTTACCGGTCCAACCGTGGGCTCGAATAGAGTTTCATAACATTGACAAAAACTAAATTTTTTTTTTTCAAAAACTAAAATTTTATAGTAGTCTTTTATCCAAATAAAACAATTCGTATTGCAAAGTCTTACAAATACTTGAAGGTTAATTACATGAAAGATATTGTATTTAAACTCAGCCTTCCGGGTTGATTGGAATTTTAAAAACAAAAATTACAAGCAAAGCCGACAAGAATCAAAATCTTCGAAAGACAAAACTAATGTTCATAGAACGTATATCCCATAAATATAACCCAAGCTAAACAAGAAAAGTGTAAAAACTACTACAAACTTCTAAATAATAAATACTTCACAGACCGATCAAACAACTATCGAGAATGAATTAGAAAACTACGGCATATAAGATATATAGACGATTGACGCCTAAATTCTCTCTACACTCAAGAGCCGCCGTTAATTCACCTTCCTCCTTTTGTTGCTGGTCTCCCCGTGGCCGGTGGCCTTTGTCATCGCCAGAAAAGGCCTTGTGTCTCCATTCTTCTTTTAGATAGGGTGATTTCTTCTATTTTTTCTTTTTCATCCTTTTTGTTAATGGTCATTATTGGATAAGCTTCGAAGCCCAAGATATCTCTAACAAGTTGGTTGAGATAAGATAAACTTGACAAACAAAGCTCTACATCGGGAGTTTAGACAAAAAGTGCTAATATATAAGTAATGTTCAACTATGATTAGTATGAGGCCTTTTGGAAGAAGTCCAAAAACAAATCCATGCGAGCTTTATCTCTTCAGCTCAAAATGGACAATATCATACTAATAAGAAAGTTGGACATGAGCTTAAAAAAGCCCAAAAATTGGTATCATAGCCCAAGTTCAAACTTGGATCACGAGAAAGTGATTGTGAGCATGATGTGGTCGAAGCTTACGGGGAGAATATTGGATAAGGTTTGAAAGCTTCAAGTCCAAGATATCTCTAACAAGTTGGTTGAGATAAGATAGCTTGACAAACAAATTCCCACATCGGGAGTTTAGACAAAAGTGTCTAATATATAAATAATGTCCAACTCTGATTAGTATAAGGCCTTTCGGAAGAAGTCCAAAAACAAATCCATGCAGGCTTTATCTCTTCGGCTCAAGTGGACAATATCATACTAATAAGAAAGTTGGACATGGGCTTAAAAAGGCCCAACACTCATCGCATTATTCTCGCTGGCTGAGGTAGTGATGGCTTGATTTGTGAGTTAGGTGTGGCATTTTGTCCCATCTGGTCGTGTTCACGTGGTACGAGTTGGATGATGCAGCCATGTTGGTTTTCCCGGACACCGTTGATGCTTGTGTCCCATACGTTTTCAAATCCCGTGAAGTTATGAGTTTTCATTGTCTTGTGGTACATAGGTTGAATGGGTTGATGGCTAGAGTTTTGGGTAGGAGTGAGAGATCGTGGTTTTGATCCTAGTTTTCTACATGTCTTTGTTATTAATCTCATTACGCATCCGATAATTCTTATTGTTTTCTGCAATTTATTTTAGATTAAAATGGATTGTTAGGCTTTTGGTGTGGGTTGTTATGCTTTTTGAATTATCTCCTAGGATTATCCTATCTATTTATGTGGTTCGAATTTTGTTGTTTAAGTTTGGTCAACAAAGGCTTCAGATCTTCAGAGAAGTTTTTTCAGATAAAGTGGAAAAGGAAATTGAAAAAGAATATCTAACTCAATTATGAGATTTATTATCATGTTCGTAAAAGTATTGGAAGTCCGCCTGCTAATGTAGGTACGGTAACGTCTAATTTTTCTTTGTTTCAGAATAGATGGGCATGGTAGCACTATTGTGTCAATAACAAGCATTGTCTTCCCGTAATGGTAGAGAAAGCCCTTTAGCTTCTCATTTCATTTCATATGAAGAACTTTTTCTATAATGTAATATTTTTCAAACCAAATTTAATAAAATATTAAAAAAAACTATCGAGAATGAGTTAGACACAATCAAATTAGAGTTTAAAAAATTAATACACTTAGCTTAGCAACCTTAAAGATTATAGAAGTTATTGTGTTTCATTATACTGCTTCTAATTTATTGAAACCAAAAGAATACAAATCTGCAAATCCACTCAAAAACCATTCTAACCCTGAAGGGTTTCAAAATCCTTCTGCAACGACTAATCTTCTTAGAAAAACACCTAATCGAGGCAACAAAAGACTTTTAGCAGCTAACTTTAGCAAAACTAAGAGGCTAAACATGATCAAGAACGGACCGAAAAATCCAATCTGCACACCAAAATAAAACCATACCACCTCACACAAATTAAACTGCAACAAAACAAACCAAAGCCTAAATAAATCTTAACTTGCAACACAAGTTGGGAAGCAGCCACAAGAGGAAGATGAGAGGTACAACTCTTCAAAGAGGGCACAAACATGAGCACAAACCTTGCCTCGCCTTCAAACCACACGACCTCTGTAGGTCGCAAAAATAAAGAATCAAAAACTGTGTTTGATAAATCAATGGAAAACACGATTAATGAAAACAAATAAGTGGAGGCAAGGTGATTTTTTTTCTTAATTCAAAATATCTTATGTAGTGTAACGGTTTGACGAGATAATGAATCCCAGGATATAGCCGCTTTGAGACTAATATCGTGACACTCGATCAAAGAATCTGCGAACTTAGAATCTACGAATACTCTCTGACTTATGTTTTGGTAGAAGAAAGAAGGTAGAGAAAGATTGATGGTTTTCGAGTTAAGAAAAGTTATATTTCGAGAGAGATATGAGTTTGAATTTATAGGAAAGAGAGAGAGTGCTAGGTCGGTTTCGGGAGAGCGACTCTCACTCGCGCACATTACGAAAACCGTTTCGGAAATCTCGTAACCGCAGCAAAAATCTCACACGCACGTTTAAGATATTCTTACGAATATTCTTTTAATTTTTGAACATTATTTTCGAATTATTATGCCAAAACTTCTTATGAATTTTCCCCAAAAATATATGCGCGCCGGGACCTTTCTAGAGGCTCATTCCATAAACCATGAACCACGAACTGAGCCGAGCTAAGCCGGCCGGACGACGGCGGCGCATGCGCGGTCTCTACTTGCTCTCTCCATAGTCATTTAAATAAATGTATGGCAATGTCCATATATATACTACTCCAAAGTTTCTCCAACTTCCAATGTCGGAAAAATTAACTTCTCACTTAAGTTTGGAGAACAAAAGGCTTTACCAATTTATTGGACCATGCCCATTTCTTTTCAACTCATACAATATTTATAAACTCAAATGTTCATGAAAATATTGATCCATTACCTCCACTCGCCTACCAACAAGCCTCAACATAAACCACAACTTCGAAAACCATCCATATTTGAGAGAATGACGGAGAACGACACCACCAGAACAAGATTTGTATCATCTTTCACCTTAGTCGAAGAGAACCGATGACCAAGTATCACCTACCACAAATATCAAACCAATGGGAGTAGATCCGACACGCACCATAGGGGAAGAGTTATAGTGGAAGTTGATGGAGACTCCTAAAACTGTTGGATCCCCTTAGGATCTAGGGTTTGTTATATTGAAATTACCAACCTCGTTTTTACCTCAGATCTGGCAGCGGAATGGAATGGTGAACGAGATCTAGCGAATCAAGTGCTTCGCCTCTACCAAGCACACACTCACACAACCTGGAACGCCGGGATGCTAGTGCCGGATTCAGGGAATAAGTTTTTGATGTCTCTGCTTTTATGTCTGAGAATTACCGTGACGGCTAGGGTTCATGTAGACCATATAAACCTTTATATATCGACCTGGAAATGACATCACCAAATCGTCGGAGAAGTCCGACTCGTTTATGTCAAAACCCGATATGCATCGATCGACACACTTACTGTGTCGATCGACACACCTTCTCGAAAAGCCTGCATTGATCGACACACTCATGTATCGATCGACACATACATCATAAAACTCTATGTCAATGTGTATCCAATACACATCAACTTGATCATTATCAAATGATCATTTCCATATGTTAGCTTCCAGATTGCTTAGGTGTGTGACCCTATAGGATCATATAATATTGGCAGTAAGTCTAGAACTTACAGATTACAAGAGGCTTCTAGCAAAGCATTACAATCACCAGTATTATACAAATGATTGATCTCGATTCACAACTACTATCAGGAGTGAGTACAAGTGTGATTTCAGGACATAATCCCAACAATCTCCCACTTGTACTGGAATCATCAATTCCTACAATCCTTTTGTCTCTATATCTCGATTTGGCATAAGACAAGATTAGTGTCATTCTTATTAAGCCAATATCATGTTTATCGAACTCCTGATCTATGCTGAACAAAACAAACAATTGAACTACAGTTCGTTTGAGTGCGGCCACACATTTTCTCAGCATAAAATCTTCGATAGGCCCTGAGATATTTATCTCCCGTTATTCAGGAGGGACAAATCCCATCTTGTTCCATCCCTGTTCCTTTACACACTGAGCAGTGCCTTTATAGCCGCCAATCACGGATCGACGTTTGACAAGGTCAAGGTGCACCAATTCATATGCAAGAAAGCATGATGAACTCAGGTCTAAGGACTATACTCAATAGTCGTAATGAGAACCTCTCATGACACAGATATAACTATCCTGGAGACTTCTCATTAGCGGGTCACGTCCGATCATATGTTCACCAACATATATCTATGTGACTAACTGTGATACTCATATCATTGACTCCATGAAACTTAGTCAACAGTCACCTCACAAGCTAGTCTCTCGCGGTTGTTATTGTCCCACTTTAACAACCTTGACTAGGGACACATCATAATTTATGTCATTTGTTACTTATAGGGTTTCATGATCAAGTCCTCAACTTGATGGCCTATAATATGACATAAACTTATTTTGGGACCATTATTTAATTATCCAATAGTCAAATAATGTTGATGTCAGTTTTTCATAAACATGACCATATCATATTTATCTGAACATCATAACTAAACTAACTCCCACTAGAATCAAGACCAAGTCTTCAGATGTCTAGTACCTACAGCAACAGTTTTCAACTCGTGCTTAGGTTGTGAGAGATGCTGCGGTGTTCTTGCTTGGAACCATTCCAACAAACCACACCGCCATTCTTTAATGAGCACTATTCTACGGTCCTCTGCTTGGAAACCTTTCCAACAGACAGTACCATTACACATGCAAAATGATATAACCAGGTGAGAACCGGGAATCATCTTTGTCCGTCTAACTACTCATGATTGATTCGTCTATTTCTCAGTTGTACAAGAACCTATCCTTAGTGTTTCTCAAACACTTGGGGATATTTCTTTACAACTGTCCAGTGACTCTTACTGGAACAAATTGGTATTTACTCGTCATGCTTTATGCGTCAGCTGCATTTAGACTAGCTCAGCCAGTGTCCAAGACACTTCATCTTGCTAAGATCATTGCCATACGACCTTTGGTGTGAAGCCATTCTTAGAATCATGCATATTGGAATTGTCCAATACCTTATAACCATAATGGTTCTGGCACGATCCAATTAGCTCTTCTGGTCCATCTCAATGGATCCATATTCCAAGAACTCACGCGACTTCTCCCATGTCTATCGTTAAATTTGACTTCCGACCCAAATCTTGGCAAGACTTTAGCGTCGGAACGTCATTTATGAGATTAAGTACGTTCTTAACATACAGTTTGAGAATTGCAATTACGCTCCCACTAGTTTACTTGTAAACGCACTGTTTCTATTCGTTCCTGATCGAGTCAAAGCCTTTGACCGTTTTAAAGAACATAGATTCCAACTCCAAGATGCTTGCTTCAACCGGCGAAGCTAACATGCATAACTAGACAATTTTTCGGAGTTGGGGCTCACCATCGCTTCTTTGAATTTCGCATGCGCATCACTTTTCAATGATCAACGGATCACGACAATCGGTCACGAGGAATCACCCTCAATTTAGTGATGGATCCTTTCGGATCTGCGAATTTCAGGCTCCACAGGTGTAGATCCTACAACACTCTGTAGATCTAACCGCTGCTCTCCCTCAACAGGTTGAACAGCCTCCTGTGTTTCTCGAATTTCTTCAAGCTGTACTTTTACTCCCACTGTTCTTCTTGGAAAAACAGAGTTCCGAACAACAAAACTTTGTTCTCGGATTGGTTGCAAAAGTACTAAGCCTCGGTTTCCTTAGGACAACCAGCGCAACCGGTAACAGATTCTGAAGAAGGACATGATGGTCATGTGACTTCAATCCACCAATCATGGGAGGATCCACAGAAACACAGTTTGCAATGTTGGCACAATATCCATCAGACCCTCTGAATAAGCTTAATCTCTTACAGAAAACTTTTTTCTCATCCTTTGTCAGCCAATAAGAAGCATGAGGTAAGTAAGTTTTCCTACCTCCTTCCTGAACGTGTAACTTATGTCGAATCCCCATGTCTTCTAAGTCCTTCCGTGCTTTGACACCATCTTTTGACTTTGCACTTTGCATCAGAATAGCCAAGATAGCATCAGACACATTCTTTTCCACATGCATAACATCAAGGTTATGTCTGACAGGCATATCCTAACAACAGAAACAAGTTGAAGACTTAACTTTGAATGAAAAGGTATAACAACAATAATTAGCTTGCAAAGTTGAGGCTTACCTTCCAGTAAGGCAAATCAAACAAAATTGACCTTTTCTTCCATCTCCAGCTATCATTGTCCTCTTCGTACTCTTCTTCTTCAATCTCCTCATCATCACACAAAGATTTTCTTTTCTTTCTACTTACTTTCGGTAAAGGCTTACCAAAATCATTTCTGAACTCTTTAAGTGCATTAAAGATTTCTGCTCCACTTTGAATTCTATTTGATCTCCCTTCTTCCACAGTGTTGTCAAACCATTTCTTTCTTCTTCTATATGGATGATCAGGTCGGAGCCTCTTCCTGTTTCCTAAGTATACATGCTTCTTACTAAACTTCAACCATCTGAAAGGTGTATCTTTTCCACACACATTGCACGCTTGTTTGCCTTTGACTTTACACCCAGCCAATGTCCCTAAGCCAGGATAATCACTAATACTCCACATCAACATTGCTTTAAGTTTAAAGTGTTCCTTCATAAAAGAGTCATACACCATGATACCTTCATTCCAAAGCTCCTGTAGATCGTCTATCAGTGGTGCGAGGTAGACATCGATGTTGTTACTTGGTGCAGTTGGACCCGGGATGAGCATTGTCAACATAATGTTCTCTGCATTCATACACTTGGTTGGATGCATGTTGTAGTTAACCAATAACACCGGCCATGTGCTGTACTTGGAATTCTGAATGGAGAAAGGATTCATCCCATCTGTGGAGATACCTAGTCGGAGGTTTCTTGGTTCAGCTGCAAACTCTGGCCATTTGTGATTCACATTGGCCCAAGTTATTGAATCTACCGGATGACGCATTGAACCATCTGAACTACCACCATTGATATGCCAACGCAACTCTTCCGCTATTCTTTTTGATCTAAACATACGCTTGAATCTGTCTTTTATTGGAAAATACCGTAAGACCTTAGCTGGAATCCCCTTCTTTACCTGACCACTATGCTTATCCCTTTCCCATCTAGAAACATTACACCTTGGACAGATTTCCATATCTTCATATTGCTTCCGGTATAAAATACAGTCGTTCTTGCAAGCGTGAATCATGTCGTAGCCAAAACCAAACAACTTCAAGAATCTCTTCATCTCGTTTGTTGATCCGGGAAGTACATTATCTGTGGGAAGCATGTCTTGAACTAATGAGAGGAGCTGATCAAAGTAGTTTTCAGACATCCCACTCTTCACTTTGATGCGATAAAGTACCATAATCGCAGAAACCTTTGTGTAGTTGGAACATGTGGAGTATAATGGAGTCTCAGCATCTTCTAGCTTCTTCTTAAACTCATATTCTTCCTTGCTATCAACCCCATCTGCTTCATCTTCCTTCTGTGCCTCCTTATTGTTTTCACCATCAAAGAATGCTGTTCTAATCAGATCATAAGCTTCATATTCATAGCTTGAACCACAACTTGGCTTATCAGTCTTTGCATCACCATGCAAACTCCAACAAGTATTCCTCTTGTATCTCTGATCCATACCCCTAATGACTAAGTGATCCTCCACTGTATATACAGGTTGATGGCATAAATTGCGGCAATCAATGCATGGACATAACATCTCAGTAGGATTACCCAATCTCACTGATGATGCTTGCACAAATTTAGATGCCCCTCTGTGATACTCAAGACTAGCCCTGTGGTTAGAACCATTTAAAATTTCAGACAAGTCATCAAATAAATTATACGCAACAAACGAAAGAAGATAATAAAGAAATCAATACCTTGGATGCCATACCCAAGACTTGTCCATGATAAAACAACACCAAATCTCCACGACCATTTAAACAAACATATAAGAAAATAACAGGCAAGTGTATCAGGAAGAGAGATATGACCAACTGAAACTAAGAAATAAACGCTAACAACCAAAACAAGATAAGAATAAGAAAAGAGTGACTGAGATTCGGTCTCACCTGAGTAAACCGTGGGTCCTTACAAAACGCAAGTTCAAAAACGGAAAGCTCCCTGCAGATTACAGAAGCATCCATTATACTTTGAAAAAACAAGCTTTTTGCAACCATAACTCGCTAAAACTTGTAAAAACCTTAGCCGTCAATTGATTGCAATTGCTGAAACATAAATTGAAACAAAAACTCAGATTAATTTCACATACCTTTCACTAGATTCAAACCCAGAAAGCTACCTGCCAATTCACAAAATAATCAATTCGTGTTAGGAATTTTGAACAGAATTAATCGATAATAAAAACCCAGAAATCAATGTGTATTCCTCTCGATTACCAGATATGTAGCCTTTCTTCTCTATCAATTGATGATACTCCCTCAGTCACGAGTACAAGAATTGATTCGCAGTGGTCAAAATGATTTAGATCTAAACAATGACACCGAGATTTATACAAGGAGGAGTCTAAATTCGAATGTGGAAGTGAGATTTCAAGCCGGAAAAGGACATGCAAAGATCTCTCTGAGCTAGCTCTCGATCTGAATTTTTGATTTTTTGCATTAACCAAAAAATTTCATGTTTTATACTTCGCCAATGTTTTTTTGTTCGATACGCGGGGAACAAAATTTTCATCTCCCGGTCATACTATCCATAGCGTTTATCAACCCTGTCTGCTATTAAAAAACACCCGCCAAACGTAAAAATTGGCGGTAATGATAAGATAGCGTTTCAAATATAAGAAACGCTATCTTAAATACCCACTGTAGTCAAAGATAGCATAACTGACCAAAACGCTATCTTAATGTGCTATCTATACTCTGATTTCTTGTAGTGTGACAACTGCCTTACACAAACCTTGCAATCCCAATTAATCAGAAAAACATATTTGGAAATCACCCAGTCCACATCCAATGTGGTGTTATTTTCACTGATTCTGATAGAAAACTTATTTAGCGTAAACATGTTCATTTTAGAGCGTATTTTAAAAGAATAATGGAAGATTCATGTGATTCATCATTAATCGGAGCATATCCAATAAGATCCGATTCATTCTCTCAGAAACACCATTCAAGGTTTTCAGGAGAGATGAGCTGTGAAATGACTTCACACTCACTTAGATGATCACCCAATTCTTGACTCAAGTATTTTCATCCGCGATCTAATCGAGGATCTTAATGCTTCTGTCAAATCGGTTCTATACTTCATTCTGAAACTCCTTTGATCATTCCAAAGGATTCTGATTCGTGTCTCATCAAATGAACACAGTCATACTTATTGAAGCCATCAATAAGTCAATGAAGTATTGAAGTTTTCCTTTGGCACTAATGTTCATCGGGCCGCATACATCAGTATGTGTAAGGCCCAACGAGCCTCTGGCCCGTTTCTTTAGCTCTGCTAAAGAAGCCTTAGTCTTTTGGCCCAGCAAGCAGAATTCATGTCTCACTTGATTTACAATCAAATGAACCTGAAGCCCATAATTATGGAACTTCTGAAGCCGTTTCACTCTATTTGGTCAATATGACTATGCCGAGGAAAAATCGAGTTCAAGTCATCAGACTTAAATCGTTTGATATTTATGTTATATTTAAGCGTATGTTGGTTTAAGATATAAAACCCTTTCAAAAGGGGTGCTACCATATGATATTTCATTAAGATCAAAAGAGCAAAACTTGTCTTTTATCAGAATTAAAAACATTCAAATTCTTACAAGAAAATGAAAGACATTTCTGCATAAAGCAGGTGCATAGTAGCAATTACTTAATTCAAAAACCAAGCTTGAAAGGCTCCTACAAGTTGAGAATCTCTACGGCTTATGCATCAACCATTGCTCCATACCAGGCACGCAGTTCCACTTGTCCTTTCTTCAACGTACTACTGTTGTTTAGGCCCTGCATATTTCCAAAATATCAGTACCACAACTAGTATCCAATACATATGTAGAACTTGAATTAATAACACAATACCTGAAGAAGAAGTACCATACATCTTCTTCATCTCTTGTGAATCTTCCAAGAATTTAATGCAATATCTCTTCCAATGCCCATACTCATTACAGTAGAAGCACTTTCTAACACCAGATGGGCTGGAATTGGGCTTATAAGATGACACAAGCTTATCCTGATTCCAAATCTGGACGGCCCTGCCTCTACCCTTGCCAACACAAGATTTCTAAAATCTTTTACCCTTTATGATGTCTTGCTCTACTGTTTTGAGCATGCCATGCAGCTCGGTCAACGTCTTCGTCAAGCCTTTCTTGATATAGTTCTTAATGAACTTATCATAGCTTGACGGCAGTGACTGCAGAATGATGTCAGTTGTCAACTCTAAGCTGACAGGACAATCCAGTTTCCCCAGGTTATCAACGTAACCCATCATTTTAATGACATGAGGACTCACTTGAACATCCTCTGGTAGTCTGCACCCAGTGAGAGACTTCACCAACTGGAATCTCTCAACTCGTGTCAGATCCTGAAACTTCAGTTTCAGGCTGGTGATCATCTCTATTGGCGACTCCATGTTCTCGTATTGACTTTTCAAGTTCGAGTTCATGGTAGCCAACATCAGACCACGCACATCTACCACATCAATATAATGCTTATTCCAAGCATTATATACTGCATTCGAGCGATTGGCCCCAAGCCTTTCTGGAAGAGCTTTCTCAAGGACATAGTCCTTACTCTCCTGCTTGAGGATTAATCTCAAATTGCGATACCAATCCAGGAAATTTGACCCATTTAACTTGTCCTTTTCAAGGACGGGTCGTAACGAGAAGGTAGTTTTAGACATAGGCTGGAAAATTTAATCAAAGAAAATTTTAGTTATGATTTCAGGAAATGAGGAATCTTATCCAATAAGAAAACTCGCATTATATTCAAACAATGTTTCCTCAATGAATATAATGATCCAAGATCCTCAGATCACCAAAATTCGAGTGGGCGACTCGCCATTACCCAAACTTTAGTTATATAGGTAAGCAAATCATTGCTAATTGTACCCAGTATAACTCTTGGTCGTAGATGAGACAAACTATGTCTAATCTACTCTGATGTCTCTGGGCCCAGAACTTCTGACAGCCCAGTCAAGTGAACCAATCTCTTCTGTCTTGTGATCATTGATAGTTGCACTGCAAGTCTATCAATGATTACCTGCCTTACTCACTTCACTGTGGATACCAAGGACTCCAAGACTATCCAACAATGAAACGAGTCTTGACAGTAGACAAGATTGGGCAAGACATCAAGGTCACTTGATATTTAGTTGAGGAAATGGAACTTTAAAATATTAGTAATTCAATCTCTTAGGTCATGCAATAGTTGATGTCAAGCACTGCAAGACCATCAACACTACTACCTGCCTTACTCATATAATTGTGGACACCAAGCTCTTGGCAAGACTATCCAACAACGAAACGAGTCTTGACAGTTGACCATATTGAATAACTAAGTTTCGGTCTAACACACATCCAATGTGTATTAAATAGGTTTAGAACATTTTACTTCTAATTTTAATTAAGTTTTAATCGTTCTAATTTCAGTGGGTTAGGTCATT
Source organism: Orychophragmus violaceus (assembly GCA_030180135.1). NCBI lineage: Eukaryota > Viridiplantae > Streptophyta > Magnoliopsida > Brassicales > Brassicaceae > Orychophragmus > Orychophragmus violaceus. The sequence goes on along the minus strand of CM058240.1, from coordinate 24,649,569 downwards.
CGGTTCGGTTTCTCGATCATTTGGTTCAAAACCAAACGATTATGGCTCGCATCGTCACCATATGCGTCGACTGACACACTAGTTCGACTCTTGATATGCAACCTTTCAGATCATCCAAGATAATCGGTCAAATCCAATTTAACCAGTTCATCTAATCGAACCGATTCAACCAGTTTTAACTAATCGCGATAATCGGTCCAATCCAATTGAACCGACTTATCCAATCAAACTGATCTTAACCACCTTAACCAAGCATGATGACCAGTTCAATCCAATTGAACCGATTCAACCAATCGCAAGGTTTGTGTCGATCGACATTAAACTTGTGTCGATCGACACAGCAGAGTATTAGGGATTTTGAATTAAACCGACATCACCATGCGAGATAACCAGTTCAATCCAATTGAACCGATCTATCCATTCGCATAGTCTGTGTCGACCGATGCACTCAGTGTGTCGATCGACACAAGGCGATTTCAAATCTTTCGCATTTTCGCGATGCATCGACCGACACACCCAGTGCGTCAATCGATGCTGTGCGAAAACCCTAACATCTTTTACGAGTTTTCGCGATGTGTCGACCGACACAAGCTTAGTGTCGATCGACACCATGCGACAAACTCTAAAGTAATTTATGCGTTTTCGCTCTGTGTCGACCGACACACGCTTTGTGTCGATCGACACTATGCGACAAACACTAAAATTTTATTCGCTGTTTCGCGGTGTGTCGACCGACACAAGCTTAGTGTCGATCGACACAGTGCGACAACAGCAGTTCGTCGTTTTCAACAGAGATTCAATCCGAGATTAATTTCTAGAAAACACGATTTAGCAGGCAATTAACTAATCAAATTCATCAGTATTCGATTTAAATGCCTCAGATTCAATAGACTAAACCCTACCATGCTCTGATACCACTGTTGGATCCCCTTAGGATCTAGGGTTTGTTATATTGAAATTACCAACCTCGTTCTTACCTCAGATCTGGCAGCGGAATGGAATGGTGAACGAGATCTAGCGAATCAAGTGCTTCGCCTCTACCAAGCACACACTCACACAACCTGGAACGCCGGGATGCTAGTGCCGGATTCAGGGAATAAGTTTTTGATGTCTCTGCTTTTCTGTCTGAGAATTACCGTGACGGCTAGGGTTCATGTCGACCATATAAACCTTTATATATCGACCTGGAAATGACATCACCAAACCGTCGGAGAAGCCCGACTCGTTTATGTCAAAACCCGATATGCATCGATCGACACACTTACTGTGTCGATCGACACACCTTCTCGAAAAGCCTGCATCGATCGACACACTCATGTATCGATCGACACATACATCATAAAACTCTATGTCAATGTGTATCCAATACACATCAACTTGATCATTATCAAATGATCATTCCCATATGTTAGCTTCTAGATTGCTTAGGTGTGTGACCCTATAGGATCATATAATACTGGCAGTAAGTCTACAACTTACATATTACAAGAGGCTTCTAGCAAAGCATTACAATCACCAGTATTATACAAACGATTGATCTCGATTCACAACCACTACAAGAAAACAGGGATTTAGCTACTGTAATTAGCGACTGCATTTATAGTCGCTAAATTTAGCGACTACTTAGCGACTGGGTTGCGACTAACTATGCGACTAGTAGGTTTTAGTCGCTAAATAGTCGCTAAATTGCGACCACAAGTTATTAGTCGCTAAATAGTCGCTATTTAGCGACTGTTTAGCGACTAAATTCAGCGGGTCGCTAAACGGTTTCTTAATCAGTCGCAAAAAGTCGGTATATATCACGTTTATATTGTGCCCACGCGTGTAGTACCTAATTTTGTAACTAATTTTTTATACAGTCGCTAAATAGTCGCTATATAGTCGCTAAAATTTATATATATACTAACTTGTAGTTGGCTTCTCCTCAGCCACACAACAAGAAGATAAACGATTTCTAAGAAAAAATTCAGAGAAAAACGGAAGAAATCGTTTTTTGAGTCAAAAAATGTCGGGAGATTATAACTACACCAATGGTCGGGAATGGATGTATAACCGGATCGATCCATCAACGGGAAATTTCACGGCAGAATTCATGGCGGGGGTCGATAATCATTTCATCCCGTTTGCAAATAACCAGCCCTTTGCGCAGAGCAACGCCGGTAGGTTTCTCTGTCCTTGTGGTACTTGCATGAATGATAAACCTGTTATGTCGGGGAGATTAATACAAAAGCATTTGTATAAGAATGGATTTATGCCTGATTATTATGTTTGGTATAAACATGGCGAAGAAGTCGATATGGGTTTAGGAACGAGTTATGCTGATACGACTTGGGTTAGTGGGAGTGAAGGAATGGGTAATGTAGTAGAAGATAGATATGTGGATATGGTGAATGATGCATTTCGTGATAACGTACAATTTGATAACTATCATCAATATGGTAGTTATCAGAATGTGGAGGAACATGGTAGTTATCAGAATGCGGAGGAACCTGTACATAATCATTCGAAAAAATTCTACGACTTGTTAGAAGGAGCGCAAAATCCATTGTACGATGGTTGTCGTGAAGGTCAATCGCAGTTATCCTTAGCTGCTCGAGTCATGCAAAGGAAGGCAGAGCATAACATGAGTGAAAGGGCAGTGGATTCGATATGCGAAATGTTTACGGAGTTTCTACCAGAAGGAAATCAGGCAACCGGTTCACATTACGCGACAGAGAAATTGATGCGCAATTTAGGCCTCCCATGTCAATCGTTTGATGTTTGCTACAACAACTGTATGATATATTGGAAAGATGACGAAAGGTTAGATACATGTCGGTTTTGTAACTCACCTAGATGGAAGCCTAACGAGCAACACCGTAGGACCAATATACCATACAGCCGTATGTGGTATATGCCTATTGCTGACAGATTAAAGAGAATGTATCAGAGCGAGAAGACTGCAGCAGCAATGAGATGGCATGCCGAGCACCAGGCCAAAGAGGGAGAAATGTGTCATCCGTCTGATGCGGCAGAGTGGAAATACTTTCAAGATAAGTATCCCCTGTTTGCACAAGAACCCCGCAATGTTTATCTTGGACTATGTACAGATGGGTTCAATCCATTTGGCATGTCTAATAATCATTCCTTGTGGCCTGTGATCTTGACTCCATATAATTTACCCCCTCATATGTGCATGAGTACGGAGTACTTGTTTCTTACAGTAATGAATTCTGGGCCAAAGCATCCACGAGCTAGTCTCGATATATTCCTCCAGCCTCTTGTTGAGGAGTTGAAAGACCTGTGGTGTAATGGAGTCGATGCATACGATGTGTCCTTGAATCAAAATTTCAATCTAAAAGCAGTTCTCCTGTGGACGATAAGTGACTTTCCGGCGTATAGCATGCTATCGGGATGGACTACCCATGGCAAATTATCTTGTCCATGGTGCATGGATGATACAAAGTCTTTTTATCTGCCGAATGGAAGAAAGACGTGTTGGTTCGATTGTCACAGAAGATTTCTTCCTCAAGATCATCCCATGAGGAAAAATAAGAAAGACTTCTTGAAGGGAAAGGATGCTAGGAATGAGTATCCTCCTGATTCTTTAACCGGTGAGCAAGTTTATTCCTACCATTTGCGTCGTGTAAATCCACCAAAAACTAAGGATGTTGGTGGAAATGGTCATGAAGATAAGATGCCCGGCTATGGCAAGAAGCATAACTGGCACAAAGAAAGCATATTTTGGGAGTTACCATACTGGAGGGACCTTAATCTTCGACATAATCTCGATTTGATGCATATAGAGAAGAATGTTTTTGACAACATTATAAAAACTCTTATGCGTGTGAAGGGTAAATCCAAAGACAACATCCCATCGAGATTGGATTTAGTTAACTTCTGTTCTCGGCCACACTTGCATGTTGATAGTGCTGGTAGAGCTCCATTCCCAGTTTACGCTTTGACAAACGAAGCCAGGAAGAAGTTATTGGAATGTGTGAAGCATGAGGTCAAATTCCCAGATGGTTATGCTTCAGACTTAGCAAGTTGTGCTGATTTGGGTAATGCACAGTTTTCTGGGATGAAGAGTCATGACTGCCATGTCTTTATGCAGCGACTACTTCCATTTATCTTTGCAGAACTCCTAGACAAGAATGTCCACCTTGCCTTAGCAGGTACCGGTTATAGTATTTGGATATGTAGTTTCGGGTTTGTTTATTGTATTAACCATTTGCTGTTTAAATCTCTTTATATATGTTGTAGGGATTGGAGGATTTTTCCGTGACTTGTGTTCAAGAACTTTGCAGAAGAGTCGCGTCCAAATTCTAAAGCAAAACATAGTTATGATTCTTTGCAATTTGGAGAAGATCTTTCCACCATCATTTTTCGACGTGATGGAGCACCTTCCTATACATCTCCCCTACGAAGCTGAATTAGGAGGCCCTGTTCAATACCGGTGGATGTACCCTTTTGAAAGATTTTTCAAAAAGCTGAAAGGGAAAGCGAAGAACAAAAGATATGCAGCTGGATCTATTGTTCAATCATATCTTAATGAAGAGATTGCTTATTTCACAGAGCATTACTTCGCCTCGAATATAGTCACGAATTCAAGGTAAATTTATATCTAGTATATGGAGACATGTATGCTATCTATTCTAAAGTTATATTTATTAACTCTTTTTGTCAGGTTAACAAGATACAACGAAGGCGGTGTCCCCGAATATGATGACGACGTTCCTGATATATTTACTCAGGTTGGTCGTCCAAGTGGCGAAATGCATGAAGTATGGCTTTCACCAGAAGATTATAAAATTGCACATGCTTATGTTTTGCGAAATTGCGCTTACTTTCGACCATTTGAGAGGTATAACACAACTTAAGTTAATTTATATATTGTGTTGGTCTCATATATATACATGTTGATCTTATAAACAGTATGTTCGAAGACTATATCTCTGGTAAATATCCAGATCTCTCCGAGAATCAACTCTCTGTGAAAAGGGCCGAGGAATATGACACATGGGTGCGAGATTATGTATGTTCGTGAAATATTTCTTATGAACACATTATATATGTATTGTGGTTTTATCTACATATTTGACATTGTGTGTTTATCAATATTCAGGTCATTTACTGGAACGAAACCTATAAATTTCCTCCTTGGGTTCAAGATATTGTGCATGGACCCGTCAACAAGGCTAAAACTTGGCCTATCTTCTATACAAGAGGATATCTGTTTCATACAAAAAGCCATGGCGAGGGACGAAAGACATGTAACTACGGTGTATGTGTTAAAGGAGAGAATTATAGTGATGCGTCTGATGCAGCTGATTTCAACGGGATCTTAACTGACATAATACAACTTCAGTACGAGGGGATTGTTAATTTGAGAATAACACTCTTTAAGTGTAGCTGGTATGACCCTGTTCTCAGTAGAGGCACTCGAAGGAGCAATGCTGGCGTCGTAGATGTTCGTGCATCAAGAAAGTACAATAAATACGAACCATTTATTCTAGGTACGTAATATATATCTATCTCTATCTTCGTAACTATTGTATGGATATCATAAATACTCTAAGTTTAATTTCAATCTTTAATTTACACAGCCTCTCAAGCGGAGCAAGTTTGTTATATCCCGTATCCGTACACAAAGAGACCGAAGCAATTGTGGCTCAATGTTGTCAAAGTCAACCCTAGAGGGAATATTTCGGGGGAATATGTCAACACAGAAATTACTCTTCTCCAACAGGAAAATGATGATCCGGTAATGATGACTACGGTCGAAGATCTCGTTCCCGAGAATTTTGTGCAGAATGAAAACCCAATCAATCTTGACTACGAAGTAGGAGATGAAGAACCAGAAGACGAATTTCTATCTTGTCCTGATGATGATGACGACGACGAAGATGATGAAGCGGAAGACAATGATGCAGAAGAGGACGAGTGATTTGATATGCTTTTTGTCTATCTTTAGTGTTTTCATATGCTTAATGTATTTCAGATTTCAAATAATTTCAATTAAACATGCTTAGTGATTTCATATGCTTAGATTTCAAATAATTTCAATTAGTGCTTTATATGAAATTAAAAATTCAACTAGACATCATAAGTGATTTCATATATATGCTTAATGTTATCTTTAATGTTCATGACATGTTACTATTGTTTTAGTTATAAGGTTAATGATTCATGTTTAATTAGAATTTATAATATGTAGGTTTACTTGTAATTTGTTAAGGTTTAGTGTTCTAATATATTGTAATTGTGTTTGTTAACTCTTAAAGAATGTAAATTAATTTCTAAAATAGCGACTACTTAGCGTCTTAATAGCGACTAAACAGGGTTATAGTAGCGACTAAATAGCGACTAAAAAGGTTATATTATTTTGGCGCCACAGATTAAATGGCCCGCCAAATTATATAGGCCCAAATACATTAAGCCCGCCAAATTATTTGGCTAAACCGGTCAAAATTTGGAAGAACCGGGAATAATTTCCCTCCGGTTTTCTACCAAATCGACAAAAGGGGTCTAACCCGATTCCTAAACCTAATTTCATTTTCATCCTTAGCAAAATTTTCATCGCCTCTCTCGTTCTCTCTGGCGATCTAGGGTTTCATCGCCTCTCTCGTTCTCTTTGCGCTCTTCGATCGTTCTCTTTGCTCTCTTCGATTTCTCTTCTTCATCTCTCAACCTTTATCTGTTCAATCTCTCTCTGTTCTCTCGATTTCTCTTTTATGTTACAAAAACCCCAAGTCGCTCTAAGTCGATCTCTCTTACTTTGTCTTCTCTCGATCTTTGTCTTTGTCCGATATCTCCTCTCCGTTTAAACTCCGATGGCTCCAGCAAAAGGTAGAGGAAGAGGTCGAGGGAGAGGAAGAGGTCGAGGGAGAGGAAGAGGTCCAGTCGCCGTCGACGCTCAGCCTTCCTCTTCCACGCAAAGTCGGCCAGCGAATCTACCTCAACAGTATGCTTTCACTCCGGCGAGCGAGGGTTCTCCCACACCGCGCCCATCTCTGACGCAAACTCAGCTGCATGTTCGTAACTATCCACCGCCGCAGGTTCTTTTTCAGAACAACTCGACCAGTCCGACACAGGCGTCTCAAGGCCACTCTCCGAATCCTGAGTCTCAGAGAAGAGACCCTTTGCATGTAACTCCGAGGCAGAACAATCAAGGTCAAGTAACTTCGCTCTAAATCTGTGTGTGCGATTTAGTGTAGGACTTATGCTTGTTTGTTCTTGCTTGAGATTTTCATAGTTCTTAAGGCTTGTGTTTGCTTGCGATTGTATTAGCTCTTATACTAACTGTCTGTGCAATTTATTAAAGGACTTGTGTTTGCTTGAGACTGTATGTGCGATTTATTAAAGGACTTGTGTTTGCTTGAGATTGTATTAGCTCTTATATGATGCGTTGTTGGTATTAACTCTCTGTTTTGGTATCATAAGGTACATGTTGCTTTATAAGATTATATGATGCGTTGTTGACCTTAACTCTATATTTTGGTATTATTAGCTCAATTTGCTTTGGTTTTAGCTCTTAATGCTTGTGCTTACTTGAGATTGTATGATGCGATTTAGTGTAGGACTGTGTGTGTGATTTAGTGTAGGACTCTATATTTTGGTATTATTAGCTCATGTTGCTTTGGTTTTAGCTCTTAATGCTTGTGCTTACTTGAGATTGTATGATGCGTTGTTGGTATTAACTCTCTGTTTATATGATGCGTTGTTGGTATTAACTCTCTGTTTTGGTATCATAAGGTATTAGCTCATGTTGCTTTATAAGATTATATGATGCGTTGTTGACCTTGGTTGCTTGAATGTTGGTCTTATAGGACTGTCTGTGAGTTAAATGACTTGTCTGTGAGTTAAATGACCTTGGTTGCTTGAATGTTGGTCTTATAGGACTGTCTGTGAGTTAAATGACTTGTCTGTGAGTTAAATGATTATATGATGCGTTGACCACTATTTCAGGTCAGATGACTCCTCCACAACCTTCTCCTGCTCGTTCAGTTCAAGTGTCTCAACAACCGAGGGCTTCTCCGAATCAGAACTCCGAAGCTAACAGCACTCATGCGCCTGAAACTCAGCAGTCCAACCAAATGAGTGAAGATGACATCGACGGAGTTGATGACAATGCTGATAATCAACCAAATCTCGAGGAAAGCCGTCTCCGCTATCTTCAGAGGCTGCTGTCCATGCCAGGCCGTGAGCAGTGGACGACCGTGCTCTCTCCAATACTTCCTCAGCCGCCAAACACTACTTGGTATAACCATCTCTCTCTCTCTCTCTCTCTCTCTCTCTCTCTCTCTCTCTCTCTAGTTAGATTGTGTTTTGCTCTGTTTAATTAAGTCATGATATGTACTGATTTTTGCTCCCTTTGTAGGTTTGGACGTGACAAGTCTAGTTTGGTCAGGAAGATTACTAAGATATACCAAAACAAGTTTGATGGACCATTCTACAGCTGGAGCCATGTGCCACGGCCGCGAGCAGAGAGATACTTCCTTGAGTTTGCGGTCAGTGTAGTACATTAGTCTAGTCTTTTGTTTTACTTGTCATCAATATCTTACTAACTTCCATCTGCTGCTTCTTGTAGAAAGAGCACCACTGGGATTTCCTAATAACAGGGACCGTGCAAGCACATTTTGAGGCGATTTGTCAGAGAAGGATGAAGGATATGGTCAGCAAAGCTCATGTTTCAGGTGTGCGACCTTCGTGGATCCCAGGTGAATTCTGGACGCCAATGGTGGCCTATTGGAACTCTGATGAGGGTAAACAGAGGAGTGGGACCGCTTCTGTAAGTCGGAATTCTGATCGTGGCGGTCTCGGTCCTCACAGGAACTACAGCGGGCAGAAGTCTTTTGTGCAAGTTAAACAAGAAATGGTAAAACTCAGACTTCCTCTATATATTTCTTCTCTTAGTATATTTACTTTAATTTAACCAATTTATCTTCTGTTGCATTTTCAGGAACACGACCTGGGTAGAGAAGTAAGTTTTGGTGAAGTCTTCCTGAAGACCCACACCAAATCAGATGGAACCTACATAGACTTGAAGGCGCAAGGGGTGGGAGAGAAGTATAAGGAGAAGCTCGAGGCAAGGAAGGCTGAGCTTGAGGCAGAAACATCTGATGGGACTTCGCGACCAAGGCAGCTGACAACTGACGAAATCGATGAACTGTTCCTTCAGGTAACTTCTTCTGTGAAATCGTAACCATCTATGTTTTAATGTTTATGAGTACATATGAGAATCTGTTACTGCTATGAATCTCTTGAGTTATTGGTATTGAGATAGTTGTGTTGATGATTTGTTTATTGCTCAAATGTGTTAGTGTTTCTGTTATTTAAGTTATTTGTCATTCCCAAACCAATTTTCTAACAGTGTATATAACTTTCATGTTTCCTAGTCAACAATTGTCGATGATAGAGGCCATGCTTATGGTATTGGAAGTCTAGGAGAGTATCACGCCTCTCAAAAGCGCAAGTACCCGGGTACATATTCGACTTACAACTCACTACAAGATCAGCTACAAGAAGCACAACGCCAACTTGATACACAAGCTGCTGAGCTAGCTAGACAAGCTAAGGAGCATAAGGAGTTGAGCATGGTGCAAAGGTATCTTCAGGAAACAGACCCCTCATACCTAGACTTTTGCAAAAGTCAGACTGATGCACCAGCACCTCAGACTTCTCCTACTTCACAAGACTGATCTGTATGATGTATAAACTTGTTTATGTTTATAAGTGTTTGAATATTATGTTTGTTTAATGTATTATGGTTAAGACAATGTAATCAACTTTAATGTATGTTCTTTGTTATGTGTAAGAGTTTTAGAGTCTTAAAAAAATAAAACAATAAAAAAAACAGGAATCTAAAAATAGAAACCAAAACCAAATTAAAATTGAATTACAATTTTTTTTTGGCCATATTGCGAATATAGAGTCACAAAACAGTCGCTAATTCGTCGCCATATGGCCAAAAAAATATGATCAAAAACCTAAATTAGTCACTAAACAGTCTCTAAACAGTCGCTAAAATAGTCGCTAAACAGTCTCTAAACAGTCGCTAAAATAGTCGCTAAACAGTCTCTAAACGGTCGCTAAAATAGTCGCAAGATAGTCACTAAACGGTTGCTAATATAGCGACTATATAGCGACTACACATTTAGCGACTATATAGCGACTTTTTATTAGTCGCTATATTAGTCGCTACTTAGTCGCTCATTAGTCGCTAATATTTAGCGACTCAAGTGCGACTAATATGAATAAAATAACATTAGTCGCTAAATAGTCGCAAAATAGCGACTAATATAGCGACTAATACTTTTAGCGACCAGAGATTAGCGACTAACTACTTTAGTCGCTATTTAGTCGCAAAATCTAATTTTGCGACTAAATAGCGACTCTTTTTGCAGTCGCTAAATCGCTGTTTTCTTGTAGTGAACTACTATCAGGAGTGAGTACAAGTGTGATTTCAGGACATAATCCCAACAAAAACAACATTGGAGCTGCGCAAAACCCGCATATATGGAGACAGAACATGGTTAGGACAAAAGGATACAAACTACAAAAATAGGATCTAAAAGGGAATAAAGAAAAAATAGCCTCCTTCGGCACCGGTGATGAGTACGGACCGTAAAAAAGAGCAAAATCAAATCGACAATGGTTGTGGGGTTGTGGGTTGTCAAGAGAGAAAATAATTATTCTAGGGTGAAAGTGTGTGCTGCCTCTTCCCTTTTGGAGTATTTGTCATATGCGTATTTGTATGAAACAATTATGAAGATAATATGGTAAATATATAAGACACGAAATGCAAAAAAAAAACGAGATTCCAAAAGATCCTCTTCAACTTTTTCCTTCTTAAAAATAGAAAGAGAATTTTCAACATGTATATCATGATTTTATGGATTTTAACCATGATATAAGTCTTGTATATAGAGTGTTTTCAATATTTTTGAAATCTTTTCACTGCAAGAAAACAAGGCCGTTACCGACGGATTTTCCGATAGAAAATTTCCCGTCGGAAATTCAGCCAGTTTCCGACAGCTTCCCGACATAGAATCGACGGTTTATGAGTAGTCGGATATCTGTCGGTAAATTCCGACGGAAACACAATCTGTCGGAATATTTCCGACAGATTCCCGACAGGATGTAGATTCTGTCGATCATCCGTCGGTTAATAAAAAACTGGTAGAAGGGTGGTCTCGAACACGAGACCTTTGCCAATTATACCTTGTTCCCGAACCACTGTGATACGTTGAGTTATTCATTTATATAATTCAAAATTAATAATATATTATGTCATTAGTATAAATTATTTTAAAAAAACAATTTTATTTTTAAATTCATTGTTATTTTAAATAAAAATTACAATAAATTTTTAATTGTTATTATTTTGTGATTGGTTCCCGAACCAATTCCCGTTGTTCGTTTCCCTCCATTGGTTGACCATGATGTTCCACTCTCTCGCCGGAATCCAAGCCGGTCTTCCTTCACCCCGTTGCCACCGGAGCTTCATCCGCCGCATCTTTGTTTGGAAAACTTTCCTTGCGGCCCGGTGAAACTCCCGCCAAACAATAAAAAGATTATCCGGAGAGAATGTAAAAAATTCCTAAAATTAATAAAAAAATTTAGGTTAAATAAAATTTCAAATTAAAATATAAGTATAAAAACATAAATATATAACTTACCAGAAAATCAATAAACCAAGAAGTTTTCAGGGTAGGCAGGACGTTGTAGTACGTCAGGTATCTTCCACACCAGCGATTCTGGATGATGTCGCTGATCACGGAGGGAATGACTGCATTGGATCCAAACCAAACCGCCTGATGTAGTGGACGAGATGGGTCGAGGTTTGGCAAAGCCTCCCGACCTGGTTCCGCGATCATTTGCATAATCGTCGTGCGGGCTTCGGCAGAAAGAAAAACGTAATTCATTTTTTTCTTTTGTTTTGTTTTTTGCTGATGCCAAAAAGGAAGAAATCCGGTGGATATATAAAGAAAAATTACCGACGGCTAAACCGTCGGAAATCCGTTGGAATTCAGATTTATTTCTGAAGTGACAATTACCGACTCGATGCCTCGGTAAGAGAAGAGAGTTAACTCTCTTTTTTGACCGTTTATGATGTTTTGCTCTGCTGTTTTGAGCATGCCATGCAGCTCAGTCAACGTCTTCGTCAAGCCTTTCTTGATATAGTTCTTAACGAACTTGTCATAGCTTGACGACAGTGACCGTAGAATGATGTCAGTGGCCAACTCTAAGCTGACAGGACATTCCAGTCTCACCAGGTTATCAATGTAACCCATCAGTTTAATGACATGAGGACTTACTGGAGCATCCTCTGGTAGCTTGCACTCAGTTAGAGACTTCACCATCTGGAATCTCTCAACTCGTGCCAGATCCTGAAACTTCAGTTTCAGGCTGGTGATCATCTCTATTGGCGACTCCATGTTCTCGTATTAACTCTTCAAGTCCGAGTTCATGGTAGCCAACATCAGACCACGCACATCTACCACATCAATATAATGCTTATTCCAAGCATTATACGCTGCATGCGAGCGATTGGTCCCAAGCATTTCTGGAAGAGCTTTCTCAAGGACATAGTCCTTGCTCTCTTGCTTGAGAATGAATCTCAGATTCCGATACCAATCCAGGAAGTTGGATCCATTTAACTTGTCCTTCTCAAGGACGGATCGCAACGAGAAAGTAGTCATAGACATAATCTGAAATCCAAGAAAAACAGAGATTTAGTTATGTATATGATGAGAAATCTTATCTAATAAGAAAACTCGCACTATATTCAAATAATATTTCCTCTATGAATATAATGATCCAAGATCCATACTTCACTAACATCTGAGTGGGCGACTCGCCATTACTCAGACTTTAGTTATCTAGGTAAGCATATCATTGCTAATTGTACCCAGTACAACTCTTGGTTGTGGATGAGACAAACTATGTCTGATCCACTCTGACGTCTCTGGGCCCAAAACTTCTGATAGCCCAGTCAAGTAAATCAATCTCTTCAGTCTAGTGATCATTGACAGTCGCACTGCAAGTCTATCAATGATCACCTGTCTCACTCATGTAGCAGTGGATACCAAGGACTCCAAGACTATCCAACAAACGAAACAAGTCTTGACAGTAGACAAGATTGGGCAAGACATCAAGGTCACTTGATATTTAGTTGAGGAAACTAAACCCAAAAGTTTAGCAAATCAATCTCTTAGGTCATGTAATTGTTGATGTTTAGCACTGCAAGTCCATCAACTCAACTACCTGCCTTACTCACGTAATTGTGGACACCAAGCTCTTGGCTAGACCATCACACAACGAAATGAGTATTGACAGTTGACCATATTGAAGCTAATCTTTGATCAATGTTTAAGTCTAGTTTGGTTTCTGCAAATTCAAGGTTCAATAACCAGAATTTCGAATACTGTGTCGATCGACGCAGACTATTTCTGTCGATTGACACCACCAAATAAAACCGGACTTTAATAACCGGTTAATCCAATTAACCCGGTTCATCGAACCGGTCATGTCGATCGACACAACCCGTGTGTGACGGTCGACATAGACCTAAACTTAAGATAGTTTTGATAACCGGTCCAATCTAATTGAACGGACTTATTAGATCAAACTGATCTTAATCATTCAAATCGGTTTATACTAATTAAGATAATCAGTTCAATCCAATTGAACCAATTCATCCAATTTTAAACCGTTTAAATCTACCTTTACCAAGCATGATAACCAGTTCAATCCAATTGAACCGATTAACCAATCGCAAGGCCTGTTTCGACCAATACCAAACTTGTGCTGATCGATACAGTTGGGTATCGGGGAATTTTAATCGAATTAAACCGACATAACCATGCGAGACAACCGGTTCAATCCAATTGAACCGATATATCCTTTCGCACAGCCTGTGTCGATCGATGCACCCAGTGTGTCGATCGACACAGTGCGATTTCTAAATCGAAACCCATTGTTTTAATTAGGCGAATTCGCAGTGCATCGATCGACACAAACTTGTGTCGATCGACGCTATGCGAAAACACAATCGCTTTTGCATTTTCGCGCTGCATCGATCGACGCACCCAGTGCACCGATCGATGCTGTGCGAAAACCCTAAATCGGTTTTGTCGTTTTCGCGTTGCAATGATCGACACACCCAGTGCATCGATCGATGCTGTGCGAAAACACAGTTCTTCGTTTTCGATAACTAACAAATCCGAGATTCTAATTATCAGAACGAATCCTAGCTAGCATCAATTCAATTAAAAACCATTCTAATCGAATTCCAGGCAACTGATTCAATCTATTAAACCCTATGGCTCTGATACCACTGTTAGATTCCCTAGGATCCAGGGTCTAGGTGATTGAATCTAAGAACTGACCTCGTGTTTACCTGTAGACTGGCAGCGGAAATTGGAGAAGGTAAACGAGATCTAGAGCGCCTCAATCGATGCGCCTCTATCGTAGTCCACACGCACACAAGCTGGAATCCGCCGGGATGCTAGTACCGGGAATCGGATCTCCTGTGGGTTTTGAGTTTCTGTGTCTCTGCTTTCTCGCTGAGAAGCAACACTGGCGGCTCGATCAAATTTAGGTCGCGTAACCTGGCTCCTATGTATAGGCCCACGGTTTACAAACCGTAACTTCAGTTTCGGTTTCGACCTTGTGTCGATCGTTGCACCCCTTGCATCGATCGACACACCTCTTTAAAACTCAATTCAATGTGTATCCAATACACATTGATTGGATCATGTGCCAATGATCAATTCCATACAAAGTGTATCCAACTTGCTTAGGTGTGTGACCCTGTAGGTTCACACGATACTTGAAATGAGTTACAACTCATTTGTCATAAGCGGTTTCTAGCAAAACATTATGACTACCCAGTATCATATGAATTGTCCGATCTCGACAATACAACTATCTTTAGAGTGAGTACAATGTGATTTCAGGACATAATCCCAACAATCTCCCACTTGTACTGGAATCACCTATTCTTGTAATCCCTTCGTCACTATATCTCGATGTAGCATAAGGCAAGAGACTGTGTCATCCTTATTATAGCCAACATCATGTTTATCGAACTCCTGATCTATACTGATATAACAAACGACTGACAATCACCTCGTTTGAGCACGGCCATGCATTTTCTCAGTATCAAATCTTCGATGGGCCCTGAGATATTTATCTCCTTTTATAGGAGGGACAAATCCCATCTTGTTCCATCCCTGTTTCTACACATACTTCATGATACGCATAAGCAATGCCGTTATAGCCGCCAGTTACGGAACGACGTTTGACAAGGTCAAAACGCACCAATTCATATGCTAGAAAGCATGATGAACTCAGGTCTAAGGACTATAATCTATAGTCATAATGAGAAACTCTCATGACACAGATATAACTATCCTGTAGAGTTCTCATTAGCGGGTCATGTCCGATCATATGTTCACCAACATATATCTATGTGACTGACTGTGATACTCATATCATTGACTCCATGAAACTTAGTCAACAGTCACCTCACAAGCTAGTCTCTCGCGGTTGTCAGTGTCCGACTTTGACAATCTTGACTAGGGACAATCATAATTTATGTCATCTTTTACTTATAGGGTTTCATGATCAAGTCCTCAACTTGATGTCCTATAACATGAACATAAAATACTTGGGACCATTATTTAATCATCCAATGATCAAATAATGCTGATGTCAGTTTGACTTACATAAACACTACCATGGCATGTCTATGTAAAGACTATAACATAACTAAATTTACTCCCACTAGAATCAAGATCATCTCTTTAGATATCTTATACCTACAGCAACATAATAAATCTGGTGCTTAGGTTGTGGGAGAGACTGCAGTGTTATTGCTTGAAACGATTTCAACAAACCACACCGCCATTCGGATAAGAGCACTATTCTACGGTCCACTGCTTGGAGCCTTTCCAACAGATAGCACCGCTATTCAGACAAAGAGACATAACCAAGTGTGAACTGGGAATCGTCTTTGTCCGTCTAACTACTTTCAACTGGTTCGTCACTTTATCAGTTCACCACGAACCTATCCTTAGTGTTTCTCAAACACTTGGGATATTTCTGGTAACTGTTCAGTGACTATTACCGGAACATTTTTGGTATTTTCTCGTCATGCTTTATGCGTAAGTTGCATCTAGACGAGCGCAAAATATGGCATTCATGATGGATTCTATTGCAGCAGCATTAGCAATCACACTCATTAATAATAGCTCAGCTAGTGTCCAAAACAATTTATCTTGCTAAGATTATTGCCATAAGACCTTTGGTATAAAGCCATTCTTGGAATCATGCATATTGGAACTGTCCAATACCTTATCAACATAAGGATTTTGACACGATCCAACTAGCCTTTCTGATCCATTCCAATGGATCCTAATTCCAAGAACTTTCACGGCCATCTCCAATGTCTATCG
The DNA here is from genome assembly GCA_030180135.1 of Orychophragmus violaceus. Lineage (NCBI taxonomy): Eukaryota > Viridiplantae > Streptophyta > Magnoliopsida > Brassicales > Brassicaceae > Orychophragmus > Orychophragmus violaceus. Next base: position 24,633,127 of record CM058240.1, on the reverse strand, counting down.
TTAAATTTGACTTCCGACCCAAATCTTGATAAGACTTTGGCGTCGGAATGTCATTTATGAGATTAAGTATGTTGTCTACATACGGTGTGAGAATTGCAATTACGCTCCCACTAGTCTTCTTGTAAACGCATGGTTTCTTTTTCTTTCTGATCAAGTCAAAACTTTTGACCACTTTATCAGAATGTTGATTTCAACTCCAAGATGTTTGCTTCAATCCAGAAATGGATCGGTGAAGCTAACATGCATACCCAGCCAATTTTTGGAGTTGGGGCTCACCATCGCTTCTTTGAATTTCGCACGCTCGTCACTTTTCAATGATCAACAGATCACGACAATTGGTTACGAGAAATCACTCTCGAGTTAGTGACGAATCCTTTCGGATCTGCGAATCTCAGGCTCCACAGGTGCAGATCCTACAGCACTTTGTAGATCTCACCGCTGCTTTCCCTCAACAGGTTCCTTTTGAAAGTACGATCTTTCTCAAAAGACACAGTTCCGAACAACAATAATTTGTCCTCGGATTGGTTGCAAAAGTAGCAAGCCTTGGTTTCCTTAGGACAACCAGCGAGGTAGAACTTATCAAATATGGGTTCAAGTTTGTTTGTTGACTACTGTCTTACACAAACCTTGCAATCCCAATTAATCAGAAAAACAAATTTGGAAATCACCCAGTCCACATCCAATGTGGTGTTTTTCACTGATTCTGGTAGAAACCCTTTTCTGCGCAAAGACAGACATTTTAGAACGTATTCTTAAATGATTATGGAAGATTCCTGTGACTCATCATTAATCGGAGCATATCTAATAAGATCCGATTCTTTTTGTCAGATGATCACCCAATTCTTGACTCAAGTATTTTCCTCTTCGATTCAATCGAGGATCTCAATACTTCTGTCAAATTGGTTCTACACTTCATCTTGGAACTCCTCAAGGGATTCCTGCGCGTGTCTCATCAAATGAACACAACCATACTTATTCATGACATAAATAAGGTAATGAAGTACAGAAGATTTTCTTTTGCACTAATTGCTCATCGGACCGCATACATCAATATGTGTAATGCCCAATAAGCCTCTGGCCCGTTTCCTTTAGCTCTGCTAAAGAAGCCTCAGTCATTTGGCCCAGCAAGCATAATTCATGTCTCAAGTGATTTACAATTAAATGAGCCTGAAGCCTATAACCATGGAACTTCTGAATCCGCTTCACACTATGTGGTCAAAACGACTGTGCCAAGGAAAAGTCGAGTTCGAGTCATCAGACTTAAACCTTTAGTATTAGTGTTATATTCTAACTTTCGCTGGTTTAAGATATAAAACCCATTCTAAACGGGGTGCTACCATATGATATTTCATTAAGATCTAAAGAACAAAACTTGTTTTTATCAAAATGAAAAACATCCAAATTCTTTACAAGAAAATGAAAGACATTTCTGCACAAGGCAGATACATAGTAGCAATTACTTAATTTCTAAAACCAAGTATGAAAGGCTCCTACAAGTGGAGAATCTCTACGGCTCATGCAGCAACCATTGCTTCAACCAGACACGCAGTTCCACTCGTCCTTTCTTCAACGTTCTACTGTCGCTTAGGTCCTGCATATTTCAAAATGTCAATACCACAACAAGTATCCAATACTTACGTAGATCTTGAATTAATAACACAATACCTGAAGAAGAAGTACCATACATGTTCTTCATCTCTTGTGAATCTTCCAAGAATTTAATGCAATCTCTCTTCCAATGCCCTGACTCATTGCAGTAGAAGCATTTTCTAACACCAGATTGACCCGACTTGGGCTTATAAGATGACACAGGCTTATCCTGATTCCAAATCTGGACGGCCCTGCCTCTACCCTTTATGATGTTTTGCTCTGCTGTTTTGAGCATGCCATGCAGCTCAGTCAACGTCTTCGTCAAGCCTTTCTTGATATAGTTCTTAACGAACTTGTCATAGCTTGACGGCAGTGACCGTAGAATGATGTCAGTGGCCAACTCTAAGCTGACAGGACATTCCAGTCTCCCCAGGTTATCAATGTAACCCATCAGTTTAATGACATGAGGACTTACTGGAGCATCCTCTGGTAGCTTGCACTCAGTTAGAGACTTCACCATCTGGAATCTCTTAACTCGTGCCAGATCCTGAAACTTCAGTTTCAGGCTGGTGATCATCTCTATTGGCGACTCCATGTTCTCGTATTGACTCTTCAAGTCCGAGTTCATGGTAGCCAACATCAGACCACGCACATCTACCACATCAATATAATGCTTATTCCAAGCATTATACGCTGCATGCGAGCGATTGGTCCCAATAATTTCTGGAAGAGCTTTTTCAAGGACATAGTCCTTGCTCTCCTGCTTGAGAATGAATCTCAGATTCCGATACCAATCCAGGAAGTTGGATCCATTTAACTTGTCCTTCTCAAGGAAGGATCGCAACGAGAAAGTAGTCATAGACATAATCTGAAATCCAAGAAAAACAGAGATTTAGTTATGTATATGATGAGAAATCTTATCTAATAAGAAAACTCGCACTATATTCAAATAATATTTCCTCTATGAATATAATAATCCAAGATCCATACTTCACTAACATCTGAGTGGGCGACTCGCCATTACTCAGACTTTAGTTATCCAGGTAAGCATATCATTGCTAATTGTACCCAGTACAACTCTTGGTTGTGGATGAGACAAACTATGTCTGATCCACTCTGACGTCTCTGGGCCCAGAACTTCTGATAGCCCAGTCAAGTAAATCAATCTCTTCAGTCTAGTGATCATTGACAGTCGCACTGCAAGTCTATCAATGATCACCTGTCTCACTCATGTAGCAGTGGATACCAAGGACTCCAAGACTATCCAACAAACGAAACAAGTCTTGACAGTAGACAAGATTGGGAAAGACATCAAGGTCACTTGATATTTAGTTGAGGAAACTAAACCCAAAAGTTTAGCAAATCAATCTCTTAGGTCATGTAATTGTTGTTGTTTAGCACTGCAAGTCCATCAACTCAACTACCTGCCTTACTCACGTAATTGTGGACACCAAGCTCTTGGCTAGACCATCACACAACGAAATGAGTATTGACAGTTGACCATATTGAAGCTAATCTTTGATCAATGTTTAAGTCTAGTTTGGTTTCTGCAAATTCAAGGTTCAATAACCAGAATTTCGAATACTGTGTCGATCGACGCAGATTATTTCTGTCGATTGACACCACCAAATAAAATCGGACTTCAATAACCGGTTAATCCAATTAACCCGGTTCATCGAACCGGTCATGTCGATCGACACAACCCGTGTGTGACGGTCGACATAGACCTAAACTTAAGATAGTTTTGATAACCGGTCCAATCTAATTGAACCGACTTATTAGATCAAACTGATCTTAATCATTCAAATCGGTTTATACTAATTAAGATAATCAGTTCAATCCAATTGAACCAATTCATCCAATTTTAAACCGTTTAAATCTACCTTTACCAAGCATGATAACCAGTTCAATCCAATTGAACCGATTAACCAATCGCAAGGCCTGTGTCGACCAATACCAAACTTGTGCTGATCGATACAGTTGGGTATCGGGGAATTTTAATCGAATTAAACCGACATAACCATGCGAGACAACCGGTTCAATCCAATTGAACCGATATATCCTTTCGCACGGCATGTGTCGATCGATGCACCCAGTGTGTCGATCGACACAGTGCGATTTCTAAATCGAAACCCATTGTTTTAATTAGGCGAATTCGCAGTGCATCGATCGACACAAACTTGTGTCGATCGATGCTATGCGAAAACACAATCGCTTTTGCATTTTCGCGCTGCATCGATCGACGCACCCAGTGCACCGATCGATGCTGTGCGAAAACCCTAAATCGGTTTTGTCGTTTTCGCGTTGCAATGATCGACACACCCAGTGCATCGATCGATGCTGTGCGAAAACACAGTTTTTCGTTTTCGATAACTAACAAATCCGAGATTCTAATTATCAGAACGAATCCTAGCTAGCATCAATTCAATTAAAAACCATTCTAATCGAATTCCAGGCAACTGATTCAATCTATTAAACCCTATGGCTCTGATACCATTGTTAGATTCCCTAGGATCCAGGGTCTAGGTGATTGAATCTAAGAACTGACCTCGTGTTTACCTGTAGATTGGCAGCGGAAATTGGAGCAGGTAAACGAGATCTAGAGCGCCTCAATCGATGCGCCTCTATCGTAGTCCACACGCACACAAGCTGGAATCCGCCGGGATGCTAGTACCGGGAATCGGATCTCCTGTGGGTTTTGAGTTTATGTGTCTCTGCTTTCTCGCTGAGAAGCAACACTGACGGCTCGATCAAATTTAGGTCGCGTAACCTGGCTCCTATGTATAGGCCCACAGTTTACAAACCGTAACTTCAGTTTCGGTTTCGACCTTGTGTCGATCGTTGCACCCCTTGCATCGATCGACACACCTCTTTAAAACTCAATTCAATGTGTATCCAATACACATTGTTTGGATCATGTGCCAATGATCAATCCCATACAAAGTGTATCCAACTTGCTTAGGTGTGTGACCCTGTAGGTTCAAACGATACTTGAAATGAGTTACAACTCATTTGTCATAAGCGGTTTCTAGCAAAACATTATGACTACCCAGTATCATATGAATTGTCCGATCTCGACAATACAACTATCTTTAGAGTGAGTACAATGTGATTTCAGGACATAATCCCAACAGGTTGATGAGACGACGGATTTAGTGTATAAACCATATGCACTCGGTATTGTGGAATTCATGACGATGGCTTGCAATCAACCTCATACGCATAAAACCGGTAAGATGAAATGCCCATGTAGTCAGTGTCGAAATGTTAGAAATCCTACAATTGGCGAAGTATGGCATCACCTTTACTCAGTTGGGTTTATGGCTGGTTATAAGATTTGGTATCTTCACGGGGAAACATTTGATGGCGCAAGTAGTAGTAGAGATCATTTTGGTAGTGCTAGTACGCGGGAACCTATTGGTAGTAATAGCGAACATCATAATATTGTGGATGAAGATGTTGGTGTAGCAACTGTTCAGATGGTTAATGATGCATTTAGAGAAAATATACATGAAGTAGGTGAATATCAAATCCCTAGGGCAGATGAGGAATCTAATGTCGAAACTAGGAGATTTTTTGATATGTTAGATGCAGCGAAGCGTCCGCTTTATGATGGTTGCAAAGAGGGACATTCGCCATTATCATCTGCAACCAGACTAATGGGAATAAAGACGGATTATAATCTGGCGGAGCAATGTGTGGATGCTTTTTGCGAATACCTGAAAGATGTTGTTCCTATAGATAATCTTGCGCCAGGTTCATACAACGAGGTTGAGAAACTTGTTAAAGGGCTTGGTTTACCGTATCAGATGATAGATGTTTGCATCGATAATTGTATGATATATTGGCGAGAAGATGAATATCGTTTGGAATGTAAGTTCTGTAGGAAGCCGCGTTATGAGGATACAAGGGGGAGAGCTAAGGTTCCTTATAAGAGAATGTGGTATATGCCGTTAACCGATAGGCTCAGGCGCTTATACCAATCGGAGCGAACTGCAGGGGAAATGAGCATGTGGTATATCCAGATTTTGCATACGAGCCACGTAATGTGTACCTCGGATTATGCACAGATGGTTTTAACCCGTTCGGAAGGCATGGGAGACCATATTCTTTGTGGCCAGTTATTTTAACTCCGTATAACCTACCGCCATCTATGTGTATGCGCCGAGAGTTTCTTTTCCTCTCCGTACTTGTTCTCGGTCCAGAGCATCCTAGAAGATCACTTGATGTATTCTTGCAGCCATTGATACACGAGCTGCAAATGTTATGGCTGCCCGGTATTGTAGCATATGATGTCTCATGTAAGGAATTTTTTTTGATGAGGGCTGCATTAATGTGGACCATTAGCGACTTTCCAGCTTATGGTATGTTATCAGGATGGACTACGCATGGAAGGTTAGCATGTCCGTATTGTCAGGAAAAGACCGATGCATTTCAGCTTAAGAACGGACGCAAATCGTCTTGGTTTGACTGTCATAGGAGATTTCTACCGCATGATCATCCATACCAGAAAAACACTAAACTTTTTACGAAGAAGAAGAAAGTGTTTGATGATCCTATTCTACAAGACAGTGGGTCGTCTACTTTGGTTTTCTTAGAGGGTTTTGGTGCATTAAGAACTCGTGAATGTGGTGGTAATGGTCATGAGAATGTATATGGAGCTGGTGTAGTCCATAACTGGCACAAGCTGAGCATCTTCTGGGATTTACCGTATTGGAAGGACCAGTTACTAAGGCATAATCTTGATGTGATGCACATTGAGAAAAATTTCTTTGATAACATCATGAACACCGTTCTGAACGTCCAAGGAAAGACGAAAGATAATGTGAAGTCTAGGCTTGATTTGCCTGAAATTTGTCACCGGCCTGAACTTCATCTACAAAAGAACGGTAAACCTCCAATACCAGCGTACTGGGTAGATCAGAAATCAAAGGAAGAGTTCTTTGAGTGGATTACGCGCCGCGTACGATTCCCTGACGGTTACGCTTCAAATTTGCGTAATTGTGTTGACACTGAGGGGGACAAGTTCATCGGGATGAAGAGTCATGATTGTCATGTGGTGATGCAACGACTACTGCCATTTGCGTTTGCTCATCTCCTCCCCAAATATGTCCACAAAGCAATTGCCGCGGTAGGTTCCTTTTTCAGGGACATAAGCACGAGGTCCCTAACGTCTGATGGCATTCGAACTTTGGAGGATAACATTCCTAAAATCCTTTGCAATCTTGAGAAGATATTTCCACCGTCGTTTTTTGATGTTATGGAGCATTTACCCATTCACCTACCCGGAGAAGCTAAACTAGGTGGTCCGGTACAATATCGGTGGATGTATCCCTTCGAACGCTATATGTTCCACCTTAAGAAAAAGGTTAAGAACCCAGCTAAAGTTGAGGGTTCAGTTGCTGCTCAGTACCACAACGAGGAAGCGGCGACATTTGCCGGTTATTATTTCCCTTCACAAGTACGCACAAAGAGTCGGCTCCCGGCAAGAAACGATGACAGAGGTGAAAGACCATTTTATCCTTCGTCGGTTCCCAGTATTTTTCAACAAGTAGGGCGGTTAAGCGGTAAAGAAATAAAGCGACAATTAACGACCGAAGAACACACCCACCTTCAAAAATATATTCTAAACAACTGCGAGGAAGTATTTGAGTACGAAAGGTATGTGTAGTTTACTTCGTTTACATCATTGCATTTAAACTTGAGATTCACATGCAATTTTTAACCCCCGGGTTGTTTTTTATAGGTTATACATGGAGTCACTCCAACATCGGCATCCAGAGTTGAACGATAACGACCGTGAAGAGTGGAAAGACACATACTTCTGCGCTTGGTTGAAGTTTTATGTGAGTTTTGCATTTTCATTTAACCTCAATGACAATAGATTTCGTCATTTACAAAAAGCGTTCTACATGCTCTTTTTTAGGTGGAAACCGAAGTCAAATGTGGGCGCAGACCGGCAGATTGGTTAGTAGACATAGTCAACGGCCTCCACTACAACACAAAGTCTTATCCACGATATTGCACGAGGGGATATGCCTTTAAAGTGCATAAAGAAGGGTCCTCTAGAACGACGGCTGAACACGGAGTCTCATCTACATCCGGCGAAGTTGTGTACTACGGTGTGCTCAAAGAAATACTTGAGGTCAAATACATCGGAAAGCTAGGCATGAGATGCGTGGTTTTTTTGTGCGATTGGTACAACCCTATTATCGGGAGAGGTGTATCAATAGATGAGTTTGGCGTAACGTCTATACATTCGAGTAGGAAGCTTCAAAAATTTGACCCCTTCATTATTGCATCTCAAGCAGACCAGGTATATAAACACGAATGTTTTCGCCTAGTTTAATTTTTCCATCATCGATATAACGTGTTTATAAAGAGCATCGTATGCTAATTTCTCCTGGATAATATAGGTTAGTTACATCCCTTATCCTCGAGTAACATACAAGAACGATCCATGGGTTACAGTCACCAAAAGTTATCCCCGAGGAAGAGTTCAAGGAGTTGAAGAACAAGAACCACTTCAAGCAAGGCAAAGTGATTACATAGCTCCGGTTGAAGAATCTCTTGAAGTTAATCTCGTCGTTGATTTTACTCATTTTGGGAACATTGTTCTCCATTCGGATTCCGAAGAAGAGAGGGGGGAGTTCGATGAGGACACTGATTCTATTTCAACGGACTACGATTCAGGAGATGATGCGGATTAATATTGTTGTAATAAGATTTTGTAAAATGGAACTAAGAAAATTGTTACTTGTTGTATTTGTGTTTGTTATTTTTAATCTTTATTTTAATAATTTGGGGAATAATTTTAAAACATTTTATTTTTGGTAGTAGTTAAGATCTTCTCAATAATAATTTAACGCTACAATAAAACGCTAACTTGGCAGACAGCCGAATTGGTTCTAACTATCCTTGTGACACTATCTGAGCGTGGGTTCGAATCCACGCGGAGGAAAAATTTGAGCCCATGTTTTTAATTTCCGACGGATTTCCGATGGATAGCCTATTTCCGTCATAAATCCGTCGGAAATTTCCGACAGACTACCGACAGGAAAATTTTTTTAGGGTTTAGGGTTTCAGACCCTAAAACATCTAATTAATAGAGCTCTCTTCTACTAGTGTTTATTGTCTACATAAACATATAAAGCCCTCATAATCGTAAAATTAACCCCATGCGTCATAACAAGAATACGAAATCCGTCGTACGAAATAACTTCTTAACGTACAATACCGTTTATAGAAAGACTCAACCGTTCTTATCACAGAGTTAGATAATATCTATACATTATTGCATAAGTCAATTTATCCTAAATGTGATGAATACCACGTCTAATTTTAGTATAAGTGTTCAATAATCTACAAACCCTAACCCCTAAACAAACCCTAAACATAACCTGTCGGAATTCCGTAGGAAATTTTCGACGGATTTCCGATGGTGGTTAAATGATCTGTCGGAAATCAGTCAAAGGCTGCAATAACGCAGGCCTGTTTAACCCGAATCTTTACTGCACGTTTCATTGCAACGTCTCTTCATGTATTAAATTAATTTCCGAATTTCCGACGGCAGCCGTCGGAAAATCCGTCGGAAAATTTTGCATAAATATGCACTCATTGTTTCAATTTACTCCACACTCTATGACTTCACAAACACTCAAATGGATTTTGTCTATATGTCTCCTGAGAACCGTGATTCTTATTTGCGGGAAATTCGTAAGCGTGGTCGGGGACATATTCATGTTCTTAACCCCTCTAGAGAAAACCGTTCTCTTTGGTTTGGATACCATGCAAGCATTTTGGGCGCCATCAGTAGAATCATCGAGGATCATTGGTCGGGGAGTAACGTCGTGTATTACACAATCCCGGACGACCTTAAAGCTGCATGGTTCAAACATTTTCTGGTAATTAATTATTCTTCTTATTGAATTTTTGTGAAGTCATTATTGATTTTTTATAATTTAATTTACCATAACAGGATCACTACAATTTCACTCCTGAAAACCTCTTAAACAACTGGCGGGAATTCCATAAGACCGCAAGACGTGTTTTCCAGACAAAAATGCGCCGTTTGGAGTCACTTGCGGAAAATGGCGGAGAAAAACCGGAGTGGATTCGTATGATCCGCAAGTGGAGGCAAACTGACGCAGATAATTGGTTCGACAACCAATTTCCGAATTATAATAACTGAACTATCTAAGTGTAACTCTTTAATTAAAACAATAATGCTTGTAACTGAAATGTACTGCGTTGTTTTTGAATTAATGAAAGTTCGTTTTCAAAGTAGTTAATATCCTCATATTATTAACGCTGTATGAACATTACAATTAGTAACAACGGCACACTGGTTAAGGTACGACATAAACATCATAAAGGGCGCAGGTTCGAAACCTGCTAGCGCATTTTTAATAACCGACGGATTTCCGACGGTAAATATATGTCCGTCGTAAATCCGTCGGAATATAAAATTTTACAATTTTTTTCGTTTTTGCGCCGAACCGTTTTCATTTAACCGCCAATTAATTGGACCGACTCGGAACCGACGGATTTCCGACAGAACTTTAATTGCCGTCGGAAATCCGTCGGTTTCTAAAGAGATAATATCGATTAAACTTCTTCTTCCTCATTTTCTCTGCGATTTCTCTCTCTCTCTCCACCGCGAATCTCCGACTTCTCTCTCCTGTTTCTCGACGATTCCGGCCACCGACTTGTAATCCCAACCGCCCAACGCTATATAAACATGTAAGTTCCCATTCTAACCGATCAAAAACGGAAATTACATGATTTTTAGGTTGTTAGAAGTTTGGATTTAGGATGCATGTAGTGATTAAGGTGTTTAGATCTTAGATTATGGTTTGATTAGTTAGATTTGTAGAATTATTGTGGTTTACAACTCCTTAATCTCATGTACAAGTAATTAATTTTTTTTTTGTATAAATTTGATCCTAAAACAATTTTTATGGTTTTTCATAATATTAAAAACGTTTTTTAAATTATTTGAAAACGTTTTTATTATTTGTAAGTTTTTTAACAAAATTATATAACGTTTTTTTATTTTTATAGATTTGATCCTAATTATGAAAAAATGTTTTTTAAATTTTAAATATGTTAAGCATAGATTTTACAATTTTTTTAATTGAAAACTATAATTGTATATTTTAAAAACTGTTTTCTGATTTTTAAGATAAGGATTGTAATTATCAAAACAAATTTTTAGTGATTTAGAAATTATTTTAAAAATTATCAATATTTCGGATTTATAAACATTTAATATATATATTTTTAAAAAATTTATAACAATATATAAGTATTTTTATCTAATTATGAAAACTTTTTAATTTCTTTAAAATGATATATTAGTTTTTTTAATTTTTTTGAAGAAATGAAAACTTTATTTTGTGTATTGTAGGTCGTACGAGGAGTTCGAGGCTTTTTTGAGCCAGACCGATGGGTTGTTGCCGGGGAGCACTTCTCAGACTCCTGTGGCGACCACTTCGCATCCTCCACCTCAGACTGCTCCGACGAGATTGCCACCGCAACGCCGCTCTCGGTCGACTCAGGTTAGACTGACGCAGTCCGGGCCACAGCAGTCTACTCATGCTGGCAGCGACTCTATGTCCAACGTCCAAGCAACCCCGGACGACGATGCGCCAGCGACGATTGCACCGGAGATAGAGTTGCTGGTGGAACAGCCAGGGCGGGAGACGTTGAAACGGCTCAATCCGGATCCGTTTAACAACCCGGGGACGACTTGGTGAGTAGTTTTTAACTTTAACAATTTAATTTTTTTGTTTTTAATATTATGTAAACCGTTTGTATAATTGACCAATTTTTATGAACTTTTACAGGTTCAATATCACGTCCTCCAAAATCACCAAGTCTATTTTAGCAATGATGTGTAGCATGCTCCGTCATCCTTACCCACAGTACGCGAAAATGCCAAGGTCCGAGCAGCATAACTGGTTTCGGGCATTTGCGGTACGTACACTTATATTCAGTTTTTATCTAACTTTTATTTTTTTAATCCATGATAACGTTAATCTTTTTTTTTTAAAGCAAGAATACACTTGGGACAGGAACCTTACGTCCCAAGTGGAGAAGGCTTTCCACAAGAAGGCACGGTCCCATTACACTCACGTCATCAACGAGTGGAAGCAGAAGTGGATCCTAAAGGAAGACCCGCAGGGAGTCAACCCATCGCTGATTGAAGGGTTCAGCCATCACTGGATCAAGCCCACTACTGCAGCAGATTCGGCGATGCATTCCCAGAACCGCAAGAGCGAGAGGGGCTGTATGGGAATGGCGACTCATAACGCGGGAGCTAAGAGCACCGCACAACAAAAATTGAATTTGTAAGTATTGCTTTATTCAATAGTGTTATTTATTGGATTTGACTAACCGTTTTTGTAATGTGCAGAAAGAAAAAACAGGAAAGGATCCAAATTTTGTTGAACATACCGAGGAGGGCCACACGAACAAGTTCACCGGTCAGATCCAGGATCCGCTAGCTCGGAGAATCGTCGAATCAGCAAAGAGGCGGGTTGACGAGGTCCAGACTCAGTTATCCGAGGAGGTCGGTTCGACGGAGGAGGTAGTACCGTCACAAAGGATCAATGAGATCTTTCTTGAGGTAAGTTCGTTTGTTTACTCAAAATTTACATAGATGTTTTGTTTATTTTAATTGTTTCACTAATATTTGTTACTATACTTTGCAGGAAACGCAACGCAGGAAGGGGCGTGTTTTCGGTTTAGGAAACATGGGGGAAGCCTCCACTCCGCATTCACGCTTCCGACCTGAGAGCGACGTCTTCGCCGAGGCTCTGCGCGAGAAAGATGCTGAAATTGCAGCTCTTAAGGACACCTTTGAAGCTCGGATACGAGAGGAAAGGGCCGAGAATGAAAGAAAGATGGCGGAGATGCAAGCACGGATCATGAACTACATCCAGTTTGGCGGACCTCCTCTAGGACAAGAATTGGACGGGACTGAGCGTGTAGCGGGACCAGGAGCGGGAACGGGAGCTTCAGCTACGGGTTCTGTTCAGGGGTTGGGAATGGGATTCGGACCCGGAAACGTTCCGGATCCCAACGTTATGTAATTTTTAAAAACACTTTTATTTAATAAAAATTAATACAAAATTTTTAAAATATTTCGTATATAAAATTTTTATAAAAATAATTGATTATAAAATAATATATATTAAATATATATTTTTTTAAAAATAATAATTTCATACCCGTCGGAAAAAACCGTCGGAAACTATCCGTCGGTAAACCATCGGTTAAGCCGTCGGTCCTACCTGTCGGAATACTCTCGCTAATCAACCGTCGGTTAACAACCGTCGGTAAATCGTCGGTTAAGAACCGTCGGTTAAGAACCGTCGGTTAGCAACCGTTGGTAAACCGTCGGTAAACAACCGTCGGTAAACCGTCGTTAAAAACCCGTCGGTAAACCGTCGTTAAATTACCATCGGTTTGACGTCGGTTTTCTTCCTATCGGTATATTTTCGATTCGCCGTCGGTTTTTGTGTAGTCGGTAAGCCGTCGATAATCTGTCGGAAAATTGCCTGTCGGAAAACTATCGGAAAATACTGACGGATTTCCGACAGGATTTTTTTTCCGACGCCGTGGAACCGACGGATTTGTCCTGTCGTAATACCATCAGAAAACGCCTTTTCCGACAGTATACCGACGGTTATGTCCGTCGGTTCCCGGCTGTTTTCTTGCAGTGTTTGAGTCATTTACAAGTCTAGGTACATTTGGAACGTAATTGGCAATTTTGCGAGTTTTTGGAGTAAGTTTGCATTACCTGCGAAAAATATTTTGCTCTTTGGCACGAGTTTTGAGGAGCCGCGTTTTTAGAAAAGTTGTGATTCTCCCGGCGGCAGAGGTTCTTGTTGCCGTCGCCGGGAGTCCTGTCCGTTAGATGTCGCTTTAGCCTAGCCGGATTCAGTCCTTGCAGCTTGTTTCTCCGCCGTATCCCTTCTGGCCCGTCTCCTTCGTTGCTGGTCGGATCTCCTCCGTGCTCGTTGTTCGTTTTTGTAGGTGGTTTGGAGTCGTCGCTGTCTGGCTTTGCGGTCGCCTCCGTCATTCTCAACTGGTGGTTCGTCGTCTTCGTCAGCTCGTTCCGTCGCCGGATTGTTTCGTCTCCGGCTTCCTCTTATATCTCCGTTTAGCATGGATCCTTGGTTGACTCGTGATTTGTTTGGTGTATACCAGCCGGATTGTTTACGGAGATACTCTTCTGTGTTCTGTTTCACCTCTGTGATTCGACGAAGAGTATAGGATGTGGATGGGTTCTATGGTTCTCCTGGTCAGGATCGGTTAGGGTTGGTTTTAATCTGGTTTTTGCTCTTCTAGATCCAGATTCGGTTTAGTGTTCTTTTATTTCGGATTTTAGATTTGGCCTAAGTCCTCAACGGTATAGGATAGGTTTCAGATTGTAGGGTGACTTGTTTCTCTTGCGTGCTTGGGCTTATCCTCCAGTGGATTGTGGGTTGGTTGGTGATTAGTAGGTGTCCTTTGTTCTAGATCCGCGGTGTTGTTTCTTTGGGTGATGGGAGGGTGGGCTTAGTCATCGTTTAAGGTTTTAGGATTGTCTTCGATTAGTTTATCTCCTTATTCGTTGGGTCTTTATCGTTAGTCTCCTTTATGCCACCTTTAGTTTAGATGAATAAGTAGTCTTGTCTGCTACTCGTTTCGTTTATCGGTTCTAGTAAGGCTAACCTCGTGTGGGGATGCATAGATCTAGGTTTAGACTTAGTAGGATTTAGATTAGATGTAGAGGAGTTAGATCCGCGTTTCGTTTTTATATGTTGTCTAGTCGAAGCTCTTGGGTTTAGTTCTTGCGGTCTGCCGTTGCCTGTAGGTTTCTCCGCTTGTCGGTGTTTCCTTTTTCTCTTTGTGTAGTTTCCACGTCTATTACTCTTTTCCACCCTTTATTTCTCCAGACAGCTTTTTCCGTTGGTTATGGATCATTTTGGTTTTGTTGCCCGTATGTGGGTTTGGTTGCTTATTTATGGGTTCTAGACTGCGAAAGAAGGTTGTTCTTTGCTGCCTTAGTTGTCCGATAGTCGTTCCCTTGTGGAAGGTCAGAGTAGTTAAGTTTGAAAATTTGTAATTTGTAGTTGGTTCTTTTGATTATATATACAACACCAGATGGAGGAAAAAAAATTTGCATTACGTGTTGAGAAAATCAGCATTTCTGCAGTGTCTAACTGTTTGACTTCTTCTTCTTTTGTTACTTCATTGGAAATATATAAATCCTATTGTTAGGAAGTCAAAACATCCTCTGAAAGGGGATCTTGTATACGATATTGAAAAAAGTGTTGGAAGCTTTCAGTTCCAAATTTATATGTTTGTCTCTGTATGTTATGCTGCTTCTTCCACCTTTGGTATGCTGATATCCTTTCTCTTTCAACATAATTTCCAAAGATGAACAACATAAAACATGACAAAGTAAGGAAAAAAAAAACGTTTTGAAACTTTGTTTTAGCTGGTCAAATTTGCCTTTGATTTGTCTTCATGGTGTTTTTGTTATCTTTTAAAGGTATGGCTCTTTGTATCTTTTCACGACATTGTTCTCTTTTTTTCACTCCAGCCACATTCTGTCCATATTTTGTTCTTCTATAAAAAATTGTTAAATGATGAAGTTTTGGTTTTTGTCTTTTGATTTTTGATTTTTGATTTTTGATTTTTTTTTTGAGTTGTCGATTATTAGAGATTGACTCATAAGAAAAAAGTAAGATTTTTAAATAATGACTAATATTGAATATGAAAAATAAATGTAACTGAGAAAAAATTAAAGCAATAGTTATTTTAAAGAAATATTCACAGCAATTTTATTTTATTTTATGAGGATAACACCCAATAATAAAATAAAATAAAATTATGTTTTTCAAAAAGTCTAGAAATTAAAAAAGAAATGAAAAGAGAGAAAGAAAGGAAAGAAGAAAAATAGATTAAAAGAGAAGAAAACAATTCCCTTTCCTCTCAATCTAGTGATCATAATTCAATTCTCTCTCAATCCAATAATTATGGTTTAATTATTCTAAAATACTTTTTCAACTCATTTAAACATAAACCAGTCGATTACTGGTTAGAAACTTAGGGATATTTAACTCTCAAAAAGCGTATAATACAAAAATGCTCCATTTATGTAATCAACAACTTTATCGAACCATAGTGTGAAACAAAAGAACTGCATAAATAAAGGGGTTTCTCTCTCTTCGCGAGAGAATTTTCTCTTCAACCCCTAGTCGGGTTTTTTATGATCTCCCCCTCCCTTCTCATCTTCAAATCTTTTAGAGAGGGGATATCTTTTTCCCGGCGGTTATTCGGTCTAACTCGGACGATTCTCGGTGTAAGTTTCGTTGTTGTCTCGTTTTTCCGGGTTGGTCCGGACTCTGCTCCGGTGGGATTGGTTATGTTCCGTATGTCCCTAGATCTCGTTTCGTCCTTTTATGACTCGCCGGTGCTTTGCTCCTCTCCTCTCTTCCCACTCGATTTTCCGTCGTCGGATGGATTAATATCTCTGTTGGTTTTGACTCGTTGCTAGAGCCGTCGATTGAGGATTTTGTCTTCCTCTTCGTTTCAACGACAATCCTAGTTAGGATTGCTCCCAATGAAGCCTCCATTGTCACGGTCTGAATCGCTGGTGCCTAGGAGCTGTTCGTCTTCCTGTATCCAAAGGTCTTGTGGTGAGTTCATGGCGGAGCTGAGGTTGCAGATCGGGTTCGGGACTCAATCAAAGCTTTTGACGGAGGTGTTGGTTCTTCCGCCTTGCCGCCGGTGGTTTCTGGTGGTTGCCGATGATGACCGCACCAAAGCTTCACGCGTTTTAGTCTAAGGTTACCACGTGTTCTGATGTGTCTATCTCGCCTCCACGTGTTCCGTTCGTCACTTTTATCCTTTGATCATGTATTTGGTCTTTTTAGGCCTCCCTTGTAAACCGAACCTGCTCTTTTGGGTTAATAAGATATGTTGTGTTGGCAAAAAAAAAAAAAAAAATTCGAACCATAGTGTGAATGCCTCTTTATTCAATGCCAATCCAGAAATATACCAGTCATTTCTACCGCGCTCGGTGCAATCCGGTTCCGCCGAATACGTATTATATATTTTATGTACCGAACCAGTGTTGTGACAAGATCCACACATTCTTAGGGGTTTAACCAGATCCTAACCAAGTCCCCGATCTGGTTCAGTCATAGAGGTTTCTTCCGCAGCGATCGCATTCGGTTAAATGAGAAACCGGGGTTTTACCAGCACTGATTTTTTGGAGATTTGGAAGATCGACCTCAAGAACATCATGAAGAGCCTTAGATCCTTCTCGGAGTTCGTCAGAGCTGGCAAAAGAAAAATAAAAATTCGACAACTGAATCAGTCGATAAACCCATCAGTAAACCATACCGGTTTAACTGTTTCAATTTACCTTATGGAGAGAGGTGGAGTTAACCGGACAATGGTGTTGTGAGTCGGTTTAGCCAACACTCCTCTCTCCTTCAAGCTCAAGCAAACATCATAAGCTGAAACCGGAGATAAGCTTTGGCTATTGAACTCAACCGCATTGAACAATCCTCTTCCTCGTACTTCTTTAATGTAATTAGGAAACTGTTTCTTGATTTCATTCAATTGAATCCTCAGTTCTTCTCCAAGACTCGCTGATCTACAAGATTCAAACAAAACAAGAACTGAGAGAGATAATCCAAAGAACCGAGTCGATTTAGAAAGTGAAACTATTACCTTTCGACAAGTTTCTCTTCCTCGATAACATCTAAAGAAGCCATAGCTACAGCACTAGCTAAAGGGTTCCCACCAAATGTGCTGATTTTGACAAACAGAACACATAATAAAGGAACAAGCTTTATCAGAAACAGACTTATAAATGTTAATTTCTGTTGATAAGAAAATATTTAAGTAAAGGTTATGCGAACCTTCCGTGTTGGCCAGGTTTAATATGAAGCATCACATCTTTATCAGCAAGCACTGCACTTACTGGAATCACTCCTCCACCTAATGCTTTCCCAAGTATCTTTCAAAAAAAACATATTCAAAATGAAGACATGACTTGGATAATCTATGTAATGGCTTTGGCTCGGGGAAGTAAAGAACATACCACTATGTCGGGACGAATTTCTTCCCAGTCACAAGCTAACATCTTTCCGGATCTCGCTAGACCACTTTGTACTTCATCCGCTATCATCAAAACGTTGTGTTTTGTACAGAGTTCTCTAACGGCTTTCAAGTAGCCCTCAGGAGGAATAACAACCTAAAACCAAATCATTCTTTTAACATTTTAGAAACAAAACAAGTATGATTCATCATCTAGAAGAAGAAGGAACTTACTCCAGCTTCGCCTTGAATAGGCTCAAAAAGAAATCCAGCTATTTTATCTCCCTTTTCTGCAGTTATCATAACAATTACATGATCCACTCATTAGCTTCAAGCTCATATAAAAATTGAACCCGGAAACATTTTTTCAGACCTTTAAAGATTTTCTCAAGTGAATTGGCGTCACCAAAATCTACTTTAAGATTCCCTGGCAACAATGGTCCGAATCCACGCGTAGCGTCATTGTCACAACTCATGGAGATAACTGCTAATGTACGACCATGAAAGCAACCACAACAAGAGACGATTATAGCCTGTAAAACACATTTCCGAAATTATTAATAATATGTTTGATGCAAACAATATTCTTAAAAGAAAAAACCAAAAAAACGGCACCTCATCCTTGGGAATATTTTTCTTCTCATGACCCCATTTTCTTGCTATTTTCAAAGCGGTTTCGACACCTTCAGCACCAGTGTTCATAGGAAGCACCATCTCATAACCGAACATATTAGTCAGACGCTCTGCAAATACTGGGAACTTATCGTTATAGAACGCTCGTGAACTTAAAGTGAGTTTCTCCACTTGTTCCTGCAATGCCTTGATGATTTTAGGATGGCAATGTCCCTGCAAGAGTTTCAATATACAGACAATGAATCTAACAAGTAAGAAACTTTCCATCTATTTATTGTATCTTTAAGTGAAGCGAGGAGGAGGGAGGTTACCTGATTAACAGCGGAGTAAGCTGCAAGAAAGTCGATGTATCTTTTTCCTTCAGGGTCCCATATTGTTGAGCCATTTGCGCGAGAAAACACAACCGGAACAGGATGGTAACTAAATTTTGGACACACACACACACAAGATAAAGTTTACACATTGAAGGTAGTTAGCAAGAACTACTTACATCAAGTAATAATAATAAACTAATTTTTCAAAATCTGAAAAGCGAACAAAGTTCTAAGCCTTTTCTGTTCATTTACATATGAATCAAGTATGCAAAATCCATTTTAGAACACAGGAATAACCAGAAAATATCAGAATCCTGGAGAAGAAAGGTAAAACCAAAGATCATCGGTATGATCAAGAGGATATAAATTTTCATTTTGAGTCATGTTCTATATCTCAATGAAATACTAGAGATTTCGATAAAAACAATCAAAACCCATACTTAAAAAACGCGAAACGTAAATTAAAGAACACGAATTTAGATGAAAGAACCCAATAAGAGGAAAAGGTTCGGGATTTCAGAACTGACTACATCGACGATATATCAAAATCGGAAATTTTGAGGAAACCAAAGACTTTACTTGTGGGCGCTGAATTCGGATTCCAGTTCCATCAATCGCTGAGAAGAAGACGGAGATTTGGAGTTCGGTTTCGGCAGACCACCATAGCTCCGCCGTGCTCCGGCGGTAGAAATTCTGGTAGACACACTCTGAATCAACCGTCTCGTGGCAGCCATTACAGTCGCAAACGTCTTCTATTTCCTTCTTATTTCGTTCCTTTTCACAGAAGATCGTTTCTCGGGAATCACAAAAAGTGGTCCAAGTGTGTGTATAAGACATCAGTTATTAGGACCGATCTAAATTAATTTACGGTTTGGCTTCGGTTAACCTTTTTTGTTTCATCAATTTTACAAAACTAATCTGGTAATATCAAATTTAAAAGTCTGCATTTTCCTGTTTGATTCGTTTAAAAAATTAAATCAATCGATTTTTTTTAAAACGTAACAATACTATATACTATATTGCTGTATTTGAAAACAACATATTGTATGCATCTAAATCTGAAAACATAGTGGTACAATTAATTTCGAATATACTGGTTAGCCATAATAAGTTTAAATTAAACGACAATAATATGCTGTTTTTTTTTGTCAAATATGCTGTTTAATTTCCGAGCTTGATAATCCAATGCTTGGCACATTTCCATGTTCATCTCCTGTTTTTATTTAAATACTTCTATAATATGATGATAAAATGAAAAGGCACTTTATAGTTGCGTAACGTAAACTACTACATGTTCATAAATAAATAAAACTAAAAAACGTTCCAAATGGATCAACATCTATCTGTATCCAAGAAACTACCCTTTCAATTACAGTGGTGGAACCAGAAAAAAAAATTTATTGAAGACAAAAATATTAAATATTAAAATAAGAATAATATTAAAAAGAACATTGTTCTCGCAAAAAAAAAAAAAATCAATTCGCAAATATTATAAAAACTTTACAAACGTATTCTACGTTCAACCGTTGTTTGAAACTTTTTCACAACTGTTTCATTTGTAACTGATGCAAAGATGTCTTTCTCAATGAAACAAACAAGACAATCACTTAAGAACTGATCTCCAATTCGGTTGTGCGAAGCTGTCTTCACAAACTTCATTGCAGAAAATATCTCTCGACAGTAGCCGTAGCAACTGGCAAAGTCAATGCTAACTTCAAAAGCCTGAAAACAAGAGGATGTGTAAGATGTTTCTTTGTTTCCACCATCAAACGAGAAAGATCTCCAAGAATCTTCAAATTATTAAATCTTTCATCTTCTCGTATATTGTCAATGTAGATATCAAGTTGTTGCTCAAGAGAAGAACGCTCAAAAGAACTAAAATCGTCTGGATAGAACTCAACTACCTTTACCAACTTTTCTTTGTCAAATAGCTTGAACGAACTTGTGGGACTCAGAGAAGCCATATAAATAAGGAGTTGAGTGTTTACCTCATCAAAACGAACATTGAACTCTTGAAGCTGTAAATCCAGAACAACATTGAAACAACTGATTTTGTAATGATGTAAATTGGTAATGTTGGTTTTCTTTTTTGGCCTCCTTGGATCAACAAACTCGTCTTCCATCATGATCATTTCAATATCATGCTTCTTACAAAAAGAAGAAACTCTAACCACAAGAGAGTCCCATCCATTATCTCTAAGTTTTTAGAGTTCTCGCTTAGTAGATCCGACCAATGAAACAGCATTCAAAATGTCTTGATCTTTTTGTTGCAAAGCCATGGATAAATTTTCAGTTATACCCAAAATAAGCAACTTAAACTGCATATAGAAGACACAATCAAATGTGCAAAAGTACCTCAAAAGACCATATGCTTGCCGCTTCTTTGAGTCATCAATGCCTTCGTTTTGGATATACTCAAGCACCTCAATAACTATTGAAAATAACTCGACCAAACGCAACAATGTCTTATGATGGAAACCCCAACGAATATTTGTTGGCCTTGGAAGAGAACGCTCTTGATTCTTCCCTTTTCCAGTGCTAATCTCACCATCACTAACTCCTTTTTCAATTTCTCTTCGATATTTTTCTCGAAGCACATATTTTCGTTTGCAAAAAGCTCCAACCACATTCAACAATGTAGAAATCATATAAAAAAATCACCAACTTCAAAATGTTTCTTCCCAACTGCCACTACAACCAACTGAATTTGATGAGCAAATCAATGAACATAATGGCTTGAATTGTTTTCCCTTAGAATCAGAGCTCGGAGACCAATAAATTCATCGTTCATATTACTCACTCCATCATAACCTTGACCTCTTACATTTTTCAAGCTTAATCCATACTTAGCAAACAAATCATCAATAGCTAGCTTGAGTGTCAAAGAAGAAGTTTATTTAACGTGAACAACACCAATAAATATTTCTTTGATTATTCCGCTTTTATCGACAAAGAGGAGAACAACTGCCATTTGTTCCTTGTGAGAAACATCAGCAGATTCATCCACCAGTACACAAAAACACCATGATCAACTTCTTCAATAATAGACTTCACAACTTGTTCCGCAAAACAATGTACAATATCTTTTTGAATTGGTGGAGAATTCATCTGATTATTTTTTGGACATTCTCCAAAATAACCTTGTTTACCGCCTCCTTCTGATCTGCCGTGTATCTTACGAGTTCTAAAAAGTTCCCTTTATTTCCTGACTCTTCTGATTCATCATGAGCACGAAAAGATATTCCTTGTCGCAACAAATATCTAAAAGCATCAATTGAAGCATTTAACTGAAGACGATATTCATTTTTCACCACATCATCATGCTTATAAAAAGCCGGCGCAATAAAATGGTCTTGTTTTATCAAAGAATCACACTTCTTAACAACAATATTGTGAAAGCTATTCATAGCACACACATGAGAAACTAACCACTCAGATTTATTCCAACTAGAAAAACCTTCTATCACAAACGCATCATTCCCACCTTGTTTCTGTATATCATCTTTAAACAAGTAGCAACAAATTTCTGTGCTTATGTAACTGTCTGTGCGACAAAGAGTGCGATTCAAAGTTTTCTCAAAACTAACCATCGTTTCCGGCCGGCGCCGGTTTCTCCGGCGTCGGTCTCCTTCTTCTTTTATTACGCTTAGTATATAAAGCAATAATCAAAGTTTGCGAGTGGCGTTGCTTCGCGTTCACAAGGAAGAAACATGGGTATTTCTCTAAATCTTCATCTGATTCTATCTTCTCTAGCCGTGAAGGGTTATGGTCGTAATCCTGTGCATTATAAACAAATTTTTTGGATGTCAATGGTCACTTGGACAATCGCCTCTACGGTTGCTTCAAAATACCATCATCCACAATCTTTTTTGTTCTATGATGATCGGATTGATTATTCAATAAGTATATATCGCTTGCAATCTCCGAGTGGTTGGATATATCTAAACCGCCACTGCCATCGTCATTACAGTTTTTATTCCTGATTGCTTCATTGCTCATTCAAGGAAAGTTTGTAAGGCAGATTTGCCGGTATCATTTCGGTATTTCATACCGTTTTCATGTCAAATCTAATTATTAGATTTGTGGTTGTTTCCGAAAGTCATAACCCCATGACTTTTCGATGGTTTAATCAAATCCACATGGATTTGTTATGGCGAAGACCATCTCGGAAACCTCCATGGAATCAGATCATTACGAAGGAAACTCAGAAATATACGGAGTTGACAAGCAAACAACGCCGGCCACTTTCAACAAGAAAACAAATATCAGAGACAATTTTCATCACAAAGACCTTGATACGGAAGTGTTGGTATCAATGTGTCTTCTGTCCAGAGTTCCATTGCGACACATCAGGTTTAAGGATGCGTTTTGTTCAAAGAATGATCAGCCAAAGGATGCTGCATACAAATCACATCAGAAAAAAATCAAATATGAAGTTGGACAATAACCGATATTATGATTGGTTAGCGAGTAAGACTACTCTTCGGAAAGCATCATCAATCTCCCTTCTGCTGTATTTTCTCAGTGTATGGCTCATACCTATGAGTATGTAATAAGTGTGTTGATGTAATTCTGTATATGTTTCTGATTTGTATCCAAACAATATATTTATTAATGAAGTTATGATTTAGTCGGAAAAAAAAACAAGTAGCAACACAAACAGAAAGCTTTATCTTTCGATACGCTATACTCAAGTCAATTACCATACTGATCAAACCAAGCTGGATTAAATCGTCTCAATGATTTTCCAATCATCTTTTTCGGAAAATTATGACCATACGGTTTACAAAGACCTCTAGCTAGATACTTGCGTCTTACCTCATCTCTTTGATTTGGATGATATGTTAAAATCTTCTTTTTTTAGCCGTATCCCATAGCAAATCATTCAAACTTTCTTCGAATGTCGATGAGAATGACTTTTTAAGATATTTTTCCATCGATTAATTTAACAAAATAATAGTTATCTTATTATTATATATAAAAAAAAAATCAAAACAATTATTTAAAATTGAAGTGAGATTCAAATACGCACAAAAAACGAGCATTCAGAATTTTACTCGTCGCAAAAATAAGAAGAGGGTTGACTTTTCTTTTGTGTAGGGTTTATTAATTAGTTAGGCCACAAAACATAGTTACACTTATAATGTATTTGGGCTTTCATTTAGTATGTTTTCAATTTGAATTAGTTAGCTGGGCCATAATGATTATTGGGTTTATATAAAAATTAAAGGAATGGGGGCATAATTATCATATGAATGGGGGCATTTAATTAGGGCTTTACAAACATATCAAATTTGAAAAAAAAACGTTGGGTTCATGCGCCCCCCCTCCTTGTTCAACGTGCTCAATTACCTTGTAATTTTGTGTAAAGATGCTTAAAATTTTGTGTAAAGATGCTTAAGACTATAATTACCAAAAACTAAGCCAGATATCACACCGTGTAAACCCGATTATCGCGAGAAAGGAGAAACATACAGGGAGTCTAAAAACACTGCCAAAACAGCGTTTGAATTCGGGATGTGTTTCTTGTTTATCAGAAAACGATCAAACCAGGAACCAATGTTTTGAAACTCAACATGGCGGTCGGACCGGTAACCCCAGCACACATCCAAAGTCGGTTCAGATGTAAAACCCGTTAAGAACTTGGAAAACCCATAGATTTATTTGTGACCCAGCCAACTGGTTAACTTTATAAACCAAAGAAAATGTTTGATTGTGATAAAATATAGAATTACAGTAGTTGCAACATTATTAGAATTTTTTACGGCAAGACGTATCTAGTTGTTAAAATATATCAATTGTGGATTCTAATGGGGGAATTGAAAAATGCCAGTGCAGAGTAAAAAGACTCGCAAAAGCTAGAGCGAAAAACTTTTTCTAAAATACTAAAATCATGTAGTATATATAACATAGTATGCTGCAAGAACTATCAGATCGTGACAAAGATGATCAGAGTTCGGTGGACATGTTCCGGGAAAACAATGGAAGAGAAATGGTAAAGAGACAAAGAAGATGCCAGTTGCGGAGTGACAAAGCTAGAGCGAAAACACAACACATTCAAGAAAAGCTTTCGTGCTGCTAACCTAATATATGCTGCAAGCACTATCAGATCATGACCAAGAAATGCTCTCAGTTTGCGGGATATGTTCTGGGGAAAAAAATGAATCCTAAATGGTAAATAAGACAATGAAGATCAAACAATGGATAGACTAAAAAGTCTGTGAGATTGTAGCAGACAATTACGAAGTGTGAGAAAGTCCTCTGCTGGTAATAACCAGATTGCAGAAATGATTCCGGTCATAAAAGGAGAGAAGATCTAAAGACTATTATTCCTCAAGTTCACTAGGCTATAAAGCTACTACAAGAAATTTCTAGAGAAACACCAAGAACATGATTTGATGACATGTGACGAGCATAATTTGGCATCACATATGAAGAAGCTGAGACATGGGATTTGCAGAGGTAGAAAACTAACACATAACTGATAGGACTGCTTTGCACTAAAGCATAAAGCAGAGTCTATTCCATATGACTGATATAAAGAACGATTTGTTTTTATTGCACAGAGAGAATCATTTATTGAGCGAACAGCTCACAAGGGAAAGGGAGAAAGAATGGTCCTGAAAAGACTATAAAAGTTACCGAATGGATGGTCGAAAGTTTGATGACAGAATACAGATCCAACCATATTCAAACACGAGCTTGATGGAAGGAGGAGGAAAGCCTGAGAAATTCCTTGGAACAGGATTTCAGGGCCAGGGACAAGAGCAAACGATTCAAGTGGACATGATAAAAGCTTGGAACAAGTTCTCTGCGGTACGCTTCTGTTCAGGTGTTCCGGAAATAAGAGCAATGCGACCACCATGAGAAGATTTGGAATCAGAAATTTCTATCATAGCTCCTGATATCTGAGAGAGAGAGAGAGAAGGGGCACACATCATGTGAAAATGTTATACTGGAAAGATGGAAGACGAGGCTATGGAGATCAGAGAGGAACGAGGAAGAAAAAATCAAAAGAATAATGAAACAAACCCTTCTTATGTTATCCAAGTTGCCTCCTCCTTTGCCCATTACTTTACCCACTGCACTGGAAGGGATTC
The DNA here is from genome assembly GCA_030180135.1 of Orychophragmus violaceus. Taxonomy (NCBI): domain Eukaryota; kingdom Viridiplantae; phylum Streptophyta; class Magnoliopsida; order Brassicales; family Brassicaceae; genus Orychophragmus; species Orychophragmus violaceus. Next base: position 24,607,383 of record CM058240.1, on the reverse strand, counting down.
GAATCTCCATGCTAGTAGACTGAGGCAACCTGTGAATGCACATGATAAGTTTAAACAACCAAAAAAAGAAAAGAAATTAACTTCTTCGTTTTAGCTGCAAACTTACCCTCCGTATATATTGGATGAGTACGAAGAGTTGGATCCATAACTGTTATTGCCCGCCTGTTTGCAGAAGAAACTTATTAGCTATACAGTAAACATAAACTGAGATATTTCGGTTTGAGAGAAGGAGGAAATGTTACCGGAAAACTTCCATAACTATAGAGTCCACCACTAGAAGAAAGCATGGCCATGCTGCTCCCGGTTTCTGGTCTCCTATCAAAATCTACAGGAGCAACTTGTGGAACAGATGACATAAAAGATGGAGTAAGTGCAAGAGCAGCATTACTTCTACCCGAAGAGAAGAAACTATTGTTCTCAGATCTTGCAGGAGGTTGATTCCTGGAACCAATCTCTCTATCTCTTAAAATATCATCTCGAAGCCTCAAAACAATCTGAATAAGAGCATCTCGCACATTGCTTGTTTCACCCGATATCTAATTGAAAAAATAAACAAAAAGAATCAAACATTATTGAAGGAATTGAGTAAAGCAAAGATTTTAGAATCGTTACCTCAACAAGCTCATCATCTGGATCAGCACATTTAGGCTTAGTATTCTCTTTCGAGATATGAATATTAGCGTTGGTCTTTTTCCTGATTTCACTTATGATTGAGCCACTTTTCCCAATAATGCATCCTATTACCTTAGAAGGTACAAGGAGTTGCATTTTAGGTTTCTCCTCGTCCTCATCGTTAATTTTCTCTTGAAGTAAAAGAACAGCTTCAACCGCCATAGACTTCAAATCATCATGAGACTCTTTAGACGTGACAGTGATCACACAGTAGTCATCATGACTTGCTCTTGCCCTTGAGTCATTCACCTCGATATGAGACCCACTTGCTTGTCTTATTCCCTTAATGGTTGAACCTCCTTTCCCGATAACACGACCAATGTTAGAAGAAGAGCACAGAACTTTTATAGCCAACTTTTCTGACCCACCATAACCGTTATGAACAACAGGAAGAGCAGAGGAAGAAAAACCCGGCACTGGATTCGCGGCAGTACCTCCATAACCCTGTGGTAGTGTACCGATAAACGATGGAACATTGGCACCATGTTGGAATATAGGATCCTGATTCGGGTATAAACCGGTTTGCGGATAGAGAGAAAGATCCGAAGGGATAATAATACTCGCAGGAACTTCTTGAACAGTTGCAGTTGTATCCAGAGGAATCTGTTCTCGAGGACTGAACTTGTACATGATAGCAGACACAGCAAAAAGTGCTTTCTTTACGGATTCAGGCTGTCCAGATATCTAATCGATTATAAGAACAAAGAAACATCAATCAAAAGATAAGTAAAAAGAAAGAATAATCAAAAAAAGATTTCAGATACTAACCACAACAATGTTGTCAAAATCCAAGGCACAAGTGTGTGAAGGATCCGAAACATCTTTAGAGACGATCTTAACGTTAGCTCCAGTTCTACTTCTAACTCTCTTAATGGTCGAACCAGCTTTACCAATCACATTAGAACATTGACTAGAGGGTACTAAGAGGCGACATTCTCTAATATTATCTCTATCTATCTTAGTATTCTCAGCAGCAGTAGCTAAAGAATCAACAATTGTGTAATGGACTTTAAGCAGAGCATCTTGAGCAGAACACAAAGGGATCATCTGGTCGGTTGTGTCGCTATTCTCTATATCGACAATGTCTTTCTTGTTCTTAACCGAGCAATAGATCGTTATGACTCTTTCAGTACAACCTGGGAATGGATCGACGACTTTGACTCTCGCTCTAGTTTCTTGCCTAATCATATTGATAACTTTCCCACTTTTGCCTATTACGCTTCCAATGACTCCACTAGGGCATAAGATTCTGTAGACAACGAGATCGTCTTTGTTGATTTTTTCTTCGGTTTCGTAAGAAAGTCGTCTCTTTTGATTCCTGTTGTTGTTGTCGTCTCTATTGCTACGATTATGAGTTCTCTTCCCTCGCTCAACCATTGTTGTTTCTTGTACAATTACAAAACCTGAAACAGAAAAGTAATAATCTTTTGTTGTCAATTTGAAATTCAATTGAAGTACAGAGATAAAGCTACACAAATCGGATTAGAAACCCTAAAAGAGACTAAATTTTGAAATTGGATGGATAAGTAAAAACTTAATTTGTGGAATCAGTTTGGGAAAATTCGATAATTGGAACCAGATATGAAATCAGTTCAGGAGAAGAAGAACATACAAGAAGATTGGAGATTATTCCGTACGGAAATTGTCAGGAAGAGACAGAAACCCAATCTTGAATGAATACTTTTGCCCAAATTGTTTGTAGAGAAGAGGAGAGAGAGAGATTTTGTTGTCTGTTCCAGAAGAAGAAGGCGACGACGTGTTTAAGGATTAGATACTTTGATGATCTCTTCGGATCACTAAATATCAAGGAAGGACCTTACTTTGTTTCGGATTTGGAATTTTAGTTTGCTTCTTTCAAAGGTTTTATTAGGCCCAAATTGTTTATTTAATTTAGGAAAACCCATAAAATACACCACTTTAATTATATTTAGCACAAAAATACATTATTTATTTTGGTTGCCATATAAATATCTAACGTGTTTTTTGTTGTCTTTTAAATACCCACAAACTGGATTTCTCCTCGGCCGGCGATCTCTGCCGTTGCCGGGGAGAGGTCTCTCGCCGCTTCTCTTTATTGTTGTCCTTGTCTAGCTCGACTGGCCATCTCCCACGGTTTGCAGCTCCGCCAAGATCTTCGTTTTCGCGCCTCTGTATCCACCTCCTCTGTCGCCGTGCGTCGCCTCCTCCGTCTGGTTCGTGGTGTGCACATGCTCTGGATCTCCGACCTGCCTATGATGGTGAGCCGATTATGTTTCTTCTGATCTATGAAATCACGGAGCTTTGGCCGTCGTCAGGGCGTGGGTTGATTCGTCGTTGTTCTGATGGGAGTTTTGTGTTCTCGGTTTTGGTTTGGGCCTGGTGTGATGTTGTTCTCGGTTGGTATGGTCCATAGATCTGGTTTATTGGCTTGTCTGTTCTTGGCTCCGGTCTTGCTGATGATGTCTACTATTCTTGCTTTTAGCTTTCGGATTAATGATCCTTAGATCTAGGTTTGGGTCTCTTACTACTTCGGGGAAGATTAAAAGTTTCGAGATTGTGGTATCTTTGGGTTTGCCCGGATTGTCTGTCTGTCTTCTGCTTTAGTTCTTCAGCCGGTGGTTTGGTGGGTATCTTGTTGTGGTGGTCTCGCTTCCTATGGGAATTTCCGACTCCCTTGAGAGTAACGGTGCGGATCTAACTACATATTGTTTTTTACAAGTCTTTGCCCAAAAGTTTGGGTATTGTTATGTGTTTGTGGCCTCTTGGCCTCTGGATCTTATGCTCTTTCTAGTTCGATGGTCCTGACTTGAGTCAGGTTTCGGTGCGTTTTCGTCTGTCAATGGTATTCTGCTGCACAAAGCATCTACTTCCTTTCCTTTGCAATCCTTCAAAAATTTGGAAGAGTCATGAGCTTGTGTGTTTATCCTCAAATAGGAATGCTGTCTAATCTGCTATTGTAGATGACATGTTGTGATATTCCTTTCATTTTGGATGTGCTTTAGCAATGCCTACTGGTATCCCTTCTAGCATTTTCGTTTTTGATTGTCCTCTCTCAGTTAGAGGTTTGTAACCACTCAAACGTTGTGACTCCTTTGGAGTTCTTATGAAATGAAATCAGTGTTAAAAAAAAAAATACCTACAAACTTTCGAAATCGTGTATTTTAACACTGATTTTTTAACCATAATTAATCTTATAAACAATATGATTAACTGGATGTTTAATTAATTAATTAGTGTTAGGTTAAGCATAATCAAAATACCATTTAACCCCTTTAAACCATAATAAAAAAAAATATTCCATCGAAAAAACTATCAAATATAAAAAAACCCTCAATTTACAAACCCTAAATCAGATAATCCCAAATCAAAAAATTGGGTAAATCAAACTTTCAATTGTAAAAAATTGACTGATGATATGACAGAAGCCAAAATTATCATTGCAGTGGTAAAATGGAGGAGAGTTCTCAGTGCACAGAGACCTTAAAACAGCCTCAATAGCAAAGAAACCTGTAACCAAAAATAGATTGGGTAAATCAGACTTTCAATTGTACAAGAAAGAGATGTTGGTTTGTATGCTTTGTTTTGAAATCAATCAATTATAAACCAATTTTCTAGAGCTAAGATGATAATTTTCTTGGGTCTGAGATTCTTATGCCAAAAAATATGATAGTTCTGAAGATGCCCAGAAAAATAAAGCTTTTCAATGGAATATCACAAGATCGTTTTGCTTAAAGGTCGTGAATGGTTCTTTTCGATGGAATTTTTTTTGTTAATGGTTTAAAGGGGTAAAACGGTATTTTGATTATGCTTAACCTAACACTAGTTAATTAACTAAATACCTAATTAATCATCTTGTTTATAAGGCTAACTATGCTTAAATATCAGTGTTAAAATACACGATTTTGAAAATTTGGATATTTTAAAAACAACCAAAAATATGTTAGATATTTATATGGAAACCAAAATAAATGGTGTATTTTTGTGGCAAATGTAATTAAAGTGGTGTATTGATAGGCTCAAATTGGTAGTTTACAGGTTTGATGGTATATAATATAATTAAAAACTGAACCAAAAAAACTCAGTACATGAAATTGGATAGAACCGAATTTTTTTGTCCTTAAGCAACAACACACGTGTGTTTGGTGAATACAGAGTCAACACCCACATGTCTTCAACCTAGAGACCCCCCATGCATGGAGGCGGACGCCATTTTCGGCCACTGGAAGCTTCCCTCGCTGCAGCCATCTTGACATGGCGATCAAGAACCGATGAATTCTTGAAATTGCTTGCTTATGACCACACTAAAAACGTCTGGTCTGGATCCGTTGATGAGCAACTAACCAAGATACGGTTAGTATACGAAAAGACGGAGCTTAAATCTTCTCCATATCTCGTTCAAATTGATCGGGAGAAAGAACCTTCCGAAGAGCTATTCCATACCCCTATTGACGGTGATAGCGAAGAGGGAGGAGAAACAACAGAGTCACCGACGAAAGTGAAGCGCCGTTGGCTCAAGATCGAAACGATTCCGAAACAGAATCGGAAGTTCCGATTGAAAACCGATTAAAAACATAGACAACGGAATCGATTTAGAAATCGGACAACCGTCTATATAACCCGGAAGTTGATAAGTCTGGAGCTAAATCCGGAAGAAACAAGTCAACGGATTGCATCCAGCTTAAAATACAGAAAAAGATGGGAAGTCCGTTGAAATTTATTGGCGGACGCTAACCCACAACAAAACCAAAATTTTATTGGCCAAGGAAGCCAATGACCGGTGGCCGGAGGAGCAACGGAAATTTTGTTGTGGAAGACTCTTAAATTCCCTTCTAGTTATTTTCCAAGTTTTTGATCTAAAATCTTTTAAAACACATGGAAGTTCCCCTTAGTTTAATAATTTGTTATATAAAAGTTACATAAAAGCTTTCTTTACATCCAGCTGACACATCCATCTCTTGATTGGTTTACATCATAAATTTTTCTTAGATCATTACTTAACTCAAATTAATTATGTCTATGTTTAATTAAAATTTACTTAATTAAAAATCATTAAAATTCAAATATAAACAAATTAAATTTGGAAATAGGATAGGTTTGCAGAATTTTTCTCTAAACGTTCTCTTTTTGGTCTAGTAATCGAGGCGTCGCTGCCGTCTTGTATGCCGTGAAATCCACCGTGGAGCTCCACCGTTCGTGATGCCGGTCATCTTGTATGCCTCCTCCTTCTCGAGTGTCATCATCTTAGACGAAACTCTGCCGAATTCGGCTCCGTCAGAACCTCCTGGCCTACCATTATCACTGATCTTTTTTGTGACTCTTATGTCCTCGCTCGTCGCCCCTCCGTTGGGACCCGATAGGGCATCGTCGTCTTCGTGCTTTCTGGTTGCATCTCCACCAAGACTCGACCTTTGGCTCCAGGAACAATGTTTCATACCATGTTGTCGTATGCTCTGACTCTTCCGCTCAGACCATCCGCATCTTTGACGCCACCGGTGCTATTAAATCCATCTCTCCCAGTCTCATCTATTGACCCACTGTCGTCACTGATCCTGCTCGCGGCTCTTTTGTCCTCGCTCCCTATGATCATGATAAAAGCATTGTGCATTATCAGTATGTACATCAGTTGTATAGTCAGCTATACCAAGAAACTATATAAAAAAATGGGAACTATATCAGGAGAACATAGTCAACTACATGTGCAAACTATGTAGTTAGCTACATCATTCATCTATATAGGATGGACAAAATAGAGTCACGTGTGAAGTTAATGAAGGAGTTGTCCCTTTCTCTCGTGACAGAGAGTGTCCATGCTGGTTAGCTTCTCTTGTCTTTGTGCAGTTTATTCTTTGTTTATTCTTGGTGTAGCCCTAGCTAACTCATTATATATGACTCGTATTGTGTAGGTGAGAAATATAACAAAGAAGGGGATTTATTCTCTCAGCCGCCGAGTATTTTTATTCTCCTCTTCTTATTCCCAGTTAATACATTCTTAATATCTAAATTCCGACATGGTATCAAGGCATGTCGATTGTTGGGTCATCCCGTGGATGCCAGTCCCACAAGTGCCCATGGGGATGTTGAGTAAAATCCGACATCATAAGTTAGAAAAATTGTCTTAGTAATATATAGTTGACTAATATATAAGGAACTTGAGCCAATCCACTTATCGCCAATTGATTTTGAGTTGAAAGCCCATAATAAGCCCAAATTAACATGGTATCAAAGCAATAATGATATTGTTCTTCAATTTTCTTTATTCTCTCTTCATTCTATTATTCTCACGGTTCAAATTCTTCATTTTCTCTCTATTTCTACCCATTCTCAACTCTGTTCTTAATCTCTCTCAAATACATCCATGGAAGACACTGTCCAAGTTAACTCCAGCTTAAAGCCTACTATTATCCCGGTTGTTCTCAAGGGTTTAAACTACAGAACCTGGCAGAGAACTTCCAAGACAACAATCTATGTCAGAGGTCTTTGGGAGCACATTCTTGAAGACATAACTCCAACCGAGGATGACCCAAAAGGAAAGAAGGATGAGGAGACCAAGAAGGAAGAAGCAAGGTGGTTTCAAGAAGATCAATCAGTCCCTGGCTTCCTCCAAAACTCATTGGACTCCCCCATCCTTGAAGCTTACTCCCACTGTGAAACTGCTAAATCACTTTGGGACACTCTTAAGAAACTGTATGGTGATGTTTCCAACCTCAGCCGTGTGTATGAGGTGAAGAAGACAATCAGTGACCTTCACCAAGAGGATTGTGAGTTCACCAAGTATCTTGGAAAGTTCTCATCCGCTTGGTCTGAGCTTGACATGTTAAGGCCAAGCACCATGGACCTAAATGTTATTAATGAAAGGAAGGAGCAAGACAAGATCTTTGGACTCCTCCTCAATCTGAATCCGGTCTACAATGATGTTATCAAGTCCAATCTAAGGGAGACTACTCTTCCTGACTTTGAAGAAGTGTGCTCAAGGATCCAAAAGGAAAAAGGGAGCAATGGGCTGTTTGGAGAAAAGGAGGAGCTTGTCACTGCCAACAAGAGTGTATTCAAGAATGAGGACAAGAAGCATTTTTTGTGAGCATTGCAAGAAGAAGGGACACACCAAGGATAAGTGTTGGATCCTCCATCCACACCTTGAGTCATCCAAGTTCAGGGATTCAAAATCCAACATCTCTCAAGAAGTGACTGAGCAAGCGACTTCATCTACTCAAGGAGGAGAGTTTGCCTTGTTCACTAACACTGAATACGTGAGAAGGAGTGATCTATAGGATCTCATCAAGGCTTATGCATCTAATCTCTCTGGTATCACACTCTTGTCTCATAAGTTACTCACACAATCTGGTCATAAGATGGTAGTGGACTCAGAAGCTTCTCACCATATCATTATAGATGTTAAGTTGTCAAAAGACATTAAACCAGCCTTAGGCAGGGTAACTATTGCTGATGGTCAAAGCATTCCTATTGAAGGAACATGGAAGTTAAGATTGTTTAACAAAGATAGTGATGCTCTCTTTGTGCCTAAGTTAAATCCAATCTGCTATCTATTAAAAGGATTACTAAAGACTTGAACTGCAATGTCATTTTTGGGCCTAATGAGGTGTGCTTTTAGGATATTAAGAATAGAAAGGTACTTGGCAAAGGTAAAACACAATATGAGCTTTATCTCCTTGAAAACACCACTCCAAGCAATTCGGATTCCTTAGCGTTCAATTCATGTTTTCCAGTTAATCAAAACGTCTTGTGGCATGCTAGGCTAGGTCATCCTCATGCTAGAGCTCTAAACTTGATATTTCCTAATGCTACCTTTGATCATTCGACTTGTGAAGCTTGTATTCTTGGTAAACATTGCAGAACAGTCTTTCCTAAATCTACCACTATCTATGAAAACTGCTTTGATCTAGTGCATTCTGATGTTTGGACTTCACATTATTGGATCCCGATGGATCTAGGGTTTGTTATATTGAAATTTAGAACCAACCTCGTTCTTACCTTTTGGCAGCGGAAGAGATGGTGAACGAGATCAGTGGAGCAATGCAACGCTTTGCCTCTACCAGATACACACGCACGCTCGCTGGAAACGGGATGCTAGTGCCGGATCAATGGGGATCGAAAGGTTCTGGTGTGTCTAGTGTTTCTGTCAAGAAAACTGGACGGCTCCATTGTTTAGGTCGAACTAAACACGTTTTTATTCGACCTAAACGTGCTTAACGGGCCAGACTCAATTAAGCCATAACCCGAAAAGCCTGTTCGGAAAATCCGAACTGTGTCGACCGACACACAAGCTGTGTCGATCGACACAACACCTTTATATCGATTCTTATGTGTATTTCAATACACATAACATGATCATTGCCACAATGATCATTCCCATGTCGTAGCTTCCAGTTCGCTTAGGTGTGTGACCCTATAGGATCATATAATACTGGCAGTAAGTCCACGACTTACAGATTGCAAGAGGCTTCTAGCAAAGCATTGCAAACGCCCAGTATTATACGAATGTCAGATCTCGACACACAACTATCACAGGAGTGAGTACAGGTGTGATTTCAGGACACTATCCCAACAATCTCCCACTTGTACTGGAATCATCAATTCCTATAATCCTTTTGTCTCTATATCTCGATTTGGCATAAGGCAAGATTTGTGTCATCCTTATTAAGCCAACATCGTGTTTATCGAACTCCTGATCTCATACTGAACATTACAAACAACTGAACTACAGTTCGTTTGAGTGCGGCCACACATTCTCTCAGCATTCAATCTTCGATAGGCCCTGAGATATTTATCTCCCGTTTTTCAAGAGGGAAAAATTCCATCTTGTTCCATCCCTGTTTCAACGCACACTTCATGATAAACTTGAACAGTGTCGTTATAGCCGCCAGTTACGGATCGACGTTTGACAAAGTCAAAATGTACCAATTCATATGCAAGAAAGCATGATGAACTCAGGTCTTAGGACTATACTCTATAGTCGTAATGAGAACCTCTTATGACACAAATATTACTATCTTGTAGACTTCTCATTAGCGGGTCATGTCCGATCATATGTCCACTGACATATATCTATGTGACTGACTGCGATAATCATATCATTGGCTCCATGAAACTTAGCCAACAGTCACCTCACAATCTAGTCTCTAACGGTTGTCAGTGTCCCGATTCTACAACCTTGACTAGGGACAAAATAATTTATTAACTTATAGGGTTTCATGATCAAGTTCTCAACTTGATGACCTATAATATGTCATAAACTTATTTTGGGACCATTATTTAGATCACAATAAATAATGCTGAAATCAAATTTCATTAAACACTTCTAAAATAATGTTTACAATATCGTCTTATTATAACTAAAACAAAAACCAAAACTCCCACTAGAATCAAGATTATATCTTAAGATCTCTAATGCCTACAACAGTCGTATGACTCTCATGCTTAGGCCTTGGGAGTGACTTGGTTAGAGGATCAGCGACATTCTCGTTTGTCGGAACTCGGCTGATCTTCACATCACCTCTATTGACAATATCACGAATCAGATGATATTTCCTCTCAACGTGTTTGGACTTCTGGTGTGACCTGGGTTCTTTCGCCTGAGCAATGGCTCCATTGTTATCGCAGAACAAAGCCACTGGCTCCAAGATACTAGGAACCACACCAAGTTCAGTCATGAACTTCTTGATCCAAATAGCTTCCTTTGCCGCTTCTGAAGCAGCAACATATTCAGCTTCCGTTGTGGAGTCAGCTACGGTATTCTGCTTAGAGCTCTTCCAGCTCACCGCACCGCCATTTAGACAGAAGACATATCCAGACTGTGATCGGAAATCGTCTCTGTCCGTCTGAAAACTCGCATCGGTGAATCCATTCACCACAAGTTCATCACTATCTCCATACACAAGGAACTTGTCCTTAGTATGTCTCAAATACTTGAGAATATTCTTGACAGCTGTCCAGTGAGCTTCACCTGGATCAGATTGGTATCTACTCGTCATGCTTAACGCGTAAGCTACATCTGGACGAGTGCAGAGCATGGCATACATAATAGATCCTATTGCAGAGGCATAAGGAATCCTATTCATGCGTTCTCGCTCAGCAGGTGTCGCCGGACACTGCTTCTTGCAGAGACTCTTGCCATGAGACATTGGTATGAAGCCCTTCTTGGAATCGTGCATCCTGAATCTGTGCAACACCTTATCTATATAAGTGTCTTGGCACAATCCATTCAGCTTGTTAGTTCTATCTCTGTAGATTCTGATTCCAAGAATGTATGCGGCTTCTCCCATGTCTTTCATGGAAAAACAACTTCCTAGCCAAGTCTTAATAGACTGAAGCAACGGAACGTCATTACCGAGGAGGAGTATGTCATCGACATACAGTACAAGAAATGCAATTTTGCTCCCACTTGTCTTCTTGTATACACATGATTCTTCTTCGTTCTTGATGAAACCGAATTGTTTTACTGCTTCATCAAAACGAAGATTCCAACTCCGTGATGCTTGCTTCAACCCATAAATGGATTTATGAAGCTTGCATACCTTCCCAGCGTTTTTAGGATCGACAAAACCTTCAGGCTGTGTCATGTACACATCCTCTTCTAGAATACCATTCAGGAATGCGGTTTTGACATCCATCTGCCAAATCTCATAATCATAATGAGCAGCAATCGCTAGAAGAATCCGAATAGATTTAAGCATAGCTACTGGGGAATAGGTTTCATCATAGTCAATACCATGAATTTGTTTGAAACCTTTAGCCACCAATCTCGCTTTGTAAATCTGTACATTGCCATCCACGTCAATCTTCTTCTTGAAGATCCATTTACACTCAATGGCTTTTACACCACTAGGTAAATCGACCAAGTACCATACTTGGTTTTCTGACATGGATGTCATTTCGGATTTAGAGGCTCCAAGCCACTTTTCGGAGTCCGGGCCCATCATTGCTTCCGCAAAGGTCGCTGGTTCGTCACCTTCAATGATCATCAGATCATTTGAATTGGTTACAAGAAATCCATAGTATCTCTCGGGTTCGTGACGGATCCTTCCGGATCTGCGAACTTCAGGCTCCACAGGCGCCAGTTCCACAGAACTTTGTGGATCCAACTGCTGCTCTTCCTCAATAGGTTGGGCAGTCTCCTGTGCATCTTGAATTTCTTCGAGATGTACTTTACTCCCACTGTTTTTCTTAGAGAGAAACTCCCTCTCAAGAAAAGAACAGTCCCGAGCAACAAACACTTTGTTCTCAGATTGGTTGTAAAAGTAGTATGCCTTGGTTTCCCTAGGATAACCAACGAAATAGCATTTATCTGATTTGGGTTGAAGCTTGTCAGAGATTAAACGTTTGACATAAGCCTCGCAACCCCAAATCCTTAGGAAAGACAGACTAGGAACATTCCCAGTCCACAGTTCATGTGGTGTCTTTTCCACTGATTTAGATGGCACCCTATTTAGTGTAAACGCAGACGTTTCTAGAGCGTATCCCCAAAAGGATAATGGAAGATTAGAATGACTCATCATAGACCGAACCATGTCCAACAAGGTTCGATTCCTCCTCTCTGACACTCCATTCCATTGGGGTGTTCCAGGAGGAGTGAGTTGTGAAACAATTCCACACTCGCTCAGATAGTCGCTGAACTCTTGGCTTAAGTATTCTCCTCCGCGATCCGATCGCAGAACTTTGATACTTTTGCCAAGTTGATTCTGTACTTCATTCTTGAATTACTTGAATCTATCAAAGGATTCTGACTTGTGTCTCATCAAATAGACATAGCCATACCTACTGAAATCATCAGTAAATGTAATGAAGTATTTGAAATTTCCTCTGGCAGCAGTACTCATTGGCCCACATACATCAGTATGAACAAGGCCCAATAAATCACTGGCCCTTTCATTTGGTTTGTTGAAAGGGGCTCTAGCCATTTTGCCCACCAAACAAGACTCGCATTTCTCACATGATTCAAAATCAAATGAGCCCAGAAGCCCATTTCGATGGAGCCTCTGGATGCGTTTCTCATTGATATGGCCAAAACGACAATGCCATAAGAAAGTCGGGTTTTCGTCATTGGACTTAAACCTCTTTGTATTTATGTTAAAGACATGCATTTCTTGGTTTAATAGATATAACCCATTATTTAATGGGGCGCTACCATAATAATTACCATCACGATTAAAAGAACAAACTTTATTCTTAACAGCAAAATCAAAACCTTCCAAATCCAAAACGGAAACTGAAATTATGTTTATGCTAATCGCAGGTACATAGTAGCAATTATTCAAAATTAAAACCATGCCCGAAGGTAACGACAACTCGTAGGTGCCTACGGCCAGTGCAGCAACCTTAGCTCCATTCCCGACTCGTAGCTCTACTTGTCCTTTCTTCAGCGTCCTACTGTTTCTTAGTGCCTGCACATCAGTACAAATATGAGCACCGCAGCCGGTATCCAATACCCACGAAGTAGGACGAGAAGATATAATACCAAGTTCGATAACATAAATACCTGAGTCAGACGCATCATACGTCTTCTTCAGCTTCTTGTAATCTTCCATGAACTTCTTGCAGTCTTTCTTCCAATGCCCCAACTGCTTGCAGTAGCTGCACTTATCCTCAGGAGAAGGCCCGGATTTGGGTTTCGGCTTGGGCTTGTCCTGATTTTCAGTCTGGACAACCTGGGCCTTACCCTTACCCTTCTTAGGTTTCTTAAACCTCTTATTCCCTTGTACCATCAGGACACTGGGAGTAGCCTTCTTGAGATTTGGTTCTGCTGTCTTCAGCATACCGTGCAACTCAGTCAATGTCTTAGTCATGTTTTGCATGTTGTAGTTCATAATGAACTGATCAAAACACGACGGCAATGACTGCAGAATCATGTCAGTGGCCAGCTCCTGGCTAATGGCACAGTCCAGTTTCCCCAGGTTATCAATGTAACCCATCATTTTAAGGACATGAGGACTTACTGGATTGTCCTTAGCCAGCTTGCAATCCATGAGAGATTTAACCGTCTGGTATCTCTCTGTGCGAGCTTGCTCCTGAAACAAAGCTTTCAGGCTGTTAATCATCTCAATGGGTGACAACACGTTCTCATATTGCTTCTGCAGCTCAGAGTTCATAGTCACCAGCATTAGACAATTAACATCTTTGACATCCGCTGAATGCTTATCCCAAGCATTCTTTTCTGTCTGCGGAGCATTGGAACGTGGCCTCTCGGTGAGAACTCTTTCAAGGACATATTCCTTGTTCTCTTGCCTGAGAACTATTCTCAGGTTCCGATACCATTCCAAGAAATTAGATCCATTTAGCTTGTCCTTGTCAAGGACGGATCTTAGTGAGAAAGTGTTGATGTGATTTGAGACAGACATAGCTGTAATTCAAACAAAAGGTAGATTTTAGTTATAAAGCACAAGGAATGAGAATTCTTATCTAATAAGAAAACTCGCATTGTATTCAAACTATGTTTCCTCATATGAATACAATGATCCAAGATCCTCAGATTACTAAAATTCGAGTGGGCGACTCGCCGTTACTCAAGCTTTAGTCATCTAGGTAAGCAAATCATTGCTAATTGTACTCAGTACAACTCTTGGTCGTGAATAAGACAAACTATGTCCAATCCACTCTGATGTCTCTGGGCCCAGAACTTCTGACAGCCCAGTCAAGTATAACCAATCTTTTATCTGTCTTGTGATCACTGACAGTTGCACTGCAAGTCTGTCACTGACCACCTGCCTTACTCATTCTGCTGTGGATACCAAGGACTCCAAGGATACCCAACAACATCACGAGCTTTTGACAGTAGACAAGATCGGGCAAGACATCAAGATCACTTGATATTTAGTTGAGGAAAAGAACTAATCTTATCTTGATTTATATTCACTATAAATATATCAAAATAATAACTTTTAATTAAAACATTTAGTTTTATTAAGTTTAGATTCATCTAATACTTTTAGGATTAAATATTCTGGTTCATGCAAATTTGTGGTCAAACCAACAAGTCTGCGGATGTTGTGTCGATCGACGCCAACCATTGGCATCGATCGATGCAACTTTATTTAAACCGTTCTTCGATAACCGGTCAAACCGGATCGAATTTACTTAACCGATTCAATCCAATTGAACCAGTCCGGTTTAATGGTCCATGTCGATCGTCACACACTGTGTGTCGATCGATATGACCAAACCAGAATCAATTTTGGTTAATAAAATTAACCGAGCCAGATAACCAGTTCAATCCAATTGAACCGATCTATCTAATCGTATTGCCTGTGTCGACCGACACACCCAGTGTATCGATCGACGCAGCACGATTACGGGTACTCGATCTCAGATCGAAACCCTTAAGGTTATTTGCGGATTTTCGCTTTGTATCGACCGACACACGCTTTGTGTCGATCGATACTGTGCGACAAACCCTAAATTTTATTCGCGAGTTTTCGCTCTGTGTCGACCGACACACGCTTTGTGTCGATCGACACTCTGCGACAAACCCTAAAATTTTACATTTTGCGCCGCGGCGTGTCGACCGACACACGCTTTGTGTCGATCGACACAGTGCGATTTCAACAGTTCATCGTTTTTCAACAGAGACAAAATCCGAGATTTATTCTATGAAAACACGATTCAGAAAGCAATATACAGATCAACAACATCAAGTTTCGATTTTATATTACCAGTTTCAATAGCTAAACCCTAAGCATGCTCTGACACCACTGTTGGATCCCGATGGATCTAGGGTTTGTTATATTGAAATTTAGAACCAACCTCGTTCTTACCTTTTGACAGCGGAAGAGATGGTGAACGAGATCAGTGGAGCAACGCAACGCTTTGCCTCTACCAGATACACACGCACGCTCGCTGGAAACGGGATGCTAGTGCCGGATCAGTGGGGATCGAAAGGTTCTGGTGTGTCTAGTGTTTCTGTCAAGAAAACTGGACGGCTCCATTGTTTAGGTCGAACTAAACACGTTTTTATTCGACCTAAACGTGCTTAACGGGCCAGACTCAATTAAGCCATAACCCGAAAAGCCTGTTCGGAAAATCTGAACTGTGTCGACCGACACACAAGCTGTGTCGATCGACACAACACCTTTATATCGATTCTTATGTGTATTTCAATACACATAACATGATCATTGCCACAATGATCATTCCCATGTCGTAGCTTCCAGTTCGCTTAGGTGTGTGACCCTATAGGATCATATAATACTGGCAGTAAGTCCACGACTTACAGATTGCAAGAGGCTTCTAGCAAAGCATTGCAAACGCCCAGTATTATACGAATGTCAGATCTCGACACACAACTATCACAGGAGTGAGTACAGGTGTGATTTCAGGACACTATCCCAACACACATTGCATGTCTAGAGATGGGAACAAGTATTTTGTGACATTCATAGATGAAAAATCAAAAATATACTTGAGTCACCTTGCTTCCATATAATGATAGAGTTTATGAAGCATTTGTTCACTTTCAAAACTACATTGCTAATCAGTTTAATGCAAAGATCAAAGTGTTTAGATTAAATAATGGAGGAGAGTACACAAGTCAAAGATTCAGAGCTAATTTGAACAAACATGAAATCCTACATCAAACAAGTTGTCCACATACGCCCCAACAAAATAAAGTGGTTGAGAGAAAGAACAAACACCTCATGGAGGTTGCTATATCCATGATGTTTCATATGCAAATGTGCCTAAAAGATTTTGGGGAGATGCAGTCTTGGCAGCTTGCTACCTCATCAATAGGATTCCAACCAAAATTCTAAAAGGACATCTCACCATTTGGGGTACTAAACAAAACTCAATCCTTTATTGAACACTTATGGGTGTTTGGGTGTGTGTGCTTTGTCCATATCTCATGTGATCAAATAAACAATCTAGAGGCTAAGAGCATTAAGTGCATGTTACTTGGATATTCAACTACTCAAAAGGGGTACAAATGCTTTGATCCAATCAACAGCCGCACCTATGTCTCAAGGGATGTAAAGTTCATAGAAGGAAATGGCTACTTTGAAAAGATAGATTGGGAAGGATTGCAATACCTCTCAAAATCACCTTCTGACCTTGCTACAAGTCTTAGGTTTCTCTTGGATCATTTGGGGAATGATCTACCTAAGGCTCCAAGAAAAAGGGAAGCAAAAACATGAAGTAACCAAGAAGCAGAACCAGTGATAGCTGATCAAGAACCCATTCAAACCCAAGAGGAAGTTCTACCTCAAAATCAAGATCAAGGAAACTTAAATATGGATGAGGAGGAGACTATTCATCATGGAGAAGAGATGGGAGCAGAAGAAGTTGTTGAACCGGTGCAACAACTCAAAATAAGCACTCGAGAAAAGAGGGATCCATCAAGTTGGATCAACACTAGAGTCTACTTCAAAAATCAGGTTGTTTCTCATCCCAACCAATCTATGTGTTCTATTGACTTGTTACCATCAAGTCATTGCGCCTTTCTTGGGAAGATAGAGATCAATCATATTCCTAAAACCTATGAAGAGGTTAAGGAAACTAAGGTGTGGATGGATGATGTGATTGATGAGAAGGAGGCTATGGAAAGGAATCGTACTTGGAATGCAGAGCCTTTACCAAAAGGAAAGAAGGCTGTTAGCTCCAAATGGGTATTCACAATCAAGTATAAGAGCAATGGGGATATATAGAGGTATTTGGCAAGGCTAGTTGATAGAGGGTTCACTCAGACTTATGGAGAAGACTACACTGACACCTTTACACCAGTAGAAAAGATTTACATTGTAGGAGTCACTCAATCCTTAGCTACCAACCTTTCATGTAATCTATGGCAGATGGATGTCGAAAATGCTTTCCTACAAGGAGAACTTGAAGAAGAGGTGTACTTGACTCCACCACTAGGCCTTGAAAAGTTGTGTAAGCCAGAGAAAGTGTTGAGGTTGAGAAGAGCTATCTATGGTCTGAAGCAGTCACCAAGAGCCCGGTATCACAAGCTGAGCCACACTCTTATGGATTATGAATTCAGGAAGTCTCAATCTGACCATACCTTGTTCACTCTTCAAAGCTCTTCAGGCGTAGTTGTCGTACTTATATATATATATATTGATGGTCTGATCGTTACTGGCAGTGATAAATCAGGAATCCAATCAACCAAAGCATTCATCAAGATTTCATTTGACATCAAGGATCTCGGTGAGTTGAAATACTTCTTGGGAATTGAAGTGTGCAGATTTCACGATGGTCTGTTTCTGTCTCAAAGAAAGTATGTAAAGGACTTGTTGACAGAAAAAGGAATGCAAGAAATCAAGATAGCTAAAACACCTCTTGAAGATGGCTACCAAGTCAATAAAAGGGGTAGAAATCAGATGATGATAAGTTCAGGGATGTGTCTCTATACATAATAATGGTTTGGAACCTCATCTACATTACACTCACTAGACCAGAACTATGTTTTGCTGTAAACCAAGTAAGCCAACACATGCAAACACCTACTTTCCACCACTGGAGCATGATAGAAAGGATACTCAGATATCTCAAGCGCTCTCAAGGACAACGCATTTGGATGGGTGATATATAATGGTTTTTCTAGGTTTTCAACCATGATATAAGTGTATATATTGGTCTTTAACCTTGTATTTGGAGTTTTTTGAGTCATTTGCAGGTATAGGTACATTTGGAGTTTATCTAGAGATTCCGAGAGCTTTTGGAGTGATTTTGCAGCATACATGGATTTCACAGAGTTCACTGGGTGCGTCTGCACTTAGTGTCGGTCGATACTAATTTAGTGTCGGTCGACACCACTAAAGGACGAAATTCCTGCGCGTCAAAAAATAAAGATTTTGAAGATTTGCAAGATTCGCCCAGAAGTTCCCCATATTTACAAGAAGACCCAAAACATGTTTTAGCTATTAATTAGGTTTTTAGCCACTTGTAAGGCTAAGTTTGATTCTACACTTTGTTTTAAGAGAGATTAGGAGATTTTGGGGGCTGATCTTGTACTCGAGAGAGAAGAGATTTCGAACCCTTTTTCTTACTCTTTTGGATGTATATGATCTCTACTTTTATTATGTCTTTTGTCATGATTGCCATGTTTGAGTAGTTTTCTTGTTAGATTTAGGGATTCTCGTTAGGGATTTCATGAAATTGTAGATTGATTGATTAATTGGATTCAAAACATCTATTTCTTCATATAGGTTGTTCTTAATGCATAATCTTAATTAGCTACTTAGATTATTGATATCAAATTGGTTAGCGCAGCGAGAGTTGGTTAATTGATTAGAAAAGAACCTAGCTGAGAAAATTACCTATTCACAAAGAGATTTGGCTTAAGGAATTTGTGAACGAAAGAACCTGAATTAAATGCATGTTTAGAACTCTAGAATTCGCAAAGAGATTTGGTTTTCTAGGTTGTTAGACATAGTTAGCATTTGCAGCGAGAGTTGGTTTGTTATATGATTGTGATTCTAGTTCCAGAACATCGATATCTGAATCCTGTTAATTGGCTGATCCGTTTTCCTGATTTCTTGAGAGCTTCCCTAAGTCTAGCGCCTTCGTTCATTGATCACACATCGTTTGCTTACTTGCCTTCTTTACTGCTTTCCATCTGTCTTGCTTAGCTTAATTCGATTGCATACAATTTATCGCGTGAACTAGAGTCTCTGTGGATATTCGATACCCTTTATACTACGATTGCATATATGTGCACTTGCAATTAGAATAGGGATTAATTCTTGATCTATCAAGTTTTTGGCGCCGTTGCCGGGGACTCTTTGAGTTCGCCGATAGATTTTGTACTAGAATTTAGACTAAGTGTTTTCTTTTCTTTGTTACTCACCTTTTTCGCGTTTTTCTTGTTTATGCAGGAAAACAACGAGCCAGAGAATTTAGTGTCGATCGACACCGCCTTAGTGTCGGTCAACACTCTTCGCGGAACCAGTCTGATTTTAGTGGATGCCCAATCGTCACACCCGAAGCAACCCTGACGAAAAGATTTTGAACCTCAGACTTGAGGAGCTTGCTAGGCTTGAGATAAAAAATATGAAGGCTCAGAAATATTCAAGGATGATGAATCGACTGATCTTGATTAGAGATGCAGAAGGTGTTTTGAGAGACTTGCAGAACAATCCCTACAATGCTCATGGACAGAAAATTGTTGCTCAAGGAAATGTGATCTCTGAACTTGAGCAACATATTGTTAATCCTCCCGCTAGGAGGACACTAGCTGATTACAACAGGCCCGATGAGTTCTACGCCAACCGGTCTGCGATTGTACCTCCTTCTTTTGAGAGGAATGAGTTCGAGCTGAAGACTTCCTACTACACGCTTGTGGGACAACATCTCTTTTATGGACTTCCATATGAGCATCTTATGGATCACATAGAGGACTTTGAGTCTTTGGTCACTGGGATGAAGCACAATAGATTGAGCTATGATTACTTACACTGCAAGCTTTTTCCTCACTCTCTTGGAGGAGAAGCTGCTAATTGGCTGAAGCAGATTCCACATGGGACTCTAACTACTTGGAATGCAGTGAAGGAGAAGTTTATGCGACACTTCTATGATGATGTTATATCTGATCAGCTTAGACAAGATCTCTTGACCTTCAGGCATGGATCTACAGAGCCTTTTAAAATAGCTTGGGTGAGATTCAAGAGGTACCAAAGAGATTGTACACACCATGGTTTCTCTGAGGTGCAACTGTTGTGTATTTTCTTCAGAGGAGTTGATTTGTGGTATCTGATGGCTATGGACGCAGCAAGTAATGAGAACTTCTACACTAAGTCTCCAGAAGAAGCCAAGGAGCTTATAGATAACTTGGTAACTAGCAATAGTGTCAAATTTGCTGATCTGGAGAGACATAAATCTGGTGGGAAAGATGATAGCTCACAGATAGCTAAGATGATGAACAAGATTTACTCTGTCCACAACATTCTGATTGGGAAGAAACAACCACATGAAGCATCCGAAGCTGGAGAGTGTGCACAAGAGGCTGTGAATTACATTGGAGGGACTGGATTTCAAAAAATGGCACTCAGAAGGCTTTCCAGCAACAAAGCAATTCCTTCTCAAGGAACTATGGAGCTTCTTCTTATCAGACACCTCCTGTTATTGATGCTCTTGAGAGTAGATTGGAAGCTATGATGGAGCAGTTACTTGAGGGGCAGACAAAGACCACTGTACACTTCAACAAGAAGCTTGATGCTGTGTATGAAGATCTGAATGGGAAGTTTGAGTCCTTGAACACTCACATAAGGCAGCTGGATACACAAGTGGCTCAGATTTCAAGCTCAATCAAGGGGAAGAATGCTCAGAACGCTCATATCAGTGCTATCTCAGTTCAAATTGAAGATAGGTTGGATCATGAAGAAGGATTTGGAGTTAAGGCTGTGGAAATCGTGGAAAACAGAGATGAATCCGAGCTTGCAGACTCAGTGTCGATCGACGCCCTTCAGTGTTGGTCGACACCCACTGAAACACCTGAGTTCGAGATTTTCGACGGACCAAAATCGACATTGATCTTATGACTATAGCACTCAGTGTTGATAGACACCCTCTTAGTGTCGATGGAAATTTCAAGTTCTTATTACGAACGGAAATCGACCATACTCGACACGGAAGGATCGACAGGAAACAATGTCGACCGACACCACTTCAGCGTCGGTCAACACTACGTTCGGGCATATCCAATTTCGTCCAAATCTGATGTTTTTGCTAAGGAGAGGGTCTACAAACCTCATGTACCGTTCCCCAGAGTTCTTATGAGGTCTAAACATGAGCAACATGTGGTCAAAGGCATGGTGGTGATGGATAAGGAGCTGAATGAAACTCCACCAGCTGATGCCTCGCGAGTTCACCCTTGTGTGCAGAGATATGCGAAGAAGATGATCTCTACTGATGGAGATTTGAAAGAAGAGGTGATGATTGTATCCAAGCGAGTCAATTATGTGTTGCTGAATCAGATTCCAGAGAAGCTTCCAGATCCATGAGTCTTTGCGCTATATTGCTCTATCTTCGAGAACAACTTCAAACACTAACTGTGTGATTTGGGATCTAGTGTGAATCTCATGCCATACTCTTTGGCTGTGAGGTTGGGGTTGCTGGACTTCAAACAAACTAGGATCTCTCTAATCCTAGCTGATCGATCGATGAGGATTCCAGAAGGAGTTCTTGAGGACATCCCTATTAGAGTTGGGAACTATTTGATTCCAACAGAATTCGTAGTGCTGAAATATGATGTTGAACCAGATGATCCTCTACTACTTGGCAGATCCTTTTTAGCTACAGCTGGAGCAGTGATTGATGTGAAACGCGGTCTGATTTATCTCCACCTGGGAGATAAGCCTTTCCACTTCAAGATGGATAAGCTGGAAAATTCCACCATTGATGGTCAAGCCTTTAGTGTTGAAGTGGAGCAAGAAGTTCATATTAGTGAGGCTACACCGTCTGATATTGGAGAAGAGAGGATGATGGTTCGTCAGGAATCTACTCTAACATCTTCAGAGCATTGAACTGCTCATAAGCAGAAAGCTCCAAAAATAAAACATCCACCAAAGAAAAGGTATGCATCTTCTAAACTTAAACCTCCCAACTTCATTGATGTGAATGCAGGGAAATGATCTATCACACCCAAGCTTTGCTCCTGCCCTGGATCTATTCCCTCTTTCCTTGGAAAAGCTCATGCTGATACTGCTTACAAACCTCCATGGAGAAGGAAACTTTTGCAGAGACACTCACAGCCTCTGTTGGAACCCCCAAGAGCCTGATCTCCTACCCATAGTCAAGATAATGACTAAAAACAAGCGCTGAGTGGGAGGCAACCTACTATTGGATCAGTTTTTATTTTCCTTTTCATTTTGGTTTGGTTTCTTTGATATTTCTGGTTTTTGGTGCTTCAGAACGTGATGAACAGTTTGCAGACAGCAGTGTCGGTCGACACCCCTTTAGTGTAGGTTGACACCACACTCGAAAGCACGGACCATAATCGAGGACGCTCGTTTCGGATCAGATCTGTGTCGACCTAAGCTTTGTGTCGTTCGACGCTGGCTGTGTGTCGGTCGACACCAACCACGCTAGCAGGTAAGGTTTCTGATTTTCCGAGCTTTTCGCTGGTTATACCTTGTTCTCCCAAATCCAAGTTGCGATAACACTGGGGACAATGTTGTTTAAGTGTGGGGGAGGTAGTTACTGACCACCGTTTGCTTTCTTTTCTTAGAGTCAGACCTTTATTTTCAAAATTGTTTTATTGAGTCAAAATTGGTATGAAGCTATGATTTTCCGAGAAAATTTTCGCTTGAACGAGAACTAAGTGACCATTAGACAGACCTGCAGTTAGGCCTGGGACTTCGGTTCTTCGGTTTGGTTACGTTTCGGTTACTCGGGTTTTCAGTTTTTTTTTTTTTTTTAAAACTGCCGTTCGGTTTTTTTCTTCGGTTCGGTTCGGTTCGATAATTTCGGATTGATTTATATATATATATATATCAAACACACAAATACAAACTGACAAAAGTATATATATATATATATATATATATATATATATATAAACTTTTATGAAAATCAAAAACGATCGACAAATACAAGTCTACAATAATGAATAATAGGCCAGGGACTTCGGTTCTTCGGGTCGGTTATTCGGTTTTTTGGTTTTTTTTTTTAAACTGCCAATCGGTTTTTTTGTTCGGTTCAGTTCGGTTAAGTTCGGTTTATTAAAACTTCGGTTCGGTTCAGTTCGATAATTTCGGTTATGTTTTATATCCCAGGGCTACCTGCAGTAGCTCTATGACTGTTTGAAAACCACACACTAATCAACCTACCAAGGACACCCATATATTCTCAGGTATTCAGAGGCTCCACTACTAACTTCACTTCTAATCTTGACTTAATTTTCTCACCTAGGGGCTTGTATCTCTGGATCGTATTCCTATGACGTTCCTGACACAGCTTGTAAACCTGTTTGAGTATGGTTCCTTTCTCCCCTCCTTTGAAAAAGAGATAAAAACTGCGGATAAACTAGTAGCTTCGAAGTGGTCATGGGAGTGGTAGAGACCCCTATTACCTCCTGTGCATCCATGGAAACATGTCCAAAGTTATACCCCGAATAAAAAGGGAAGAGAATTGATAGAAAAAAATAAAATGATACCCAGTGGGGAAAAACCAGTCGCTAAGGGAGAAAGGGTGAAGAAAAGAACCAAAAACCGATAGTTTGGTGGTTAGGTACTGACTGAGTTGAGTCCATGTGTCCTCTGATTGATACTCCCTCTATGAGACCGCACTTAAATATATACAGAGGTTAGTGTGGTGAATTTGGATGCCCTGTCTTGATTGTGGAGTTTACTTGGGATAGTTGTGTAGGATCTTTTGGTTTTAATCCTGATTCAATTCATCAGATTACTTGATCCTAAACATGCCAGATCTAGGTTCTCTTGAATAGAAACATAAGTAGATCTCACCTTTTACCTGTTTTGTGCAGCGGAAAGGAAGAACATGTCAGAGATCAGAGAGCCACCGAGTGATAACTCCTCCAGAGGTTCACACACGCACACCAAGCAGGATGAAGGCTGCTAGACCGAGCTGTGGAAGGTCGCAGGGAGAGAGAGAGTCGCGGCTAGGGCTTGTTTTGACCTGAACTCGTCTTAAGTTTATATAAAACTTGTTCAGTTCGTTTTGGGCCATTTGGCCCAAATGCCAATTAACTCTGAGGCGTTCGCGCATTGCATCGATCGTTGCACCTTATGCATCGATCGATGCACAATGGCTAAACCCTCTTATTCTCTCTAAGTATAGTAAATGCCTAGCACTTTTACCATACTCCTGCTAAACCGTTCCTACACGTTTTCCTGTTAGCTTAGGCGTGTGACCCATATGGGATCATATAACAAAAGGCAATAAGTCCAAGACTTATAGATCATGAGCGGACTCTAGCAAGCCATCATGACCCCCAGTATTATATGACTTATGTCTGATCTTTGACATACTCTTACTTTCTAGAGACAGTACCGAGATTACTGGACACAATTCCAACAATCTCCCACTTGTACTGGAATCTCTGTATTCATAATCCTTTTGTCACAATATCTCGATTAGTCATAAGGCAAGATTGGTGTCATCCTTATAAAGCCTAATCTTGTTCATCGGACTCTGATTCGATACTGTCAATCCAAACGACTCGGGACAGTCCGTTTGAGCATGGCCATGCATTTTCCAGTATTCAAATCTCCGATTGGCCTAGAGATATTCACTCCATTTATATTGGAGGGACAAATTCCGTCTTGTTCCATCACTGTAAACTACTCATTTCATAATGTACCCAAACAAGGTCCTTATAACTATCGCAGAACGATAGCGTTAGACAATGATCAAAGTGCATCAGTCCATGTGCAGTCACATGCATGCGAACTCAGGTCTAAGGACTATACTCTATAGTCGTAGTAAGAATCTCTTATGACACAGATATAAATATCCTGAAGAGTTCTTATAAGCGGGTCTTGTCCGGTCGTATGTTCCCAAACATACACCTATGTACTGACTTTGATGCCGCGCATCTATGACACACTGAGACTTTGTCAAAAGTCACGTACCAATCCAGTCTCACACGGTTGTTGGTGTTCCAATTTCAACAACCTTCGACTAGGGACGGGATGATATAAAACATCTATCAAATATAGGGTCTCATGATCAAGCTAAATGACTTCGATGACTCAAGATCAAGTCATTTACTTCGATGACCTATAAAATGGTTCATATTACTTTGGAACGATTATTTCATCACAGTTAAAATAATCTTGAAATAATAATTTCATTAAACATTTTCAATGTTATTTCAAGAACATATCCAATAACTAAATAAAGCCCTTTAATAACTCCCACTGAAATTAAGACTACATCTTAATTTCACTTATCCTACAGCAACAGTCCGAGACTCGTGCTTAGGCCTAAGGAGTGGCTTCGTTAATAGATTAGCAACGTCCTCATTCGTTGAAACTTGCTGATCTACTTAACATCTCTGTCATTTATCTCACGGAATAGGTTATACCTATCCTCAAGGTGTTTGGACCTCTGATGTGCAGCTAGTCTCATCTATGCTGGAAATCACATCAAGTTCAGTGACGAACTCTTCTTTCCAAACAACCTCTTTCGCCACTTCCCAAGCTGCGAAATGTTCAGCTTAAGTCATGGAGTCAGCAACAGTGCCTTGCACCGCCAGATAGACACAAGATATAACCGGACTGTGATCGGAAATCATCTTTGTCTATTGGAAACTTGCCTTTCAGACTCTACCGACTCGTAGCACCTCACTTTCTCCGTAACTCAAGAATTTATCCTTAGTATTCCTCAAATACTTTAGGACATACTTTAGGAAACTTGATTCTTTGCTGGATTTGACTGGTCTTTACTTGTCTTGCTTAACATTAAAGCAACATCGAACAAGTACGTTTCATGGCATACATGATAGATCCAATTGCCGACGCATATGGAATCTCATCCATGCATTTAAGCTCAGCAGTTATCGTAGGATACTGTATCTTGCTTAACTTAATGCCATGTGACATTGGCATAAAACCCTTCTTGGATTGCTCAAAACGTGTAGGACTTTGTCCTACCAGCTCTTTTGGATCTCTATCTTTAGATCCAAAATCCAAGAACTACGTGGCTTTACCCATGTCAATCATTAAACCAACTCCCAAGCTAGTCCTTTACCGACTACAGCGTTGGGACGTTATATCCGAGAATCAGTATGTCATCGACATACACTTTGAGAAATGCAATATCGCTCCCACTAATCTATTAGTAAACACACAGTTCCGCTTCGTTCCTGTTCAAGTCAAAACCTTGACTACTTCAACAGAACGAAGATTCCAACTCCGATATGTTTTGCTTCCATCCATGAATGGATCGATGAAGCCAACTTACACAAAATGTAATTCTTCGGAGTCTGGGCTCACTTTCGCATCCTAGGATTTCGCAGATTCGTCGCTTTCAAAGATCATCAGATCATGCGAACATTCAATGATCATCAGGCTGAACTAATGACGAGAATTCACTCTCGGATTAGTGACTGATTCTTTCATATCTGCGAACTTCAGGCTCCACAGGTGTAGATTCTACAGAAATCTGTAAATCCTTCCGCTGCTCTCCCTCAATAGGTTAAGCAGCCTCCTGTATTTCTCGAATTTCTTCGAGTTGTACTTTTACTCCCACTGTTCTTCTTGGAAAGTAACTTCCCTTCTTAGAAAACAGAATGGTCGTAAAAATGCTTTTTACTCCCACTGTTCTTCTTGGAAAGTAATTTCTCTTCTTAGAAAACAGAATGGTCATAAAAGTACCGAGCCTTGGTTTCCCTAAGAAAACTTCGAGTTATGCTTTTACTCACACTGTTCTTCTTGGAAAATAACTTCCCTTCTTAGAAAACAGATTGGACGTAAAAGTAACAAGCCTTAGTTTCTCTAGGACAACCAGCGAAGTAGCACAACTACAAATACTCAGCAAAGACAAATTTGGATCGATTCCAATCCACATTAACGTGGTGTCTTTCAACCGATATTTGTGGAACTATTTCAGCGTAAACTTAGATATTTTAGAGCGTTATTCTTAAATAATATCATGGAAGATTCGTGTGACTCATCTTTAATCATTTCTAATAAGATCTGATTCTTTCTCACAGAAACACCTTCAGGTTTTCAGGAGAAATGAGCTGTGAAACGATTTCACACTCATTAAGATGATCACACAATCAATGACTTAAGTATTCTCACTCTCGATTTAATCCAGAGTCTTAACACTTTTGTCATTCAGATCCTATACTTCATTCTGGAACTCTTTTGACCATGTCAAAGAATTCCGACTTGTGTCTCATCAAATGAACACAGTCACACTCACTGAAGTAATCAGTAGAGACAATGAAGTACATGAGATTTTCTCTGGCATTACTGCTCATTGGGCCACATACATGAGTATGTTCCAGGTCCAATAAGCCTTTGGGCTTTTCTCTAGCTCGGCTAAGATAGGCCCTTTACTTTTTGGTCTAGTAAACAGAATTCAAGTCTCATAAGATATTTTATCAAATGAGCCCATACGTCCAAGACTATGGGATTTCTGAATCCGACTTACTCTATGTGACCAAGACTTTATGCCAAGAAAAATCAGGTTTAATTCATCAGATTTAAACCAATTCGGTATTTATGTTACATTTAGGCACTCTTTGGTTTAAGATATAAGACCCATTCCATGAATAGGGTGCTACAATTAATATTTCATTAAGATCAAAAGAACAAAACTTGTCTTTTATCAAAATGAAAAACATTCAAATTCTTACAAGAAAATGAAAAGACAATTCTGCTTAAAGCAGGTACATTGTAGCAATTACTTAATACAAAACCAAGCCTCAAAGGGATCTATAAGTGAAAAACCCTACGACTGAGGCAGCATCCCAAGCTCCTTCCAGACATGTAGTTTCACTTGCCCTTCCTTCAATGTTCTACGGTTGCTTAAGCTCTGCATATTATCATTAATATCAGTGCCACAACCAGTATCCAATACCTTTAAGGTAGAACTTGAAGTAACAACATGAATACCTGAGGAAGTAGTCGCATACATCGACTTTAACTCCTCATCATCTTCCATGAATTTAATGCAATCTCTCTTCCAATGCCCTGTCTCCTTACAGTAGCAGCACTTACCAACGTAAGAGGTATCTGACTCGGGCTTAGAAGACACACGCTTGCCATGATTCAAAATCTGGACAACTTTGTCTTCACCCTTGTCAGCATTAGGTTTAGTAAACCTACCCTTCTCATTCATGAGATTGTACAGGGTACTCTTCACGTTTGGCTCAACTGTCTTGAGCATATCATGCAGTTCAGTCAGCGTCTTCGTTAAGCCTTTCTTGATATAGTTCTTTCTGAACTTATCATAGCTTGACGGCAGTGACTGCAGAATGATTTCAGTTGCCATCTCTTGGCTAACTGGATAATCCAGTTTCCTCAGGTTATCAATGTAACCCATCATTTTACTGACATGAGGACTTACTGGATGATCATTTGGTAGCTTGCAGCTAGTGAGAGATTTAACCAACTGGTATCTCTCCACTCTTATCTGCTCCTGAAATTTTAATTTCAGGCTGCTGATCATCTCTATTGGCGACTCCATGTTCTCATATTGCTTCCGCAAGTCTGAGTCCATGGTAGCCAATATCAGACCACGCACATCTACCGCATCATTATAATGCTTATTCCAAGCATCATATACTGCATGAGAAGCATTGGACCCGATTCTCACGGGGAGAGCTCTCTCAAGAACATAGTCCTTTCTCTCCTGTCTGAGGACTAGCCTCAGGTTCCGCGACCAAGTCAAGAAATTTGATCCGTTCAGCTTGTCCATCTTAAGGACAGACCGGATCGAGAAAGTGTTTTGATTGTTTGTGCTAGACATAACTGAAAAATAAGATAAAAGGATTTTAGTTAATATGTTCAAAATGACTAATCTCGTATTAAAAATTAATATGATTAATCACGCATTATATTCAATAACATAAGTTACCCTCAATAGAATATAATGATTCCAAGATCCACATATAACTAAGATTAAAGTGGGCCACTGGCCGTCACCAAACCTTAGCTTATATCGGTAAGCCCTATATCGGCTAATTATATCCGTGATATAACTCTTGGTTGTGAATCTGGGCCCGAGGCCCAATCCACTCTGATGTCTCAAGGCCCGGGACTCCCGATGGCCTAGTCAAGAAAACCAGACTATACAGTCATGTAATCATTAATGTCTGGGACTCCCAATGACATTTATGAATCACAAACCGTCTTACCCACGCAAAAGCAGACATCCTCACACTGTAAGGCCATGAATGCAATTGAATGGGCTTTGACAGCTGACATAGCCTGGACAAGACATCCAACGCTTGATATTATTTGAGGTTCGTAGGTTTATTAAAATTCATTCCCAAAATAGAAGATTACTATTTCGGGAAACTTTCTATTTATGGAAACCTACTATTTTTGGAAACTTTCTAAAATTGGAAACTTTCTAAAAACGAAACTTTCTAACTTTAGAAATTTCTTAAAATCCAAAACTCGCAAATTCAGAAACTTCTATTTTAAGAAACTTTCTAATTTCAAAATTTCGGAAACTTTAATTTAAAATCGACTTTATATATTATAAAATAAATTTTAAATTAATCTGAAGAAAGACTCAAATAATTGGCCCAATTGTTTTAACTTCTTGGCCCGAGGCCCAAGAATTGGTCCATGTCCAAGACATAACCCAATTGTCCAATTAAATGACATAACCGGTCTGGTTCATTAAAATTGGTCTAACCAAAATTAATTACTACGACGACCACAATTGTCAACCGGTTATTTACTAAACCGGATTTTCTCAATTTATTTGGTCCAACCAAATCAAATTAGAAAATCCTGGTTTAGGCACTAAATCCAATAATTATTTCGACATTGGATTTCTTATCCCGGTTTAACCAGACTTAATAAAATTATTAAATCTGTTTATTAAACCGAGACGTTTAATTTTAATTAAATTAAACCGCGTCTAAACCCTAACCGCATCGATCGATGCTCTCAGCATCGATCCTGCAACGATCGTTCATCGATCCTGCATCGATCGATGCTCTCACGCGTGCACGAACGGTTATCAGGTTTGGCCGAGAGATTCTCGCGAGATCCATGCGATCGTTTGAACGATCCATGCGATCGCGGTCAATCTCTCGCGACTGCAACGATCGATCCTTGCATTGCATCGATCGATGCAATGCGATCTCTCGTGGTTGCATCGACCGATCATGCGATCGCATCGATCGATGCATCGCGATCACAGCCGATACTTCTTTATGAAAATCGCATTCTTCCAAATCAATATAGCTTGGATTTTTGCGATTTCAAATGTGTTTAGGTTTCAATTCCTTGTTGCTTAAGTGATTTCTCTTATCAGTAATTGATTCAAAACACTTCATAAACAAGAAAACAATCCTAAACTTGAATCTAAACAAGATGAACCAGAACCAATGGCTCTGATACCACTGTAGGATCTTTTGGTTTTAATCCTGATTCAATTCATCAGATTACTTGATCCTAAACATGCCAGATCTAGGTTCTCTTGAATAGAAACATAAGTAGATCTCACCTTTTACCTGTTTTGTGCAGCGGAAAGGAAGAACAGGTCAGAGATCAGAGAGCCACCGAGTGATAACTCCTCCAGAGGTTCACACACGCACACCAAGCAGGATGAAGGCTGCTAGACCGAGCTGTGGAAGGTCGCAGGGAGAGAGAGAGTCGCGGCTAGGGCTTGTTTTGACCTGAACTCGTCTTAAGTTTATATAAAACTTGTTCAGTTCGTTTTGGTCCATTTGGCCCAAATGCCAATTAACTCTGAGGCGTTCGCGCATTGCATCGATCGTTGCACCTTATGCATCGATCGATGCACAATGGCTAAACCCTCTTATTCTCTCTAAGTATAGTAAATGCCTAGCACTTTTACCATACTCCTGCTAAACCGTTCCTACACGTTTTCCTGTTAGCTTAGGCGTGTGACCCATATGGGATCATATAACAAAAGGCAATAAGTCCAAGACTTATAGATCATGAGCGGACTCTAGCAAGCAATCATGACCCCCAGTATTATATGACTTATGTCTGATCTTTGACATACTCTTACTTTCTAGAGACATTACCGAGATTACTGGACACAATTCCAACAAGTTGCTAAGTGTGGGGGAAATACATTGTGGTCTTGATCTCTGCAGGGATGTTTTCATGTGTGTTTCTAAGTGAATGTGAATGCGATGTTCCTAAGATGAAATGAGTTTCTGAGTTTTGAAACCTCTTTCTCATTACTTTGGTTCGTTATTTGCTTGAGGGCAAACAAAGGCTAAGTGTGGGGTAGTTGATATATCATGGGTTTTCTCGGTTTTCAACCATGATATAATTGTATATATTGAGTCTTTAACCTTGTATTTGTAGTCTTTTAAGTCATTTGCAGGTTTAGGTACATTTGAAGTTTATATGAAGATTTTGGGAGCTTTTGGAGTGATTTTGCAGCATACATGGATTTCACAGAGTTCACTGGGTGCGTCTGCACTTAGTGTCGGTCGACACCACTAAAGGACGAAATTCATGCGCGTCAAAAAATACAGATTTTGGAGATTTGCAAGATTCACCCAGAAGTTCCCCATATTTACAAGAAGGCCCAAACATGTTTTAGCTATTAATTAGGTTTTACAGCCACTTTTAAGGCTAAGTTTGATTCTACACTTTGTTCTAAGAGAGATTAGGAGATTTTGGGGGCTGATCTTGTACTCGAGAGAGAAGAGATTTCAAACCCTTTTTCTTACTCTTTTGGATTTATATGATCTCTACTTTGATTATGTCTTTTGTCATGATTGCCATGTCTGAGTAGTTTTCTTGTTAGATTTAGGGATTCTCGTTAGGGATTTCATGAAATTGTAGATTGATTGATTAATTGGATTCAAAACATCTAGTTCTTCATCTAGGTTGTTCTTAATGCATAATCTGAATTAGCTACTTAGATTATTGATATCAGATTGGTTAGCGCAGCGAGAGTTGGTTAATTGATTAGAAAAGAACCTAGCTGAGCAAATTACCTATTCGCAAAGAGATTTGGCTTAGGGAATTTTTGAACGAAAGAACCTGAATTAAATGCATGTTTAGAACTCTAGAATTCGCAAAGAGATTTGGTTTTCTAGGTTGTTAGACATAGTTAGCATTCGCAGCGAGAGTTGGTTTGTTATATGATTG
Source organism: Orychophragmus violaceus (assembly GCA_030180135.1). NCBI lineage: Eukaryota > Viridiplantae > Streptophyta > Magnoliopsida > Brassicales > Brassicaceae > Orychophragmus > Orychophragmus violaceus. The sequence continues at coordinate 24,574,999 of CM058240.1, read as the reverse complement.
TGATTCTATTTCCAGAACATCGATATATGAATCATGTTGATTGGCTTATCCGTGTTCCTGATTTTTTGAGAACTTCCCTAAGTCTAGCGCCTTCGTTCATTGATCACACATCGTTTGCTTACTTGCCTTCTTTACTGATTTCCATCTGTCTTGCTTAGCTTAATTCGATTGCATAAAATTTATCGCGTGAAATAGAGTCTCTGTGGATTCAATACTCTTTATACTACGATTGCATATTTGTGCACTTGCAGTTAGAATAAGGATTAATTCTTGTCCTATCAATGGGTAAAAATGACAGCACTGCGATTGTTGGGTATTGTGATGCGGATTGGGCTGGTGATAAGAGTGATAGGAGATCCACAATGGTTATTGTACTTTCATTGGAGGAAATTTAGTGACTTGGAAGACCAAGAAACAAAAGTTTGTATCCTGCTCAAGTGCTGAAGCTGAGTATAGATCAATGAGGAAGCTCACAAACGAGCTGACATTGCTGAAGGCTCTCCTTAAAGACTTTGACATTGAGCAATCAAGTCATATCAACTTCCATTGTGACAATAAGGTTGCAATCCACTTAGCTAACAACTCTGTGTTCCATGAAATGACTAAACACATTGAGATAGATTGTCACAAGGTAAGGGAGATGATTGAAGAGGGGACGGTTCTACCTTGTTACACCAAGAGTGAAGATCAGCTAGCATATATCTTCACTAAGGCTGCAAGTCTTAAGGTTTGCGATTATATCTTTAGGTAACTAGGACTTGTAGACCTTCCTACTCATGATTAGAACTTCCCTGACTATGAGCATACTCTTTTTCCCTTGATGTGGTTTTGTCCCAAGTGGTTTTCCACATCAAGGTTCTTAATGAGGTGTTGCCATGATCATTCCAAGTTCAGTCTTTAGGGTGATTCCAAAGTCTGAACTTGAGGGAAAGTATTGATCATGATAAAAGCATTGTGCATTATCAGTATGTACATCAGTCGTATAGTCAACTATATCAGGAAACTATATCAAAGAATGGGAACTATATCATGAGAATAGAGTCGACTACATCTGCAAACTATGTAGTCAGGTAAATCATCCATCTATACAAGACGGACAAAATAGAGTCACATGTGAAGTTAATGAAGGAACTATCCCTTTCTCTCGTGACAGAGAGTGTCCAGGCTGGCTAGCTTCTCTTGTCTTTATTCAGTTTATTCTTTGTTATTCTTGGTGTAGCCATAGTTAACTCACTATATATGACTTGTATTGTGTAAATGAGAAATATAACAAAGAAGGGGATTTATTCTCTCAGCCACCGAGTCTTTCTATTCTCCTCTTCTTATCCTCAGTTCATACATCATTAATCTCTAAATTCCGACACTCGTCGTCCATCCGCTTGGGTTCTCTTGGACATCGTCGTCACTGATCCTGCTCGCGGCTCTTTTGTCCTCGCTCGCCGTCCATCCACTTGGTTCCTCTTGGGAATTGTCGTCTCCGCCATGTATGTCCGCATCTACTCCCAAGTCACATCGTCCAGCTCGTCATGCTCCAGTTTCCAAGTCTTCAAAGTCTCTGGTGCTGACTTTTGTCACAGACCTTCCTACCGAGTTAGAGTCACTGCCATGGTGGTTAGATCCTCTGCCACCGGTTCTTGTGAGCCTGAAACTTGTGGTGTTGAAAGTTATGTAATTTCCAGACTCCAATTGGTTCAGTCTAGTCTTATGCTATGGGGATTGTGATTTACAATTATCTCTCTCTGGCTTGCAATTACTGCTTTTTGCATAATCTTTCTTACTCCCGGTCCCATATCTTGCAAAATTTTCTTCGTGTATTCTGGATCTTCACATTGTCCTGGTTTGAGATCCTTTGTTGCTCTATGTGATAGGTCTGTAAGTTTTAATCCTATTCTACTGCAAGTGCACAGTTAATGCAATTATAGTATAAAGGGTATCGAATCCCACAGAGACTCTAGACCTACGATAGATTTTAGAACGGTCAAGTTAAACTAGGAGAAAGTAATGACAAACTAAAAACAAGCAGAAAGGTAAATCAAGTAGCAGGAGTGGTTTGTAAGCAATTAACTAAAAGCGCTAAGTCTAGGGAGTTCTCAGGAAATCAGACAAGCAGATAAGATAATCAGTCAGGATCAAATTAAGTACGGTTCTAGAACTCAAACACGGATATAGAACTAACCAACTTTCGTTATGAGAATTCTCTAAGTCTAATAGCAGAAATCCAAATTTCTTTGCAATTCCTAACAGATTAAACTAGCCTTAAGTTCAAGTTCGATATGTTCACAATTCAATTAAACCAAATTTCTTTGCGAGCAATTCAATTTCTCAACCTAAATAGTTCAGTTTCTAAATCACACTTTCATGTCAATTTAACAACCTAAAGTCTAGATTCTAAGTGATCAGGTTAGAAACTAGTGTTAAGCTCAATTAAGGTTGAAGAAAAAATATGATATGAATCCTTAACTGAAATAAATAAATCTAGCAAGTCATGAAATCCCTAATGAGAATCCCTAAACCTAACTATGAATCTACTCAGACATAGATAATGAAAACATAATCAATGAATAATTAGATTGCATAAAACAGAGTATAAAAATAAAGGGGTTCGAAATCTTCTCCAAAAGCAAGAAGCAATACAGGTTCAGATCAGCCCCAAAAAGCTCTAAAAACTCTCAGCTCAAAGTATGAAAACGTATCTAAAAATTGATGTAAAAACCTAATTATAAAGGCCTAATCACGACTGGGGCTTCTTTGTAATTCTTGGAAACTTCTGGGCCAAAGTGCAATATCCATATTCTTCATTAAACCGCCGAGGAAGGCCCATCTCGCTCGTGTGTCGATCGATGCACAATGTGTGTCGATCGATGCAGATCTCTATCTCTCGGGTCAAAACTCCAAAATGCTCCAGAAAGCTCCATAATCACCAAATCCGCTCCAAACGTGCATATATCTAATAATACATGTAAAAGACTCTAAAGAAACACCAAAAGACTCTAAAACATACTTATATCATGGTCTAAAACCAGTAAAAACCATGATATATCAACTCCCCCACACTTAGCCTTTGCTTGCCCTCAAGCAAAACAGAGAACTAGAATGTAGTGAAGAGGTTTGAAAAACTTTCAGAAACTATTTTCATCCTAGAAGCAACAACACTCAGATTCCCCTTAGTAAGCCACTGAAAGAATCACCTGCAAGAGATCAAGACCAACATATACTTCCCCACACTTAGCAACTGTCCTGAGTAAACTCCACAATCACATTCAAGCATTCAAATTCACCCTACTGACTTCTATAAGCTATTAAGTGCGGTCTCACCTAAGGATTATCGATCAAAGGGCACATGGATTCTTACTCTGTTAGCTCTAGACCACCATACTATCTTTTTCTTGTTCATTTCTTCTCTTTTCCCTTCCTTAGCAACTGATTTTTCCCTATTGGGTATCATTTTTTTTATCAGTGCTCTTCCCGTTATGGGGTGTACTTTGGACACATTCCATGAATGCACAGGAGGTAATAGTGGTAGCTACTACTCCCGTGACCACTTCGGAGCTACTAGCTCATCCTCAGTTTATTATTCTCTTTTTTTTTTAATAGAAGGGGAGAAAGGAACCTTACTTGGACAGGTTTACAAGTTGTGTCAGAACTAACAGAGGAGTCCGACTCAAGGTATACCAAGCCCTTAGGTGAGAAAATTAAGTCAAATTAAGGGTGAAGTCAGTAAAGGATCCTCTGATACCTGAAGTGATGTGGGTGTCCTCAGTAGGTTGATCTGTGTTGGGTTTTCTAATAGTCATAGATTGATCTGCAAGCTCATCCCAATGGTCACTTAAGTTCCTGCAAGTGGTGTTAACTTCTCAAAAATTCATTGTTTCTTACTTAAACCGTTTTGACTCAATAAAATAATTTTTTGAAAAACAGGACTGACTCTAAGAAAACAGAAAGATAAAAGTCAGTACCACCTCCCCCACACTTGAAACACACTGTCCCCAGTAGTGTCAAGCTAAGGATCGGTAAAAGAAAGTAAAAATGTTAAGGGATGAGTTAAGTTCTGTCTGATTTTTACCTGTCTCGCACATGCATCGATCGTTACGCAGAAAGGGGACGATCGTTGCAAGGCGATTGCGATATGAGTCGATCGTTGCTCTGGTCCGCAACGATCGCTGCAATGCGATTTTCGTGTTGTGACGATCGACACACATGACCGTGTCGATCGTTGCATTGCCTCCCAAAAACACCAAAAACAAACGTAAAATCCTAACAAAAACACCAAAAATGAATATGCAAAAACGAAACAGTGGGTTGCCTCCCACTCAGCGCTCTTTTAGCGTCAATAGCTTGACGTTTTAGCTGAATCAGACAGAGGGTGCAACATCCAGAGGCAAAATCTGACCTTCTGGAATCTCGGCCTTAGCCCAATAATGCTTTACTCTCTGTCCATTTACAGTAAATTCCTTACCTTCCTGGCTGATTAGAACAATAGCTCCATAAGGACGTACCTCCTTGATCGTGAAAGGACCAGACCACCTTGATCTCAGCTTACCTGGAAACAATTGCAAACGAGAGTTATACAAAAGTACCTGATCATTAGGCTCAAATTGTCTAGAGACAATCTTCTTGTCATGATAAGCCTTAGTCCTCTCCTTGTACATCTTTGAGTTCTCATAAGCATAATGCCTAATCTCATCCAACTCATTAAGCTGCACCAATCTCCTCTCTGCAGCAGACTTAAGATTGAAGTTCATCTGCTTCACAGCCCATGCTGCTTTGTGCTCAAGCTCTACTGGCAGATGACATGCTTTTCCATACAGCAGATGAAATGGAGTAGTCCCAAGTGGTGTCTTAAATGCAGTCCGGTAAGCCCATAGTGCATCATCCAGCTTCGCTGCCCAATCCTTCCTTGTCTTCCCAACTGTCTTCTCTAAGATCTTCTTGATCTGTATGTTAGAGACCTCGACTTGTCCACTAGTCTGAGGGTGATAAGGAGTAGCAACTCGCTGATGAACTCCATGCTTCTGTAGCAACTTCTCGAAGACCTTATTAATGAAATGAGATCCTCCATCACTAATTACTATCCGAGGTACTCCAAATCTAGGGAATATGATGCTCTTAAACAGCTTAATAACCACCGAAGAATTATTGTTTGGACTAGCTATTGCTTCCACCCACTTGGACACATAGTCCATAACAACCAAAATGAACTTATTCCCATAGGACGAGGGAAAAGGACCCATGAAATCTATGCCCCAGCAATCGAAAACCTCAACCTCAAGAATGAAATTCTGAGGCAACTCATGCTTTTTACTGATTTTCCCTCTCCTTTGACAAGCATCACACTGAGAAACAAAGGAATGAGCATCCGCAAACATCGTAGGCCACCAGAAACCTGCTTGCAGAACTTTAGACACAGTCTTGAAAGTAGCAAAATGTCCAACATAATCTGATCCATGACAATGGAATAGGATATCTGGAACCTCTGATTCAGCAACACATCTCCTATAAAGACCATCCAAACAGTGCTGGTAGAGATAAGGCTCATCCCAGTAGTATCGTCTGAGCTCCCTGAAGAACTTCTTCTTTGCATACCCCTTCAAATCATCTGGTTCAGTCTCTGCAGCCTGGTAATTAGCTATATCTGCATACCAGGGTCGATCGGTGGTTGCGATAGCATCAACTTTGAAGTCGTAGTCTCCAATTTGAACCTTGAAAGGTTCTGGACTCGTATCCGCACTGCAACAATCGACACATAAGGTAGCATCGATCGTTGCGTTCTCGTCACATGCATCGATTGTCACAGATGTGGCATCGATTGACGCAATGCGATTACTCCGACAGTCTTGCAAATTTCTGTCCAAATCCGTCTGAAACACTGTCCCGATCATATTGACGTTCTCCTCAGGTAAGAAATCATTAATGGGCACGTCTTCCTCAACCAGCACCCTTGAAAGATGGTCAACAACTCCATTCTCAACTCACTTCTTGTCCCTCACTTCAATGTCATACTCCTGAAGCAACAGAATCCATCTCAACAATCTTGGCTTAGCATCTTTCTTCTGCATCAGATACTTCAAGGTTGAATGATCAGTGTGTACAATCACCTTGGAGCCAACAAGATAGGGGCAAAACTTCTCAAATGCAAAGACAACAACCAACAACTCCTTCTCTGTAGTGGCATAGTTTCTCTGCGCATCATCTAGTTTCCTGCTGGTATAATAGATAACATGAAGCTTTCTGTCCTTCTTCTGCCCCAGAACAACTCCCACAGCGTAGTCAATCGCATCACACATAACCTCAAAAGGTAGATCCCAATCTGGTGGCTGAACAATAGGAGCAGTCACTAATGCATGCTTGATCTGTTCAAATGCAGTCTGACAATCTGCATTGAACTCAAACTTGGTATCCTTACACAGCAAAGCAGTTAGTGGTCTAGCAATCTTACTGAAGTCCTTGATGAACCGTCTATAGAAACCAGCATGACCAAGAAAGCTCCTCACAGACTTCACAAAATCAGGCGCCTGAAGGCTGGTCATTACCTCAATCTTAGCGCGGTCTACTTCGATCCCTGCTTCATACACTTTATGTCCAAGTACAATGCCATCTCTGACCATGAAATGACACTTCTCCCAATTAAGAACCAAGTGCTTCTCCTCGCATCTAGCTAGTACCTTGCACAGATTATCCAAGCACTCATTATAAGATGACCCGTAGACTGAAAAGTCATCCATAAACACCTCCATAAAGTCCTCAATCATATCAGTGAATATGGACATCATGCATCTCTAGAAGGTGGCTGGTGCGTTACAAAGTCCAAAAGGCATCATGCGGTATGCAAATGTGCCATATGGACAGGTAAAAGTAGTCTTTCCCTGATCCTCTGGATGGATGGGGATCTGGAAGAAGCCTGAATATCCATCGAGGAAGCAATATTAAGGGTGATTTGCTAACCTCTCCAACATCTGATCAATGAAAGGCAAAGAGAAATGATATTTCCTTGTCGCATCATTGAGCTTCCTGTAATCTATGCACATCCGGTGTCCAGTCACAGTCCTTGTAGGAATCAGCTCGTTCTTCTCATTCTTTACTACTGTAACTCCACCCTTCTTAGGCACTACATGAACTGGACTAACCCAATCGCTGTCTGAAATAGGATAAAATATCCCAGCATCCAGGAGCTTCATGATCTCCTTCTTTACCACATCCTTAAGGTTAGGATTAAGCCTCCTCTGATGCTCAACAGACGTCTTAGACTCGTCCTAAAGATGTAGTCGATGCATGCACAACTTCGGAGAGATACCTGAAATGTCATCAAGAGAATAGCCAAGAGCTTTGCGATGCTTGCGCAGCTTGCTTAGCAGTAAAGTGAGCTATGCGTTGTTCAAACTAGCATTAACAATCACTAGATATGTCGAATTAGGTCCAAGAAATGCGTACCTTAGCCCGAATGGAAGTTGTTTCAGTTCAATTTTCGGAGCTTTTTCCTCTGCCTAATCTCTGTCGACTTGCAACGATCGATGCACAAGCTGTGTCGATCGATGAAAAGTCGTGTCAGACACATCTAACTGCATTACTTGCTCAACAGAATCCATCAGCCTCGCATAGCAGATTACGGGCTCATCTTGCAGGTGTTCCAGCTCCATTATAGAGCTCAGTAAAGCTCTCTCCAGTGGATCCTCAGCATGTGTCTTATGAAAGTAATCTGCAGCCAAATCACTGAGTGTGTCCACATAAAAGGTCTGTCCGTCGATGGTTGGTCTCTTCACCAGTTTGTCCATATCAAAGCTCATCTTCAGATCACCCACATTCAGAATTATCTTACCTTTCTGGCAGTCAATCATTGCACCCGCAGTAGCCAAGAAAGGCCTACCCAAAATCAGTGGATCCTTTGGTTCCTCTCCATACTGCAGAACCACAAAATCAGTAGGAATCACACATTGGCCAATCATTATAGGCACATCTTCCAATACTCCTTCAGGAATCCTGATTGTTTTGTCTGCTAAAACTAGTGAGATCCTAGTGGGCAGGAAGTCAGTCATCCCAAGTCTCTTAGCAACAGAGAAGGGCATAAGGTTCACACTAGAACCAAGATCTCATAGATACCTTTCAAATCGTTCCCTGTAGATAGCACAATCCAACACAAAGCTTCCTGGATCTTTCAACTTCTCAGGAATTCTGCCCTGAATCACTGCACTACATACCTCTGTGATCATCATTACTGATAACAAGGATTTTGCAATCCTTTTGAGGTACCAATTCCTCAAGCTTATCGATGTAGCTTTGAGGTATCGAACCTTTTTGGGATGGATAAAACCAATAAGCAAGTACTAAACCTTCAGAGTCAAATCACTCAATTAAGTTTTTGTTTCTAACAATCCTAACGAAAACAATTCAAATAGAAGTAAACAAAAAGCAAATAACAAATGGATTCTATCAATGACAAAGATAAGGTCTAAAGGTTAAGGTCAACGGACAGGTGACTCGGGATGATCAAGGATCTTAATTCAAACTTCAAACAAGCTAATCTCCTAGTAAGGAACACAACGATACGATCAGTTTAATCTCTTAATACTAATCTCTTTGCTTAATCCTAATCCAAGAACAAATTCTCATTTGTGAATTAGAATCAAGCAAGCAATCAAACAAGTTCCAAACAACTAACAATCACTCTAAACATACATTCTCATGCGCTAGAATGTGAAAGTTCTATCAAAGCTATGAACAGGAATTTCATCGAACACATGGTGAACAAGAAATCTTAAGCATTCTAATCAACTTGATCAAGGCTAATTAGACATTAAACACACTTTGACAGATGAGATTTTAAACAATCAAGCACTAGAAATCCATTGATCACCCCTAATCAACCTAATCCTACCTAACCCATAAGCCCTATGAAGAACTACTCACTAATCATCATGTGAACAACAAAATCTATATGGATAATGTTGATCATTAGAGATTAGAGATTTTAAGGAAGATTAAGAAAAGAAATCACCAAAAAGTACTTAGATTAATCAAAGGAATCAAACTTGTTCTTCCCAAGTGTTTAGAACATAAAATAAAGCTTCCCATTCAATAAAAAAATAGGTTTTTGGCTTAAATAGTCAATAGGGTGCGAGCCGGGTCAACCCGGAACAAACCGGGTGTTGACCCGGATCCAAGTGAAAATATGGGGACATTATCGGTTAGCTGGACCGATACGCCGACCGATACGAGCTCTCGGATTTTCTGTCGAATGAGCGTATCGGTTGGCTGAACCGATATGCCAACCGATATGGATGCACAAAAATTAATCCGAGAGGTCGTATCGGTTGGCTGGCCGATATGCAACCCGATATGAAGACTGTGTTGAGATGCATCCAGTAAATCATGCCTAACTCTTTACATATAGCTCCGAATGACTTCACACCACCTCCATTAGAAATCTAACTCAATTTCCCATGATTTGTATTTAGAATCCCAGAGCTAAAAGTCAACGTAATATCTTCATATGACTCAATCTTTCAAGCTCATCGGTTTGGTCCTTCATCACCATTTCACTTGCAATCACTCCTTTGGCCTCCAAACTCTTCCAAACATCTTTAGCAACTCCAAGAACCTACAAAACATAAGAAACACTCCAAATGCAAGCCTAGAATGCCTAAACCTAGCTCTAGATGATCCTATACTCTAAACACACCGATGGCCAAAGAAATGAAGCTAAAGGAAACTAAAAAGAAGTAAAACATGATCCTAACAATAGCCTAAATGCATGAAAATACAAGTATATCAATTCCCCCAAACTTAAACCTTGCTTGTCCACAAGCAAGCATAAGACTATCAAAGCAAGTTGGGAGAAAGGTTTGAAGGCGGGAGCTCATATCCAAAGACAAAACTGAGATCAACAAGTTCCAATTCGAGTCAACGTCACCAAGATGCAACCAAGTTAGGCTTACTCCAAAAATTTAGCCATGCTCATCAAGACAAAACTCTTAGCTCAATTCTCAACCTAGACAAGCATTCCTATCAACTAGCTCTTTAACATTCATTAGGTTTTCAAGTGGATCTTACTCGAGGCAAGGTGATCAAACTCATTTGGCAAAGGGACAAGGTTTTGAGATTAAAGTGATCTCAATCAAAAGAGGGGTTTATTCCAAAAGCATGAAGGTTCTCTCATAAAGAAGTGAATGAGCTATAGTAAAATGCTAAGAGTTAGAGGCAATTGGTGCATACTAGGTTGATTTCCATCTACCCATGTCCCAATTACTTCTTCTCCTAGTCTAGCCCACCTAAATGGATACTAACCTTGATCAAGGCTATTTTTGCCTCATCCCATTTTCTCAATCAGACACTTTTTATAGAAACTCCCCAAGGATCAATAAATACTTTTCAAAACAGTGGCAAATCTTTTCTTTTTAACTTAGCTCAAATCTTTCTTTAGCAATGGTCTCTTTTCTTTCTTTAAGGTGAGCCTTTGGCTTCTTTTCATTTCAAAATATGAGACACTTTCCTTTTCTTTAAACACATAAGAGCTTTTCTTCTTTTAAAACACTTTGCCAACAAACATAAGATCCCAACCAAAATCCCTTTCATTCTTCCCTTTCTTTTCTCTCTTTCTCCTTTCCCAACTCTTCCCCCAAACTTTGATCCTAGCCTATTGCAAAGCCAAAGATGTTGAGCTTGCATCTATATGGAAATTTCTCCTAGTCGCCTCATACTCAACACTTTTTACCTAGCTCATTCCAAATAGGCGTACCACTCAAGATAGTATTTGTGGCTTGAAAGAAGGGTGGTGAAAGGTATAGAAGTCTATTTGAGCAAGTAGAGAGGGGTAGAAAGGATAAGAATGCTCAAATATTTTAGGGTATCCACGAGTTTAGCACACAGAGCATGAGTAAGATAATTAGATGTCATCATTAAAGTTCTCACTTAAGTAGAGATAGTGTCAATTCAAAGCCTATTTCAGTTTCAAATCAAGTTTCAAAGCAAGCAATCCTAGCATGGTTCGTCTTAACTTTCTAGCCTTTCTTGAATTGCAATCTTAGGACAATCAACTAGCTCAAACAACTAGCATAAAGAACACGTCAACACTCAATCAATCTTACAAGGAATTTCAATCATTGCTCCCTATGCATGCGTCCTATATGATGCAACTAGACTCGATCCTATGATGCAAGTGCAACTACATGCTTTCTTTTTGAAATTTTTTTTGAAATTTTTTTCAATTTTTTTTGATTTTTTCAATTTTTTTTTGATTTTTTCTATGCCTTAAGTGAAATGCATGAGACTCAAAGTGAGGAAATCGAAAATAAGAACAAAGAAAACATGGTTAGCAACTAGCCTCTCCCCCAAACTTAGTTCACACCGTCTCGGTGGGAAAGTAAGCTCGAGAGAGAGACTCAACAAAAGGAGAAAAAGAAAGAAAAGAAGCTAAAATGCAAGTATGTACAAGTTGGAGTGTTACCTGTTCCAAGAGGAGGCGTATCGGTCGAGTGAACCTGGGCAGTGAGAGCGTATCGGCATGGCCAACCGATACGCCGACCGATATCGACTCTCGGATTTAATCCGCTAAGACCTGTATCGGCCTGGCCAGCCGATACGGAGACCGATACTGACCCCTGTTTCTTTTTCCTTCATTCCCACGGCTTTTACTTAACACCAATGAGCCCACAGCCTCACCTAATGACCAAAACCTGTTAAAACTCAAAGCAAAGCATCAAAAATAACAAGCAAAAGATCATATGTACAAGGATAAACATGGGAATGTCTCCCAAGTGCGCTTTTGTTTAGAGTCGTTAAGCTCGACTTTTGCAAACCAGTTTTTAGGCGGTTGGAGAGCGTGGCCTGCCCTCGAGAGTGATGGCTAGGACCTGAGAAGTCAGCTCACTGAGATTGACTGAGTCGCCTTGGAACCTTGGACTGCTCGAAGCCTTTACAACCTTTGGAGACATCTTTGTCACCATATCCACAGCCTTCTCTTTGGGGGCTTTTTCCTCATCGATGCTCAGCTTCTTCGAAGAGATGGATCCAACAAACTCAGTCCTTATGGTCATGGGAGGAGTTCCAATAGCTCTATCCACTCCCTTCTTTTGAGCACGTCCCATGTGCTCACTCAATGATCCATAAGTGGTGTGTTTAGGCCAAACTTCCTTGCCTACATTTGCAAACAGCCTTGCCTCCTCTAACACATCATCCTCATTTGGAGAGAAGATGACACCACAAGTGTGAAGAGATGTGCTCCTCAGAGGATAGCAAGCCTTGGTGTCAACATTATTCAGCACAACACGTTTCTTTTTGTAGTCCAGACATGCTCTAGTGGTGTTGAGGAAAGAGGTACCAAGTAAGAGAGGTAGTTGGGTACTCTTCTTCATCTTCATGACAATAAAGTTAGTTGGGATAGTGCACTCACCAATCTTCAGTGGATAGTCCTTGATCATTCCCATTGGATTTTTTGAGTAAGAGTCTCCAAATGTAACAGACGATGGGTACCTTTCCATGCTCTTAATCCCAAGAGATTCCACCATGTCAAGAGATATCACACTCACAGTAGAGCCGGAATCACACAATGCATCGTTAATCTTCAAGTCTCCCAAAGTACAACTGATGGTAAATTTACCCGGATTACCAAGCTTGGGAAGTACCCTTGGTGTTGTGTGGACAGTAGGCACAATATCTTCAGCTAAAATATCAGTAGCACTCATCACCTTAGCTGGTGCAACATAGGAAGGCTTAACTACAGTAGCTTTCATCTCCTTGAGAGGAACAGGTGCAGCCGGAGGGAGTTCATAACCATAGAGAAGAGCTTCTATCTCATCAACCTCTCGCTCATAGTCTGATTTCTCATGATCAACAGTAGAGAAGATTGCATTGCAGTAGTCTTTTGGGTTCTTCTTCGGGTTTCCGGGCAAGGTACCGGTAGGTCTAGAAGTGGAAGCGTGCATGTTTTCAACATTGATCAAGCGAGAGGTCAAATGCTGCAACTCATTCTTTAAGTTCTTCACTTCCAATGCCCCACTAGCTTGTCCTTGGATGAGTTGTTGCATCATGCCCTTTAACTCATTACCCAAACCCAAAGAGGAAGAAGCTTGTGGCTGTTTTTGTCCAAAACCGGGTGGAGGGTATTGTTGCTTGGGGACATAGCCTTGTTGTCCCTGAGGTTGAGGCTGAGAGACAAACCCTTGTTGGTTGGTGTAGGAGACAAAAGGCTTTTGTTGTGGAGCTTGTCCTTGAGATGGAGCTTGAGGATAGACTTGGTCTTGAGGATTGGCTACATTGGGGTTGCGGTATGAGAAGTTTGGGTGGTTTCTATAGTTTTGGTTGAAGCCCTTATTGAAACCACCTTGTCCAGCAATGAAGTTAATCTCTTCTTGTGTCAAATCCTCATCATCATCATAAATCTGTGGCTTAGAATCCTCATAGTGTCCCACAAAGCTGATGTTCTTTTGGCCAATGGAGATCATCTTGTCTAACTTCTCATTCAAAGCTTTGATTTCCTTTTCATACTTCTCATCCGTGGAAGATGATCCTTTATTGGTGCGCTCATAGTCCTCATTGTAGTTACCATCACTCGTCGCAAGATTTTCAATCAGCTCCATAGCTGCATCTACTCCCTTGCCTAGGAAGTGTCCATTGCTGCAAGAATCTAGCATTGCCCTCATTCTAGGAAGCACTCCACGGTAGAGGTTGCTGAGTAATGTTTCCTTGGTGAAACCATGGTGTGGGCACTGAGTGGTGAGCTTATTGAACCTCTCCCAAGCTTCAGCGAAGCTCTCATTGTTGCGTTGCACAAACCCGGATAGCTCACTGCGAAAACGGGCAGTCCTAGTAGGTGAGAAGAACTTCTTCAGGAAAGCTTTCTTCAGGTCTCCCCAAGTAGTGATGGATCCTGGAGGGATAGTGCTTTCCCAATCCTTGGCTCTGTCTGCCAAAGAGAAAACGAAGAGGCGCATTTTCAACCCATCGTCAGTCACACCATTCAGCCTCGTGGGGGCACAAATCTTGTCAAAGGTGTCCAAGTGCTGCAACGGGTCCTCAGATGCTAACCCATGGAACTGATTGTTCTGCACCATGTTCATCACCATAGCGCGGATCTCAAAGTTATTATTGTTCACCGCTGGTGGAATGATTCCATGCCGGTTAGCATTTGTGTCAGGTGTATCTCCATCACCAATGGCCCTAACCGGCCTTTGTTGCTGCTGCTGTTGCTGCTGCTGTTGTTGTTGCTGCTGCTCTTGCTGTTGCTGCTGCTCTTGATCCTCGTGGTTATCCATAACTCTTTGCTCAACACTTTCAACTTGAACAGCTCGTTCTTGTGCTCGTTGTTCCCTTGCTAATCTCCTCTCGTGTGCTTTGATGTCGTAAACTCTTGCAACTAAGTTTGTAGTCCCTTTGCTGCGCAAGTTCATACACCTAGCATCAAAAAGAGAGAAAGTAGCAAATTAGTAACAATAACTTGAACTAAAAAGGAATAGAAAACGAATTGATATATCCAGAATCCCAAAATGGCAACGGCGCCAAATTGATAACAAGGATTTTGCAATCCTTTTGAGGTACCAATTCCTCAAGCTTATCGATGTAGCTTTGAGGTATCGAACCTTTTTGGGATGGATAAAACCAATAAGCAAGTACTAAACCTTCAGAGTCAAATCACTCAATTAAGTTTTTGTTTCTAACAATCCTAACGAAAACAATTCAAATAGAAGTAAACAAAAAGCAAATAACAAATGGATTCTATCAATGACAAAGATAAGGCCTAAAGGTTAAGGTCAACGGACAGGTGACTCGGGATGATCAAGGATCTCAATTCAAACTTCAAACAAGTTAATCTCCTAGTAAGGAACACAACGATACGATCAGTTTAATCTCTTAATACTAATCTCTTTGCTTAATCCTAATCCAAGAACAAATTCTCATTTGTGAATTAGAATCAAGCAAGCAATCAAACAAGTTCCAAACAACTAACAATCACTCTAAACATACATTCTCATGCGCTAGAATGTGAAAGTTCTATCAAAGCTATGAACAGGAATTTCATCGAACACATGGTGAACAAGAAATCTTAAGCATTCTAATCAACTTGATCAAGGCTAATTAGACATTAAACACACTTTGACAGATGAGATTTTAAACAATCAAGCACTAGAAATCCATTGATCACCCCTAATCAACCTAATCCTACCTAACCCATAAGCCCTATGAAGAACTACTCACTAATCATCATGTGAACAACAAAATCTATATGGATAATGTTGATCATTAGAGATTAGATATTTTAAGGAAGATTAAGAAAAGAAATCACCAAAAAGTACTTAGATTAATCAAAGGAATCAAATTTGTTCTTCCCAAGTGTTTAGAAAATAAAATAAAGCTTCCCATTCAATAAAAAATAGGTTTTTGGCTTAAATAGTCAATAGGGTGCGAGCCGGGTCAACCCGGAACAAACCGGGTGTTGACCCGGATCCAAGTGAAAATCTGGGGACAGTATCGGTTAGCTGGACCGATACGCCGACCGATACGAGCTCTCGGATTTTCTGTCGAATGAGCGTATCGGTTGGCTGAACCGATATGCCAACCGATATGGATGCACAAAAATTAATCCGAGAGGTCGTATCGGTTGGCTGGCCGATATGCAACCCGATATGAAGACTGTGTTGAGATGCATCCAGTAAATCATGCATAACTCTTTACATATAGCTCCGAATGACTTCACACCACCTCCATTAGAAAGCTAACTCAATTTACCATGATTTGTATTTAGAATCCCAGAGCTAAAAGTCAACGTAATATCTTCATATGACTCAATCTTTCAAGCTCATCGGTTTGGTCCTTCATCACCATTTCACTTGCAATCACTCCTTTGGCCTCCAAACTCTTCCAAACATCTTTAGCAACTCCAAGAACCTACAAAACATAAGAAACACTCCAAATGCAAGCCTAGAATGCCTAAACCTAGCTCTATATGATCCTATATTCTAAACACACCGATGACCAAAGAAATGAAGCTAAAGGAAACTAAAAAGAAGTAAAACATGATCCTAACAATAGCCTAAATGCATGAAAATACAAGTATATCAATTACACTCTCCTCATCAGATCACTTACCAGCTAGTAAGTCCTTAAGACATCTCTTCATCACAAGAGTAGTCTCCATAGAGTCAATCAAAGGCACTTCAATCTTCACCTTTTTAATGATCTCCTTGCATTTGGCATACTGCTTATCGTCCTTAGCCTTCATGGGGTTCTTAGGAAAAGGTACTTTAGGCTTGTAAACCATTTCATTTGACTGTTTCGGCTTTTCTGTGTCTGAAATCTCTGCAGTCGCCTTGCGTCGATCGTTGCTAGTGTTGCATCGATCGTTGCTGGGCGACTGTGTTACGACCTCTGGGTTTTTGTTTTCGCTTTGCATCGACCGTTGCAGAGGTGCGTCGATCGATGCATTGCGAATTCCGCGGATCTCATCTTCCATCTCTTCTATTTCCACGATTTCTTCTAGGCTCAACTGCTTTTTCTGGGCAGGAAACAGCTCCTTACCGCTTCTTAATGTCACCGCATTGCACTGATACTTAGGATTAGCATCAGTCCATCCCGGAAGAGATCCATCTGGCCTCTGAACATATCCAGCAATCCTCGCAACCTTAGCATCAAGCTCCTTCACATGTGTGCTCAGGGATTCAAACTTCCCATTCAGATCTTCATACACAGCACCTAACTTCTTGTCGAAGTCTACAACATTCTTAGTCTGACCTTTCAGCAAGTGCTCCATCATGGCATCCATCTTGCTCTCATGAGCATTAGCCGTAGGAGGTGTCTGATAAGAAGATGATCCATAAGCCCTCTGATTACCTTGCTGAAAAGGTTTCTGAAAACCAGCATTCTGTCCAAAGCCAGAAGAGTTTTGATTGCTTGTGAAGGCACTCTTCTGTCCACCATTGAAGATCCTATTACCTTGCTGATTACCAAACCTATTCCCTTGAAATCTAGAGCCACCAATGTAGCTCACATCCTCTTCCTGATTGTCTTCTTCAGCTCCAAATACCTCAACATCCTGAGCAAAATGTACAACTTTCTTCCCAGCCAACAAATTACAAACAGTATCCAACTTACTCCTGATATCAGCTATCTCCAGATTATCTATCTTTCCACCAGACTCCTTCCTTCTCCTATCAGCAGTCTTGCAGCTATTACTGCTCACCAAGTTATCTATCAATTGCTTAGCTTGCTCAGGAGTCCTTGTGTTGAAATTTCCATTGCTGGAATTATCCAACGCAGTCTGGTAAGGGAGATCTATACCTCTAAAGAAAATGCCCAGCAATGTCACTTCAGTGAATCCATGATGAGGACAGTCTCGTTGGTACTTCTTAAACTCACCCAAGCAGCTTTAAGAGGCTCTGTAGGACCTTGGGAGAAAGTGAGAATGTCCTGTCTCGACTAATCAGAGCGAGCATCATCATAAAAGTGTCTTAGAAACTCACTCTTCACAGCATCCCATGTAGTAAACTTCCCAGGTGGAAGTTGTTTCAGCCAGGCTGCAGCATCTCCAGCGAGAGAGTAGGGGAAGAGTTTGAGAAACAGATAGTCATAGTTCACTCCATCGTACTTCATCCCAGTGACTATGTCCTCAAACTCATCAATATGGTCCATTGGCTGCTCATTTGGAAACCCATGGAAGGCATTCTGCCTCGGAATAGAGTAGTAGATGGTCTTGATCTCGAAGTCATTCCTCTCAAAACAAGGAGGTACAAGTGCTGACCGGTTAGCATGAAAATCATCCGGACGGTTATAGTCAGCAAGAGTCCTCTCAGCATGAATAACCATCTGCCTTTTCCCTTGTCCTTGGGCTTGTCCTTGGCCTTGTTCTTGTCGCGGTTCAGGCTCAGGTTCAGGGATCACATTCCCTTCAG
This sequence comes from Orychophragmus violaceus, assembly GCA_030180135.1. Classification (NCBI taxonomy): domain Eukaryota; kingdom Viridiplantae; phylum Streptophyta; class Magnoliopsida; order Brassicales; family Brassicaceae; genus Orychophragmus; species Orychophragmus violaceus. Next base: position 24,557,126 of record CM058240.1, on the reverse strand, counting down.
CATCAATCCTTTGCCCAGCAGCATTATACGGATTGTTTTGTCGGTCCCTTAGGGTACCTTGAGCATCGGGTATCAGAATCAAGCATTCTTGCACCATCCTTGCTCGTTGACTTATCCTGTTAGTTCTCTCTAGTCTAGCAAGCTCCTCAAGTCTGAGATTAACGAGATTCGAGTTCGGATTACTTCTGGTATCATGCGTCTGCATAAACCGTCTGTAATCGTAGTGCAACGATCGATGCTAAGAGGCAACGATCGATTCAACTCTAGTCGCTTTGCAACGATCGATTCAAAGGTATGCAACGATCGATGCTAAGCAAATGCCAGACCTGCGACAGAGAAAAACAGAGAAATTAGTAACCAAAAATAAAAACAAAAATCCTATTCTAAACCCTAAGTTCAAATCTATCGAAGACTCAAAAGAGTCCCCGGAAACGGCGCCAAAAACTTGATAAGTCTGTAAGTTTTAATCCTATTCTACTGCAAGTGCACAGTTAATGCAACTATAGTATAAAGGGTATCGAATCCCACAGAGACTCTAGACCTACGATAGATTTTAGAACGGTCAAGTTAAACTAGGAGAAAGTAATGAGAAAATAAAAACAAGCAGAAAAGTAAATCAAGTAGCATGAGTGGTTTGTAAGCAATTAACTAAAAGCGCTAAGTCTAGGGAGTTCTCAGGAAATCAGACAAGCAGATCAGATAATCAGTCAAGATCAAATTAAGTACGGTTCTAGAACTCAAACACGGATATAAAACTAGCCAACTTTCGTTGTGAGAATTCTCTAAGTCTAATAGCAGAAATCCAAATTTCTTTGCAATTCCTAACAGATTAAACTAGCCTTAAGTTCAGGTTTGATATGTTCACAATTCAATTAAACCAAATTTCTTTGCGAGTAATTCAATTGCTCAACCTAAATAGTTCAGATTCTAAATCACACTTTCGTGTCAATTTAACAACCTAAAGTCTAGATTCTAAGTGATCAGGTTAGAAACTAGTGTTAAGCTCAATTAAGGTTGAAGAACAAATATGATATGAATCCTTAACTGAAATAAATAAATCTAGCAAGTCATGAAATCCCTAATGAGAATCCCTAAACCTAACTATGAATCTACTCAGACATAGATAATGAAAACATAATCAATGAATAATTAGATTGCATAAAAGAGAGTATAGAAATAAAGGGGATCGAAATCTTCTCCAAAAGCAGAAATCAATACATGTTCAGATCAACCCCAAAAAGCTCTAAAAACTCTCAGCTCAAAGTATGAAAACGTATCTAAAAACTGATGTAAAAACCTAATTATAAAGGCCTAATCACGACTGGGGCTTCTTTGTAATTCTTGGAAACTTCTGGGCCAAAGTGCAATATCCATATTCTTCATTAAACCGCCAAGGAAGGCCCATCTCGCTCGTGTGTCGATCGATGCACAATGTGTGTCGATCGATGCAGATCTCTATCTCTAGGGTCAAAACTCCAAAATGCTCCAGAAAGCTCCATAATCACCAAATCCGCTCCAAACGTGCATATATCTAATAATACATGTAAAAGACTCTAAAGAAACACCAAAAGACTCTAAAACATACTTATATCATGGTCTAAAACCAGTAAAAACCATGATATATCACTATGCAGAAATATGTTATGCTATCGCCCGGTAAAACGTTAAGGGTTTTGTGGGGTCTTTCGGTGGCTCTTCCTCCGCTGCCAGCAGTACCTCCTGATTCACTAGATCTATTTCAAACTCTAAAACTATCTATATTAGATCCTTCTCGTGTCTCGATAGCGCAACTTCCCTAAAAATTTACATTGTAGACGGTTTTCAACTTCTCGCCAATATATTATACAGTTGTCGGTGCACACATCTATCATCTCGTACGACAATCCAAGCCATTGTACAAGTTTTTGGACATCATAGTATGAACATGGTGCAAAATTATCTTCAGGAAGAATATTTTTCATAAAACCGCAAATCGCATCCACACATTCCTCTGGAAAGTTGTAGTTCGTCTTTATTCCCATTAATATAGTAGCAGATGATAATGACGAATGACCCTCTCTGCAACCTTCGCAAAGTGGCCGCTTCGATGCATCGAACATATCAAAAAATCTATTAGCTTCTAAATTAGATTCCTCTACCCTAGGAATTTGATATTCACCTATTTCCTTAATATTTTCTCGATATGCATCATTAACCATTTAAACGGTACTACACTGAAATCTACTTCCACACTATAAGGTTCACTAGAAATACCATAAGGTTTTCTACTACTACTTCCATAATTCGATGTTTTCCCATGAAGATACCAAATCTTATAACCCGCCATAAACTCCGATGAATACAAGTGATGCCATACGTCGTCAATCCTAGCATTTTTTAAAAACATTCCAGCACTGAGTACATGGACATTTTAACTTACCTATTTTCTGCGTATGTGGTTGACGACATGCTACCGTCATGAATTCCATAATAGCGAGTGCATATTGGGTGTGTAATAAAATCATCGCCGGATCAAACCCTCATACCGTCTATCCACGATCTATAATAATTAGAAGAAGATATTTTTCATAATAAAAATATTAGATTATATGTGAGAGAGAGAGAGAGAGAGAGAGAGAGAGAGAGAGAGAGAGAGAGAGAGTGGGAGAGATTGGTGTGGAGGAGAAGTGAGGAACCATTTGGTATTTAGGCGATTAATCGACGAAAAATGACGAATATAGTCATTATTCGTCGGTAATCTGTCGGTTTATGGTCGGTCCAACGGACACCTCAACGGCTAGATTAACATATCTATTAACGGTTAGTTTGAACCGACAACTAGCTGACGGATAACGGATTCCGTCGATCTTCCATAAGAAATTCTCGACGAAGAGCCAATCCGTTTGGAATTACCGCGAATACCCGACTGATATATTACAGTCGAGGATCGATTGGTTTTTCGTTGAATATTTTGACGAAATTTTTATGTCGGTAAAGGGTGTATTTTCTTATAATGTTATCAGTTAGATATCTCGAATATATTCTTAAATGGATATTTGAATGAGAATTTCCACATGAAGTTGCCACCACATTTTAAGGGGGAGAAGCTATATGAAGACAAAATCCTCCAATTAAAGAAATCCATTTATGAACTCAAAAAAGCCTCAAGACAATAGTTTATCAAGTTTTATGAAACAATACAAGTAACACTACAAAAAAAGGTGCATTAATAGCACTTTAGGATAGCACGGTTTTCACAAGTGCTATGAAATATGATATGCTAGATTGAGATACTTTGTTATAGCATTTTAAAAACGCTAAGCCGAAATTTTACTAAGCGAGAACTAAAAATGATTTTTGGAGCCTAAATTTATGCAACTGACCGCTAACACTTACATATTTTTTTGTTTTGGTAAAAAAATTCCCCCAAATTGTTTTCCCCAATTTTTCCCCCTCTCTTCTTCTCTGATGAAAATCCATTCATTGTTAAAACAAAGAAAAGAAACATGATTCCTCTCCTCTCTTTTGTCGTCTCTGGTTTTGTTGACACCGGAGAACTCTCCTTCCTCCTCCTTCACATTTCGTGTTTCCCCAACCCAGCTCACCCAGAAGCCATGAAAAGGGGTTAGGGTTTCTGCCTTCTCTTATCTAGTCAATCTTATCTACGATGTTCAGGAATATGAAGAGGATGGAATTGAGTGGACTAAGGTTTGAAGATAATCAAGAGTGCTTAGATCTAATTGAGAATGTAAATTAATTGCCGGTCAAGCTTGTATTCGTTTTCCATTCAATATGTATTGATTTTCTCTACGCTATAAAGGAAATTTCTGGGTGTTGTAAAAAGTAATCTCTTGCATATGATTGCTTGTACAGAAACCCATTGGTTTGTTGTCTCTACTAGACGAGGAATCTAATTTTCCGAAAGCAACTGATTTTACCTTTGCCAACAAGCTCAAGCAGCACTTGAAGACCAACTCTTGCTTCAAAGGAGAGAGAGGACGAGTCTTCAGAGTTAATCATTATGCCGGAGAGGTCAGTTGTTTCCCTTGGGTCATAAATTAGTCTCTGCATACTGAATATGTGCATCGTTTCTTATACTTATCGATTTGTAGTTGTTTGTTCACAGGTTCTCTATGATACAAATGGGTTTTTGGAAAAGAACAGGGATCTGTTTCCTGCTGATCTTATCCATCTTTTATCATCATGCGCCTGCCAGTTGCTGAAATTGTTTTCTACTAATATGTGTGACAAATCTGGAAAGCCACTTATGTTATCGGACTCCATGAATCAAACTGTGGGGACCAAGTTTAAGGTAAAGACTCTTTGATTATACATTTTTGTTTTCAGTTGCAATCTTCCTTAACTCACATTACATCCCTCATGGTTAGTTACCTCTTACAGGGTCAACTTTTCAAGTTTATAAACAAGTTAGAGACCACAAGTCCTCACTTCATTAGATGCATAAAGCCGAACTCGAAGTAGCTTCCTAGAGTTTATGAAGAGGACCTCGTCCTACAACAACTTAGATGTTGTGGTGTGTTGGAGATTGTTAGAATATCAAGATCTGGATATCCTACTCGCCTGACACATCAAGAATTTGCTGGAAGATATGGGTTCTTATTGTCAGACAAAAAGGTCTCTCAAGATCCTCTTAGTGTATCAATCGATGTTCTAAAACACTACGAGGTTCATCCTGAAATGTATCAAGTTGGCTATACAAAACTGTACCTCCGAACTGGGTAAGTAAGCAACTCTTTACGCAGATATATAGAGGCTGTTTCCTGATCTTATCAATACGAGTCTTATGCGCCTCATCTTCACATTTTTATAGATTGGTGTCTTTGAAGATCGGAGGAAGAAAGTTCTCCAAGGCATAGTGGGCTTACAAAAGCGTTTCCGTGGTTACTTGTCTCGTGAATACTTCCAAAATATGAGAAACGAAGCATTGGTACTTCAGTCATACGTACGAGGTGAAATTGCTCGAAGACTGTTTGACATTGAAGCAAAGATCCATGCGGAATCTGTTTCTGAAGCAAGCACAGAAGAGTTGACTGCAGTCATACACTTGCAATCTGGTAAAGCCTATCTTATTTGCTAAATTAAAGATTACGGTAATCAAATTTGGAATAGAGATTTTGGAAGGCTAATCATTCATTCTTTTTGCAGCGGTTGGAGGATGGTTGGCTCGAAAACGGTTCAGCAGTATGCAAAGACAAAGAATTACTCAGTGTGACAACAAAATCAAAGAGGAAAGCGGGTAGGAGGATTTCAGAAGACAAGGTACTTGAGCTGGAGGGTCGGGCTATTCGAGTAGACCTGGCTCAAGGGAATAAATTTGATATCAATACAACAACATTGTGGAATCATTTTGAGCTTTTTACATTAGAATTATATGTTTCAACTGAACTAGTTAACTCAATAAGGCAGTCACTCTTGTGAACTATGTATTGAAGCTCGTTTTATCTCACTCTTTTTAGTCTCATAATTCTCTCAAATTTATATCTATATAGCTCGACTTTGCAAGAACACAAAGATATATATATATATATATATATATAATATTGGATACCAAATTAAATAAATAAAAACAAATGTTAGAATACTTTAGAGTATAGATAGGGTTTAGGGTTTGGAAAAAAATCTAACTACTATAACATATCCAAGCAACAAGATTGAACATTTATAAAATAAGATATTATGTTTCATAAACATTTGATTTAGACTTTATGGTATTAGAGGGTTTAGGGTATTGGAGGGTTTAGGGTATTTGATTTAGAAATTAGTGTATTGGAGAGTTTAAGATATTGCATTTTATTTCTTTTTATTTATTATATATCTTATTGTCTCTTATATTATTTATGGTATAAATAGAGTTTAGGGTAATGAAATACAATTAGTTGATTAATTAGTCTTTGATTGGGTATGTGTATAGGGTTTAGGGTATTGGAGAATTTGGGTTTAGGGTTAGGGTATTGGGTATGTGCATAGGGTTTAAGCTTGCAATATATTTTTCTAATTATTTTAAAAAATAAATTTAGGATTTAGGGTATTGGAGAGTTAGGGTATGTGATTATATCTAATTATAAAACCTAAATCATATCATAAATTTTAATTTCTAAGTCTTCACTTCCAAATACAAAAAAAAACTTAATTACTAAACCCTTAAATTATTATTCTAACTATTAAACAAACATAAAATCAAAATAAAATTACAAAACTAAAATATTATTTAATATCTTAATGTTTTATCTCTATTATATTTAAAATCTATAAATCCCGTATAATTTTTTTTATCATCTTCTAGTTTTAAAGTTCATAATTTACATTTATAACAAATTTAAAGTATAAAATATATAACCATTTTGCAAATAAAATTGATTATAAATTAGATATACCATCAGCTTATTTGTAAAAAAAAATTATTGGTTATATAGTTTGTATTTTATTAATTTATCACATATTGCAAAAAGATAATCATTAATTAAAAATATATAAAATCACAAATAAACTTTAAAATGTAAATTAAAAACTGACTTAAACTAAAAAAACAAATAGAATAGAAAGCTAGCTTTTCATTGGTTAAACTATAAATACAAGGATCACACCTCCTTTCTTATGCATCGTTAGATCAAACTAAAATCAACGGACTTAATTAGTTGTCTTCCATTCCCCTTCCTGGTTTCATTTCTCGTTTCATTTATCATCACTTTCTTTAGTTTTCTTCTCAATCTCTCAAATCTAGAATCATCCATTATTACATCTCATACCTTGATTCTCCTTCTCGGACCGATACTACAGCAAATCATCCGGTGAAGCAGCGTTACTCATGTGCCTCGATTTAGTTTCGATATAGATTAGATTTCCTTCCACGAGATTCATCCGCAGCCGCCGCACAGGATCCAGTCAAGCTCATATTAGGTTTTTTCCTCTTCATGTTTTCACGCTGTGAAGCTATTCTCACGTTTTGGTTGTGTTCTCGTTTCTTGATTTACCATCCCGAGTTAAATAACGTTTTGAGATTTTGATGAGTTTTGGTTTCATTGACAATATTAATCAAAGCTTAGAGATCCTGATGAGTTTTGTAACGTTTTTTTTGTTGGGTGGAATTATCATATCATGTCATATTTTCTTCAATCTTGAGTTGAAACGAGGGTTACACAGATGGGGATTAATGAGTTATCCTTGTTTGCTCCATGATTAATGATGTAGATTTCGGAGATTAAACCTAACTAATCTTTGCTACGACATGTTTGTCATATAAATGCGAGAGTTCCCACTTGGTGTTCACAAACTCACTAATTCAACAGGTAGGTGCGAGAATTTACTTTTTGAAATGGAATGCTCGCATAGTTGTTTCTGATGTCGATGGTACAATCACAAGGTAGATCAACTTTGGCTTTCTATTTATGTTTTCACAATTTCAGCCAAATCATGGACCTGTCTCTGTTTCTGATTATCTTTATGCTTTTTCACAGATTGGATGTCTTAGGCAAGTTCATGCCTTTGGTTGGAATAGACTGGTCGCAAACAGGTGTGACATGTTAATTTACGGCTGTTAAAGTCTGTTATATGTGCTTTTCTGGTTCTTATCTTTATATATGGAAGCAAAGGGAAAAGAACAAAGGTTTATTTTCTTACCCTAAACATTTCTACAGGAAAACGGATATCAGTTGATCTTTTTAAGTGCCCGCGCGAGTTCTCAGGCCTCAGTCACAAGACAATTTCTAGTTATCTGAAGCAGGTAATTAGACACAACGCCTTCCAAATTTTGATAAATAATAGGGGCTGCTGCATCCGGATTAGGCTGTTAATCTTAGCTAGCAAATGCCAGGACGGAAAAGCATTACTTGATGGACCTCTTGTATATCTCCTGATGGCCTTTTTCCTTCGCTGTTTCAGAAAGGTGATTTGTTGATCTTGAATGATTTGTTTCTTTCTCTACAATAATAGGAGCTGCTGCATCTGGATTAGGCTGTTAATATCAGCAACTTCGTGACTATAAGTCTCAAGTCTTGTAGGTTTGTGATTTCTCTTAGCTCAGGCTTTATGTGCTTTACCTTAACCTATGGTTCGTTTTTGTAACGGTGCACAGAAACGGTGCTCACCCTCCTTATCACCAATATTGGGATCAAAATACTCGTGCTACTCCAACTCTTTCTTTACACTCTCTGCCTCATTCAGTTTACTATGGAAATGACACATACAGACGTGAGTATACATATATCTTAGTGAAGCAAAAGCATTCCTGGATGGTGTGAAGTGGATTGGAAGAGACATATGGAGATGTGGTTGCTAGAGAGTTTTTGAGATTTTCATTACGATGTTTATGAATGGTGGAAAAGAAGAAGTTAGTTTAAGAATTGCTTGTGTAGACTAAGTTTAAGACTTATGTGTAGAAGTTAGTTTAAGACTTGTTTGTTGTTTGTTACTAACATTTGGATTATTAATAAAAAAAATTTCAATTTATCTTGAATATTTTTTTAATATAAATCTAATTGATAAAAATATATATATATAATAATACTAATCTAATGTGGCTCGGCTTGCATTAATTTAGTGCCATCATATCATATATTATTGCATATAAAAACCTGTTACCAAAGCTTATATTATAGCAAAAATAATGAACTATAATAGATAGTACTATAGCATATAGGGGGTGTGCTACCAATATAGACTAGAGCATTATGTCTATGCTATCATATAACAAATATACTACGTACATATAACGCTATAATAGAATGCACCAAACATAGCAAATTAAAATTAACGCTATTACATTGCAATCATAAAATAGCACGAATAAAAAGCTATGGTAGGGGGGGTCTATTATAGCTGCCGCTGTCAGAGCGTTTGTGGAAACGCTATCTATAACATACCATAGCTTGTATCGTGTGCTATGAATGTTGATTTTTCTTGTAGTGTAATGAGATACTAAAATAGACCTTGATCATACTCTTTTCACAAAGTTAAATAATGGAGTGTTTGTAGTTATTTTAGTATATGTAGATGATATTTTATCGTTAGCAATTCGGAGGAAGCATCAAAGCACACTATCACTACCTTACAATCTCATTTCAAGCATAGATCACCAAATTATTTTCTCGGCCTAGATATTGTACGTTCTAAATATGGAATCTCTATTTGTCAAAGAAAATATTCTTTTGGGGCTACTTGATCGTGCAAGAATGTTAGGTTGCAAACTTTGTACTATTCCGATGATCCAAGCATGAAACTCTCACAAGATAAATGAGATCTTTATGAACAGTCCATGCAATAAATTGGAAACCTGATCTATCTTACTATTACTCTGCATGGTCTCTGTTTCGCAGTTCAGAAACTTGCTCAATATACATCAGCACTATAAGTTCCTCATTACCAAGCTTAAATGAAGATTATTAGGCATGTTAAAGGAACATTGTGACTTGGATTGTATTTTTCAGCATATTCATCTCTAGTTTTGAAGGATTTTGCCGATGCTGATTAGGCTCATGCCCGGATACAAATTGATATGTCATTGGATATTGTATGTTTTTAGGGATCTCTTGGAAATCCCAAAATTTCAAAATCGACTACTGAATCTGAGTATTATAGTCTTGTTGATGTAACATGTGAATTGGTTTGACTTTGCAACCTGTTGAAGGATTTAAATGTTGATCAAGATCAACCGTCTATGATCTATTGTAACAACATTGTAGCCATTCATATTGCTCATAATCCCGTTTTTCAAGAGCAGACTAAAAACATCATCAAAGATTGTCATGCTACCTACACACAAGAAAATTATGATGGAACTATCAAATTACTTCATGTTCGGATTGATGCACAGTTCGCTGACATTCTCACGAAGCTTATTTTACCAACTCCTTTCAAATCTTTATTGAATATGATGGATTTGTTAGATTTTATTGGGAGATCTAGAGAAGATCGACCATATCAAGAAAGATCTAGAAGAATCAAGAAGGATCTGGAAAGTTAGAGACGAATATCTGAGAATAGGAAATTTACCATTATCTATAATATATTATATTCTATATTAGTTTAGGAAATTAGTTACTTCTACTAATATATAAGTCTACGCATATTGTACTTTATTCTTATGATAGTCTAATATAATTCTTCCTAAACACAATTGTGTTCTTTACTCTCATCAACTTATCATGGTATCAGAGCAGGTGATTCTTCGGGATCAAAACTAATGCTTCTACTTTTATTTTCTATTTTTTTCGTTTTCTAAAAAAAAAAAAAAAAAAAAAAAATTGCTGCTCTTTCTTGTTTGAGCAATCATTTGTGTTCTTAAAAAAAAAAAAAAAAAAAAAAAAAAAAGCTCATGTCCGTGAAGAAAAGTCAAGCGACTGTCTACTTCTTTTATGAGCATCTGTGGCTTTCAAGAGAAAATACAAGTCCAAGTTGGACTCAATATTTTACTCAAGCGTACAAGCTATTGTTCGAGGCAATTTTTGGTGTTAAACCGTTGCCTTTAATCAAGCTAATGCCTATCAAGATGAGTTTCTGATTTTTCATTTACGAAAACAGAAATTTTTATTCGACTTCTCACTTTCGTGAGTTGTTTTTCTACTTCGCAATCGCGAATTATCTCTGGACATCGCAATCGCGAATTTTGTCCCTTACTACTTGAAAAACCCTACGATCGGGTATAAACGTCGATGATGACCTGACGGCCGGGTATTACAGCCGATTTGATCCTACGACAGGGTATAAACGTCGCTGAAGAACTCTACGACCGAGTATAAACGTCGATTTGATGACCTGACGGCAGGGTATATTGCCGATATTTTGAAGATTTGTCCAATCTCATACGTGTTACCACGTATGAGCTTGCGGGAGGGTATTGGGAGATCTAGAGAAGATCGACCATATCAAGAAAGATCTAGAAGAATCAAGAAGGATCTGGAAAGTTAGAGACGAATATCTGAGAATAGGAAATTTACCATTATCTATAATATATTATATTCTATATTAGTTTAGGAAATTAGTTACTTCTACTAATATATAAGTCTACGCATATTGTACTTTATTCTTATGATAGTCTAATATAATTCTTCCTAAACACAATTGTGTTCTTTACTCTCATCAACTTATCAGATTTGTTCTCAAACCAATTCACATGTTGAGGAGAAGCATTAGAGATTATGTATACTGGCAATTTTATAGATACAGTAGAAATACTAGTATAGTAGAATATTTGTATATAAGAAAACATATATATGTACATTATTTATAATTAAATGAGAATCAAATATTGTTGTTTACAGGATTATAATATCATCACAAACGACAATGTCCACCAGGTCCTCCATACGTAAGAGTCTCTCTGGAATCAGCATCCACATACTTGAGAAACATTACACTATAACAATTAGGACTATCAACATAAGATTCGACCTCGTTGGAATTAAGATCCACTACTGTATAGTCCGGAAGAATATATTTAAGTTGTTTCATGTAACATGACCGAGTCAAATCTTTTGTCGGATAAGCTCCATTTCCCATTGGTGGGCTTAGGGTTTGAGCCATTGTAGTTCCTGCAAATCCACCGAAGTAAACTTCAGAAGCTCCTTCTGCCATGTAAGTTTGACGTGGCCAATAGCCTATCATCATGGTCCCTATCGTCAATACCCAGTTTTTGGTCACTGGGTCCTGCATTTATATAGAAACGGGAACTTCATTGAGTAGAGGAAAGTCACGGTCCAATATTTTATTTTCTTGTCAAAATCGAATTTTAGGAACTTAATTATAAAAAGTTTGGTTGATATGGTTTACTATGTAACTAGCATTTTCTTATTCACACAACTAAACCATAATTATTTCTAAATTATGGTTTTACGTACCTCGGCAACAGAAAGATGAACAGTGTGTTGTGGTCCTCCTGGAACACTGATTTTATCATAAACCATACCAGGGTAGATTGATTTATGAACTTGGACATATCCTCCTGGGCATAACGCATTATAACATCCATCTTGTTGGTTTTCTGCCTGTAATTAATATATAAGTGGTGCATATGTATGTGATTATGCTTGCAACATAATTAATAAAACATTTTGAAGTATCGTGAAACTTGAAAAAATAAATATAATAAGGCATAACTCACCATCCAAAGCGTCGTCAGTCTTGGACGGTCATCTGGATATAGTTTTGTATGCACCTGTGAATCAAGCGAGATGTTATAGGTGTCAATTGAATATAAATCCAACCAATCCGATCAAAACTGAATGTAAGAACATAGTTTTAAAATGAAATAATTGATTAAAACAGTTTTAGATTGTAGATAAATATATATATATATATATATATAATGTATATATTATTAAACGAATCAAACCAAAACCGCGAGTTATACTAGAATTGATTTTATATCGGTTACTAACTTACTATTCTTCTAAAACAAACAAAAAATTAACTAGGAAATTAAAGAACCAAAAGAAAAATCAAGATCAAACACCTTTAGGATAAATTCTGAGATAAAAAAAAAAAACAGATCCTCTCGGAACACCTTGAGAATACGTGTGATATTCAAATATTTAATGATTTTTTACCAAAAACTAACACTAATTAATTGAATTTGTAGTAATATACTTACAGCCACACCAAACTGGATGCTGCTCATTACGTTCATTTTTATGTAATTAAGCCAAATCCAAGTTTTACTATATTGATGTTGCTCCATTCGAGGCTTGTAAATACCGAACAATGCTTGCGCTCCACGCCATTTCTTTGTCGTATTTTCAAATGTTCTGATAACTGCATACTATAAATAGATAAAAATAAAAAATAAACTTCTCATGTGTTACTATTATAAGCTATCCATTACCAAATAATTATTATTTGTTATAATAGGTTTTTGCAGCTTAATTAATGTACTTACATGTTGATTGAACTCCCTAAATACTCTTACTCTTGGCTGCCTTTTGTTTTTTTGGGACAAACTTGTGGAATAGGTATGTTTGCTTTTAGTTTCTGTACCTAGTTCGTTCTTTCTCCTCTTTTCAACCCGACTAGCTTGTTTTAAGAGACGACCTAAAACATAGAAAATGTTATGTATGGACAATATATTTATTTTGTTTGCGTTTTTTTTTTTATAAATAAACATTAAAACATATGGTTTGAGTTTCGTTTTTATCTTTACAATTAAAATAATATATATGATCAAAGTTGATTAATATTAAGAAGCCGGTAAGAGCTTTTGATTACCTTCTTTATTAAACTGTTGGGGATAAATAAGATTATTGGTTACGTTGGTTTTTGGTTTGTGAATCGGTACTTGTCCTTCAGGACATTCCTCCGATCCCTTCAAGACAGTCTGTGTGGTTGTCTCATCATTAGAAGTAGAGAGCATTGATAAAAGCTCTCGACTTGGTCTTGTCTACAATAAAAAGCCCCCACAATATTTAGGTTTATTCCCAATTTTTTTATTTATAAATATTGATTTAGTATGGTTAATGGCAAATAATTGATACCTGTATTTCGTGATTCTTCATCGTAGGGTGTTGTAATGCAGATTGTTTGTACATCGAGACGCATTCGAAATCGGTTTCTTCATTCTGCAATACAGTTTAACACTTTTTAATATGAGAAGATTGATAAGTTAGTATACCAAATACTTGTTATATACATAATTAACGTACATGTGTTGATGTAGCAATACATTTGATGCATATTAAACATAAGGAGAATAACTTCAACCAGAGAGAAGACATTTTTTGTTCTGGAAAGAATTGTTTCTTTTTTTTCTTTTTGTGATTTTATTTATTTAAAGGCTTTGCATTGGCTACAAAAATAGGATCTTCCGCTATTTAAGCCAAAAAAATATCTGAAACCAACTTGAGCCGTAGACCTTGACGGTCAAGGAGAATTATCCAAAAGAGTCAACAGTCAAAATAGCAAATCTTAAAATGATTTGTTATTCAAACTGGTTGTGAATAATGGGGATATTGCAATATTTGTATTGTACTCTAAAAATAAACAAAGTATTAAAATAGAAAGATACAAAATCAAAGACTTTCTTCTGTTACTTTTTTTATTCTTTGTGTCATTTGTTCTGTTTCATCATATAACTTTATTTGATACATCTATTTAGTATTTATAGTAGGAAAAGATAGAAAGACAAATCTCAAAATTTAAGGAACTAAGAACATGTGTTATGGTAATGAAAATAACATGTTTTGGTGAGACCAAGACATATGTCAATGCAATGGGGGTTAAACAAGTATTCCATGAGGTGATACTCATTCTTGAATATCTATTTGTCTTGCTAAAAAACTTATCAAAAAAATATATCTTAAAACAAAAACCATGAAAAAAAAGAAAAACGTACAACAACGCAAGTTCCCTCTAAAATAATGGATAGCATCTTTCTTTCATAGATTTTAAAGATACGTATTCCAATACTATGAACATAATTCTTGAATAATGAAATATGAAATGTTTTAGTGAATAGATATGTTGCATTATCACTTGAGCGAATATATTCGATTTTGACTTCTTTATTTCTCTTAAGCTCTTAAATATATGAAGAAAATATCATTAGGATATGTTTCATCCTCACTTTTGATATGATATTTATTGAGTTAAGAAACGCAAGCAACATGATGTTCGGACAATTTTGTTGATTTTTTATTTGTGATTATCATGTTATCTTGCATACATGACAAGTCATAGATCCTAACCAAATACGTTCCAGACATCCCTCGTAAAATGTGATTTTCTGCATGGTTTAGAGAAATAGCAACTAAAATTCATTTTTGAAAATGCCAAGAGATAGCAGTTTCTCTTGTTGTAAAAATATATCCTATTTGCGACTAAACTTTATGTTGATCAGAATACTTTGTATCGACAAAGCCAACTATTCCAAACGCTAAATTCTAAAAATAAAAATAATCTCAAGTAAATTATATCTTAGAAGCTTTATCATCAAATACATAATAATATATAAATTAAAGGAGGTTTGACTTTCTACTACATAAATAATATATAAATTTAAATCAATTCACTGACATAAATTAAATCATACCTCGTTGTCAAAAAAAAAAAAAAATTAAATCATACCTCGAATGATAGATTAAATCGGCTGTGTTGATAATACATTATGAAGAAGGGAGTAATGAAATATTTTGTGTTATGGACTATATAATAAACGAGAGAGAGAGAGAGACTTATTTATATATATTTTTTTTGTCGACGTAGATTCATTCATTAAGTTTGAAAGTACAAGTGGATAAGGAAATGAAAAAAGATGAAATGGGCTACACCAACCAGGCCCAAGTCACGTTTACAGATAAACTTAAAGAACAAAACGTGTTTCGGAAGAGCCACGAAGCAAGGATAGGGTGCCACGTGCAGGCCCAAGAAAAGCTCCGGCATGCAAGCTCCGGCCATCGGCAAGGAGACCACGACCGCCAATAAACTGCAGCTCCTATTTCTTCACACTAGCACAAACCCACTTGGTGATTACCACTTCCCGAAGTGAATCGCCTAAAATCAACGTGAGTGGAGAAAAACACTTTCAAGCAAACATCAGAAATCATCACCGCCGAGAGACTCCGTCGCCGTCGTGACCCAAACGATTGATCAAGACTTTAGCCCACCATAAGCTCCTCCTTAAGAGCGGTGGAAGCGAGGAAGAAATTAATCCTCGGGAAAGAGAGATTGCTGATATGAACTTAAAGAGATCACACAAAGACTTAGACGAGAGTAAAGTAGGGGAAGAGGAATCTGTAGACTCGCAAAAGCGAGAGCTCCGACAACGGAATCCGGAGACAAATCGGATATTGATCCGAATTATTCAAACGAAAAACTGACAAATCCTTGAAAACGAAAGCAAAAAAGGATTGTCGAAAAGTATAATACAATAAACCACAAAAACTAGCCGCACGAAAGTGAGATCTTACACCTCTTCTGAAAGATTGAAGAGTGAGAAGAAGAGAAACGCATATCTCAATTTCAGAGAACTTTCTCTCTCAAGAAAAGGAGAGAGAGCGGCTTCCCGTATACAGACTTATTTATATTATTTATGTCAATTGTTGTATTATCTATTTAATAGGAAAAGTTGGAAGACATATCTCTCAAAATTTATATTTAAGTAATATATAATTTTTCATTATAATATAAATCACTTCAAATCTTTAATTGAATACACCTTAAAACTCAGCGTCTTTTAAAAAAAATGTTTGACTCAATATATATTTGTGTGGGAAACTGATACTAATCTTAGGAATTTATATATAATTTTTCCAAATGGAGAATACAACATAAAATCAGGTATAACTATTTGCATAGCCAGATTAAAAGTTCCTTATGTTTTTCCGTTTCTTTATTGAAATTGGTGAATTTCTTCACCAATTATTTAGTGGAGATAATTAACTACGAATTTAAACTATTTGAAAAATTATTGGCGGTATATAGTAAGTCGAAGTAAGATTATGAAGAAACATTAAACTCAGAAATCAACGATTGATAAAACAAAGCAAAAGAAAACTATTTCTTCACATTGTCTAGAGTTCCATTCAGTGTGCATCCATAATGGTTTACATAAATTGATGCTATATACTATCCAAACTCAATAGTGGTTCAAAACGCCCCAGATTTTTTCATAAGTGGGAGATTTGCTATAGAAGATTTCTACGATATAATCACTATGCAGCTTAGCTCCTCTCTGAAACACAGAGTTTGGGATTTTAACACGCGGGCGTCCTTCTTGACAGGCTGAGACAAGAGCATCACAATCTGGGATTTTCGAAGCAGGGATAAGGTTAACAACCCAGTTAAATCCCTGAGATGAAGAACCGCTTGTAGGAGATGGTTTGGCGTCCTGCTTCAAGGGCTGAGGCGCGGAACCATCATTCAAATCAGACCTGAAGGAGGCTTTAACACAGAAGAAGGACCAGCCTCAGCAGAAGAAGGACCAGTGTTAAACAATTGACTATGCACAAGATTGGCAGCCTGAGGTTGAGATGAAGATACATGTTGCTCTGAAACTTGGATAGGCGGGACAAGAGCTTGAACAGTACCAATTTGAGCCGCACCAAGTTGAACAGTACCAAATTGGGGAGCAAAGGCAGGAAGACCAAATTGAATAGAAATACCCGATGTAGAGATACTTGCTATACCCGAGACGGAAACTGAGCTAGCCTCTGTACCCTGGCCCAAAAGACTAGATGGAGGAGGAAGATTTGAAGAGCGGAGGTCAGAAGCTTGAGGAAACCCGGGAGGAGCCAGGGGAGATTTATTGACGAGATTCATGGTTGAGAAAGGGGGATCTGGTGGAAGTGGAGGTGGTAAAGGATTTTTCGGTGGCTGAGGAGCCATCCTCGGAGGAGAACCGATGAAGGCTAGTTTCCGTTGCAACGGTAATATCGCCCAAGAAAAACGTGGTTTTTTTTTTGTAAAGCTCAGTGTTTGAGACTCACCTTTTAACTACCTTTGGGGGCGAGATAAAAGCGTAACAATTCACCACCTAACGAAGAACGCTTTCCTGTTTTACGTCCCTTCTCCTTCACTGCGCAGGAAAATTTGGCAAACGAGCTATGGCGTGTAGGAGACTCACCTTTCTTCGTGACAGAATGGAAGTCGGAATTTAGCCTCCTTCTTCGCTCGATAAAGCTATGGTATGGGCCACTACCAAAGGAATCCCCTTTGACTTGATAACTCTGGAAGGCCTGAGTGTTATTTGCCGTCCGCTCGGTCGAGCGGTTTTTCATAAACCATTCATGAGCATTACTACAGCTGAAGTAAAGGTAAGAGTCGATCTAACGAAGCCTTTACCTTCTCAAATCGAGCTCGAATGTGACGATGGAAAGATAATTGTTCTGACTATTACCTACCCATGGCTTCCTCCTCTATGTGAGATTTGTAAAGAAATTGGGCACAAGACTACTTTCTGCCCTTCTGCTCTGGCTCCAAGTGATCCAAAACCTTTCAATGCTAAAGGTAGAAAAACATATCAGGAATAGAAACCAGTTACCACTGATCCTAAAACCAATGTTTCCAACCCGACTACTACTGTCAAAAATAGCTCCCCGGACCATATCCACCCATCAGCTCAGGTTTCTTCATCTGACCCTATGCAGACCAATGCTAATGATATTGACAGTGCGGCAACGAATCCTTCTCTGATAAATCCAGCGCACATCATTCCGAAAGAGGTCCCCTTTTCTCGAGTTACTCATAGATCAGCTGGGAAAGTTGTGGCTCAGGTGGAGATTCCTATTATTAGTACGGCGAATAAATTTTCATCCCTGCAACCTGAACCGCCATAACAACTTTTAACCTCATCGCATAACCAATTAGATGTGGTTGCTGCTGCTTCTCCTGGCTCTGTAATTAAAGCGGCTTCTCAAGCTAATATTCATCATCAACAAGAAGGGTCTTCTAGTATATCTCCCTCGTTAAACATGAAGAACAAGAAGCGTAAGACCCAACAACTTTCTCCTTCTGCTCAGATCGTAGACCTTCTTCCCATTGAGTGGAAGAACTCTAACACTCAAATATAAATTAATGTCGGATACATTTTTTTGGAACGTGCGGGGAATCCATGATATCGCAAAGCATAGCCCACTCTCTAGCTGGCTTACTAGGAGTTCAGCATCTCTTGGGGCGCTTTTGGAAACGCATGTGCGGGAATCAAACAAGCAACTTATTTTGGCGGCTTTAGGCACGGGTTGGTCCATCATAGATAAATATCAGTTTTCGGATCTTGGAAAAATTTGGATTATCTTCAAATCTAAGACTATAGTTCAGCTTCTTTTTGGGATCTTCAAACTATCACTTGTAAGGTAACGATTCTTTTTTCTTTTATACGGCTGTTTATGCGAGTAATGAGGAGGATGATCGTAAGGACCTATGGCTCTCTCTTAAGGATACTGAGGCATCTTTTGGCTTATTGTCAAAACCATGGATGGTGAACGGTGATTTCAACGAAATTTTGCATCCGAATGAGACGTCTAACCCGAATATAATTAGGTCTACTCCTGCTATGAGGCGCTTCAGAGATTGTCTTGCTCACCTTGGCCTTTTCGACTTAGCTTCCTCTTCTCCCAAGTTTACCTGGACAAATAATCAGCCCGCTGCTCCCTTTGGAAAAAAAACACGATCGTTGTTTGGTTAACGAAAATTGGCTGCTGGATTTCCCTTATGCTCATTGCTCCTTCGAAGCTCCTATGTTTTCAGATCATACCTGTGTCTAATCAGATTATCTACACTGCCTCCAAAGTATGGTAATAGGCCTTTCCGGTTCTCCAATCTTCTGACCAAGCATCCTACCTTTTTGGACTGTGTTAAAGAGAATTGGTTAGCTTCGGGTGTTGTCTGCAACTCTCTCAGGGATTTCTACTTTAAATTGAAGAAAATGAAAAAGCCAATGAAGACTCTTCTTATGGAAAACTATAGCGACATCGAGAAAAGTTTATGAAGCTTATATTCATCTAAATGAGATGCAACTTGTTGCTCTAAATGAACCTAATTCTCTTAACCTGCAAAATGAGCATGATGCTAGGATTTCTTGGTCATGATTAAGAGCGGCAGAGGAAAGCTTTTTCCAGCAGTGCTCACGAATTAAATGGATGGAGGATGGCGATTTTAACACCCCTTTTTATATGAGAGTCATAAAAGCTCGTAACTCGGGTAATGCGATAAAGGAGCTAGTGCTTGATGATGGTTCTAAAACCTCTACTCTATAGGAAGTTCATACTCAAGCAATCTCTCACTTTGAAAACCTTTTATGCACAATGAAAGGTATGTTCTCTCCTGACTTCCCAGCGTTTCTCAGCTCGTTAATGGTTTTGAGATGCTCGGTGGAGCAATTTGCTATGCTTCAGCTCAGTTCACAGGGGATTATATTTCCACTTGCTTGCGCAAAATGCCCTCAAAGAAAATCCCAGGGCCAGATGGATTTACTGCATAATTTTCAGATCTTCTTGGGTGGTTTTAGGAGTCGAGTTCACCAGTTCAGTCCAAAGGTTATTCGAGGATGGCTTTATGCCCACTTGTCTGAACTCGACTTCTCTTGTTTTAATTCCCAAAAGACCGGGGCGAACCGTATTTCTGAGTTCAGGCCTATAGCGCTGCTTAATACGCAATATAAACTGATAACGAAGCTGATATCAAACAGATTGAGGGTTTTGCTTCCTGATCTTATTCTCCCAAACCAAACCGCTTTCGTTAAGGACCGACTGCTTCTAGAAAACGTTTTTCTTGCCTCAGAGGTTGTCCAGGGGTACCACAAGGAAAATGTTACACCGAGAATCACTTTGAAAATAGACATCGCCAAAGATTTTGACTCGGTAAGATGGGATTTTGTCATGAGCACTTTGCAGGCTTATGATTTTCCGCGCAAGATAATTGAATGGGTAAGAGCGTGTATCTGCACTCCTACTTTCTCTCTAAGTATCAACGGTATTAGTTCAGGCTACTTCAAAGGGAAATCTGGGCTCAGGCAAGGGGATCCTATCTCGCCCATCCTCTTTGTTTTAATGATGAATGTTCTATCCCTGATGTTAAACCGAGCTGCAGATTTGGGTTCTTTCGGCTGGACTGCGAAACTATGAAGCTCACTCACCTTTGTTTCGCAGACGATCTCTTAATTTTCATCGATGGCACAAAGCGATCTATTTTGGGATTTCTAAAAGTAGTAAAATACTTTAGAGCATGTATGGATTGTGTGTGTGAACATCACTAAAACCTCATTGTTTTCCGCAGGTATTGACAGTACCTTAAAGGAACGCATGAGTAATGCTCTCGGTTTTCGGCAGCAAGAGCTTCCTATCCGTTATCTCGGCTTACCCTTATGCTCAAAGAAGCTCACGGTCAGTGATTGTGATGCTCTAATTACTCATATCAAAAGGAAGATGAGTTCTTGGACGGTGAGAGCTCTATCTATGGCAGGAAGACTGACGTTAATCTCAGTAGTAATTGCGGGTATAATGGTTTCTGGGCCAGCACTTTTATCCTCCCTAATAAGATGATGAAGAAGATTATTGCTCTCTGCAGTTCCTTCTTGTGGCATGGAGTTATAGGAGTCTCTACTGGTGCCAAAGTTTCTTGGTTAGAGCTATCTATCCCTAAATCGGAGGGAGGATTGGGTTTGAGAAATATTAAATTCTGGAGCGAGACTTGCTCTCTTAAACTCATTTGGCTGCTTTTTTTCAGAGGCGGTTCTATTTGGGTAGCGTGGATGAGACATAAATATCTGTCATCTACTTCCTTTTGGGCTTTAAACGAAAAAACAATATGTTCTCGTGGATGTTCAGAAAATTGCTAAAGCTACGACCTAAAGCTTTATATTTCTTGAGGATCATGGTGAGGAATGGTGATTCCACTTTCTTCTGGTAGGATCCGTGGACTCCTTTTGGTATCCTCTATCACTACATTGGTTCCGATGGCCCATCTTCAATGGAAATTCCACTGTTTTCCACAGTTTCAGACCTCAAATCCGGCTCTTCTTGGCTTATCCCTAATGATCGATCCGATAAGTAAGTCGTCCTCCTCTCCTTTATCTCGACAATACCTCATTCCACGGCCAATGACTATCCCCAGTGGCAAATCAAAGGTATTAATCAAAAAACTTTTATCTCAAAATCAGTATGGAATGAAATTCGTTGTGCTAGACCGCTCAAACCTTGGACCAAATTAGTTTGGCATAAAGCTATCGTCCCTAAGCATGCTTCTACTACCTGGCTTTTTGTGCTGAATCGCAATCCTAATATTGATCGCTTATTTGCCTGGGGAATCGATGTTGAAACTTGTTGTTTACTTTGCGGCAATGCAAATTAAAGTAGAGATCATATTTTTTTCGAATGCACATATGCTGCTGTGGTTTGGTTTAAAATTGCAGGTATGATGGGAATGAGCAATCCACCAAACAAATGACATGATATAATGCAGTGGCTGCTCAATTTAAACATTCAAAAAGACTGTAAAATTGCTTTGTTTCAAGGCTGGGAAGCAACCATTTACGCTCTTTGGCCAGAACGCAACAACATATTTCATAGTGGACTTTCTTTTCCCCCATCCAAAATCGTCTCTACCATTATGTCTACTCTTCACCTGAAAGCTACTGACATGTCGTTAAATAGCTCTGATCTAAGCCTGCAGTTATCTCATTATTGGAGATACCAACCTCCTTGAAGAATCCATCTCTTATTTGTTTAAGCTGAACCATGGTTGTTTTGTTTCTAATCCCCTGCCTTCCCAATGATCCTTCCTTCTTTGCTCATTTTTTCATTTCAGTTGCTTCTTGTTTCCTGTAATATTTTCTTGTAACTTTTCCTATTTTAAATTCAATGAAAGCCCTTTATATAAAAAAAAAAGAAGCTCAATAGTGGAAGCAATATCTTGATGTGATTGTTGAGTTGTAAAACTGAGCTATTACTTTATTGTTGTTTTTGTAATGTTGATACAAATTATAAAAACTACTACAAGGACAATTCTATAGATATTATTATTTATTCCATAAAAAATTATGACCACGGTAAAAAGTTCAATGTGTATTAGGGTGAAAACTTCTTTATAAATCGAGACATGATCTCTCATGCCCCTATTTCTCAAACAATAATCTCAAATGTCCCCTGATTTATTAGAACAATTTCTTTTTTTTTAAATTCGGAATATGAGGTAAGTTACGATTTTGCCCAGCCATTTTAATCTAAATTACACTCAAAACCAACCCGACCCATAGATCCCGACCCGATATCCATCTCAGTCGGATCTCTATCGGATCTCTCCCTTAAATGAATCAAATTCGACCCAAATTAAAAAAACCTAACTCTCCTCCGAGAAATCTCCTCTGACAACGATCTCCGACGGTCCGATTCGACCTAACTCCGATGAAATCGAAACGAAATCTTGCATCGCGACACCATCGATCTCGATTTCCGAGCACCTCCATCGTCTCTCCATCGTCGCTTCGAACGCCGTGAAAGGTATGCTCATGAACCTACTATTTATATGAAACCGAGATGAAGAGATGATGATGATGTTTGTAGATAGTGTTTCCATTTTAGATTTCCCGAGAAAAGAAAGGATTTTGCTTCGATTAGGTTGAGAAAATGGGATTGAAATCTTTATCTTTATGCCGATGAGATGATGTGAGAGGTTTGTATGGGAAATTTATTTGTATGGTTTGTAGGAGGCTCGGTCTTTGTAGTTTGGATTGGCTTTGGATTGTAACCCTATCTCTTTGTTGTCTCTCTCAGTTACTGACGATCCGAGATGGTTACAACAAGGCGAGGGACAAAGAAGAACAAGAATTCTTCCGTCTCTTTAAAGAGTTCAAAGAAGAAGAGGAAGAGAGAGAATGGTAATAAGGGAGAGTCTTCAAAGAAGAGGGCGAAGACTACTATAGCTCGAGGGAAGAAGATAACGAATAAATATGCATCTCCTCATGAAGAAGATCCAACACAGAAGACAGTTGATGATCTTGACAGAAGCGAGGATCGGGGAGATCAAAGTGAAGAAGAAGGAGTAAAAAGAAATGAAACATCACTGGTAGTTGCGGATGAGGTAGAAGAAGACAAAGAAGAAGGAAAAGAAAAAGAACAAGAAGATGAAGAACAAGAAGATGAAGATCAAGAAGATGAAGATAAAGAAGATGAAGATCAAGGAGATGAGGAGGAAGAGGAAGAAGCACATAGCCGCACTTTGGAAACCTCCGAGGTAAAATTAGGATGATTAAATATAAAATATTGATAGAAATTTTTATGTAAAACTATACTTATTAAGTTGGGTATATCATGACCTCAACTGTTTTTTTGTTGCAGGATTCAGAGAAAACGACAGATCAACTTCATGAGATATCGTCTCAACATCCTGAAGGAGCTCGAGAAGATGAGGTTCGAATGTAGTTTTGTATGTAATATTGGTAGTACTAGGTAACACTATTAGTAATACTGGTATTGGTAAGTAAAACTACTAGAAATACTGGTAATACTAAGCACTACTTTAGAAATACTGGTAATACTAAGTAATACTTTCAGAATACTGGGTTATACTAAGTAATATTTTGTTCTTTTTTTCAGGGTTTATCTCAGAATCTAGGGGGAACAGAAGCGCTACGACCGATGGGTATGTACTTCCCTCCAAGCGAGTATAGGAAGAGATTCAAGGTCGGGACTAGATGCTTTATGGATGAGTTTTTGACTACGCTTAAGGATTTAGATCCTCCGGCCAGTGTCAAGGAGAGGAAATGGTTTGAGCAGCATCCTCAGTTTAAACACCTTTTCCACATGCCTTTGGACAAAAACCACAAAGTTCAGGGCATGTGGATGCTTATTCTACGTACGGCAAAAATTGAGAGGAAATGGGAAGCATGGTTTGCTGTTAATGGTGTCCCCATCCGTTACGGTCTGACAGAACATGCCCTCATCTCCGGTCTAGACTGCAGGAACTACCCACCGTATTATAAGAAGCTTGGTGGTACTAAGTTTGTGACTAAGTATTTTGGTAAAGCTGTTGTTAGATTCGAAGACGTCAAAGCGAAGCTAGATGAGATGGAGGAAGCAGGTCGGGATAGGCTGAAGATGTTGGTCCTGTTCTTCTTGTGCAGCGTTCTCATAACGCAGACCAAGTGTGGTAAAACTGTGAGTCCATTCCTTCTGAGAGCAGTGGATGATCCCAAGCTCTGTAAGACATTCCCTTGGGGGAGACTGTCTTTTGATTATATGCTTAGTCAGATCAAGCACACAGTAAAGCATTTTGGAGGGCTTGTGAAAGAGGGAGGGCAATGGCCGATTCCAGGATTCTGTCTTCCATTAGAGGTTAGTGAAACACTTTTATTTGATTTGTGTATATCTGAAAATACTAGGTAATATTATGTTCTTAGCATGGCGTAATACTGGAAATACTAAGTAATACTATGTTCTTAGTATGGTGTAATACTGGAAATACTAAGTTATACTCTTCATTTTTGTCTTATTTAGTTTTTACCATTCGAGGCGATCCCTGATTTGAGAAAAAAATTCAGAGAAGACGTAGCAGACGCAGATGAAGATTGTCCTAGGATGTGCCAGACAAGATTCAAGAGCTGCGACATGAAAGGCTTCCCTCTGTCGAAGATTAACGAGGAACTTGGAACAACTAAGGTAGGTTTCATTATTTTCAAATTAGTTTGTTTGGTTAAAATAATTAAAATTATAGTGTTTTTGTTTTCCGTGAAACAGGACATAGACATTATCATGTTTCCTCGAAATGATGGGGAAAAAGCTCTTCTGCTTCGACTCACGGAGGAAAACGATGACGTTGATATGCATGATATCGTTGTGGAAAGCTGGATGAAGCGTTTGGGACAAGGATTGACCGTTTTCTTTGAAGATATGTACCACGCGGATGTCGCTGCCCGAAGACCAGATCCCGAGCCAGTTGGTGAGCCAGATACGGAGCCAGTTGCTGCCATTCTCCCTCCAGGACCGGGACACAGCGCAATCGAGCAGATCCTAAACAGGTTTCAGAAAGAAATGAAGGAGGAGATGAAGGCAGTTGTGACCACGGTTGAAGGATTTGATGGAAGACTTACCGCAGTGGAAGCCTCCGTGAAGGAATTGAAGGAGAAAACCGTGTAGATCGTTCTCTTCGTTTATTGTGTTCTCAGTTGTTTTGTTTTTGGTTTAAAATAACAAGTCACTCTTTTAGTTCGTTTTGTTTCGTTTAAAAAAACCAGCTCATGTCTCTATTTATCCTTTTGTCTTGAATACTCTAAATTTATGTCCTTTTCTTGTTTAAGGTTTTAAGATCACATCAAGCTTAAGAAAGAATAAGAAAACATAGAAAAATAGAAGGTTTTAATTAGATAATGCCTTAAACAAAGAAAACGATGATAAATAAGCAAACATAAAGTCAACAACAAACAACAATTCAGACAGCATCTGGAACAAGATCCAATAACTTAAAACTTAGAAAGTAGAAATAAGGCAAGGTTTTAAACATTTTTCAGTTTTGCAATCTCCTCACGCATGTGGTTGATCAGAAACTCATGGTGTGACATGTCCCGGATTTTCTTGCTAAGCTCATCGACCTCCTTCCTCAGCAATGTCACCTCTTCTTGTACGGCCAAATCACATGGTTTTTTGATGTGAGAATAATCATCCTACAAACAAATATTATTACTCAGTACAACCAGTATTACCAATATAACATTGTATGCTTACTAGTATCACCAGTATGACAACGTTTTACACTTCCAGTATCATCAGTATTCCGAGGTATAACATATACAGTATTACCAGTATAACCTAGTATGACTCCCACAGTTTAATAGTATCACAAAGTATTACCAGTATAACTAGTATATACAGTATGACATTGTATTACTCAACTAGTATAACCAGTATAACCTAGTATGACTTTCACAGTTTTACTAGTATCACAAAACAATAGACATAGTAACCCTATTTGAACCATATAACCGATTTAGTTTTAGATATAAACCTCGAAATCCTTGCATATGTAGTATTTTTTTCCTATAACCGGTTCAGTTATGGAAACGTGCTCTATGAATCTTTTCTCGGTTATTCCTCCTCCACAAGGACAATGCTTCGGGACTCCATAGTCACCATCAGCGATAAGCCATATCCTATCGTATATCTTCTTGTGTCTCTTTTCATCGCTGTAACTTGGGTCCATAGTTGTGTACGACTTGAGAGAGGGATTGGATGGAGGAGGATTTTCGGAGGATTTGGTGACGGTTTGGAGAGAAAGAGAGGAGAGTAAAGGGAGAGAATTTCGAGAGAAATGGAGAGATATAGGGGAAGAGGAGAGAGGTGATAGGGGAGATGAGACATAAAGTGGATGTAATTCTGTAATAAAGGATTTCTATATTTTTGGAGCCAAAATGCAGAAAGCTAAAAAAATGGAGGGAAATAATAAGATTTTGGCGCCAAAATTTTAGTAGTAAAAAATACACATAGTATTACCCAAGATACTAGTATTACACATGTTCCACATAGTTTTACTTT
The DNA here is from genome assembly GCA_030180135.1 of Orychophragmus violaceus. Lineage (NCBI taxonomy): Eukaryota > Viridiplantae > Streptophyta > Magnoliopsida > Brassicales > Brassicaceae > Orychophragmus > Orychophragmus violaceus. The sequence goes on along the minus strand of CM058240.1, from coordinate 24,530,184 downwards.
TGCTGTTTTTCGATTTTACTAGTATTACCAGTGTTTAATTTGTGTTTTTGTAGTTTAACACGTAATATAAGAAGATAAATATGTACTTTGGGTGGGTTGATGCAATAAATTTACAAATTTAAGAATTTATGTAACTTTACCTTCTTCTTTTTTTTTTAACGCTGATTATTTCAATTGAGAAAACGTTTCAAACGAATACAAGTTATCTGGACATAAAGCCAGAGAGAGTAGAGATACGAAGCAAAGCTCAAATAAAACCAAAACAAGAGGAGAGACAGAGCCACCAGAAGGTAGCAGAGGCAAACAGCCCAGACACGACAAAGCCTCGGCAAAGAGACCGCAGCTAGATGTGGTGGAGAGAAAGAGATGGTCCCAGCTTGTGACCATAAAATCCACCTGATCAGAAAGAGCTCAGCCAGTGATATTTTCTAAGTCCAAGAGCGTACGCAGCCAAGAAGGGCCTCCCCTCGCCATATAGTCACGGTAGCGATGGTCCCTTGTTACGCTGACTGCAATAGTCTCCGCCACAGTGTTTCTTTGGCTGGCCGCATATGCAAAACTCCATAGTGGGATCATATGCAACTTCAAAAAGATATTGTTAGTGATAGCATTATGCTCCGGGAACCTGTGTGGATATAGTAAAACATCTCGAGCAAGTTCATAGGATGATTCAAAGATAACATCCCCAAGCGCAGATTACTTGCACTTTCTACAGCCCAGAGTAAAGTGAGGATCTCGGCCTCCCTTCTCGATTGTGCCTGCGAGAAAGCTCTGCGACTATGGAACAAAGTGTTTCTTTCATGGTCACGGATTATCCATGCAGCACCAAATAGATTGTAATCCGGATGCCAAGATAGCCCAATATTGCATTTAACCGATCCTTGTGCAGGTTTTTTCCAGCCCACCGTGCTGTTGCTTTGGTGATTTACCTGCTCCGATTCCGGATTGTTCGCTATGTTGACTGTGGTCCATATGTGAGCATCTTCGCAGGCTTTATTGACAATGGCTTCTGGTTCATATCTGACGTTCTAAAATATCAGAGCATTGCGAGCTTTCCATAGCTGCCACAGGATCCAAGGGAATACCGACCTTACACTGTCCGGCAGTTTCCTGTTTTTGCTACAGGATACCAGGTGAAACACGTTCAGGAACACTGAATCACCGGAGAAACCTGCAGGAGGGATTGGAATGCCTGATAATTCCCACGTTTCCTTGGCATACGGGCAGATGAAAAGAGTGTGGCAGATGCTTTCCGAAGCCTGACCACAAGAAGGGCATGTAGTATCTAGAGAAATTCCGCGAGATCGAAGCCTCTCTTTCACAGCAATGGCGCCTGACAGAATACGCCACAGAAAATGGCGCAGTTTGGGAGGTGTTTTCACTTTCCAGATATCCCTCCAAAGTCTCTTTTCAAGTGGAGAAATAGCTTGCGCAGGAGGGTTGTCAATGTCCTGGATAGCTTCCAATAATCTATAACCACTTTGAGTAGAGTAATTGCCATGTTTTGTGAAGCCCCATTTATCAATATCAGGACGGCTCAGATTTGGTTTTAACTGCAAGATGTAGGCTGCATCTTCATCAGTGAACGTTTGGGTAACTCTGTCTCGAATCCACCAACCAGACCGAGGACAAATGAGGTCCGAAACCTTGAGGGTGAGGTCTACTATGCTATCTTGACGGTAGTTTGGAGGCCTAGAAGTTGTATCAATGATCCACTTTTCTGTCCAAACATTGGTGGAAGTACCATCTCCAATCACTATAGTCAGACCTTGTTTCAGCAGTTCTTTACCAAACATAATGCTACGCCAGCCGTACGAGGGCCGAGAGCCCAAACTGCTCTCCAGAAAAGTCGAGTTTCCAAAATATTTCGACTTGAAGATCCTGGCCAGTAGTGAGTCCGGCGAGTTAAAGATTCGCCATGCTTGTTTGGCGAGTAGGGCCTGGTTGAAACGACTGATATCATGAAATCCAAGGCCACCTTCTTCCTTTCTTCGGCATAGTTTTTGCCAAGCGACCCAAGAGATTTTACGTCTATTCTCACCACTGCTCCACCAGAACTCAATCATCAGACTTGTGAGCTTGGAACATAGAACCTTAGGTAATTTAAAACATGACATGGCGTATATCGGTAAGGCAAGGCATACTGATTTCATTAAAATCTCTTTACCTCCCTGTGAAATAGCTTTAGTGAACCAGCCTTGGAGCCTTCCTTGGAGTCGCTCCAGTATAAAGTTGAGTAGTTCCCTCTTAGATCCTTTGAAACACTCTGGTAAACCAAGATAGGAGTCATCCCCACCTTCTTTGTCAATGCCTAGAGTGTTAAAGACTTGGAGCTTCGTCTGAGCTGATATGTTGGCTCCGAAAATTACCGAAGACTTTTGTTTATTTATCAATTGCCCGGAAGCCTCCCCATAGAGAGATAGTATGCGCAGTACCTCATTTCTCTCTTCTGAGTTGGCTTTGCAAAGTAGCAAACTATCATCTGCGAACAGTAGATGGTGGACCGAAGGACCATCCGTAGATAAGCTAATCCCATGAATACTGCCAGCCCTTCCGCCTGATTCAGAGCATTCACTAGAGCTTCCGCGCACATGATGAAGATGAAAGGAGATAGAGGATCTCCTTGGCGAATGCCACGCTCCGGCTTAATAAAACAATGCGACCTACCGTTCAGTAGAACAGAGTACGAGACAGTAGAAATACAGGCCATGATCCATCTGATCCAAGTTCTATCGAAATTAAGCTTCTCCATGAGTGTTTCCACAAAACACCACTCCACACGATCATATGCTTTCTACATGTCGGTTTTTATAGCCATGAAGTTGTCTGCAATCTTCTTCTGAGTACGAAGCCCATGAACCAATTCATGCGCCACCAAGACATTGTCAGTTATTAGTCTACCAGACACGAAGGCACCTTGGGTATCTGATATAACTGCATGCATAACTCGCTTCAGACGAGAACAAAGTATTCCAGATATTATCTTGTAATGAACGGAACACAAGCTGATCGGACGCATATCTTTCATTTCTGTCGGGTTTTTAACTTTGGGTAGAAGGCAAATCTGCGTATGATTCCATCCAGGAGGAAGAATGGCTGTCGCAAAGAAGCGTTTGATTTCTGTCGAGAGGGCAGGGCCGACAATGTGCCAGTACCTTTGATAGAAGGCACCTGTTAACCCATCCTCTCCCGGAGAGCTGGAGCCCTTGATTCCGAAAGCCGCGGTCTTGATTTCTTCTTCAGATATCGGTGCGATAAGTACTTCATTCATCTCCGCAGTAACTCGTTCCGGGAAGCCAGCAAACAATGATTCCAAATCAAAGGGATTGGAGCTCATGAACAGCTCCCGAAAATAGTTTACTGCAATGTTGCCTTTCTCTCCTTCTGAAAATTGTTCTCTGCCTTCCTCATCTAGCAGCATTAAAACTCGGTTCATAATCTTCCTGCCCTTGACGCTATTATGGAAGAATCTCGTGTTTTTGTCCCCTTCTTTCAGCCATAATTCACGACACCGTTGGCGCCAAAACCTTTCTTCATCTTTATAGGCGCAGGCTAGTTCGATCTTCAGTCTTTTCATTAACTGAATGTTGGGATGGATCTTTGATAGTTCGCTTTCCAAGCAATTCTATAGCTTTTGGATCCTCGTCTGGGAGTTTGTGTTAGCCTTTCTTTTCCATTTCGCCATCTATTTCCTGCAACGTTCGATCCGTTCCATAATGCACCCATTTAGATCAGCTTCAGATCCTTCCCAGCCACGTTTGATGGCTTCCTCAAAGCCATCTCTGCCTATTAATCTCTTATCAAAATAGAACCGTCCTCTGCTCTTCTCTCCTTCATCTCTAGCAAAATTAGTTAGTAGAGGCCGATGGTCAGACGCCCAAAGGTTGAGATATTCAGCTTGTGATTTTGGGAATAAATCAAACCAACCATCATTCCCAAAACATCTGTCCAAACGACATTGGATCCATATCCTGTCTCTTATCCCTCCCCAAGACATATGATTTCCGGAACACTGAACTTCTCGTATCTTACAATTCGTCGCCATGTTCCTAAAATCCCAGAACGAGGATTCACTTCTTATCGCACCACCTAGCTTTTCGGATTTGTTCATCAGTTCATTGAAGTCACCGGTAAGAAACTGATATATCATGGTTTTTACCCAGTTTAGACCATGATATAGTTGTGTTTTTAGTGTCTTTTGTATTCGTTTAGAGTCTTTTACAGGTTTAATCAAGTTTGGAGCTAATTGGAGATATTTGGAGCATTTTGGGACTTTTGGGACGTTTTGGCCGAGAGCTTAAGTCACTGTCCGATTTATTGATCATGCATCGACCGACACACCTTGTGCATCGGTCGACACACTAGCGAGATGGGCCGTACGCGTCGGTTTAATGAAGATATGAAGATTTGCAAAGAAGCCCAAGATAGTTCCAGTATTTACACAGAAGCCCCATCCGAGATTATACCTATATATACTAGTTTTTGGTGTTTATTTTACCTACGCTTTGATACTAATAGCTAAGAGATTTCTAGAGTTTTTGGGGCTGATCTATTTCCTGTATTCACTTATTTTGGAGAAGATTTCGAACCCCTTTATCTATTTAATTTCTTATATGCAATCTATTATTTCTTTGATTATGTTTTCATTAATCATGTCTGAGTAGATCCATAGTTGAGTTTAGGGTTTCTCACATAGGATTTCATGACTTGCTAGACTTGTTCAAATTCAGTTAAGGATTCATAACTATATCTGTTCTTCAATTTAATTGTGCTTAAAGCTAGTTCTAACCTGATCAATTAGAATCTAGATCTTAGGTTGCTAAATACGTCACGGAAGTGGGGTTTAGGAATCTGAACTAATTAAATTGGGCAATTAAACTTTGCGCAAACGGAAGTTTGGTTTAGGATAATTGTGAACATATCAAACTTGGGATTAATGCTAGTTTAATCTGTTAGTTCTCGCAAACGAAAGTTTGGTTTGCTGCACTTAGGCTTAGAGAATTATCGCAAAGGAATTTGGTTAATTCTATATATGTGTTTTGAGTTCTAGAACTGTGCTTAATTAGATCCTTGCTGAATGAACTGTCTGCTTGTCTGATCTCCTGAGAATACCCTAGGCTTGACGCTTTTAGTTTATTGCTTCTCAACCGTTAATCTCTGCTACTGTTTACTTTCTTGCTTCGCAATTTATTTACTTCACCATCTGCTTATTTCTAGTATTAATCTCTACGTTTCTGTTTCTATTGAGACCAAGTGTCCCTGTGGATTCGATAGCCCTATATACTACTTTGACATTGCTGTTCACTTGCAGTTTAGAATAGGGTAAAACTTAGAACCTATCAAGTTTTTGGCGCTGTTGCCGGGGACTCTTAGAGTCTTCGATAGGACCGAACTTAGGGTTCCTACTAGAAATTTTTCTTTTTGTTTTTGTTCTTTTTCGTTTTTTTTTTTTTTGATTTTGCTAACTTTTTCTCTGATTTCTCTCTGTCGCAGGTACGAATTTCGCCTTGCGTCGATCGTTGCATCCCTTGCGTCGATCGTCACTAGGCGATTCTGAGATTGAATCGATCGTTGCACTGATAGCATCGATCGTTGCTGGACGATTACAGACAGTTTATGCCAACGCAGAAAACTCGAAGTAATCCGAACTCGAGCTTGCTTAATCTCGGACTAGAGGAACTTGGACGTCTATAGAGGACTATCAGAAGAGAAAAGAGAGAGAGAATGGTTCGAGAACGTCTGATATTGATACCAGATGCTGAAGGTACCCTGAGGGACCAAGATGACAACCCGTACAATGCTGCTGGGCATCGGGTTGATGCTGAAGGGAATGTCATCCCTGATCCTCCTGAGCAACAGCGACAGGATCTGAACCGAAACCAGGGTCAAGGACATGCCCAAGGTAGAGAGATGGTGGTTCATGAGAGGACACTAGCTGATTACAACAGACCTGATGAGTTTCATGCAAACCGAGCAGCTCTATTGCTTCCTGCTTTTGAGAGGAATGATTTTGAGGTAAAGACCATCTACTACCAGCTAATGAGACAGATTGCTTTTCATGGTCTTCAAGCAGAGCAGCCTATGGATCACATTGACAAGTTTGAAGACATAGTCACTGGCATGAAGTATGAAGGAGTATGCCCGGACTATCTGTTCCTTAAGCTATTTCCGCACAGTCTTGCTGGAGACGCTAGTGCATGGCTGAGACAACTGGCACCTGGTCAGTATACTACTTGGGCAGCCTTAAAGAGTGAGTTCCTGCGTCACTTTTATGATGATGCGCGCTCAGATCAGTCCAGACAGGACATACTCACTTTCTCCCAAGGAGCTGTGGAGCCCTTGAAGACTGCCTGGATGAGATTTAAGCAGTACCAGCGTGACTGTCCACACCATGGATTCACAGAAGTACAGCTGATTGGTATTTTCTTCAGAGGCATAGATCTCCCTTATCAGACTGCGCTGGATAATTCCAGTAATGCTAATTTCAACACCAGAACTCCTACACAAGCTAAGCAGTTGATTGAGAACCTGATTGGCAGCAACAGTTGCAAGACAATGGATGAAAGGAGGAAGAAATCTGGTGGAACTGTAGAGAATTCTGATATTGCTAATATAAGATCCAGATTGGACACAGTCTACAATCTCCTGACTAGTAAGAAAACTGTCCACTTTGCCCAAGATGTAGAGGTGATTCAGGCTGAGGAGGAAACTCAGGAAGAAGATGTGAATTTCATAGGAGGTTCTGGTTTCCAAGGTAATAGATTTGGTAATCAACAGGGGAACAGATTCTCCAATGGTGGACAGACTGGTGGTTTTCAGAAGACCTATGGACAAGGTACTCAGAGAACCTATGGATCTACATCCTATCAGACTCCTCCTGCACCTACAGCCCATGAGAGCAAAATGGAGGCTATGATGGAACAACTGATTGAGAGTCAGACCAAGATTTCTGTGGACTGCAACAAGAAGTTGGACGCTGTCTATGAAGACCTCAATGGAAAATTTGAGTCTCTGAGCACTCACATGAAGCAGTTGGACAGTCAGGTGAACCAGATGTCCAGCTCACTGAAGGGAAAAGGAGTGGCAGACACTCATGTTAAGGCCTGGTCTGTGTGCATTAATGATGGATCTCACCTAGGTGAAAGTTTTGAGCTAAGTACAGCTGAGTTGGTGACAGAACAGGAATTTTCGGATATTTGTGAAAAACTCTCGGGTGAAATCTGCTGCAGTGCGTCGATCGATGCAACATCTGTGCCGATCGATACAACCATCGGGATGGCAACGATCGACACACCCTTAGTGTCGGTCGTTGCAGGGCGTGAATGGACAGAACTGTCGGATGATAATGGCATAGATGCTGACTTGGAGCTTGATCGCCTATTCAATGGAGCCTCTGAGATTTCTCAACAGGAGATCTACGAACAGATTTTTAGACAACACTCCCCAGTGTCTGAAGTGATTAGGCAAGAGATTGAAGAGCTGAAGAAATTAGAAGGTATTGGTGAAGAATTGGAAGAAATTCCAACTTCTGATGATCCACCTTATCATCCATGTGTGCAAAGGTACCTGAACAAGATGTTGCCCCTGGATGATGATCTGAAAGACTGGGTGATAATAGTTCCTCAGCATATCAGTGATGTTCTGCTAACTAAGGTCCCGAAGAAGCTATCTGATCCTGGAGTCTTCGTGCTGGATTGTTCTATCTTTGAGGATAGTTTTAGACGCTCTCTGTGTGATTTAGGAGCTGCTGGAAGTTTGATGCCTTACTCTGTGGCAGAGAAGCTGGGTATGCTGGATTTTACTCCCACTAGGACTTCTCTTGTTCTAGCTGATCAGTCCATACGAGTTCCTGAAGGACTCCTTATGGACATTCCGGTGAGAGTTGGAAACTACTTAGTTCCAACGGACTTCCTTGTGCTGAAATATGATTGTGATCCGGATGAAGCATTATTGCTTGGGAGACCCTTTTTGGCTACAGCAGGAGCGTTGATTGATGTTAGGAACAGCCTGATAGACCTCTATCTGGGAGATGAACCACTGCACTATGAGATGGATAAGCTGCGAAAACCACTGATAGATGGGCAGACATTCACCATAAGGGACGCAGATTTTGAGCAGCCTGATCATACCATGGTTATAGATCCTGGAGCACATTTCACTCCATCTTTTCTTGGACATGAGCATTCCGCAACAGCCTACTCACCACCTTGGATGAGGAGACTTGAACAGAGACAGAAAAAGTCTCTGTCAGGACCTCCTGGTACTTGAAAATTCCCATCCGTCCGGTCAAGCTATTGACCTTAAACAAGCGCTGGGTGGGAGGCAACCCACCATTAGGTATTGGTGTTTTTCTACTTAATTTTTGGTGTTTTTGTTAGGATTTTACGTTTGTTTTTGTTTCTGGTGAGTTTATGTTTGCAGGTCTCGGTTAAATCGCAGTGCAACGATCGACGCACTTCTGTGTCGATCGTCACAACACGAAAGGAATCGCATTGCAGCGATCGTTGCGGTCCTGAGCAACGATCGACTATACACGGAAATCGCCTAGTAACGGTCGATGCACTTAGTGCAACGATCGATGCTTAGCGACAGAAGGTAACCCGACAGACATAATTTCACCTTTTCAATTTTTTATTTTCTTTTTACCGATCCTTCGCTGGACACTACTGGGGACAGTGTGTCTTAAGTGTGGGGGAGGTGCTACTGACTTTTGTTTTCTGTTTTCTTAAGAGTCAGTCCGTTTTTCAAAAAAATTTGTTTTATTGAGTCAAAATTGTTTAAGTAAGAAACTATGATTTTCTGAGAAGATTTACAAGACTTGCAGGAACTTAAGTAACCATTGGGATGAAGTTGCAGGATCTATCTCTGACTGTTAGAAAACCCCATCACAGATCAACCTACTGGGAACACCCACATCACTTCAGGTATCAGAGGATCCTTTACTGACTTCAACCTTAATACTGACTTAGATTTCTCACCTAAGGGCTTGGTATACTTTGTGTCGGATTCCCTTGTTAGTTCTGACACAGCCTGTAAACCTGTCCTATTTAGTTCCCTTCTCCCCTTCTGTAAAGTAAAAAAAAAAATATATATATAATAAACTGAGGATGAGTTAGTAACTCCGAAGTGGTCATGGGAATAGTAGCAAACACTATTATCTCTCATGTGATCCATGGAATGTGTCCAAAGTACACCCCATAACGGGAAGAACACTGATAAAAAAAAATAAAATGATACCCAGTGGGGAAAAATCAGTTGTTAAAGAAGGGAAAGAGAAGAAAGGGACTAGAGAAAGATAGTATGGTGGTCTAGAGCTGATAAGGTAAGAATCCATGTGCCCTTTGATCGATACTCCTTAGGTGAGACCGCACTTAAATACTTGCAGAAGTCAGTAGGGAGGATTTGAATGCTTGAATCTGATTGTGGAGTTTACCTAGGACAGTTGCTAAGTGTGGGGGAAGTACATTGTGGTCTTGATATCCTGTGATTGATTCTTGCAGTGGTTTACTAAGGGGAATCTGAGTATTGTAGCTTCTAGGATGAAATGAGTTTCTGAAGAGTTTTCAAACCTCTTCACCATGTTTTAGTTCTATGTTTTGCTTGAGGGCAAGCAAAGGCTAAGTGTGGGGGAGTTGATATATCATGGTTTTTACCCAGTTTAGACCATGATATAGTTGTGTTTTTAGTGTCTTTTGTATTCGTTTAGAGTCTTTTACAGGTTTAATCAAGTTTGGAGCTAATTGGAGATATTTGGAGCATTTTGGGACTTTTGGGACGTTTTGGCCGAGAGCTTAAGTCACTGTCCGATTTATTGATCATGCATCGACCGACACACCTTGTGCATCGGTCGACACACTAGCGAGATGGGCCGTACGCGTCGGTTTAATGAAGATATGAAGATTTGCAAAGAAGCCCAAGATAGTTCCAGTATTTACACAGAAGCCCCATCCGAGATTATACCTATATATACTAGTTTTTGGTGTTTATTTTACCTACGCTTTGATACTAATAGCTAAGAGATTTCTAGAGTTTTTGGGGCTGATCTATTTCCTGTATTCACTTATTTTGGAGAAGATTTCGAACCCCTTTATCTATTTAATTTCTTATATGCAATCTATTATTTCTTTGATTATGTTTTCATTAATCATGTCTGAGTAGATCCATAGTTGAGTTTAGGGTTTCTCACATAGGATTTCATGACTTGCTAGACTTGTTCAAATTCAGTTAAGGATTCATAACTATATCTGTTCTTCAATTTAATTGTGCTTAAAGCTAGTTCTAACCTGATCAATTAGAATCTAGATCTTAGGTTGCTAAATACGTCACGAAAGTGGGGTTTAGGAATCTGAACTAATTAAATTGGGCAATTAAACTTTGCGCAAACGGAAGTTTGGTTTAGGATAATTGTGAACATATCAAACTTGGGATTAATGCTAGTTTAATCTGTTAGTTCTCGCAAACGAAAGTTTGGTTTGCTGCACTTAGGCTTAGAGAATTATCGCAAAGGAATTTGGTTAATTCTATATCTGTGTTTTGAGTTCTAGAACTGTGCTTAATTAGATCCTTGCTGAATGAACTGTCTGCTTGTCTGATCTCCTGAGAATACCCTAGGCTTGACGCTTTCAGTTTATTGCTTCTCAACCGTTAATCTCTGCTACTGTTTACTTTCTTGCTTCGCAATTTATTTACTTCACCATCTGCTTATTTCTAGTATTAATCTCTACGTTTCTGTTTCTATTGAGACCAAGTGTCCCTGTGGATTCGATAGCCCTATATACTACTTCATGTCTGTGCAATCTGATGTTCCCCAACTTATCCCACACCAACTTACGTTTTTCTTTCACTGGATCTCCATAAACGCAAGTAAGATAAAATTCAATAGTACCCAAAGCAATTTTCAAGTCGATGATTCTATTATCAGCATACAGAATCTCCACTTTATAAACCTTTTTCCAAAGAACAGCCAATCCACCACTCAAGCCTACTGGATCGACTGTAAAACACTCAGCATATCCTAACTGTTCCTTCAAACCCTCCACATACACACGCTTTTGTTTAGTTTCCATCAAAAAAAGAAAATCCGGGAAGAATCGCCGACGAAGCTCCCGCATGTACTGAGCTGTCTCGGGGCTTCCATCTCCTTGACAGTTCCAACTCAGTATGCTCATTGGGATGGCAGCGGCTTCAAACCGGAAGCCACCGAAAGATTGGAGTTTTTTGGACCTTTTTTGCTTGACGCAGGCAGATGGTCCGCAGCCTTTCTTTTTGAGGAGTTGATGGAGTTATTTGCTTCATCTGTGGTTGAATCAGACTGAGTGTCTATAGGTGTAGAGAGAGATCGTGTCTTTCTCCTCCACGACGGAGGGCGCTTTCTGTGCTTCTTCACTGCCAGTACAGTCCCGGCAATAGAGGGCTTTTCAGCCCCCACATTGAAACCCGTAGGATCCTCGACATGGAACGAAGAAGAAGCACTGTGAGAGGGAGATGCAGCCGTCTCCAGAAGCTTCTCATGCTGTAAAGCAGGAGCCGATACTTGTGGACTGGGCCATTGTAATCTTCTTTCCATGGTGTTGTAGTTAAACACATGTCCCTTGCCTTTGTCCAGGTCAGTAGTGATTTTCATTAGGCTAACCGATAGAGTAGACTTTGCCTCATCAATTGACTGCCTCACTCTCTGAATCCTGGCATTCCGTTCAGTCTCATTAGAGTGTGAAACATACTGCATAGCCATCTTCCGATCTTGTTCCGTGAGCTCTGGAAAAAGAGGGGGGAAACCAGGTGGAGCATCCAGAAACTTGGCTGAAGGTTCTTTCGATTTTGATGGTTCATTGTAAGTTGGTTTGGCTTGAAGGTTACCTTGGCTGGTACTGGTCGGCACTCTGTTTTTCTTGTGCCACGGGCATGACAGTCTTTCATGTGTCAACCGTTGAGAGTGAAAGCAGCGCTTGTGTACCTTTTCGTACTCGAATTCAATGACCACTATTTCACCAGATGGTAAAATCAGTTGTTTAGCAGCTGTAGCTGGATTCTTGATAGGCTCAGAGTTTTAATCCCTATTCTAAACTGCAAGTGAACAGCAATGTCAAAGTAGTATATAGGGTTATCGAATCCACAGGGACACTTGGTCTCAATAGATCAGAACAGTAGAGACTAATACTAGAAATAAGCAATGTGATTGAATTAAAAGAGGTGCGAGAAAGTAAATCAGTAGCAGAGATTAACGGTTGTGGAAGCAAGTAATTAAAAGCGTCAAGCCTAGGGTATTCTCAGGAGATCAGACAAGCAGACAGTTCATTCAGCAAGGATCTAATTAAGCACAGTTCTAGAACTCAAAACACAGATATAGAATTAACCAAATTCCTTTGCGATAATTCTCTAAGTCTAAGTGCAGCTAACCAAACTTTCGTTTGCGAGAACTAACAGATTAAACTAGCATTAATCCCAAGTTTGATATGTTCACAATTATCCTAAACCAAACTTCCGTTTGCGCAAAGTTTAATTGCCCAATTTAATTAGTTCAGACTCCTAAACCCCACTTCCGTGACGTATTTAGCAACCTAAGATCTAGATTCTAATTGATCAGGTTAGAACTAGCTTTAAGCACAATTAAATTGAAGAACAGATATAGTTTGAATCCTTAACTGAATTTGAACAAGTCTAGCAAGTCATGAAATCCTATGTGAGAAACCCTAAACCTAACTAGGAATCTACTCAGACATAGATAATGAAAACATAATCATGGAATGAATAAATTGCATAAAAGAATAATAGTAAAAGGGGTTCGAAATCTTCTCCAAATACAGATGAAGTAATAGGTTCAGATCAGCCCCAAAAGCTCTAAAAATCCTCTGCTCTTAATTATGAAAGCGTAAGTAAAATAAACACCAAAATCCTCTATATATAGGCCTAATCTCGGCTGGGGCTTCTGTGTAAATACTGGAACTATCTTGGGCTTCTTTGCAAATCTTCATATCTTCATTAAACCGACGCGTACGGCCCATCTCGCTAGTGTGTCGACCGATGCACAAGGTGTGTCGGTCGATGCATGATCAATAAATCGGACAGTGAGTTAAGCTCTCGGCCAAAACGTCCCAAAAGTCCCAAAATGCTCCAAATATCTCCAATTAGCTCCAAACCTGATTAAACCTGTAAAAGACTCTAAACAAAGACAAAAGACACTAAAAACACATCTATATCATGGTCTAAAATGGGTAAAAACCATGATATATCAACTCCCCCACACTTAGCCTTTGCTTGCCCTCAAGCAAAACATAGAACTAAAACATGGTGAAGAGGTTTGAAAACTCTTCAGAAACTCATTTCATCCTAGAAGCTACAATACTCAGATTCCCCTTAGTAAACCACTGCAAGAATCAATCACAGGATATCAAGACCACAATGTACTTCCCCCACACTTAGCAACTGTCCTAGGTAAACTCCACAATCACATTCAAGCATTCAAATTCTCCCTACTGACTTCTGCAAGTATTTAAGTGCGGTCTCACCTAAGGAGTATCGATCAAAGGGCACATGGATTCTTACCTTATCAGCTCTAGACCACCATACTATCTTTCTCTAGTCCCTTTCTTCTCTTTCCCTTCTTTAACAACTGATTTTTCCCCACTGGGTATCATTTTATTTTATTTATCAGTGTTCTTCCCGTTATGGGGTGTACTTTGGACACATTCCATGGATCACATGAGAGATAATAGTGTTTGCTACTATTCCCATGACCACTTCGGAGTTACTAACTCATCCTCAGTTTATTATTTTTTTTTTACTTTACAGAAGGGGAGAAGGGAACTAAATAGGATAGGTTGACAGGTTGTGTCAGAACTAACAAGGGAATCCGACACAAAGTATACCAAGCCCTTAGGTGAGAAATCTAAGTCAGTATTAAGGTTGAAGTCAGTAAAGGATCCTCTGATACCTGAAGTGATGTGGGTGTTCTCAGTAGGTTGATCTGTGATGGGGTTTTCTAATAGTCAGAGATAGATCCTGCAACTTCATCCCAATGGTTACTTAAGTTCCTGCAAGTCTTGTAAATCTTCTCAGAAAATCATAGTTTCTTACTTAAACAATTTTGACTCAATAAAACAAAATTTTTTTTGAAAAACGGACTGACTCTTAAGAAAAAAGAAAACAAAAGTCAGTAGCACCTCCCCCACACTTAAGACACACTGTCCCCAGTAGTGTCCAGCGAAGGATCGGTAAAAAGAAAATAAAAAATTGAAAAGGTGAAATTATGTCTGTCGGGTTACCTCTGTCGCTCAGGCATCGACCGATGCACTAAGTGCATCGACCGTTGCTTGGCGATTTTCGTGTATGGTCGATCGTTGCTCAGGACCGCAACGATCGCTGCAATGTGATTCCTTTCGTGTTGTGACGATCGACACAGAGGTGCGTCGATCGTTGCACTGCGAATTATCCGAGACCTGCAAACAGAAACTCACCAGAAACAAAAACAAACGTAAAATCCTAACAAAAACACCAAAAATTAAGTAGAAAAACACCAGTACCTAATGGTGGGTTGCCTCTCACCCAGCGCTTGTTTAAGGTCAATAGCTTGACCGGACGGATGGGAATTTTCAAGTAGAGGGTGCAGCATCCAGAGGCAAAATCTGACCTCTTGGAATCTCGGCCTTAGCCCAATAGTGTTTTACCCTCTGCCCATTAACAGCAAACTCATTACCTTCCTTGCCAATTAAAATGACAGCTCCATATGGACGCACTTCTTTGATCGTGTAGGGTCCAGACCATCTTGATTTCAGCTTGCCTGGAAACAAATGCAAGCGAGAATTGTACAACAGTACCTGATCGTTAGGCTTAAATCGTCTGGAGACAATCTTTTTGTCATGATAAGTCTTAGTCCTTTCCTTGTACAACTTTGAGTTCTCATAGGCAAAATGTCTAATCTCATCCAACTCATTGAGCTGTATCAATCTCCTCTCTGCAGCTGGTTTGAGGTCAAAGTTCATCTGTTTTACAGCCCATGCTGCCTTGTGCTCAAGTTCTACTGGCAGATGACATGCTTTCCCATACAGCAAATGGAATGGAGTAGTCCCCAATGGCGTTTTAAATGCAGTCCTGTAGGCCCATAAAGCATCATCAAGCTTAGCTGCCCAATCTTTCCTTGTCTTCCCGACTGTCTTCTCCAGGATTTCCTTGATTTGTCTGTTAGAAACTTCTACCTGTCCACTAGTCTGTGGGTGATAAGGAGTAGCAACTCGGTGATGCACTCCATGCTTCTTCAGAAGCTTCTCAAAAACCTTATTAATAAAGTGAGATCCTCCATCACTAATAACTATCTGAGGTACTCCAAATCTAGGGAATATGATGGATTTAAATAGCTTAATGACTACTGAAGAGTCATTGGTTGGACTAGCTATTGCTTCTACCCATTTAGAAACATAATCAACAGCAACTAATATGAATTTATTCCCATAAGATGAGGGAAAGGGACCCATAAAGTATATGCCCCAGCAATCAAAAACCTCAACCTCAAGAATGAAATTCTGAGGCATTTCATGCTTCCTGCTGATTTTCCCTCTCCTCTGGCAGGCATCACAATGAGAAATAAAGGAGTGAGTATCAGCGAACATTGTAGGCCACCAGAAACCTGCTTGCAAAACCTTAGACACAGTCTTAAATGTAGCAAAATGTCCTGCATAATCTGATCCGTGACAGTGGAAAAGGATATCTGGAACCTCCGACTCAGCAACACATCTTCTATAAAGGCCATCTGAACAATGCTTATAGAGGTAAGGTTCATCCCAATAGTACCTCCTAAGTTCTCTGAATAACCTCTTCTTTTCATATCCTTTTAGATTATCTGGTTCAGTCTCTGCAGCTAGATAATTGGCTATGTCTGCATACCATGGTCGATCATTTGTTGTGACAGCATTAATCTCGAACTCATGCCTTCCAATACGTATCGTGAAAGTTTCTGCGTCTGTATCCGCGCTGCAACGATCGTCACAGTCGGATGTATCGATCGTCGCTGTCCCGATAGATGCATCGATCGACGCTGACGTAGCATCGATCGACGCAACGCGATTAATCCGACAGTTCTGCAGATTTCTGTCCAAATCTGTCTCACAGATTGTCCCAACCATATTGACGTTTTCTTCAGGCAAATAGTCATTAATTGGCACGTCCTCCTCAACTAGCATCCTCGAAAGATGGTCAGCAACTCCATTCTCAACCCCTTTCTTATCTCTCACTTCAATATCAAATTCCTGAAGCAACAGGATCCATCTCAACAATCTTGGCTTAGCATCCTTCTTCTGCATCAGATACTTCAGGGCTGAATGATCAGTGTGGACAATCACCTTGGAGCCAACAAGATAAGAGCGAAATTTCTCAAATGCAAAGACAACTGCCAGCAACTCCTTCTCTGTAGTGGCATAGTTTCTTTGTGCATCATCCAGTGTCCTACTGGCATAATAGATAGAATGAAGCTTTCTATCTTTCTTTTGTCCAAGAACAGCTCCTACAGGATAATCACTTGCATCACACATTACTTCGAAAGGCAAATCCCAATCCGGTGGCTGAACTATGGGAGCACTCACTAATGCCTGCTTGATCTGTTCAAATGCAGTTTGACAATCTGTAGTGAACTCAAATTTGGTGTCTTTGCACAGCAAAGCAGTTAGTGGCCTAGCAATCCTACTAAAATCCTTGATGAACCGTCTATAGAAGCCAGCATGTCCAAGAAAGCTTCTAATAGACTTAACAGAATCAGGTGCCTGCAGGTTGGTCATCACCTCGATTTTAGCGCGGTCCACCTCTATTCCTGCTTCGGACACTTTATGTCCAAGCACAATGCCATCTCTGACCATGAAATGACACTTCTCCCAGATAAGAACTAAGTGCTTCTCTTCACATCTTTTCAGAACCTTACACAGATTATCTAAACATTCATTATAGGATGATCCATATGCTGAGAAATCATCCATGAATACTTCCATAAAATCCTCAATCATATCTGTGAATATGGACAACATGCATCTCTGGAAAGTGGTTGGTGCATTGCAGAGTCCAAAAGGCATCCTACGGTAAGCAAAAGTCCCATATGGACAAGTAAAAGTGGTCTTTCCCTGATACTCTGGATGGATGGGAATCTGAAAGAAACCTGAGTAGCCATCTAAGAAGCAGTAGTAAGGATGATTTGCTAACCTTTCGAGCATCTGATCAATAAACGGTAAAGGAAAATGATCTTTCCTAGTAGCAGCATTAAGCTTCCTGTAGTCTATGCACATCCTGTGTCCTGTCACAGTCCTAGTAGGTATCAGCTCGTTCTTCTCATTCTTCACCACTGTAACACCACCCTTCTTTGGCACTACATGGACTGGACTCACCCAATCACTATCAGAGATAGGATATATAATTCCAGCGTCAAGGAGTTTCATAATCTCCTTTTTGACTACTTCCTGCAGATTAGGATTAAGTCTCCTCTGATGTTTGATTGATGTCTTGGACTCATCCTCAAGATGTATCCGGTGCATGCACAGCTCTGGTGAGATACCTGAAATATCATTAAGGGTATAGCCAAGAGCTTAGCGATGCTTGCGCAGCTTGCTTAGCAGTAAGGTGAGCTCTGCGTTGTTCAGGCTAGCATTAACAATCACTGGGTATGTTGAATTAGGTCCAAGAAAAGCGTACCTTAGCCCGGATGGAAGTTGTTTCAGATCTATTTTCGGAGCCTTTTCTTCTGTCCAGTCTCTGTCGTCTTGCAACGATCGATTCTTAGATGGTGTCGATCGTTGCATTTCCGCGTCAGACACTTCTACTTGCATTGCAACCTCGACAGAATCCATCAATCTTGTATAGCACATCGCAGGCTCGTCCTGTAGGTATTCCAACTCCAAAATAGAACTCAGTAAAGCCCTTTCTAGTGGGTCCTCAGCCTGTGATTGATGGAAGTACTCTGCAGCTAAATCACCCAATGTGTCCACATAAAAGGTTTGCCCGTCGATGGTTGGTCTCTTTACCAGTTTGTTCATGTCAAAACTCATCTTCAGATCTCCCACATTTAGAACTATTTTGCCTCCTTGACAGTCAATCATCGCACCAGCTGTTGCTAAGAAAGATCTGCCTAGAATCAATGGGTCTTTTGGCTCCTGTCCATATTGTAGAACCACAAAATCAGTTGGGATTACGCACTTGCCAACTATTATAGGCACATCCTCTATTACTCCTTCGGGAATCCTGACTGATCTGTCTGCCAAAACCAGTGATATCCTAGTTGGTATAAAATCTGTCATCCCTAGTATTTTAGCAACTGAAAGGGGCATCAGATTTACACTGGAGCCAAGATCACATAGGGACCTTTCGAACCTCTCCTTGTAGATAGCACAATCCAATACGAAGCTGCCTGGATCTTTTAATTTCTCTGGAATTCTGCCTTGAACCACTGCACTACATACTTCATTGAGTATCATTATACTTTCTTCATCAGACCATTTTCCAGAAATTGCATCCTTAAGGCATCTCTTCATCATGGGGGAAGTTTCAATGGAATCCAGCAAAGGTACTTCAACCTTTACCTTCTTTATGAACTCCTTCCATTTTGCATACTGCCTATCATTCTTAGCTTTTCTGGAGTTCTTGGGATAAGGTACCTTAGGCTTGATACCCTTTCAGCCGACTGTTTTGGGTTTTCAGCACTCGAACTTTCTGCAGTCTCCTTGTGTCGATCGTTTCTCTTATAGCACCGATCGATGCTAGGCGACTTTGTTACGACCTCCGGTTCCTTGATTTCGCTTGGCAACGATCGTTGCTTAGATGCATCGATCGATGCGCGGCGAATATCGCGTATCTCATCTTCCAACTCTTCAATTTCCACGAGTTCCTCAACGCTCAACTGCTTTTTCTGGCCAGATGACCGCTCCTTACCACTTCTCAATGTCACGGCGTTGCATTGGTACTTAGGATTGGCATCAGTCCTTCCCGGGAGATATCCCTCTTCCCTTTGAGCATGTCCAGCAGTTCTTGCAACCTTAGCATCAAGCTCTTTCATGTGTGTGTTCAGACTCTCAAACTTCCCATTCAGCTCCCTGTAGATTGTATCCATTTTCGCGTCAGCATCTGCTGCGTACTTAGTCTGACTCTCCATTATCTGTCGTAGCATCATCTCTACTTTACTATCAGACTCGTTGGCTTTCTTAAAACCACCTTGCTGAACTCCATTTGAGAATCTGTTTCCCTGTTGACTTCTAAATCTACTACCTTGGAAACCAGAACTTCCCATGTAATTCACTTCTTCTTCCTGAGTGTCCTCCTCAGTCTGAATTACCTCTACATCCTGGGTAGAGTGGACAGCTTTCTTACTTGTTAGGAGATCGTACACTGTGTCTAGCCTAGATCTAATCTCAGTCATGTTAGAATCCTCTATACTTCCACCGGATTTCTTTCTTTTTTCATCTATAGACTTGCAACTGTAGCTGTTAATAAGGTTCCCAATCAACTGCTTAGCTTGTGTAGGAGTCCTGGTGTTGAAATTAGCATTACTGGAATTATCCAGCGCAGTCTGATAAGGGAGATCTATGCCTCTGAAGAAAATACCAATCAGCTGTACTTCTGTGAATCCATGGTGTGGACAGTCACGCTGATACTGCTTAAATCTCATCCAGGCAGTCTTCAAGGGCTCCACAGCTCCTTGGGAAAAGGTGAGTATGTCCTGTCTGGACTGATCCGAGCGCGCATCATCATAAAAGTGATGCAGGAACTCACTCTTTAAGGCTGCCCAAGTAGTATACTGACCAGGTGCCAGTTGTCTCAGCCATGCACTAGCGTCTCCAGCAAGACTGTGCGGAAATAGCTTAAGGAACAGATAGTCCGGGCATACTCCTTCATATTTCATGCCAGTGACTATGTCCTCAAACTTGTCAATGTGATCCATAGGCTGCTCTGCTTGAAGACCATGAAAAGCAATTTGTCTCATCAGCTGGTAGTAGATGGTCTTTACCTCAAAATCATTCCTCTCAAAAGCAGGAAGCACTAGAGCTGCTCGGTTTGCATGAAACTCATCAGGTCTGTTGTAGTCAGCCAGTGTCCTCTCATGAACCACCATCTCTCTACCTTGGGCCTGTCCTTGACCCTGGTTTCGGTTCAGCTCCTGTTGCTGTTGCTCAGGAGGATCAGGGATGACATTCCCTTCAGCATCAACCCGATGCCCAGCAGCATTGTACGGGTTGTTATCTTGGTCCCTCAGGGTACCTTCAGCATCTGGTATCAAGATCAGTCGTTCTCGTACCATTCTCTCTCTCTTTTCTCTTCTGATAGTCCTTTCTAGACGTCCAAGTTCCTGTAGTCCGAGATTAAGCAAGCTCGAGTTCGGATTACTTCGAGTTTTCTGCGTTGGCATAAACTGTCTGTAATCGTCCAGCAACGATCGATGCTATCAGTGCAACGATCGATTCAATCTCAGAATCGCCTAGTGACGATCGACGCAAGGGATGCAACGATCGACGCAAGGCGAAATTCGTACCTGCGACAGAAAGAAACAGAGAAAAAGTTAGTAAAATATAAAAACAAAACGAAAAAAAAGCAAAAACAAAAAGAAAAATTTCTAGTAAAAACCCTAAGTTCGGTCCTATCGAAGACTCTAAGAGTCCCCGGCAACGGCGCCAAAAACTTGATAGGTTCTAAGTTTTAATCCCTATTCTAAACTGCAAGTGAACAGCAATGTCAAAGTAGTATATAGGGTTATCGAATCCACAGGGACACTTGGTCTCAATAGATCAGAACAGTAGAGACTAATACTAGAAATAAGCAATGTGATTGAATTAAAAGAGGTGCGAGAAAGTAAATCAGTAGCAGAGATTAGCGGTTGTGGAAGCAAGTAATTAAAAGCGTCAAGCCTAGGGTATTCTCAGGAGATCAGACAAGCAGACAGTTCATTCAGCAAGGATCTAATTAAGCACAGTTCTAGAACTCAAAACACAGATATAGAATTAACCAAATTCCTTTGCGATAATTCTCTAAGTCTAAGTGCAGCTAACCAAACTTTCGTTTGCGAGAACTAACAGATTAAACTAGCATTAATCCCAAGTTTGATATGTTCACAATTATCCTAAACCAAACTTCCGTTTGCGCAAAGTTTAATTGCCCAATTTAATTAGTTCAGACTCCTAAACCCCACTTCCGTGACGTATTTAGCAACCTAAGATCTAGATTCTAATTGATCAGGTTAGAACTAGCTTTAAGCACAATTAAATTGAAGAACAGATATAGTTTGAATCCTTAACTGAATTTGAACAAGTCTAGCAAGTCATGAAATCCTATGTGAGAAACCCTAAACCTAACTAGGAATCTACTCAGACATAGATAATGAAAACATAATCATGGAATGAACAAATTGCATAAAAGAATAATAGTAAAAGGGGTTCGAAATCTTCTCCAAATACAGATGAAGTAATAGGTTCAGATCAGCCCCAAAAGCTCTAAAAATCCTCTGCTCTTAATTATGAAAGCGTAAGTAAAATAAACACCAAAATCCTCTATATATAGGCCTAATCTCGGCTGGGGCTTCTGTGTAAATACTGGAACTATCTTGGGCTTCTTTGCAAATCTTCATATCTTCATTAAACCGACGCGTACGGCCCATCTCGCTAGTGTGTCGACCGATGCACAAGGTGTGTCGGTCGATGCATGATCAATAAATCGGACAGTGAGTTAAGCTCTCGGCCAAAACGTCCCAAAAGTCCCAAAATGCTCCAAATATCTCCAATTAGCTCCAAACCTGATTAAACCTGTAAAAGACTCTAAACAAAGACAAAAGACACTAAAAACACATCTATATCATGGTCTAAAATGGGTAAAAACCATGATATATCAATTCTCAACATTAAACACCACCCTTGCTCGAATATAATCCTTGACCTGGGATACTTTTGGATCATACGCTATTTCCTCCACATGACCTATCTTTGACGCCAGGGTATTCATGGTTTCCAAGGTAAAGTGGTTCACCGGTATGTGTTTTATGCGAATCCATACCTCCATTGTCGTGAGAAAGTCCCTTGGTAACGATGAGGACCAACGTTCAAGTAACATTGTCCAATGGTTATAGGACCACGGACGATCTTTTAGCACGGTGACTAGATCTTCTTCCCGTTGGAAGATGAATTGAAAACGGTCTCTTGACAACGCGATACCTCTGACTCTACCGTACACACGCCAGGCGGTAGGCATATATTCTATCATCTTTTGCATCGACTGGCATTCCGGGTTCAACAGGCGTCCCAGCAGACTGTTAGCATTTTCGTCGATGACCCTGAACTGTGGACTATCAGGGAGTATAATCGGGTCGTCATCGATGATTTTCATGGAGTTAAGCGCCTTATGCAGATTCTCAGCCATGGTTGATAGCACTTCAGATACGCAGAAGCGGCGGTCTTGCTGGCTTGGGATATCCTCTGTCGACGGTGGTGACTGGTTATACGAGATATCTTTTGCGTAATGAAAGGAGAATTGATTGGTTAATGAGTGGTAATTTTCCATAATGTTTTGGCTTGATGAGCAAGTGGATACAAATTAGGAAATAGGCAGGACAGAAAAGGAATACTCTTGAAAGACAGAATAATTGATTAACCACGTAGAAGGCAATTGCCTTATATGATACCGTTGCACATACGCCGGCGGGATTTCCTTACACCACACAGGATTGCCTTATATGATACCGTATGTAACTTTACCTTCTAAGGTGGGATGTAATTTACTAAGTGATCCTAAATGTATAAGGACTACATTGATGGAATATTGTTTTGATTTCTTCTAGTAGTAGTCATTGGCAGTGGTTAATTTATAATTACATTAAAATACGATTCTAGTACTTTTATTCATTAACACCATGGCCATGGCTAGTTTGGAATTCATTAACACTATATTCAGAATTAGAAACAACAATGATACGATAATCGCTTAGTATAACAGAGTATTACCAGTATTACCACCAGAAGAAAAACCTGAAATATAGTCAATAGTTTTCAATAGAAAAGCCTGTCATGCAAGTCACAATAGTTAAGGCCTGTCATGCAAGTGACAATCGAAATGCTAAAATTACAATCGTCCAAACATCAACCACTGAAGTGATTGTCTCGGCCGCCTCTTGTTTTGAGTCCTCTTCTTCTTTCTTCTTTCTCCTGTCGATGGGTACCTGTTAGTTCTCTTCCTTCCCCTCGTTTTTGGTTTCTCGGGTGGTAGTATCTGCAAATTTCTGATGTCCTCCGGAACATCCCACTCTGACATATCTGGCACTAAATAAATTGTCCTGTGATATGCCAATGCCCATAACTCCATCCAATAATATTTCGAAGACAACTCATGCAGTTCCATATCTCTATCCTTAGGTCTATTGGGATCCTTTTTGAGTTTAATGAAAGCGGCAAGTGCATGGACACAAGGGTGCCTTTCAATATCAAAGAACCTGCAACTGCACGACTTCGACATCAAGTTCACCATATAAGGCTTCCCATCGCTTCCGGTGACATCATACAGAAGCTCGAAACTATTTAACACCGTGACAATTAATGCTTCAGCTTGTATCCAAAGATCATGAACATGGTTCTCCACTAAAGGCACTACCTTGTTATCATCTGTTCCGGCCACTATCTCCTTCCGATGTTCGTTAAACCATTTCGAAATTCTCTTTAAAATCGCATCTAGCAAGGGTATTAATGCGTACCTCCTGGCCTCTTTAAAAGTTTTGTTCAAAGACTCAACAGTGTTGCTTGTCTCTAAGTTGTACCTTTCTCCTGGAAAACAACATTTTGCCCATTTTTCTTTCACGGTAGTCTTTTCCAGATACTCGGTAGCACTAGGGAATCTCGACTTAAAAGAACTATAAGCGGCTTCGAACTCAACCACCGTGTAAAGAGCGCTCATCTCCATGAATCTTTCATAAACTGTCTCTTTGTTCACATTAGAAGCATGGGCTTTCACATTTTGCGACAAATGCCAAACACAGTACCCATGATGAGCTTGAGGATACACATTAGCTATGGCATCAATGAGGCTAGCATTCCTGTCACTCACGAACACCAATTCAGAAGAGTCTGCAATCACGGTTTTCAGCACCTCAAAAAACCAAGTCCAACTTTCAGTTTTCTCACCATCAATTATCGCAAAGGCTATGGGATAATTATGGCGATTAGGATCCTGAGCTGAAGCAAAAACTAGGCAACCACCATAACCATTTTTAAGAAATGTTGCATCCACGACTAGAACTTTCCTCATCACTTGAAACCCTTCAATGCTGGCTCCGAGAGCTACGAAGAGGTACTTGAATTTATTCTGCTCATCCAATTTCACACACGTTACTGTACCTGGATTCACCTTCTCTAACATGTACAAATAACAGTACATCATCTCATAGCTTCCTTCCGAACTACCGCGCAAATCACGAACAACTTCGTTTTTTCCCCTCAACGCGGTGGAGTACGATACGTCAACACCAATTTTTGTCTTAACAAGATCCATGATGATCTTTGGAGAGGAAGTTTCCATTTGTCTCGGGTAATCATCATGCAAAATAGATGCAACCAACTGAGGTGTGCCTTTCCTCTTCGCGTTGCTTTCACTCTGACTACTTCGACTGCATGAATGCATATTAGTGTATGTCCTAATTGAGAAAATAGGAGTCTCTCCAACCTTTCCAGCTCTTAGACTCCATTTGCAGCTTCGTACACGACATTTTAACACTAATCTCATCCTGTCCGACTTCTTTACTACATAACCAAAACACTCATTAAATGCCCCTCTATCCACCAAATCTTGCAAAAATGCTTTACTTGGAAATTCTTGACGCACATAAAAACCCAAACGGTCTTCCCATGCCTCTATAAACTGACTGGGTTTAACAACAGGTGGCGGCTCGACATATCTATCATAGCTATCCGATATATCCACACCCACATCACGTGGTAAATCATCCTCAACCTCAACCTCAGCCTCATCCTCTACTGCCTCCTGTTGTGGTTCTTGTACTGCGTTTTCCTTTTCTACGTACAGAGTTATGGCTTGAGCTTCGATTTCAACATCTTTTGACTGCAACTCCTCATAGTTCATACCAATAGAACTTTTGTCCACTCTCGACACTTTCTCGGGCAGTTCCGATACATTGATGACCTCCACATACAAAACACATCTACGGTTATCTTTATCCATGGACGTTAGGTAAACACAAAGATCCTCATCATCAGAAATAGTAAACTCTTCCTCACAACCCACCAGCAATGGAAAGTAACTCAAACGCAGCTTAACCTTACTTACATCTAGCCTAAGCTTCTTATATATCCTCTCTTCCATCATCAACAATGTCATCTCCTCCACTGATATCTTCAACAACAAACTATACATCCGACTTTGACATTTAAAATGTATGATGGCGTTGTTGCTCATTGTATACTGCAAAACAATTAAAAAAAACAGAATCAGTGCTAGTAGTATTACTAGTACTACCCAATATTATCACGAGTATTACCAGTGTTACCTAGTAATATTACCAGTGTTAGTTACTTGTATTACCAGTGTTACATAGTTATCCACTACCTAGTATTACCCAGTACTACTATTGGTACCCAATATCGCCATATTCTCCAATATTTTCTCGGATTCGATTTTGATTCATCCACCGAGAAATTGGCTTCTAATCTACCACCCACGACACAATATGATTCTATCAAGAACCTACCACCCACCAAAGTACATATAACTGTAATGTGCAACCAAATTGAATCCGAGAATCCCTAGATTTTCTATTCCCAATTTATTCACAAATTTGAGCTGAAATCAATCGAAAAACAGCTTCTATTAGCTTAATTAGTAACTTGCAATGATTTATGAGTGAAATGCAGCTTGAATTGGAGGTTTCTGGCGAGTTTCTGGCCGCCGGCGACGGTTATGGATATCGCCGGCGTGAGCTCAATCAGAGAAGGAGAAGAAGTGAGTTCTTTTTTTTTCCCGATTTTTTTTAATAATGAAAACATAAATTAAATTAAAATAGTAAGGGTAGAATGGTTAGCACAACATTTCATTAAAAGGCTGAGGGACATGTGGATTAAGGAGGGGCATAGAAGATTATTTTTTGAAAAAGAGGGGCATAGCAGCCATTGTTTCTTATAAATCTGCCTCTAAAATCCACATAAATTGTAAATCCGGATAATTTAAAAACATTAATGAATTCTTAATTAACTACTAGACGAAGAGAACTTCTACAAGTACTATACTGTTTAAAATTTCTTTTTCAATACTTGTTAATGGGAAATCATTTAGGAATTATTAAAGTTCTATTATGTCTGTGTTTGGACTTTCTAACAGTATTGTTTGAGAGTAAACATGTTACTCTCTTATTTCTTACTCTTAACAGTTTAACAATACCAACCAGTCACACTCTAAATTAATTTCTTAAGCTGTAATGTAATGTATTATAGTACTACTAGTCTCTTAGAATCTTTCACTCATAGTACCATCGAACAAAACAAAAGTGAACGGAACTCTAGCCAATGAAAGAAATATGTTGAATCAAGCGAAAAGGCGAGAAAGATAATCGGATTCTCGAGTTCTCCTTTTTTTCAAATTGAAGAAGAAAATGTCGGCCATTGTTTGTGAATAAATATACAAAGAAGAAATAAAATAAAATAAAAATGTTAAACATAGAGATAGATACTAAGCAAGATAATTATATATCTGAGGGTTGTTCTTGTCCCTCTCCAAGTATTCTCGATCGATCAGGCTCTCAATCCTCTTCTTCAGATCTGCCGGTTTTATTGGGAATTTCAGCTGCAAACCACATTGCATAGTACATTATTACATTTACAACAGTACTGAGAACTCTCATCACCATCGCGACAATGATCAAGATTATAAGAGTCTAATATCATCAAGAAGAAGGTTACCTGTTGGAAGAGCTCAGTGATTAGAAGAGTATGGCTCAATACTTTTCTTGTCTTCATAATTCGAACAACGGCTGCATCAATCTGTAAGCAAAGGATGTGATGGGGGAAAGTCAGTTATGTCAAAATCTTCTCTCCTTCTATGAAATGAAACAGGAGCACAAATCAACCTGGTATTGTCGGTCCTGGAATACTCTCTCTGTTGTACTCGTGTTCTCTTCTACTGTCTCTTTCATCTGGATTGCATTCACCTGCATCCCCAGAAAATAATAATTTGGTTTATTATATATGCATGAAGGAAACAATAGAATATTGCAAGATTCTAGAAATCTTGAAGTGAGGCAACCTTAATGCGATACAGAGGAGCTGTAAAGGTGTCATTAAAATCAAATTCATCCCCGTCTTGTACGTCTCTTCCTTTTGGATACTGCAAGAACATTTACATATTGTGAAAAAAGAAAAGCAAAGCCAGATCATCTAACAGTCTCCAGATTTTTAGCCTAACCTTGTCCAGGATGCGAACTTTACCACAAGCAAGCGATTGCAGAGTCCTTCTCAGTTCCTTGTCTTCTATGCCTGTGGAATCTTTAATGTCTTCAAAACTAAGTTTTATTGCATCGTTAAATAACATCAACACAACAGCCTGAGACAATCAAAGACAACACATCTTTCCACAATGGATTCAAACTGTAAACTCGGAGAAGACTTGAAAGTGGGAAAAAAAAGAGAAATTAGACTGACCTGAAACAGGGAAACAGAAAGCTCCTTTTTAGCTCTAGTGAAATCTGCCTTCAAAACACAGTGACCTAATGAATTTTGCCACATTAACCTCCTCCCACTGTACTTGCTCAAATAGAACTCTTTGAAGATATCCTACGAAACAAACAGTTAAATTACAAATAAATAAAAAAACAATCGCGGAAATGAATTTATTGGAACTTCTTGTAAAACCTGATAGACATTTAATTCATGAGGAAGTTTAACATCCATAGGAGGATATGTTGGCCAGAACCTGCAACATACATGGAATGTTAACAAGCTTTAATAAATATGTCGTTCTATCCGGTATAATCCTGGATGAATTTGATAAATAGTACATACCCTGTTCTTAAAATGTGGACACTCATTTCAATTCCCGATGGCAGTTTTGTTCTGGCCTGAGATGATCGTTTGAATGACTCGTTGATTTCCTTTGACAATTCAATATCCTGGAGAAAAGTTCAAGGAAACAGGTGGTATAAGCTCATTCTAAATTTTGTACATGGACACAGGTTCCTTAAAGTAGGTATGTTGCAAGATGATCCAACAATCTTGACTCGGATTAAGTAACAAATAATATGAATGCTAGGATATATTGTAAGCATAATACTATAGAAAATAAGATGATAAAATTAAAGATCCTTTTGTTTCTGTAGAAAAACTTGGAGACAAACATCCTTTGAAAAAGGAGAGATGGAAAAAGAAACGAGTACCTTGAACATCCCTTCAAGCTTGTTTGTAAACTGGCTACCACACTCAGTCTTGAGCTGTAAGTGTCACCAAGGTTGGGTCAGTGGGTAAGAACTTACCGATTTAGGAAAAAAATCAGTGAGAAAGAGATACAGTCAACAGGAGTCTCTTTGCAAGATCCTTTTGTTACCTTAGAGATCATGGATTTCTCAGCATCAATTGAAGCGCTCTTTCCCAACAGGAGTCTCTTTGCAAGATCCTTTTTATAGAATGCTTCGAACACATCTTTACCCTTTTGATCATTAAAAAAAAGATTTCTGTCAGCAAAACAGAATCTAGAGGGTCAAATAGCTAGTTTTCAGAACGTGCACTGGCCTGAATGCAGTTATTTAACAGAGACAAGCACAGTACTAGATGTAAGGAATCAGAGATAACCTGGATAAATCTAAACAAAACCAAGACTTTCTCAAGGGTACTCTCCAACTCTTCTTCAGAAGTACCCTTATTCCCAGCACGGAGCTTCTCGTCCAAAAATTTGGCGATAAGTTCAGCTGGACGATTCTACAAAACAAACCATGAGAATATATTATTTGAAGCACATACTAACGTGCACACTTGAAACTTCTATAGATTTAATACGGTGAATCATTAATGAGCAGAATGCTAATGTGAACTTTTGTCAAGATGATTCATGATATTACACAAGAAATTTTTTGAACAAGCTTGAGCTATACCAAATACTCAATATAATTGGTCGAGAATATTGGGATCCGAAGTGATACTACAACAACCCTACTGTAACTAGGTCCAGCGCCCAAAAGAAACCCGATACCGAAATTATGCTTATACCCACTGCCCAAAACTGTCCCAAAATTTTTGTATAGTAAAACAGTACATAACTGCATTGAAAAACTCTAGTTTGCTATAAATTCCACAAATTGCAGCAAAAGATTAGTAAATAATCAAGAAAATAAATATTCAATACCTGGCGAAGATTTATTAGATACTCAAACGAATCTTTGATGGTGTTGCCAAATGATTCATTCTTGCAAAAGCTCTCTTCCCATACTATGTCAAGAGACGCCTTGAAGTCCAATAGCGATTGTACTATATCTTTATCTTTTTCTTCATCCATAACAATCTTCTGCCCAATTTTCCGAATGTAGGAACTAAACGCCTGCCTCAGAGACTCAAGTACATTGACCCTAGAAAACAAGGTGTACATCCTCTGGAGGTCCTCAGTACGACGTCCATCCATCAATGGTGTGAAACCCTGTAGTATGTTCAGAGATAGGATAAGCATAAACGAAACAAAAATTTGCCAATATACGCAACCACAAGGATGACAGAAATTAAACCTTATCAAGGACCGCAAGTATATGACGCTCGAGAAGTTGCTTTTCAATAGTTGATATCAATGGTTTCCTGGTTGATGCATCTATGTATAGTATGCATCTTTCATTCTCTTCATGCAACCTTCCCTGCACCAATCATCAGTAGAGGCCTTAGAGTAACCAGATCAACTAATTACCTTTGCGGCAGCTTATCATAAGTTGAAACCACATGAAGTCATGCTAGGCACCTCGACATGCTTCAGGTACTCGGGAACGTCATACTGCTGCATGTACTTCATTCCTTCAGCAGCATAAAATTCAGAAGTGCATTCAAGGAAATGTTTCTCAAAGCTTTCCGTATATATTCCCAATGCAGTAAACATCTTTAAGAGATGGCTTAGTAGTGTCCTATTAACAGCTTCAGCTAATCTGCCAGAGCAATGTCATGCAAACGGTCAGTAGATTCAGATGAAAACATTATCAAGCATATAAATAACTTACAATAGTGCTCATTTGTCTTGAAAATTATCTATATAGCTAATTATCACTGCTAGACAGGAATCATAGACCATCAAAAACTTCAAAAAGTTCAAATGATTCAGTCAAAAGCAAGACAAATAAGGTAAAGGGCGGCGGCTTTACGAAGACAAATCCCCAATGTAACAAATAAACCTTGCTTCTCATATTACTGAAACACTGGAATTATTAAAAGTTTACCTTTCCTTTTCAATCATTCTTAAGAGAGCAGTAACTGTCCTCTGCTCAACTTCAGGGGACAGAGAAAGATGCTTCCGAAAAAGCTGCAGGCCCATCTCCCATAATGAACGTATATTTGGGTTTTGTATCACATACTTCCTATCGAGAGACAAGGCTATACTACGGATCATCAGCATCTGGTCACAGAAATCTTGCCAGCATTTCTCAACGAGTGACAAGAAAACTAACAGATCGGTGTCTTGCCCAACTAATGATTGTAAAGCTGCAGAGATGTGTTCTTCACATTCCTTCTCAATCCGTTCGTAAAGCTTTCCTTCCAGCTTATGCAAGCAAAGGTTATCAACAGCCTGAAAAACAACCAACATTTTTTACAACAGTAAGATATGTCTACATACCCAATAAAGAAAGCTAGAAAATTTATAAGTAAACTTACCTGGTAAAGCCTCTCGAGGTCAAAAGAAAACGGCTTTTTCAGAAATATGGCTCTGATAGCTGACTGCAGATTTTCCCAGGTAGTATCTTCAAAGTTTGTTGGTAGACTTGGTTTGGCTTCACATATATATTATAAACGGTAATATCAGAAACTTTCACATGATAAAAAAATGGTTTATCAATTGCTAAACCAGTCCAGTTCTCAAGATTTTTTTTCCAATGGCAACCCAAGCTTCGTGAGAAAGAATACAGATAGATAGTGCATAGCAAAGATGCCGGATCTTAATGATCGGCTAGACAAAGAGATTCAAACTTAAAGAAATACAGAAACCCTAACCACTCATCATCAACAATCAAGCTCGATTTACAGTGAATTCCGCTACAATTCAAATACAAAACCCATGCATCAATCGCAAGCCTATACCAAACCCCTAAAATAGAGAAGCCTAAGCTAAAGAAACCAGTCGTACATTTCCAATCAATCAGGAGCATCAGTTTACACACTATCCAAACCAAATCCTAAAACTAATCGATAAGACCTAAGAATAAAAAATCGCAATGAGAGAAATCGCGCGAAAACCTTTATTGAGCTTGATGACGAGCTTCTTAGTAGGCTGCGGCAGTGTAGCTTTCTTCCGAGAGAGATTCGCGGTGGCGGGTGTTAGATTTTCCTCCATGGGGAAGCCCACCTTGTCAGCGGCGTTAGGCTGCGAGGAAGGAGTGTGGAGGCCGTTTTTAGCCTTTTTCATCGGCGGGGAAGAGTAAGAAGAGTCAGTGGGGGCAGAAGAAGCGGCGGGGCAAGTAGAGCGTTTGGTTGGAAGAGACATGAAAAATCTAGAGAGAGGGGAGAGGTGAGATCAACAGGATGGAGAAGAAGAAGAAGACATGTCCCTGTGAAGCCTTTCAAAGAAACCACCGTGCCCTCTCTCAAACCTTGGCGAAATTAGACCGAGAAAATGGCGATAATTGTTTTTGTAAGAAAATAAAATTATTTATTTGATACTATATGTGGTCCAATTAGTTAATCTATACTAAATGAATGGAATGTTGACCCAAAAAAAGAAAACTAAATGAATGGAATAGTTTGGGGAACGAGAGGCCATGCATGATGCATC
The DNA here is from genome assembly GCA_030180135.1 of Orychophragmus violaceus. Taxonomy (NCBI): domain Eukaryota; kingdom Viridiplantae; phylum Streptophyta; class Magnoliopsida; order Brassicales; family Brassicaceae; genus Orychophragmus; species Orychophragmus violaceus. The sequence continues at coordinate 24,498,240 of CM058240.1, read as the reverse complement.
CCAAGTGAGAATCTCTGCTTCAGGTTCTCTCTGGATCCACCATTCTCTTTATGTATGTATGATAAACCGTTGAAGGTTTATACACGCAGAGATGGCAAAAAGAAGTTGATTGGAACGGATCTAACTTACAAGTTTGCCAAAACTGTGTTGGACCAATAAGAAAGCAATCATAGTTTTTTTTATATGTAAAGGACTATATTTTTTTGTTTACAAAGACAATTTGAAAAAAAAACTTTAAAGAAATTAAAAAAATTATAACACAGTCCAGAAAACTTCTAATGGGCTTCGATTTAGTGTGTGAATGGTGGTTGCGTTATTTGAAGCTGCGGGACGGTATTCAGTAGGGTCCACAATAATTCACCAATCAGCCATTAAGTTCAAATTGCGGTGCGGTTTTGTTTTTGTTCTAATAAAAAAATAAAAATGAAAAGCGGTCCACATTTACAAAAGAAAATTGAAAACCGCACAGCACAGTAATTACACATCTATTTCATGTGTTTTGAGATGTTTATGTGCGTTTTTTTTGTTCTCTCACTTTAACTTGATTTTTTTTACATATATTTTTACTTAATCCTTAAAAAGAATATACTGCAGAAAATGTTTAACACAGTAACTAGTACATTTAACTAATATTTAACATTTAATTAATTTTCAAAAATGTTCTACAGAAAATGTTTAACATTTAATATTTATTTTTTAAAATTTAACTTAATTCTAAAATGGTAAAGATTTAATGCAGAATTTAGTGAATTTTTCTCAAATGCAGATTTTGTATATGTTAACTATCCTAAAGTATTTCAGATCGGTTATCTTGAGCTGACCTTTACCCGGTCTGAATTAACCGGCTCCTAAAAGTAAGGATAAATGAAATTACTCGTTTGGATAGTGATTTTTTTTTGCGAGTAAAAATAAAGATCAGATAATTATTCGAATTACTCGAATTATCCAAAATATCCGGTTGAATAATTAAAAGATCGGATAATTTTCGTGTAATGAAGTGGTTTTAACTATCTGACCCGACCCTTACATGATTGTTACCCGTTACTGCCCATTTTTTATGGGTATACTTCGAGTAATGATTTTAATACCCAAAATATTTTTATTGGGCTTTTATCCGTCACTACCCAATCCTTATCCCTGAATATAAAGTGTAAATGTTACTATAGAAATGTGAATGAAATTTTTTGTATTTTAATTTAAAATTGATTTATATTGGTTTTAAGTACGATATATCGAATTATGTAAAAATATAAAAATTATTGAACCGAACTGAATCGATCTGAAATAATTGAATTTACCTAAAATTAATTAAATTAACCAAATTTATCTAAAATAAACCGAAATTATTCAAAAAAATTTCTAAAAACCGTACTTGTCCCGCAAATCATTTTCACCAATCAATATATATTCCGCACCGCGTATTATGTAAAAACCGCACTTATCCCGCAAACCGCACGTACCGCAGTTGAACCGCACCGCACTCTAAAATCGCTTTTCCCGCACAGCTAAAACCGCGGTCACCATTCGGACCCTTAGAAAAAGCAAAAGATAAAAGGCTGGGAGATAAAAAAAAAATTAAAATCCTAGGGAGAAACAAAACTAGATCCATCGTTGCCATCCTACCACCTACAGAGATCAGCCACGCCACTGAAACCAGACTCCAATCACAAAAAAAGAAACCGCTATTGTGAAGAACATGAAATTGAGGGAACCAACACAGACCATAACCGAAAGGCAAGGGAGACAAGGCTTTGAGTGAAAGCCGGATCTAGATCGGGTTGCCAAAGTGGTTCATGCCCCGTCGAAAAGCTCCTTTCGAGACTCGTAGCCGTTCTCAAGAGCGACAAGCTTACTCAGAACCACAAGGCGGATCCGATATCCCACACCATCTTCAAACGTCTCTCTCCGCCATCTCCAAACCAAACCCCAAACTCCGCCGACAAACAACCAGCCCCAGACCAAAAGGAGAGCCCCGACCACAAACGGCGACGTCCGCCTTTGAGGAAGCTCCCAGATCTTGTCCTCGATATATATGGGTAGCAGAAGTCTTTCGCCAACAGAGGAGGAAGAGCCGCCGCAGCTTCGACGGAGGACTAAAACTCGCCACCTAACCTGCATCAAAACCTCTCCAGTCCACAGAATGAAAACACCATGGCAAATAAAATAAAGAAAGAGATCGGTCCCCTCACAGCACCGGGGGATCACCGCAAACTAAAGGGGAGAGTGTAAGAGCTAACAATGTTTCAAGAGAAAGAAAAGAGAGAGAAAATAATAAGGGAACGATTATCCAAAAAGTTTACTTGCAACCATAGTTTGTTAGCTTTTGCATTTGATTCTTTTAGCCATTCTTTGTGTATTTGATCTTTAGTCTTGAAGAGAACTTTTCTCAAGAAGGCAGACTCTAGAGATTGTTCTAGAGGCTGATGATATTGATTCACTTGGAATACTGATTCTCGGTGATATCAATACAATTTCCTTTGTTAATCGAATAAAATATACTTTTTGCTTAAGAATGTAGTATATCAATGATATGATGAAGGATAGGTTGTCAGTTTTGGGTTTTGTTTTAAAAGAACTATATAAAATACTTTTGGTTACGCTAAAATGTGTTTCCTGTTGATTTGCATCAAGGATCAACGTTCAAAACGGCCAAAGAAACTCAATGTTGTTCTCGACAAGGGCTGGACTCCCATCGCATACTCACTCCTAGAACCGGTCATGGCTTAAAGGTAGAGAAGCTTGTGTTTTAAACGCCAAAACCTTATTAAGAATTCAAGGACATTAAATTTCTAAACAGTGGTAGTGGTGTAATGGTTGTGTTCTTCTTGGCTGGTTGTAAGCTCTGCAGTTTGAATCTTTCCTTTGCACTTTTTGTTGTTTTATAAATGTATTTTTAATGACCTCCAATTTAGTTTTTGCTTTAGGTATAAAATCATTTCAGACCTGTTTGGACCTTTCCCTCTTCCATATGAAAATATGTATAATTGAATTGTTCGATGGATTGCAGAGGGATTTCGCCAAAACTCTTCACCATGGAAGTTAACAAAGATCACTGCAAACATGAAGACCCTCAAATTTCAAAAAAAAAAAACATGAAGTCCCTCTTCTAATAAAACAACAACCATCAGAAGTCCAAATTTTGAAAAACAAAATCAGTTTGATTTTCAGATGGGTCCAACTTCAGGTGACCACATTTTTTACATTCTCTCATTGCTAGCATCATGTTTGCTTCTCTTGACACTGAAAAGAAAACCCTTTAAAGAAGAAGAAAACATGTGAGTGGTCAGCTCAAATCTCTCTTTTAGTTTTGGATGTAATTTATAATCTCACCACGCTTAAAATTAATTTTTTATGTAGCAATGTAATACATGGTCATTTAAACACGCGCGTTCAACAAACACATGCAACATATTTCTCTCCCAAAAAACCATAGACAATTCCTTTGCCTTCTCTGTGCGTGACGCCTCTCCGGCGGCCGGCTTAAGACGGCGTCGCGAGAGAGCCTTTAGTTTGCTCTTTCGCTCCTAAGGTATGTACCGGTGTGATGCTTCATGGTAGTTTCTTCTGTTTCCAGTCTCTCCCTTCTCGATTTGTGGCGGCTTCTTTTGTATCTTCACGTTGAGCAGTGGTGGTCCCGGGATGAGTGGCGATGCGACGAAGTTCTCCCCTTCGTCTTGGGTCTGCTTGAGGACATCTTTTTCCGGTGGCAGCAGTGAGTCCCCTATCTTCTCGCGAGGTGTCGTCGTCTCTTACCTATTCGTGCTGCTGTGGAGGTCGCGGCTCTCCTTCTGTTGGGGTCGGAAGAGGCAATGCGGTTCGGTGACGGCTACTCTGCCTCGCTCTTCTCCCGCCGGCGAGATCCGGATCTGGTGTCCCGTTAATCCTCCAATCTTCGTTTCCTCTGGCTTTCTTTTAAAGGTTCGGATCTTGGTGTGTAATTGTAGACATTTGCATAAACGTGAGACAATTCAGCTGATTGGTTCTTGTTAACTGGCTAAACCGAGATTAAATCTGCATGTGGTAGGATGATTCGTTGATAGTGCCTTGCTCCTATTAGATTGGCATCATTTTAATGATTCAATTATGTTTTTTATTGTGGTTGGGTGTCTTGTTTTGCTTAGATATATGAGGTAGTAAGGTTGTGGAGTGGTAATGTGTGGTTCTGTGCTAGCCGACTTTGGAGAATGAACTTGGTAGTGAGAACAGCCGCTATTAAGCTTCGTTATTTAATGTAGTCTCGGTTTAGTGTTGGATTCTTTTAAGCGTCGGTCTTTGGATGTGGAGGACAATCTTCGACCAGGCCTCTCTTACCGTCATTGAGGAATGGTTCTTTTCTTGAGCTGCCGGATGAAACAACTTCATGGTTTTAAGTGTATGATCCTATAGTAATTTTGGATTTTTATTCGATTTCCTCTTTGTGTTCCTTTTGGGATTCAAGTGATTTATCGCTATTTTGATTCAGATGCTCCCACGCAAATGAATCAAAATACCGATTGTTTTTGCTTCCATGTTTTTTTACCTTTTTTCCATGAAACAAATCCTTAGGTTTAACATTTTGTTAACTCAATTTGTAACACCAAAAATTCATTTTATGATGATATTTACATTCTTAGCAACAAAAAAAAGCAATGGAATACATGAGGTAGCTTAAGGAGTATGTGTACGACTCAGAAGGTGACGTGTATGACACTGGAGCATGATGTGGAGTACAAGACATAATAAAAAGATTTGAGAATCTTGAAGATACATGCGTTTAGCTGATAAGTATAAGAAGATTTCCATATCTGGAAAGGCGAGTATATTGCGCGAAGATTTAGTGTGCGGCTTGGAGAAGTATATAAGTTGATTTAAGTAGTCTTTCTTAGGTCAGCCATTTTCTGAGATAATCTTATGTAGCACACAATAAGTATTGGTTGCCAAGGTTATGTTCCTGGTGAGTGAATCAAAGAGAGTATGCAATTGTTGTTGTATGGTAAGGTTGGGTAGATTAGGATTTGGTCAGTCTCGATCACTGTTGAGAAGTCGAGTAAATCTGATTGAACAAGATAAAGTGTACTTTGTTCAAGTGAATTCTAATAAAAGGATATATTTGGATATTTGTACGAGTTCATAATCATTATATGTATCCTTTGTTATTTCATTTAGTATCGGAGAAGGCAATCTATTTTACAAGTTGACATATTGGAGAGGATATGGAAACGAAGGAACTCATGGCAGTTCTAAAACATATCAGGCTTGATGACGGTAACTTTGTTCACTGGAAAGTACAAATGAGACATATTATTCGTGCCATCGAGGAAACTGCATGGTATGCGGTTCTGAACGGATGGGAAGAACCAATGGAAATCATGGAAGATAAATCCAAGGCTCCAAAACCTTCGGAAAAATGGACATAGGATGAAAGGAAAGCCTTTAAATTCAATTCTAAAGCAATCTCTCCAAACATGTCGGCAGTTGATACATATCAATTCAAAATAATCCATTGATGTGTGTCAGCTAAAGAAGCATGAGATACACCTTTTCAATCATGTTGAAGGAGATACAAGCGTGAAAAGAATCTGGATCACTTGACGTCATAATTCAAAAATCTCAGAATGGGTCCAGATGAAACCATTGGAATCTTCACAACAAAGCTTATCACAATTTCCAATGAAGCTTAAGTCCTTGGGAAGAAATATCATGAAAAGAATTTGGTCAAGAAACTTAGTAGGTGTCTTCATGCCAAGTTTGCAGCTTAGAAGACAATTCTGCAATGTTCGATGAATACCGACGATATGAAATTCGATAAGCTAGTAGGAATGCTGAAATCACAAAAAATGGAAGTGACAGAAGAGAAACCTAAACATAGTCATAGAATTGCGTTTAATGCCAAGCATGAAGACGAGCGAGTTAAGAAACTGGAAGAAACATGAGTCTAATTGCTAAGAACTTCAACAAGATGCTCAAGAGGATTGAATAAGGACAAAACAAATGTTTAATGGGGTTCAGAAAAAATTATTCTGACATAAATGGAAATTGTAGCTTCAGATCAAAAGGTGAAAGATCATCATGGAAATTGTAGCTTCAGATCAAAAGGTGAAAGATCATGAAGGAAAAAAGAAATGTAGTGCCATGAATGTGAAAGATATTGCCATTTCAAAAATGAGTGTCCTCTTATGTAAAGGAAAGAGCTTAAATGTAGCAAATCCAGAGGTATTGGACATATCAAGTATGAATGTCTAAGGTGATAAAGGGGAAACAAAAATCTCTATTGTGCTTCAACGTCACTGACTCAGAGGAAGATGAAGATGATGGGGGAACTCATTCTTAACTTTGTCGCATTAGTCTCACAAGAAAGTCAAGATGCTGAAGCAACTAATTCAGAGTCTGATGAGGAAGTTGATGTGAAGAAAGAGTATAATGGCTTTATGAAAACTGGTTAAAATTATGTCATGAGAACCTTCAGCTATTGAAGGACAAATAGTTATTAAAGGCTCAAGTGAATATCTTTCAAATGGAGCAAACTAATCAGGTGAAAGACGGAAAATATATAAGTGTAGCATACAAAAAAAGCTGAATGAAACACCTCTGGATAAACAAAAACATGAGGTGGACAAGAAGGATGAACAGAAAAATGATCTCCTCAAGGAGCTTATTCAAGAAAAGAAAAGAACATGTCTCTGGAAGAAAAAGTTTTGAGAATGAAGAAAGACTTTTCCCAAGAACAAGAAAAGAATCAATGTCGAAGGCAAAATCTGACTGATAATCACAAGAAAATCAGAATGTTGAACAAATAAACCGATAGCTTGGATCAGTTGTTGGCATGGGACAACCACCTTAGGAAAATTGAGGATTAAGCTACTTGATATATCATGGTTTTTACCTGTTTTAAGCCATGCTATTAGTGTGTTTTAGAGTTTTTTGTAGTGTTCCAAGTCATTACATGTGTTTATTAGGTACATGCACGTTTAGAGAATTATAGGAGATATTGAAGTATTTTGGGCAAGATTGGGAGCTAAAGCCGTGAGAGCTAAATTCACTAAGTCTTATCGACCGCTGCGTCGATCGTTGCATCATTGGCATCGATCGACATAGCTCCGCGCCAGCACATTAATGAAGACTGTGTAGCTTGTAAGACTTCATCTAAAAGATCATTAAGAGCTTCCAAATCCTTATTCATTTTATCCTCAATGTATCCATTGTCCATTGGAACCTTCTCAAACCCACCAACATAGTTCTCCTCACTTTGGGCTAGATTCTCAACAAGTAGCTCACCTTGACCAATTGTGAGGTTCACAAACCTTCCTTTGCTAGATGCATCTAAAGTCCATTGGTGCTCTTTACCCACTCCATGATAGAAGATACTAAGAATTGCTTATTTATTGAATCCATGGTGGGGACAATCATGAATGTAACCCTTAAGTCTTTCTCATGCTTCATGAAAAGTCTTATGGGAGTCTTGATTGAAGCTCAAGATGTATTTTCTAGCTTGGGATGTTCTTTATGGAGGGTAGAACTTTAGGAGGAAGATCCTCTTGCAACCATCCCAAGAATCGCTAAGTGAGATGGAAATGATCTCTCCCATTAGCTAGCTTTATCTCCAAGTGAGAATGAGAACAAAAGTATATTGGCACTATCATCATCCACATCTCCATTCCTAAATGTGTTGCACAACTTCTCAAAGTAGTACAAGTGATCATATGGGATTCTCCACTCTTGTCCCTAAGAACCTTAAGTCTTGAATCAATCTAATCAAACCTGTCTCGATCTTGTAAGCATTGGCTTTGACAGGAGTAGGACGGATCCCATAGCTCATGTGACATTGAGGAGTGTCAAAACTTGCAATTAATGGCTTTTTCGCTTGGGTTGTAGTGGGTATCAATGGGAATGTCAAGGAAGCTTCTTGAGGTTGAGGTTGTGGTGAAGTTGCTTGAGGTTGTGGAGCTTTAGTGATGCTTCTTTGATTGTCAATCTCCAACACCTCAAGTGAAATTGGTTTTCCATATCTCTTCCTTTTGTTTTGGTACCTTTGAAAGCATAAGAGAATCAACGAAGCCAATTTAGTAACAACAAATAAAAGGAAGTACATCATCTTGACTAGAGATGAATGAACAAAAGCAAAAAAAAAAAGTTTAGTATCAAAAAGAAGTAAAATCCTAATGACTAAAGCTAAACTCAATTGGCAACTACGCCAAATTGATATATGAGTTTTTCAGTTCTTGCTATATCATTCACCTCAAAACACTATATTAATCATTGAAGTATTCAAAGTTTTATGAATCCAATGGGTGTGAGTCTAGCTAAAAGGAATACATACAACTAAATGAGCTAAGCTAATTAAAGAAGATTTTAGACTTACAACCTAAGTAACAAAAGAGAGCAAAAACAAGTAAACAAATGAGATAAAAGATTAAGCAATAGATAAGAGAAAATGCCTAAGATGAGATCAAAGAACTAGAACTATCAAGGGATGATCTTATCTAGGTGCCAAACAATATCTCAAGCAAATAAAGAAGGTTAAATGATCTATCAAGTAGATAATCATATTCTCATAGAATTAACTTTATGATAATCAAGAATTAATCCATTTTTCAATATCAAATCCAAGATAACATGCATTTAATCTCAATCATTAACCATTCAAGCAAGCCATTGTGAAGACAACAAACTTTCTTAGGATCATCCAAATGAAAACATTTCGGAAATTTTATATATACTTCTTCTTGCAATTTACCGTGCATGAACACGTTATGGATGTCAATTTAATGAACGGTCTAGTTCTTTATATCCGCGACACCAAACAACAATCAGAATGTGTTCATTGTAGCAACCATAGCAAATTTTTTGTTGTAATCAACACCTTCTTTTTGACAATTTCCGAAGGCAACAAGACGTGCCTTGTATTTTTCCAACTTTCCATCATATCAATATTTGATCTTGTATACCCATTTATTCCCAAAATCCTGTTTTCCATGAGAGAAAGCATCGATAGAGAAAGTTTCGTTTAGCCGTAACGAATCAATCTCCTTAGACATTACTTCTATCCAGAGTTTATCAAATACATATTAATTGTAGGAATTAGGTTCTACAACTTTTGAGACAGCCGCTAAGAATGTCTTATTCGAGGAAGAGAATCTATGGCAGTCAACATAGTGATCTATCGGATACATAAATGTCAAGGTTGACGGTGTTAGGTCCTCTTTAACCAAAACTGAATTTATAACAAATTTCTTTAGTATTTTTGGTGACTTTTTTTCTCATACTATGACCCATATTTTCAGTTGTAGAAAGAACTTGTGGTGAAGAAGGCTGTTGTTGTTCATGATCTTACGTTGGAGCAACAAAATTCGAAGCTTTTGTGTTTATGACAGGCGAGGATTGTTCTACCGAGGGAGAGGTGCATGCAGAGGTGCAAATATGTTGGTATCAGGATGAGGTAAGTTAGATGGATTTATTGTAGTTGATACTTGACGCTCTAACTTTTTCACCAAGACACTTCTCTGAACTTGCTAAACTATTTGAGGTACAACATCTATGCACTGTTGCAAATAGAAACTTTGTTTCTGAAAATTTAACATCTCTTGAAATGAAAAACTTTCCTTCTTCCAAATCGTACATTCGCCATTCTTTTTAGGCCATGGTGATAACCGACAAACACACTCTTCGTTGTTCTTCACTCAAACTTGTCTCTACCATGATTTTGGTTATGTGCATATCACAAGGAACCATAAACCTTTAGATGATCATAGTTTGGAGCTTTTCCATAAATCATTTCATGAGCGTCTTGTTTTGAATTCCCACATATGGCGTCCTATTTATAAGATAAGCAGCCATTAAGATACATATTCCCCATAACTCAAGTGGTAGATGAGACTGAAATCGCAATGATCTCGCAATGTTCAATATGTGTCAGTGTTTCCTTTCAACCTGACCTTTTTGGTGCGGATTTCCTACGCATGAAATTTCATTTGGACTTGATTGTGCCCTTCCTCTACCACTTGGATTTGATTGTCCTTGTGGTTTTTCACTCTACCATTCTGGATAGCCAATGAATATGAAGAAATCTTGAGGTGGGTGATCACCACAATTATAGTGTTTACACATTCCATATCTTCCTTTCTCTTCTCTCTTGAAATGAAGACGAGTTTTAACAGCAAAGCTGCTGCCTCTGGTTTTTCTCTTTCATTCGTCGGTTTGTTATCATGTCTTCTTCTTGTCTAACAATATTATAGACTTCTTGAAATGAAGGCAGTGGTACCCTCAAAGTTAAAATCGATCGGATCGTATAAAAATCGCATCATCAAACCTGAACAAAAATTGATGCACCATCTTCTCTGTCTTTCTCTTATTGAGTTCTGAGATCGCACATACACTTTCCACACTTGCACTTTCTCAATGGTTTGTATTTGTTCACATTGTCCGAAATCTTGTAGAGTTTCTCATAATAGGCTTAGACCGCCAATCCTTGTTGCTTGCAAACTGCGAGATTCACTTTCATCTTCTGATATCTTGTCCCATTAGACACAAAGAATCGATTTCATATCTGATCCCACAAATTTTTCGCCACATCTCGGTGCGATATATATATATATATATATCAGCATATCTGAATTGTTCGTCATCTTCTTCCACGATATTAGTAGTGCACTAATCGTCCACCAATCATCCAGATTTAGTGAGTCTTCGGCTGGTTTTGGAATGGTTCCATCAAGGAGCCCAAACTTATTTCCTGAGCGCAACGCAGTCTTGAAACCACACACCCACTCATCATAGCTGTCTTCATAATCGGATGGGAGATCATTGCTCCTGAATTGTCTGCCAATGTTATATCATACGACGAAATCATTTTTCTCACTTTAGTTCACGACGTCGTCGTCTGAGCCATCACTTGATTTGGTGTATCGATTTAGGGTTTCAAAGAAATGAATCAAGCTCTGATATCATGATAGAATGTATCCCATGCAAAAGAGGCCGCAATTTGTTGAAAAGGTTTTATGTCTATTATGTTAAATGAAGTTACAATATATGTACAAAACAAAGAGTTGTATACTTTCCGAAATTGGCAATATACGATTGTAACTACGAGATATGCGAAGATATGAAAATAATATGAAAGGATATACGAAATATCTTTAACACGGTTTTTTATATAAATGAAATTGAGCATAAGGAAATTAAAACAAAAAGCCCACAAAGAGACCTAATTTGGAAGAAATCCTAAACAAGTTATGCACAAAACAGCCACTCTAAAAAAAAAAAAGCCCTAAACCTAGGAATTATGGACTACAAAAGCCGTTGATGCCATTGCCGAAGGAAGGAAACACCTGTCACGAAAAGAGCAAGAGTCATGAGTAGACTAGAGAGAGTCTCCACTTACTGAAGAAGACCAAAACCACTGAGGAAGCACTATGTCAACAAAACAGATTGGCTAAAACCGGAGAGCAAACATGAAAAGAGGCGAAAAAACGATCCAGCCCCGAAGGACTAGCACCGTAAATAGCCGCCGAAAATATATTTTCATGTACTCGACGTAGCTCTCAAAGCAGCGATTGGGTCACAAGTCGTTCAAAACCCCCGACCAATATGCTATGAACAACCTACCGTCCTTTAGCACAACTATCGGACTCCACCGACGATAAGGGACCGAAACATACAAGAGGACTCACCGAAAATCTTTGATGACGACTTATATGGAAGCATCACTTGCTATATCGTTGTTTAGCAAGATCCAAAAAAGACAACTGAATCCAAGGCGATGAGAGACACATAAGCTAAACCGGAAATCACCGATCACCACCAGTTGCACAAAGAACCGCCAAATCGAGAAGAGAGACAGAAAGATGCAAATAATTTTTCTTTTTTTGATAAAAGACACTTATAATTACAAACTGAAGAACAGAAAATATGTTTATATACAGTTCAAAAAGAAATAGTATGTTTATGTCATGTGGACATGCGTTAGCCATTGATAGGGGTGTTAAAATAGGTAAATATTAATGGATCAACCCAATCCAATCCAAACCATGGATTCTAACATATACAAATATTGAGTATAAATGAATTACTGGATAAAATGGATAAATGGGTTTAATGAGTTGGGTTGAAAATGGTTTGGATTCAAATGGATAATGAGTTATCCATATCCAAATCAATAAAAATTTATAACCAACATAAATTTAAATTAAACGTATAAACCAAAAATAATCAAAACAAATTTTAAACCAATTTCACTAAACCAAATCAAACATATTTTTCTCATTTCACATTTCGATGTTCTCATTAAGCTAATTTTTCTCTTCAAACACACAAAATCATATTTTCTATCAAAACTACAATAATGTAAAAATTATTTGTTATCAAAACCACAAAATTACGTTTTTCCGCCAAAACCGTAAAATTATGTTTTCCCTCCAAAACCATAACATCGTGTTTTCCCACCAAAATCGTAAAATCGTTTTTTCACCAAAACCGTAAAAATCATATTTTCCTGCCAAAACCGTAATATCGTGTTTTCTCGCCAAAACCGTAATATCATGTTTTCTCCCAAAACCGTAAAATTGTGTCTTTCCACCAAAACCGTAAAAATCATGTTTTCTCGCCAAAACCGTAAAAACGTGTTTTCCCGCCAAAACCGTAAAATAGAGTTTTTCCGTCAAAACCGTAAAGTCGAGTTTTCCCGCCAAAACCTTAAAATCGAGTTTTCCCGCCAAAACCGTAAAATCGTGTTTTCCGCCAAAATCGTAAAATCGCGTTTTCCGCCAAAACCGTAAAATCATGTTTTCCGCCAAAACCGTAAAATCGAATTTTCCTGCCAAAATCGTAACAATGTGTTTTCCCGCCAAGATCGTAAAATCTCGTTTTTCCGCCAAAACCATAAAATTGCGTTTTCCCGCAAAAACTGTAAAATTGTGTTTTCTGCAAAAACAATAAAATCACATTTTTCGTCAAAACCGTAAAATCGCGTTTTCCCGCTAAAATCGTAAAATCGCATTTTCCATTAAAATAAACGGGTTATAGATTGATCCAATCTATTTATCAAATGGATTGAGTCAATTCATAACACATATAAGTTTAAAACCATTTGGATATGGATTAGTTTGGATTTGTTTACCCATTTTGACACCCGTAACTATCGAAGAATATCTCATATTTCAGTTTTTGCAATCTCTTCCTCCCAAAATTTACATCATAATTATTAGAAATCATACGCCAAATATAGAAAGAGCGATTTTAATATATTTTTATAAAATATTTTCCGCTTACAAAATAGTAAAATATAAGTTTTCTCAGTAACGCTTCACCATAAAAAGCTGCTAAAGTTTCTAACTTTCAGTTTTATTCATCAGCACAAACTCAAATGAAGATCTTCCCCTTTGCTTCGTCTCCATCATCAACACTAAAGAAAATAACAAAAATGAATAAACAATAAATCTTTCTCTCCGATGGGAAAGTTCATCAAAATCACCACATCTCCGCCACTCTATGTCCGATCAAAGCTCCTCTGTTTCTCACTTGTCTATTTATTCACTACACTTTCTCTGTTTCTCTACGTCTCTCTCTCAAGAAACCAATGCATCTTTCGATATTCACCATTCGATCCGATCCAAACCAAGATTTTCTCTTATCCTTCTTCTTACGGTGAACACAAATACGCTCTTCCCACTCACAGATCTTCTTGTTCTTCCCCTGTTTTTTTCTCAGGTAATTAATCGTTTACCAAAATGTGATTTTTTTTTCCTGTTTCTTTGGTTTTCCATTCTCTTACATTTCGACAAATTTTAATGAATAATCGGATTTTACATTATGGATTTTTGTATAGGTAATGAATTGGAAATTATTTTTGTTGCTTTATGTGAATCAGATTACTGGACAGTGTTGAATGAAATACAGAGTATCTGTAGCGACACATCGTCATCAGAGAATTTGAGATACATTAACGGAAAAAGCGAAACTTTCGGTGGAAACTTCAGTACCCAGAAGAGATTTTCTTATTTTATTCATTCGAACAATGACGTCGAAGTTCCGTGTGGTTTCTTCAGAGATTTTCCGATCAGCATTTCCGGTGAGAGATATCATCCGTCAATTTTTAAGTAAAAAGTATTTTCATTAACCGGTTTAACCAATAACCGGTTTATGAATTATCTCATTTATATTTAGTCAAAACTCAAAACACCGAGTAAACCGGAGAAAAACAGGATCATATATAATGGTATATAATTATTTTTCTTTTAATTTCTTAATCTTTTTTTGTCACAAACAATATATACTGGATTTTTTTTTTTCGTTTTCAAGCATATATTTAAAATTATAAAATCATATTCGTGTCTATTATTTGTATTTGCTGTCACATTTGGGACCCTAAACAGTTAATTGATAGTGATAAGCTCACTAACATAGTAACATCTGTTGTTAATATGTTATCAACATCTCTTGTTTATTACTATTTTTTATATCTATAATTTTATGTTTTATTTAACTATTTTTTCTCTGATTTGGTAGATAGAGCTGAGATGGAGAAATGTGGACTAGTAGTTGCATCAGCCATTTTTAACGACCATGATAAAATCAGACAACCAGTGGGACTTGGAGTTAAAACCCTAGAAACCGTTTGTTTCTACATGTTCATCGACGATAAAACCCTAAATTCTCTCTTCCACCACAATGTCATCCCTAAAAACAATCCGAAAGATTACAGAATCGGCGCATGGAGAATCATCAAAATCTCAGAGTCCAAAAATCTATATCTTAATCCGGCCATGAATGGGGTTATACCAAAGTATCTTATACATAGGTTGTTTCCAAACTCAAAGTTCAGTATATGGATTGACGCAAAAATCCAGCTCATGATCGATCCGCTACTTGTAATTCATTCCATGTTGGTGATTCCTGGTGTCGATATTGCTATATCTAAGCACCCGTTTTTCATAAATACAATGGAGGAGGCTATGGCTACCGCGAGGTGGAAGAAGTGGAGAGATGTCGATGGGTTAAGGATGCAAATGGAGACATATTGTGAGCATGGTTTGAAGCCTTGGAGCTCTCATAAGTTGCCATATCCCACAGGTAAAATCTTCTCTTAATCATAAGGAACATGCATCGCTTTTTTAATTGTTAACTAATGTCTTTGTCCGGTATTTAGGAAGATTAGGTAAGGATACAAATTTTTTTTTATATAATAGAATAATCTAAAAGTATTAATTAATTCAGTTTCGTACGCATATATACTCATAATTAATAAGATAGTGGGTTCAGTAGTGCAAGTATGTTGATAATTATTTTTCAAATTAATGTTGGTATGATTTTAGGCTTAACTTTTGTTTTAAGAAGTTGTTTTTAATTAAAACTCAGTGACTTTTTTTAATTCCGTAAGTGTACTTTTCACGTAAAACTAATAAAAAATAATCAAATACTATCGTTCAAATTTTAAGGTAATCACCTTTAGGAAAACAGATACCTTTCTTTTGTCTAGAATGTTGGTGTGTATCTCTTAGAGCAAGTCCAACGCCGGTTTTTAGCAGGGTTTCTTAACCAAAAAATTATAAAATATTGTGTGGGTCCCACGTGGACCCCACACAATAGTTAACAACCGAACTCTTAAATTTTTTATATAAGGACTGACTCTTAAACTGTTCTGCCACGTGTCGGCTAGTCATTGGTCCTTTTTTGTTTTTTTTGTTTTTTTTTTGCATCTGAAAAAAAAAATTATTAATTTTTTTTTTTAAGAACCCCAATGGGGGTATCACCATTGGGGATGCTCTTATTACTTTGCAATAAAGACTAAAAACTCATGTCTTATGCATGAAGATTGGCTTTAGTTGGTTAGATAATGTTCTCCTTGCCTGTGGCTTTTCAAAAATGGTGTCACGGGTAATCATGAAACCTATACTTTCAATGAATTCAAGTTGTAGAGATATAACTTGGTCTTTTAGTAACTGATAGAGTAATAATTGATATTATTGTGTAGTTGGTTATAGAAAGTCAGGAATATATGGATATGGAAATTGGATTACAACTAACAAAAAATACACTTCTCAAATGTTAGTGGCCTACAAGTAGTGTAAATGGGTTGATTTGCTCTTTTGGTATAAATTGTTATTTTTAAAATCAATATTTCTAAAAGCTTATTCCGGATTGGTGATTATGCGTCCAAACTCTGAAACTTCTACATTATTCAAAAAACATTTACAAACAACAAAAAACGTGTTAGCATAAACTGGATAATTAACATGTGTACTTGCTTAGCTTGTAGCCATAGATTTTTTTATTTAAATTTGTTTGTTTGTTGGACATATTCATATAGAAATAAGAAAAAAATCATAGTTGCAATCAAAGAATCACGACGGGTCCCATATCAATGAGAATATGAGATAGCATGAAGATATATAGAAATTTTACAAGATCAAGTATGGGGCCCAAAAAGCAAGTTGTTATATGGCTTTGATCGATAGAAGAGAAGTTTATTTAAATGCATAGAATTGAAACTAGACTAACTATATTTTCGACTTCTTTATACAGTATATGGATGATAATAATACTGCTTTTACACGTTTATATTCATTGGATATTAACGTTCAATAACATTTGTTATATTTTGTTTGAAATAGATGTACCAGACAGTGCGATGATAGTGAGAAAACATGGAATAAGAAGCAACCTATTCTCCTGCTTCATGTTCAACGAGTTAGAAGCGTTTAACCCACGAGACCAGTTGGCGTTTGCGTTTGTGAGGGATCACATAAAACCTATGGTGAAAATGAATATGTTTGAGGTCGAAGTTTTTGAGCAAGTAGTTGTTGAATACAGACACAATCTCAAGAAGATTGAGACATCTTCGTACGAGGAGCAAGAAGAAGAACAGAAACAAGACTCGTTGAGAATAATACAGAAGAGAAGAAGATGGTTAGATCATGAATCTTGGTCTCTCAATAGTAGTAGTTGTAAGAGTTATCTCATGGAGATGTGGGGTGATCACCATTGATTTTTTTTTTCCTTCATGGAGCTGATATTGTAATTTGTTAATATTATTTCAAACCATAGGTTTACAAAATGGTATTACATATATACAAACTAAGTAGAATATAGTTCTTTACCAAGGATGAATTAACTTAGTTGATAAAGGTCGGCTAGTAATCTTCTGCTAACCTAAATTTGATCTATATTCGGAGGGGTCTCCCGTACAAAGAAAAATGAATTTAATCCGGTTTGGGATCCGTTTCAGAAAGACGTACGGGACCATAGGCTTCAAACTTTCTGATACTAAAAAAAAGAAGAATATAGTTTGTTTAACAAGACGAAAAGATGACTAAATTTGAAACTTTCTTTTGCAATGGTTAGGCTACCAAAAGAAAGTTTGAAGCTTGTGTCAATTCTCTATAATATTATTATTATCCATTGCACTTTGTATTTTTATTTACTTTGTTAAAATAAGTTATGTTTTAATTCACAGATTTTAGATATCTTAAAAGTGAAACTGTTACAAGTTCAATACTTATTGCTTCGTAACTACCATGTGAAAATAATTACTCTAGTCAAAATTATTATTTTCGACGGCTCTTGTAAATTGATTAAAATCATGAAAACAAATAAATAACACCAGACGTATGGAAAGGAAAGAAAACACACAAACATTATTACATTAGATGAAAGGAAGAAAAAAAACACACACAAACATTATGACATTAGATGAAAGGGGAAAAAACACACAAACATTATTACATAAGATGATATTAGCTAATGAAACATGTTCTATTCTCATGTGTCTACGCTCAAGGAGTACGGCGATTAACCAATCTGCATATTTATAACTTGCTTGATGAAAACACCACCTTAATAAAGAGGATAAATTAAGATACATTTTAACCTTACTTCCAATAGAGCAATCCCTATGGAGAAACTATTTGTTGCCATGAGGCTGGCGGATATCCGGCGCGTGGATTAAACGCGCTTTCACTTTTCTCTCTCAAATCAACACCAGTAAAAACCTAGATTTTCAGAGCCGCCACCTCTCCGGCGCCGCCTGGCGCTGTGAGAGGGCTTCTCTGTTCGTCTCTTTCGTCTTTTTGGTCTCTTCCTCTCCTTTTTCATCTTCTTGGCAGTGGTCTTCGCTGGTGTGATGGTTCGCTTGGCTCGGCTCGTCTCCTCTCCGTCAAGTTCTCTTGTTCGGCGGCGAAATGCTCTCCTGCTGATACGCCTTCCCGGTGGCTCTCCTGCTTGAGGACTGCAGAAGCTCCGTCGCGGTTTGGTCGTCGTCTCTTGTGAGGCGGTGCTGTCTCGGGTCGTCTTCGCTCGTCGTGTTCACATCTTGGTCGGATGTCGAGAGGTTTTGCTCGTTAACTGTTGTTGACCCGGTATCTCCAGTTAGTTGTCTCCGCAGAAGTCTGTTGTCCGGGATCTCCAACCGCCGTTAAGGTAGCTGTTATTGGGGGTGTTCTGTTTTTTTTTTTCAGATCTGGTTTTTGGAGCTTGCTCTTCTTCTTCTTGGAGGTTTGGCGTGTGCTCCAGCGCATGTACGGGTCTTCTAGGGCAAGGCGGTGTTGTCTCCGACTTGGTCCTTTGACAGCCGGTTTACTCTCTTCCCGATGTGGCTCCGAGCTCTTTGGGGACTGGCTCTTGGTTCTGGTGTTGTCTTAGAGTGGTCGTCGTTAGGTCGATTTGTCAGCGTGTGGCTTGCTTCGTCTCGACCTCCGTCAGATCCGGTGGCAATGGCAGGTGGTCGGTTGCTTTTTTCCGGTGGCTAGATGGTGGAGAGTCTTCGCTTCCGGCATTGCTTTCCGTTTTGTGGAGTTGCAAATCCACTACTGGCTTGTGTCCTCTTATCGGTTTGAGGTCTCCGTCGTGGCTCCACTTGGTTTATAGTCGCTGTTTATGCGTTGTGTTTGCGGATTCGTCTGTCGATGGCGTTTATCGAAAAAAATTCTAGTAAGTGGTGTTTGGCTCTTCAGGGCCGCACCTTGGTTCCGGTGATTGCGGTAGCGGTGTCTGCTTGCTCAGTTTCGGCATTTGGCTTCGGTTAGCAGAAGTTTCGAGTTGGTCATGGGAGGTGATCCCTTTGATGTTAACTTTTGCTCTGGTTGAGATCTTTTAACATGGGATTGACAGTTTGAGGCGACTCTCCAACTGTTCTGGTAGTCCTCCCTTGTCGATAGCTGATTTGGAAATTATGTTGTCAGGATCATGAATTGGGCGTTGAGGGTGTGGTTTTTTTGTGTTTTGTCTGGGGAGAAATTGTAGGTGATTCCAGATAGGCCTGACCGGTGTTGCTCGTAGCAATGATGAAGGAGGACTCGAGTTCTTGAGAGCTGTGGCATAAATGCTTTGGGATGTGTCTTAGATGTTTGTTCAACCGGATATTCTTCGCGTGATCCGGCTGGTTCTTTGGTGGCCTTTATTGTTTGCATTTTATTTATTGTGTGTAGCTTTATTTTTTTCTGCTTTCTTTGTTTCCTCTCTGTATTCTATCTCAAACTGAAAATTGGTAATAATATTTTAATATTTGTACCCCAAAAAAAAACTATTTTCTTACTATTTTGGATTTTATGGCAACTCTGGAAGATCCGAAATGAATTACATCCAAAATGGAAACACTAAGCCGTGCGGTGTTGGATGTGAGTAATTAAATGGATCCAATAAATTTCTCATAAGACAGAAAGTTATATCATAAATTATCCAAGACCTAACGTAAAATAAAGATGGAGAAAACCTCAACATGAATGGCTCAAATGCAATCACTAGTGGAGCCAGAAATTATTTTTACCGGGATATATCCAATGATATATAAATTTTAAAAATATATATTATATAGTTTACATAGTATCACAACAGAAAAATATACATAAAGTTTATCAAGAGTTTATATTGTTTTGCTAATCTAAAAGTATAGTAAACCTAGGAAAAAAATGTTGTATATACCATAATTTTCTAAAAGATAAGAAAATATTGCATATGTGCTGTATTTTTTTTTAAATTAGAAAATGACTATTAAAAATATGTAGAGTAAAAAGGCCAGTTGGAGACTTAAACTTGAGTCTAGAGGGATCATAATCTAAATAAATACCATTTGAACTTATGATTCTTTGTTGTTTTCTTTACAAAGAAAAACTATTTTATAATTCATAGGGGTCACCTGACCCCTGCTTTAAAGGTGGCTCCGCCACTGAATGCAACTATGATGTATATATCTCACCACCAAGAACCGATTGATTTAGGGATGGCTTGGATAGTTCAATTCGTAATAGCAATGGGATCATGCTGGGTAGTTACCAAAAAAAAAAAAAAGGATCATGCTGGATTGTGGTATGGGTAAATTCGAGGGGAGGCATATGATTGAAGAAACATATCTTTTCAGCTTTATCATATAGGTGTTGGTTAGGATACAGTACATTCATTTTCGAAGGTGATAACATTACCCAGTCACATTCTTAATAGTAATACCGAGAATCTCAAACTACAAAACCTGCGGTACACCATACAATGTTGGAAGGGAATGTTCTTTTTTTTTTGTCAAATAAAAAAGGCATTGTTCTATGAAGCAATTTTCCACACATAGAAAACGAAGCTCCTTCAACCGCTATGCAGATCTATTAGGTAAGAGAGTAATTTTAAATAAACTCAAATGGAGATGTGTATTATTATTCATCTTTGTTTCTTGAACAATTTGTAAACAATGATAACCAATGATGATATGGAATAAAATAAAATAAAAACCAGGCAAATTTTTAAAAAGTCAACGTATACCGTTGACAAATTATTTCTTTTCCTCGAAAGCAGAGACAGGAAACGAACGCGACAATCCCGACAGACCGGCAAAAGTGATTTTTGTCGGATCTTGATCGTCAACATAAATCTCAGCGATCGTAACCCAAATAAAAAGCTCTTTACTTTTGATTCCGGTAAGATTACGCATCCGACGGTTCTCGACGAACGCAGTAACCTCCAAATCGTACGCTACGTTCTTGCCGATGTCGTTGAACCGGTGCTGAACCTTGTTCTGCATCTTGATCCATATATAACCGGTCGATTTGTTGAAACCGATCTCGGTCATTGTGTCTAAAGGGAGAAGTCCTTTGGGTAGATTCATGCTTGATAAGATCTCGTCGGCTTTTTGCTTGCAGATTGATGCGCCATTGAAGATCGCTGCTCCTTCCCTTTGATCTGATTTGGTTTCTAGAGACGACATTTGATTATGAGTTATGTGATTAAGGGATTGTTTGATTGGTTTCGTCCCTTATATAGGTTCTCGAGTCTGTTAAGGAGGAGAGGGTAAAGGTGAGGACAAAATAGTAATCTTGATTATGCTTTGGAACAGATGTGCGTGCTACGTAGGTTGGGAGTTGTACGCATGCACTTTGGGATTGTGGAATATATTGTTCTTTTTTTTTTTTTTAACTCGTGGAGATTATTTGACTGTCGAATAACTTATAAAAATATGTAATTTTAATAATTAAATATAATCTTTGTTGTGATTAAACAAATTTCTTGCAAGTTATTATTATATATGTCAAAGAAAACACGTTCTTGTTTTTAGAGAGACTAGAAAAAGTGGTATTTTTATTATATTTTTTTGTTGAAAAAGGTGGTATTTTTAGGAACATATAAATGTGAAGTGTTTAGTTTTAGATAAATCAAGCTGATTATATCCTAATTATTATTTCTTCTTAAGATAATATTACAAAGCCTTTAACATAAGTTCAAAAAAAAAAAGCCTTTAACAATCAAACAAAAAGATCTAGTAAAAACAAACAAACAAAAAGACAGTATTACAAAGCTAATCCAATCTGCCTTTTTAAGAAAGGCTTTCTGTGACGCCCATTTTTAACCACATAAATACACGAGACGTACGGCGAAATTTTCGCTTATTTAGATAAATTATTTTAAATTAGTTACAAATTATATTAAAAACAAATTTCATTAACATTATTTTATAATTTGAGAAAGCTGGATAAAGATAAACTACCATTGACATTCTCCCTCTTCTCTCTTGGATTTGGATCCATTTCCTCTTCTCGCCCTCTTTTTTATTTTATTTCTCTTGATTATCTTTATTTGTTTTTCCAGTTAAATCAAGGGTAAATTGCAGCAACATGTGGTCAAAATTAAATTCATAGTAAATTAAAATAGTTTATTAGGAAACTATCACCGCACCACGTATATTAAAACATGTAATATATTCATTTTAATTTTTTTTTTTTTGAAATACAGTTTTTCCAGACAGCAGATAAGGACAACAATTTTGTTTTACACCGTAATAGTGGTAATGATAATTGTATGATAGTGACAACTGTTTTTTTACGTAATTAGTAGTTAACTATTCTATAAAATAATCTATATAAAATAGTTAAATATTCTTTAATGTAAATATCACTAAATTTAATAGTCAACTACATTTATAAATATATAAAAAATTACTTTACGAAATAGTTATCTATACAAATATTATTTTGGAAAATAAGTGAATGTTAATTTCTATTATCTTGTTATATATGTTTCTACAGAAGATATCTAATATATTCATGAAAATAGTTGTCTACCTCATATATAAGATTTAGTGGTGTTTTTACATAATTAATAGGTATAGTCTATACAAAGTAATTAGCCACTCTTTAATATAAACATCACTAGATTTAATAGTCAATGACATTTATAAATATATATACAACAATTACTTCGCGAAATAGTTAACTATTTTATAAAATAGTTTATACAAAATAGCTGTCTACTCTTTAATATAAACATCACTAAATTTAATAATCAATGCATTATATATATATATATATATAAAAAAAAAACAATTACTTCACGAAATAGTTATATATGCAAATAATATTTTCGAAATATAAGTGAATGTTAATTTCTATTATGTTGTATATTTTTATATAGAAGACATCTAATATAATCATGAAAATAGTTATACCATTACTAAAAATACCACTAGACTTAATAGTCAACTACATTTATAAATATGTGCAATCATTATCTCATAAAATAGTTATATATTTTTTGCATAAGATAACCAAGTAAATGTGAGTATTCATGTATTCTGATGTAACTATTTTTATTTGTAGTAACATATTGGAGATTTTTGCTCTAGAACTTAGTGTTATTGATTTTATTATGAAATAATTATCTACGTGCAAACAACTATCTTTTGCATTATTGAAGACACATATTCATTTTTACAAATAGATCGAGTGTAATTAAAATTTGCGTCAAACATAGTCGACTACTTTTTATCAATTATTTTGTAATTTACATATTTCGTATATAGTTAACTATTTTTTATTATAGAAACAAAATTGTAACAAGAGTTATATATTTTTACAATTGAACTGAATATAATTAAGATCAATGCCAAACATATATAGCTGACTACTTTTTATCAACTATTTTCACATGTATTAACTATTTTGATGCTTAATCTTAATTATATTGAGATCTTTTTATAAAGATAATAAATTACACGTGCTATCTACGATCAGGAAAAGCAAGTTTAATCAAGAAATTTTGAACCAGAGAAATTCAAATATTTATTTTGTCACAAAAAATTATAGGAGAAATTAAAAGATGTGTGTAGGAGAAGATGAAGAAAGAAAG